>CM061062.1:129218353-130418353 GCA_030762895.1 Sophora flavescens | reverse complement strand
AGGAACAACAAGTTCAGCTCGACGGCATCATGTAAAAGCCATCCGATCTGTAAACACGGTGTCTGGAAAACCTACAAGGACGGGACCTCCAATAACATTCTCAGATGATGATTTCCAGGGACTGGATCCAAATCAAGATGACCCAATGGTGATAACGGTCAAATTAGCCAACTTCTCGGTCAAACGAACGCTTATTGATCAGGGAAGCTCAGCTGATATTTTATACCTGGTGACCTTCAAGAAACTTGGAATTCCAGAAAAGCTGATAAAAGAGCAGGAAGACAAGCTAGTAGGGTTCGCCGGAGAGCAAGTGAAAACCCGCGGTTATATAGAACTCTTAACAATGTTTGGAGAGGGAAAACTCTCCAAGTCCGTATCAGTCAGGTATGTTATTGTGGATGCCAGCACGTCTTACAACATCCTTATTGGAAGACCTACGTTGAATGAACTCAGAGCAATTGTCTCTACCCCACACCTCACTATGAAATTCCCAGTCGAGTCTGGAGATATAGTCGCTGTCCGAGCTGACCAAAGGGTGGCCAGGAAATGCTATGTGGATAGTCTAAAGGTTACCCGAAACCAAGATATCTCAAAGAATGCCGAGGATGATAAAGCAGAAGTGGTAAGCTCGGTCAGTTCGGTAACTTCAGCGAGCTCGGTAAGCATGTTTGAACTAGACCCAATGATGGAGATGTACGAGTCCAGAGCCGAACCAACAGAGTCTTTAGATAAGTTCCAATTGGGAGCCCAAGCTGAACAGTGCACCAAAGTCGATAGTCAGCTCGACCCCTTGCTCAAACTACAGATTCAAGCGGTCTTAAAAAAGAATGCCGATTTGTTTGCTTGGAAGACATTGGATATGCCTGGCATAGACCCCAATTTTTTGTGCCATAAGCTATCTATATGTCCCAAAGCCAAGCCTGTAGCTCAGAAAAAAAAAAAAAAAAACTTGGCGAAGAAAGGCGCCAAGCATTAGCCGAGGAGACTACCAAACTGGTCGAAACAAATTTCATCAGGGAGGTGAAATACACTACTTGGCTAGCCAATGTGGTGTTAGTTAGAAAGGACAATGGTAAGTGGAGAATGTGCACCGACTACATCGATCTCAACAAAGCGTGTCCAAATGATTCTTATCCTTTTCCCAACATTGACAGATTGGTAAACGGAGCTTCGGGGTACAAAGTTTTGTCCTTCTTGGACGCATACTCGGGTTATAACCAGATAAGGATGTATCCACCCGATGAAGAAAAAACGGCATTTATGACCGATGGGGCAAATTACTGCTACCGAGTAACGCCTTTCGGTTTAAAAAATGCTGGTGCAACATATCAATGGCTTATGGATAAAGTTTTTGTCAACCAGATCAGAAAGAACCTAGAAGTATATGTTGACGATATGGTGGTAAAGTCCGATGACCCAAAGCAGCAGTCAGCCGACCTCGAAGAAATTTTCAGTCAACTCAGAAAGTACAACATGAGGTTAAATCTAGAAAAATGCTCTTTTGGTGTACAAGGAGGAAAGTTTTTAGGGTATATGCTAACACATAGAGGAATAGAAGCTAATCCTGATAAGTGCAAAGCTGTCATTGAAATGTGAAGCCCTTAGAATGTGAAAGAAATCTAGAGGTTAGCTGGCCGATTAACTTCTCTATCCCGCTTTCTCCCAAAATCCGCAGAAAAAGCAAGACCCTTCTTTCAGCTTCTGAAAAAATTGAAAGAGTTCACTTGGACCGAGGAGTGTGAAAAGGCCTTTGGAGATTTGAAACTTTTTCTGGTCTCTCCCCCGATCCTTACTCGGCCACAGCTCGGCAAGGATCTGTATTTGTATCCGTCTGTCAATGATTACGCAATCAATGCAGTAATCGTCCAGGAAGAAGAAAGACAACAAATGTCGGTGTATTACGTTAGTAGAATTTTGAAAGATGCAGAAACACGGTATCAAGTAATTGAAAAGCTAACCCTCACCTTAATAATGGCCAACTCGGAGGTTACGACCTTACTTCCAGTCACACCAAGTTATAGTCAAAACAGATCATCCAATAAAGCAGGTGCTCAGCAAATCTGATCTAGCCGGACGAATGATAGCTTGGTCGGTAGAATTGTCAGAGTTTGGTTTGTAATATGAGCCGAGAGGACCAATGAAAGTACAATGCCTCTCCGACTTCATTACCGAGCTCTCTTCTAAGCCGTGGTCGGGATCCTTCACCCGACTTCTATACGTTGATGGTTCATCTAACTCAAAGGGGAACGGAGATGGAATAATTCTCAAAGGTCTTAATGATCTAATCCTAGAACAATCTTTAAAGTTTGGGCTTACTGCTTCAAACAACCAAGCAGAATATGAAGCCCTTATTGTAGGACTGATGCTAGCTAAAGAGGTTGGAGTCAAAGAATTAAAATGCCGAAGTGACACACAACTTATAACAAGACAAGTCTCGGGTGATTATCAAACAAATGATCCCCAACTAACCAGATATCTCTGTAGAGTTAATAGTCTAATTTCTGAATTTGATAATTTTACTATTGACCATATACCTCGGGAGGAAAATTCCAGGGTAGATCTGTAGTCTAAGTTGGCTAGCACCAAGAAAGCTGGCCAGCTAAAAACTTTCATTCAGGAGAATCTCCTCGAACCAAGCATAAATAGTGTCGAAGTGATAATGATTGAGCACTATGATCGTGGCTAGATGACACCAATTTGGGAATATTTAGCCTCTGAAAAATTGTCCAATGACCCAAAGGAGGCAAGGAGAATTCATCTAAAATCTTGCCATTACACCATCCGAGATGGAGAGCTGTACAAAAGAGGATTCTCCATGCCGTTACTAAAGTGCATAGCAAAGGAGCAGTCCGAGTACGTAATGGACGAGATGCACCGAGGAATCTGTGGAATGCATTCAGGTGGCCAATCTTTGGGAGCTCGGGTCCTGCGAACAGGGTTTTACTGGCCGACCATGAGATTGGATTATGCTACTTGGACTAATAGGTGTGAGCCTTGTCAGAAGTTCGTCAATGTAGCACGAGCTCCAAGAGAAGAGCTCCATTCCATGTCCTCGCCGTGGCCCTTTACTATATGGGGGATGGATATAATCAGTCCTTTCCCAGTTGCTATAGGTCAAGTCAATTTCTTGCTGGTAGGAGTAGACTACTTCACTAAGTAGATTAAAGCAGAACCATTAGCTACCATAACAGCTAAAATGGTTCAGAGTTTTGTATGGAAAAACATCATATGTAGGTACGACCTCCCTTATGCAATTGTCACAGATAATGGAAAGTAATTCACCGATAAAGAGCTCAGAGAGTTCTACTCCAACCTCGGAATCAAACATAAAATGACCTCGATTGAGCATGCACAAACAAATGGACAAGCAGAAGCAGCCAACAAAGTCATTTTGAACGAGCTCAAAAGAAGGTTAGGCCAATCAAAAGGGGCATGGGTTGAAGAGTTACCAAGCATCATATGGGCTTACCATTGCTCACCACAGTCTTCAACTAGTGAAACGCCATTCAAGCTAACCTATGGAACCGATGCAATGATTCCAGTTGAGCTCGGAGAACTCTCTTTCCGAAGGCAGCATCATGGTCAAAGTAAGAATGAGGAAGAAATCTGAGTTGAGCTTGACATGGTTGAGGAAGTCCGAGATGAGACAAAAATCATAAAAGACCTATGCAAGCAAAAAGCAACTCGGAAGTACAACTCGAGGTTGCAGCCAAGGGAATTTGTGCAAGGTGACTTAGTGCTGAGATTGAAAAACGATGTGAGAAAAGACTCCAGAGAGGGTAAGCTCGCAGCAAACCTGTCCGGCCCATTCAGAATAGTTGAAAATCTAGGAAATGGTGCTTATAGGCTAGAATAGTTGTCAGGAAAGACCGTTCCAAGAACATGGAACACTTCCCACCTTAAGTTTTATTTTAGTTAAAGTTACGTAAGTAGGTGATGTACTCTTTTTTCCTATCCCGGTCTTTTTCCCACTAGGTTTTGACCAGGAAGGTTTTAACGAGGCACACCCGGAAAAATAAATAAATAGAATCATTTTCAGTTGCACTATTAGGCAAGAATACTATTATATGGTCAAAAAATTATTTATGAAAAACTAAAAGCCTAAAAAGGCTAACCGAGCTAAAATCGACCGAGTTGAGGTCGAAATCGGGCCTATAAAGGTAAACAACATCTAAAGGTGGTTAAAAGCCTAAAAAGGCTGACTGAGCTAAAATCGATCAAGTTGAGGTCGAAATGACGAGCCTATAAAGGTAAACAACATCTAAAGGCGGTTAAAAACCTAAAAAGGCTGACCGAGCTGAAATCGACCGAGTTGAGGTCGAAATGTCGAGCCTATAAAGGTAAACGACATCTAAAGGTAGTTAAAAACCTAAAAAGACCTACCATACTAAAATGGACCGAGTTGAGGTCGAAATGCCGAGCCTATAAAGCTAAACAACATCTAAAGGTGGTTTAAAACCTATAAGGGTTGACCGAGCTAAAATCGACCGAGTTGAGGTCGAAGTGTCGAGCCTAAAAGGGTAAACGACATTAAAAGGTAGTTAAAAGCCTAAAAAGGTTGACCGAGCTAAAATCGACCGAGTTGAGGTCGAAATGCCGAACCTAAAGAGGTGAAAACTAAATGCCTAAAAAGGTAAACAATGCCTAAAAGGGTAAGTAAAAACCTACAGGCATTTCGTGTTCCAAAAACTCGAGTAAGTCGAGTAACACGCTAAAATGTAAAAGCCAAGCACTAACTTAGAAAAAAGTTACAAGCTCGAGCTCCAAAAGCCCAAAGGCAAAAGCGAGGCATGATCATAAAAAACTTAGAAAATTTTCTAAGGGAAAAGTAACTCGACAGCAAGCACGTGATTTCATTAAATAAAAAGGGGCAAAGCCTAGAATACATAAAAGTTCAAAATAAAAGGGGATTCCCCTAGGAACATTTTTCCTAGGTTACTCATGGGCATGTTGGTGTAAGCCCTAGAGGCCAGTGTATTTTTTAGACTTACATTTGTATCTTCCTTAGAATAGAAATTTCAGTTTAATAGAATATCAAGTACATGACTTGATCGTGAGACACTATTGAACAATGAAATCCTATTCTTAAATATCCGTAGTCAAGTATTTTATTAATAAGGACAATAATAATACACTGAGACTATTATGTGTGCAGACTGATGACCATATCTCACGGGTCATGGATATGAGATATCGAGTCGCCACATAGGTTCACATTAGAGTAATGATGTACTGGATTGACCCACCATGAGAACACTACATGGAGCGTTATGTGAGTGTCATAAGTAGTTCTCATAGTGACAATGGTGTATGCAATCCTTCGACCTGAAATCACTACGATCCCTACATGAGGAGTCGTGTGCTTTAATATCGTCAAACATCATCTGTAATAGGATGATTATAAAGACGGCCATTGGGCATACCACGAGCCATGCAGAGGGATGTGAGTGACCTAGATGGAATTTGTCCCTCCTACATAACAGGAGTAATATCTGTGGGGCCCCTGATAGAGTGAGACTGTAAAATGCATGGCCGTGCTGAAATGAGTCAATATGAGATATTGACCTCATTTGTTGTTAAGTCTACTCGGGTATCAGGGAACATGATATTGAACCATACAAGGGTGACACATTCTATGTCTTGTGTTCAATATAGATATATGGACAAAGGGATAATAATGCACATGAATATTTGTCACAGAAAGGTTTCGTCAAATCACTGACTTTCTCACTACTTAGGTGGCAGTGATGTATTGCTAGATACCGCTCACTGTTTGTAATATTAAATGGGATATAATATTACTACTAACGTTTTGGGAACCTATAGGGTCACACACATAAGAGCGGATAAAAAGAAGCATTAAAAGGAGAGTTGGACTCTTCTATTGGGCCTAGCGCATAGTACATGGGGCTTAGGTCAAACGCTGCTCACTAACTCACTTAAGGAGGTGCTACTATAAGTAGACCACTTAAGCTATTGTGCCTACACGGTTTTTACCCTAGCCGCACATAGAGAGTGACAGTGAGCAGCAGGTCTTGGTTTTCGAAGCTAGCACTGTGAGGCAGAGACGCTTCGTGTTCGTGACGTTGGACGTTCACGGGATCTTCTCGTGTGGATACCTTAGAGACATCGTTCGTGCAGTGCTCGTGATAGACGATTTCAATCAATTCTCATCGCTTTAAGAGGTAAATCTTCTAACCATGAATCATGACCATTCGCAAGGATCCTTCGATGGGAATTTTTTCCGTTGCGTTATTTTGTTTTATACGCAAATTCCCAACAGGGCATCCCCATGAGCAACGGTTCCAGCAGAAATAGAGCCAAGGTCATCCTCACCACCCGGAGGAATAGCAAAAGTTGGATCAGGTAATGCCATTTCACCTTCCCCATCTCCTCCCTGCTCAGCATCTTGCTCCTCAACTTCCTCCTCTTCCTAGCCTGTCTCTTCTTCATCGTCAAGCTCGGACAAAGGAACTAGAATACCATCTTTCTTAAAATCCTTGTGGACATCAGTAAGGGAGAAGTCAACATTTGGGTTAAAGTGTTTAAGCTGCTTCACCGCTCGAGAAAAACCGTTGACGTGCTCCTTCATAATGGTGGCTCCAGCTTCACTCAAATCGGCTTGAAGCTTGCGATTAGCCTCCCTCTCAGCCTCCAAAGCCTGTTGCAGCTGAGCAAAGGAAACTTGAGAGTCTTCAACGACTTTTTGAAGTCCCACCCTCTCTTCTTTCTCCTTCTCCAGCTCGGACTGAAGTGAAGTCTTGCTTTTCTCAAGCTCAGCCTTTTGAGCCTTCAGTTGGCCACTTCAGCCCTCATCGACTTCATCTTCTTCGTATTTTTTGATAATTCTTGACTCCAAAAGCGAGTGATGGACGAAATTCGGAGGGCGTAAGCAGCGGCGGCCTCCATACTGGAATCAGGCCCCTGCTCCAGCAAAAGCCGAGCATCAGAGGGCTTCAGCACTTGACCATCGATGAGTGGGCCGGGGTTGAAATTAGCACTCCAGAGCGAGCTGATGCCCGGGTTACAGTGGCCATTATACCACTTAGCATCCACTGACAGGTCGGTCACATGAGGTGCCCCTTCAGTACTCTTCTCGGCAGTAGGGTCATCAGGGATCAGAGGAAGAGGAGAGGCACTCCTCCTCGGTACTACTGGTTGAGCGTCTGCCCGAGCCCTCTTAGAAAGACGCACGTCGGGGTCCGAGCTCTCAACAACCTTCTTTTTCTTCCCCGTGGCATCAGAAGTCGGAGTTAAAGTGCCACCATCTTGAGGAGCCGACTTCTTCAGCAAAGCTTTATAATTAAACTTTCCCATGATCACTGAAAAAGAAATCAGTCGAGTTAAAAGGTAGAATTTTTAAGTGCATCAACAGTATCTAAAGGAGAAATGCTTACGATCAAAGTCGGCACGCCGAGTGGAAGAGGTGGGTAATTTTAAAAGCCTCCCACAAGGCAACAGCCGAGGATAAAGTTCCAAAATACCCACATCGGCTCGCTCGTCATCGGTCATAGAACCCAGGTCATAACTGGAAAATTTGGAAGGATGGGGCTGCCAATAAAAGGGAAACATCGGCTCCCCTTCAGAATCAAAATATACGGACTCATGGCTTTCGGAAGGTCGGACCTTGAAAAATTCCGACTTAAAACATTTATAAGAGCTCTTATAGAGACCGATGATACCTCTACCCTCAACCCCACTGAGAGAAATCCATCCAATTCGGTCTCCGAACACTTTATAAAAATAAAGGAACTTGGTAGCTATAGCCGTCATCCCTGTTTGATTTCATAGGATTTGGAAAGCCTTCAAGAAGGCCCAATTGTTGGGATGACAATTGAGTAGGGGCGACGTTGATGATTCTCAGAACGTCGCACTCAAATTGGGTAAAAGGAAGGGTGACCCCGATATGTTCAAAAAAAGTTTTATAGACATAAGTAAAGTATGGTTCGACGGGGAGAGCTCTCAGGAAAACATGATCCTCATCTGAGCAAGGCAAACAAAGAAACAGAGGGGGACCGACAAATTTCATTCTTAACACTCCTAAGGGATTCTCGACTCTTAAAGTTAGAAAAAACACCCCTACTTCAGGTCTAACCTAGGAATACCCAGGAATGGTTATGTCTGGAATGGGCTCTTTAGGAACCCTAGCAACACGCTTGACGCGCTTAGGGGCAGTAATGGCTGCAGAAGTAGCAGAGCTACTCTCATCATCATCAGAAGAAGAAGGACCCTTGGAACCTCCAGAAGAACCCTTCTCACCACGAGGTGGAGATGGGGAACGATGAGGAGAGCCCCCAATCTGATCGATTTCGGGCTCTATGATCTGAACCCCAGAAGAGGCATTCTGGGATACCTCGAATGAAGTTTCCATGGAAGAAAGATATAATGGAGGAAAATTAAGGACGATAACGTACCTGGAACAGAAAAGGAAATGCAGAAGCTTGGAGGAGAAGAGCTTGGAGAGAGGTTTGAGCAAGGATGAGGTAAAAATGATCTCCTCATCAAACTTCCCCCCAACTTATAGAGACCTCGACGCTTCGAAAGAAAACAAATCTTAATGTTACTTTTGAAAGTAATAATGATGGACGTCGTGTGAAGAGAGGAAACGTCTCTTCAAGTCTGCGCAATTTCGGCTCACTAATCAAGGAGTCACACGTGGCTAAGATATCGGAATAAACGCTGCGACAAGCCAACGACTTCAATCACGCAACCAAAGAGCAGGCCTTGGAAGCAATGACACAGAGGTCACGTCATTGGACGGATACTCCTACAACTGGTTGAACTTAACCTAGTAGACGAGCTCCATATGCCACTTCATTGGACGGATACTCCTCTAACTGGTTGAACTTAACCTAGTATATGAGCTCCATATGCCACGCCATTGGATGGATACTCCTCTAACCGGTTGAGCGTAACCTAGTAGACGAGCCCCTCATTAAGGACTTAGCTGGTCCAAAGATTTGTGCGGACGAGCGCTTCTGTCACTTTAGTGGACGAGCGCTTGTATCATTTTAGTAGACGAGCTCCTCATTAAGGACTTAGCCAGTCCAAAGACTTGTGTGGACGAGCGTTTCTGTCACCTTAGTGGACGAGCAGTTATGCCTCTTTAGTGGTATTGACACAGAGGCCACGCGTCACAAACTTGCCTTATCTCAAAAACGAAGGCAACATCTCTTTTCATCTCGGGAGCTAAGAAACTTTGGTAACAGCACAGATCTAAAACGACTACCCACGTCTTGGCTCGGCTCCTTCGAAGAAGCTTCCACGCTTTCTGCAAGCTCAAAGCTTGGGGGGCTTGTATATGGGCCGAGGTGTAAAGATCGTCAACTCGAAGCATGAAGCTCGGTCGCCCGAGGAGTTCACCGGAGTAAAAGATATATATATATATATATATATATGAAGTGTGAAGTTCGGCCATTTACCTCGCCGACTTGAAAGGCTAAAAGAAGAGACTAAGTTTATTGGAGGTCACCGAGGTTGAACGATTGGCCGAGGTACAAGATCGGTCATTAAGACTATGGTAAAAAGGGGAAGAAAACCTACGCCATAAACCTTAGATTATCCAAATAAGGTTTTTAAAGGCCAAGCTCGGTTGTTGTCATGAAAACTTTTACGCTTCTACTAGCTCAAAGCTTGGGGGGCTTGTGTACTGGACGAGGAATAAAACCCGACCACCGAGCTTGGATACCCGATCCAATAAAGGTGAGAAGGATAAGATATCGATATTATCTTTAATAAATCTAATATTATCTCGAATAACCTTATCCGGTTAGAAGAGATAAAATCCCTCAGATTAAGGAGATCATATATATCTTTAATAATCCTGATATTATCTCAAATAACCTTATCCGGTTAGAAAGATAAATCCCTCAAATTAAGGAGAACACATCTCAAAGAAGATGTAAGAGATAAAAGGAGATAAATCTAGACCTCTTAAAGATATGGGGGGTCCTATTATAAAAAGAAGAGAACCCAAGAGAGAGAATCACTTTTCACAAACCCAGGTGACTCTCCCTTAAACGTATTAGAGAAACTAGCTTGGCCAAGAGACTATTGAAGAGTTCTTGCTCGCTGGTATTTATCAGAAACGAGATTAGGGGATTGAGATCACTATATGACCAAGGGTTGAACCAAGAACTACGTCTGGTTTTGATTCCCATTGGGATACGTAGGACCGGAATACAATATTCTGTCAAGCCATAATCTAAAACAACCACATTGTTCACTCTTGGTTTAACGTTCTACGGCGAGATTCCGGCAAGTGGATCTCAACAGAAACAAGGACATAAGTTAGTTGGTAAATTTTCTGAGTTTAATTTTAATACATCGGATGCAATATCCAATCACAAACCTTTTTTTTTTATTAAATACCACAAACTATTCTACACATGACTTTTAAAATAATCAATATATACGTTAAACATTTATAATGAGGTGATATATATCATGATTAATTAATAATATAAAATATTTTACACTAATACTACATAACAATTCAATCCAAAGTTTTAACTTACAGTGCTTTCAAATCAAAGTCATCAACCAACATATGGTTGGTCCAAGTAGTAAAGGACTTGAGTACCTTAAACAAGTGATCAGGGGTTCAAATCATAGCTCTTGTGTATGGAGAAAACCTGGTTGGGAGGGGAGAACCCATTTTATATGCCCGACAGGTTCCTCAACGGAGATTAGTCACTGCTAACGATGATGGATATTTCGTACCTATGTCATGGTTTAAAAAAATAAAATAAAAATCAAACTTGTCATGGAGATAATACGTTTTAGGATGAAAAAATTATTCTTATATTGTTTTGTAGGTTTGGGCTAAGGTGCACCACCCACTACAGCACCCCATGTGGCAAGTTTTGGGTCAATGAAATTGTCATATGGACTGGTCAAGATGTCAAACCCAACCATGTATTTGGGTGGTTGAAAAGTCAAATGACCACATATACAAAGAATTGGTGGAACTCTTGATATGTGGTATGTGGGTGGTACATCATAGCCTTAACCTGTTTTGTAATATAGCCGTTTTAAGATGAAAAACTCGGTTCATATATTGTTGTTTTTTTTACACTATTTTTTTTTTTTTTTGAAAGGGACACAATATTCTTGTTGTTACTTTTTTTTTTCTTGATTAGAAGTATATCTCATTTGAAGTGAGGACTAATCTTTTGCGGGAAAATGAATGGCATCTGAAGGCGGGAAATCCCTTTTAATAAAAATTCACTCCATATATAAAAGCTATAATTTGAATCCCAACCATTTGATTAAGAAACACAAGTTCATCACTATTTCGAGTGTTGTTACTTGTTATGTAATCTTAACAATATTTGCACACTCAAAATAAAAGCGCCGTGAAATAATGATGCACGTACGAAAACTAACTTTTATACCAATAGTTATCATGCCTATAAAAAAAAAACATTTTACCAATAGTTATCATACCGTGTCTTGCGCGATTTGTTTTAAGAGTAATGAGGGTTTGACTCTTAGGTAGATATCTTGATTAATTATGTATAAATTTTTGATTAATTCGATTCATTATATGGTCAATGAGTTATATGAAGATTATTTTTTATAATTATGTAAATATTTGGTTAATCATATATAAATATCTAGTTAATTCAGTTTTTTATATGATTAATGGATCATCATGAATTAACCAAATATTTACACGTGATTAACCATGCAATAAATTGAATTAACTAAATATTTATACCTATTAACCAAGATGTCAACTTTGGGTGTCAACTTCAAATATGCAACTATCATTACTCTTGTTTTAAATCTCATATCTGTTACAGTGAATTTTTAATTTATTGATCAATATCCCGTACTTGTTTGAAACTTTAATCTTATATTTTTTTTTTGGTAAGAACTTTTTTTAAATATAACTTTTGACTAAACATAAGTGCATGACAAATATTTAAATCCATTAATTAATATTAAGTTAAGTTTTATTTTTTATGACATTAAAAGCACAGTTTTACCTTTTTTATATAAAAACCCAAAAAAATTAATTGAAACAATGTTATTTGCCCATAAAACTTATTAATAATGTAATCATTGCTTTCTACAGTAATACTGTATTTAATAATTTATTATTTGCCATTCAAAGGAAGTTTTACTATATGTAATATAGATTGCGAGATCTTAGATTCTTGTTTTACAAAGAAAATCAGTAGGACAGATGTTAAGGTTATCCTGATTTATTTTCTTTTTCAGCCCAGCTAGCCTTAATTGCCATTGCCATGCTGGATACAGCTAGTTCACTAGTGATGTAGGTTAATTTTAACATTTTTTTTTTGGGTAAATTGATAAAATTTAGATCGAGGGAAGACACACTTCTTGCAAGATCGGGGAATACCATCAATTTTGATGGGGATTTATAATGGAATTTAATTATTATCTACCATCAGAAAAGATCTAAGAATCGAATCAAAGTCACAACTAGTGTGAATATAAGGCTCAATCAGTTATGACAATTTCTATCGGCTAACTTTAACATTTAAGGACAACATTGAATTCGATCCATAAAAATGCTCAAACGATAGGAATGAAAGATGTCAATAAACAATAATTTTTCACTCCATCGGATTCTCTATTCTCTCGTACGTCTTTGAATCCTACTTCTTTCTTCCCAATCTCTTTCCTACCCCAAACATACATTACGTAACACCCAAACTACATGTTAATATTGAGAACTTGGTGGATTGCTTATTTATTAACACATAGCATATGGGTTGCTTATTTATATTTATATAGGTGCTGTGTTATTCAAACCATTGCCCCACATGGGCTAGCATCGACAGCAATATCACCTAAATGTGTATTTTGAATTTCCTAGCTTTTGGTGTAGTCTAAAAAGTCTTCAGGAAAATAGTTGTATGAAATGGAGATTTGAATTTCGAAAGTATGTCTGAATCCTTGATATGTTTTTTTTTTGGTTTAAATTCGATGTATCCCAATACTGTCAACGAAAGACTAATCACTGTTTGTGGGGCGTAACTTTCGTTGGCCAAGCTTTATTTTCATGTTGTCAGGAATCGAATCCGGAAACAAACCGAGTCAATCCCTAGAATATCTCAGGACAGATCTTACAATCCTTAAACTAAGAGGCTTGGTTAAGCCTTGATATGTTTCTGACATGGAATTCTCCTATGGCCTCTATCCCCCTTTTGTTTATCTTTTTTTTCTTCTTTTGTTTTATTCTTCATAATTTTCATTAAAGATGTCTACTAGAAGCTCATTAATAAAAAATCTTGGGTTCCTATACTGAAGATACCCGTTATAAAGGCCAATTCTATAATACTCCAATGCATCTGTTGAGTTTCAATCCTCCACTTATGTCACAGGTTGCAACCGGTTATCCCTTACACTCCCAGTTTTTTTTTTTTTTTTTAAATGAAAATGACGTTCCAGCTTATAACGGTGCAGTATAGCCTAAACGGATATTTGGCGTTTTTTTTGTTGACCAAGTGTCTTTTTTTATTTAGAAACGTATATTTGGATGTCTTTATAGTTTATTCTTAGTGATGGATACAAATTTTTTGGTTAGTGAAGACAATCAATAGTCTATAAATATTTTAATTGAAGGAAAATATTATAAATATGAATCAACAATATATAAAAAAATAATAAAAATACATAATATATAGCATGGTTTCATCTTTTAAACACACGGGAAAAAATCTAATATTAAACTTTTACATATGGTACTCATTTTTAAAATTAGCGTGTAGCATTTTTTTACTAGCATATAGTGTTTTTTCAGATGCTACTTGAAGTAGCGTTTTAGCTTATATCGTATAGCTTATCATTTTTTTATTCCATTTTTATCCCTACTATCTTAATTAAATTCCTTACTTATCCTTAACTAGTAAAATAAAACACTAATCATTTAACATAGTATATAAATAATAATTAAATTCACTACTTAGATTTATATTTAAGATAAAAACTAGAAAATATATTTTTATCTATAAAAAATAAAATTTATATAAAAATCATATCAGTATATAATTTATTATATTATTCCATTTTATTTATTAAAAATAATTAAAACTAAATTAATATTTTAATTTTTAAATGATAAATAATATAAAATAAATTAAAGTGTTAAAAGTGATAATTATTTTAAAATAAATAATATATATAATTTATATAAAAAGACATGCAAATATATTCTTTTATATCATTTTATATTTATCAGTTAGTCCAATCGTTAGTTTTACCAAACATTTCAAATCCAATCCGCTAACTAATCTGCTAATCATTATCCGTTAGTTTTTACCAAACAGAGTCTAAGTGTCCTCTATTTATTTTCATATTTTAAAAATTGCTTGGTGGATGAGAGATCAGTCATGTACTTAGTAGAATGAAATAAATGAAGTATTGAATAGTTGAGTGGTAAAGTAAAATAATTTTATTTACTCTCTTATATCTCTTATAACTTTCTATATTTATTTCTCTTTGACTTTTAATATTTCATTTTAATTTATATCTAAAGTAATTCTTAAATTCAACTTTTTTTAAAAAAACTTAATAGATGGAACACAACTAACAAGATGGGTAGAGATAATTTAACATGTCGAGGGAACATCTAAATTTTTATGGAAAAAAATATTGAGTATATTAATTGTAAAAAAATTGCATAGTCGGGGCAACTATCCCATTGTTGACGCTGGTTTTTGGTTTGTGTCCAAAATCCTCTTGTCACAAATAATTGAGATCAGACGAGTGTAGGGACGGACGAGTTATGCGGTAATCTCGTTAGGATGGATATTTTGCATGTCTGCTCAAACAAGAAAGGCTTCTCACTTTTACAGAAATACAAAAGATGTGACGTGACTTGCAGCGAAAATAAAGAACGTGAAATTTAAAGGAAAGCACGTAGACAACGAGAAAATTAAAGGAAAGCATGTAAGTTGCAGGAAATTAAATTGAAAGCTTGTAAATGACAAGTAAAGGTAAATGACAGTGAATTAAAGGAAAGAAACAAATTATTGAAAAGTATTTAAATGAGTGAAGGGCAGAAGAAAGCTTTAAAAAGTGCAGGAAATTAAACGAAAGCGAGTAAAAGGCTTGAAAAATAAAATAACTGGGGAAGAATAAAGGACTGAATAACAAACTTAAATGAAAAACATGAAATTTAAAGGAAATGCTGAAGGTAAAGACGAACATATAAAATTAAATGAGCGGTGCTGTATTATAAATTGAACCGGAAATAAAAAAATGGGTGGAGGAAATACTTGAGTCCAATCCTTTAATCTGCTGTGTGATCGAGATATGCAGGATATCGCTTCAAGTACAACCTCCTTGATTACATCAGAATTGATAGTATTTATAAGCATACAAAATAACTGCCTAAAGAAACTTCCTATCTTAAAATTTGACACCTGTATGGCAGTTTTGCTATGTTTCAAACTCTCTGACAAGTAAACTTCTCTAATCGCTCGATCCTTAGAGTGGTTTTATGTCCACTTGTCGTCCACAGTTTGGTTATTTGACAACTTATCTTGCTGATGCTGTCAACCCTGGAAACTTAGCCATTTCCATACTTTGTTTGTCTGACAATTCTTATTGCCAACTTTGTCGAAAGTTGGGTTGTTACTTCTATTCCTCCATCAGTCAGCTGGATATATTTATCGAATATTTGACGTATTTTCCTTCCTTGACGGCTTTATCTGTCTGACATACTAATTTCTGTCAACTTTTCAACCTGTCAATTTTGCTGAATTTGATTCCTTGTGGTGGTTATCTGATGACTCTTCAATTTTTTCCGTCATCCTGTCGGATTTGTTTCCGTCAAGAATTTTAAATTCCTATTAACAGATGCCCCCCAAATTTTGCTTTTCGACGGTTTTTGCCCGTAAGAATAGCAAAATTTGATTTTTCAAATCCCTAACGATTGTCTTAATCTCGGGTTCCTATTCATTAATTAAATCTTGCTTCTTATCTCATCCCTACTTAATAGGGATAATCATGATGCCGCAGGTTTCTTGGAACTCGTACCGAAGGTTTTTTAATTCTCCTTTAAATGTCAATCACATCAGAATTGACTTTCTTCTTCTTATCCTTCCTTCTTCATTAGTAAATCTTTTCTAACGAAAGATCTTTTCTTCTTCCCTCGCAAAATTCTTTCTTAAAAGGAACCCTGTATTTTTATTCCATCTAACCATGGCCACATCTTCTAAGGTGCCGTCTTCAGTACCTTATACTACAATCGTGCCTCCTAGGACAGTGGTCCAAGACCCAATTTTGGAGAAATCTGAGTTATGGCAAGAATCCAAGGTAATTTACCCTATTCTTGATCCTGCTATTGCTTTAAATCCTCCTGCTGCATTTTTGGGTCCTATTGTGGCCAACAATGAAATTTCTGAGGGTTTACGCAATTCCTTTCCTTCCGCTAGCGTAAATGAGGCTATTCTATCTTCTTTTTACTCCTATTCCCATTCACATGTTCAAGAAGAGTAATAGGATTTTCAGAATGCCTCCTGCTACTCGGTTCGATGCTTACATTAGTTGGCTGGACCGAGTTCAAACTGAAAAACAAAGTGTATGGGAAAAAGCTGGAATCTTTGAATTCATTCAACTTTCTCGTCATGTTAAACTGGTAGACTTCTCTTTAATAGGAGCATCATTTTTCTTTTGGAACAAAACAACAAATAATTTTCATTTTCCTTATGGAATGATGGGTTCGACTTTATTTGATATGTCGGCTATTACTGGCCTTCGTCCAGATGGTCCCACCATGCATACTGAAGTAGAAATTGAAAATCAAATTGATGTTTACGTGCCGAAGTGTTCTTTTTCTAAATACATAGCATATTTTAGAGGTGAAGCTCATGATCCTGTGACAGACACTGAGCATGTATCCTTTTTGTTTCTTTGGCTATGTGCTTACGTTTTTTGTAGCAAATCTGCTTCTTTGGTCGCTTCATATGTCCCTCTAGCCAATCTGTTGTCGTCTGGTAAAAGAGTAGCATTAGGACAATGTCTCTTAGCTAATCTTTATGATAGCATGAGTATGCTAGTTGACATCACAAATCCAAAAAGAAAACCAATATAGGAGGGCCCCTTTGGCTTCTCCAATTATGGTTAAATGCAGTTTTGGAGCGTCAATTTTCATATAAAGCTCCCGCAGATTTGACAATCGACACGTATGGCTCTTATCTCTGTTATGTGTCTGCCGAGTCTTTGACGAGAGATGAGACTGCGAATTTCAAATTTTATTTTAAAATTCTCCATTTGCTTTCATCTTCATCTCCAAAGATCAACTTCTCTCCCTTTTCCGACCGGAAATATGGTCCAACATGGTTTACACAACTGAGCACCACCATCTCTAAATCCAACAAATCCATTTGGACCAAATTTCTTTGTCAAAAAATTCTTTTTGTTGATGGCCCTGGCTTTAAAACTCATAGAGCCTATCTCCATTTACCAAACACTGTTGCTTGTCAGCTTGGCTTCTGCCAAGCTATTCCTGCTCCCTATTCGTCAGATCTTGACGAGAATTTCATTGGTATCAAAGTCCCAACGTATGAGCATATTGTTGCCATTAGTGAGGAAGACAAAGTTCGCGGGGCTTTCTTACAACCCGTTTCATTTTCGGTCTTTCACGGAGTCACTCAAAGCTTCCTTGACTGGTGGGATGAATACTACTCCAACCATCATCTGAATTTACAGACTTGCTTGAGTTGTATTGAAGACACCGCGGGTAACACTGATGATTCTCTCGTGCGAGAACAGGATCCAGCAACTAAAACTCGAGGTGAACTTCAGAAAGAAATTCAAGCCTTTGAGAAATTTTATAAAATTAAGTGGAATCCCAAGTTACCATTTGATATGGTTCGTCATGTCAATAGTGTTTTGGCTGAAGCCAAAAGGAAGCATGATAATAAGGAATCTGAGAGGCTTGCCATGTATAGGAATATTCCTAATATGACCAGGGAATATTTTGACAAGTTTGAAAACTCCTTTTCCTAAGCCAGTGCCTATTCCTTGTGCCCCTTTTGGTTTAGCTGATTCACACCCAGGAAAACCGTCGAAAGGAGGTAACTTTTTCTTTTTGGACAGCGTGAGTGCTTACGTTGACCCTTTTGAAAAACCAAACCCAGTTACCTTCGCTCGTCGGTTTCTTCAACCTGATGACGACTTTGAATTCTATTCAAGAATTCTAACTTGTAACTCGGTATTCATTTGTCAAATCACTTATTTCGCTTCTTCTTTTCGCCTCGACAATCAACTTATTTTCATTGCTATTTGACCTATTCCTCTTGACAAACCCCTCCTCGGCAAGTCTAAGTCCGACGCACTTTCGAGAGAAGCTTCCAAGATGATAATGAACCTGTTATCCCCTTGGTCAAGAAGAGCTCTCGGTCAGCCAAAGCTTATGTTTCGATCCTCGTCAAAAAGATCCAACAAAAGAAAAGAGAAAATGGCTTCTTCTAGCCCTCTTTCCAAGAAATCAAAATCGCCAAAAGTTTTGCCATGGTGACGACAAAGATCGATTTGTCAAAGTCTCTACTGGCTCTAGAACTCGGGAGGTTATGACTAGTTCTTCTAACACTTCGACCTCCAACCAATCCGAGGTAACAATTTTATGTTAGTCTGTCAAGTTATATCCTTTTGCTCACATGCTTGCTATTCTTGACAGAAAAACAAAACTGTCGAGACCCCTCTGGTTTCTGAGAAGGCTATTGTTGATGTTGATTTGATGTCTTCAGATTCTAATCTGGTATTTTCACTAACTCTTTTTTTTTTTTTAAATTAAATGTATGTTTTCTTACTTGTATCTCATGTCAGGAAAAATCTTCCCAACTTGATGACTCAATGACTATTCAAGAAATTATCACGACTGTCGAGCCTATAAATGTATATGATTCGGAACTACATATTGACCAAACTTTAGGAGGTATCTCTGTTAGTACTAAAAGTTTGACAATTGAATTGCAGGTTCCTGATTCTCATCAGGGAATGCCTTCGAGCCCTCATCATCTGACTTCAATCACCCCAATCCCAGCAGCTGATGATCCAGTAGGAATTACTGTTATGATTGAGATTCCGGATGAAGATATCGACATGGAAGCCCTGTTAGCTGAAACAACTCATTCCCTTCCTTCTCCACCTGCTATCAAACCTCCTACCATGAAGTCTCCTGATCCCAAACCGGCTTTACATTTTAACACGTGGATTAATATGCTGTCGGAAGTAAGCCGAAAAGAGTCATCCTTTTCTACCACTTCATCAACTCAATATGATTCCAGCGACTCTTTAGTTATTACTCTCATGCATGATCTTCAAGCTCTTCTGGTCAATCCTTTTGATAAGCTTCTGTCTGATATCAAGATTCAAAAAGGACTATCTCGACTTGTCAAGGAAATCACTCCTCTTCATTCTAATCTTCCTCTGTCGAGCCGTTCACTTTTTATCTCTATTCAGACATTTTGGGAACGGCTCTCCAATAAATTAGAGAGGATGACTTCTGTCATTCCTTCTTACGAAGAGGAAGAAAGAATCAAGGATGATCTCTTAGCTCAGTTCCAAAATCTTGAATCATCTAAACAAAAAGAACTTGACCTTATTTCCATCGGGATTCAAACTAAGGAGAGTTTACTGGAGTACCGAAAGAAGCTGTTGGCCGAGATTGAATTGACGGACCAAAAGTGTGTTAAATTTGACAAAGCTTTGGAAAAGAGCAAAGACAGAGTCAAAGCTATTGATGATGAATCTGTCCGTCTTGGTCAACAAGCGGAAAGTGTAGTCAGCAAACTCCGTGCATTGCAGCCCGACTATGAAGCAGCTACTGCTGACAAAACTACTCTTTCCCTTGCATGGGATCAATTATCTTCTTTTTAGGTCAACAATAACATTTGTAACTCTTGTTCTCGTCGACCATTTAAACTGGTTAATTTTTACGATCCATTGTAATTAATAACCGCCTCCTTTATTGCACGCTTATTTATTACTGGATTTGATTGCATATTTCCAACTAACTTCGTAATTCATGCTTTATCAAATCATCATAAATGTCATGGTAAGTTTCGAGACTTTGGTAAACCACATCACAATAAATGCCTTTTGTGTTCAACTATAAATAACGAGGTCTGAAAATCTCAGATTTCACAGTTGAATTTTCACATACCATGCATTTCTCTACAACAGGCCTCTACCTATTCTTCTTTCTTCCTCCACGAGAATATGACCTTGTCTGTATTAAGTTTTTAAACCAAGGTGTTTGTCTTAATGGTCACATACTTCATGAAGGTCAATAACCAATGTAAAAACATATAGTGAAGGTCAGTAACCAATGTAACATCCATAACTGGCCTCACTGCATATCCGGGGAGAAGCAGATCTTGATACAGAACGAGTGTACCTCGTCTAGTTCCATCATCTTCATCAAAAAGGGTTTGGTGTTATCTACCGTAGCAACAACCACCTTTTGAATGAAATGATGGTGACATCTGCTCGTGCTTTATCCCCCTTTTGGAGCCTCCTTGAAAAATGAGGCAATCGGAATTTCGTGGGAATGAAGCCTCAACAAATTTAGCTGTACTTCTCTGCTGTTGTATGAAACTAAAATATTATTAGCGACATCGTCCCGTATTTTAGGATCGGACTAGCTTTAATTGACAGCTTGATTTCTATCATCAAATGACAATATTTCATTGTATCGTCAATTTAATGAATATACTTATTTTCTTTATTCGTCAATTTGTACTTCTAACATTGTCGGTTTGTATTCCTTCAAATACTTGCCATTAATTGACTTAATTGTCGAGCCAAGATTAATATTGACAAGTGCGTAAGCATTTCAAGAAAATATTCTCACAACTCTAAATGGTCCTTCCCATTTAGGTGACCATTTCCGTATTTTCGACAACTTTTATCCATGGGCAATATGACTTTCCAGACCAAATCATCTACCTTGAATGCTTTGAACTTAACTCGACTATCATAAAATCTGGCAATTCTTTCTTTTTGCCGAATCAAATTCTCCAACGCAATCAATCTGTCATCACTTAATTCATTCAATTCATCCAGCATTGCATCCCAATACTTGGTCAAGAGGCGTGTCATTTTGCCTTTGAATGCGAGTGGATTGGAGATTGATTTCAACAGTAATACAGGATCATGTCCATAAGTTGAGACGATATGGCGAAGTTCCTGTTGATTGTCCGAGTGAATTTCTATATGCCCATAACACCCGATCAAGGGTATTATGCCAATTTTTAGGTTGTTCGGCCCACATGCTTTTTAATAAGATTAATAATGATCTTATTTATGGCCTCAACTTGGCCATTTGCTTGTGCATAATATGGCGTAGAGGTGAGCATTTTTATATGCCTAGAACTGGCATATTCCACGACTTTCTTTCCGACAAACATTGACCCTTGATCCGTTGTCAGAGTTTGGGGTATGCCAAACCGACAGATAATGTGGTTTTCAATGAAATCAATTACTTCTTGTTGGGTGACTGTTTTAAGACAGATTGCCTCTACCCATTTAGTAAAGTAATCAACTCCAACCAAAATGAATTGATGTCCTTTCGAATAAGCAGGATGTATCCGACCAATCAAATCTAGAGCCCATCCTCCGAATGGCCAAGGCTTGACAATAGAATGTAATTCGCTAGCTTAAGACGCTTTTGTATGTGACCGTGCTTCCGACACTCTTCACAAGATCCGGCAAATAAGATGCAATCTTTAACCATAGTTGGCCGATAATATAAACTTCTTCGTAGGACCCACTTCATTTTATCACCGCACTGATGGGCTCCACATATACCCTCATGGACTTCGAGAGAGCCAAATAAGCATCTTGCTTACTCGAGCACTTGTGTAGAGTTCCGTCAATGTATTTTCTGTATAACAGTCCTCCTTGCATTGTGTAATTCAATGCCTTGTACTTTGTTTTTCTATCTACACTATGACTTGGATTTTCCAAATACTCGATTATTGGCAACCTCCAGTCATTAGGTAGAATTACATCATTAACTAAAATATCTCTTTCTTCTAATGGATACAGCAATTCTCTGATTTCCATTAGTGTCGACAGAGTCTTTTGAGATATTTTATATCCTCGAGGCTATCTGAGCTAACTCATTAGCCTCTTGATTTAAATTTCTAGGAATGTATTGAACAATTACGTCATCAAATTTTTTCATCAACTTGTTAGCTACGATACAATATTTTGACAAATTGTAACTAACGCATTTGTATTCTTGTGTGAGTTGTTTGATGACTAATTGAGAATCCCCAAAAATATGCACATTTCGTGCTCTTAATTCTATCAATATTTCCAATCCGACAATTAAAGCCTCATATTCGGCTTCATTGTTGGAACAGGGATATTTAAGTTCAAACATGAACTTTGTAGGAACTCCTTGTGGGGTCACAATAAGGATTCCTATACCACTTCCTCCTTGATGTCTTGATCCGTCAAAATAGAGTTTCCAAGGTAGTAAACTGACAATATTTATTTCTGGCACATCCAGTCCTGGATGGTCTACCAGAAAGTCAGCTATTACCTGTCCTTTGACAGCTTTAGCTGGCACGTATTGTAAAGAATATTCTGATAAAGCAATGGTCCATTTGCCAATTCGTCCATTAAGGATTGGTTTCGACAACATATACTTTATTACATCAGTCTTGGAAACAACTAATACATGACATGGCATCATATAATATTTGAGTTTTGTACAAGAAAAATATAATGCTAGACATAACTTCTCTATTGCATTATATCTTCCTTCAGCATCATTTAGGACTCTACTTAGATAATATATAGCCCTTTCAACATTATCATCGTTATCCTGGGCTAATAAACATCCTATAGTGTCCTCTGATGCCGATATGTACAACTTCAACTCGGCCGACGGGCACTGGGGCATCATGACCGGTGGACTGACTAGATACTGCTTAATCTGGTCAAAAGCCTTTTGGTGACAAGGTTCCCAAATGAAGCTTTGTTCTGATTTCAACTTGACCAGTGGTGCAAATACTCTTGTCCTTCCTGACAGATTTGATATGAATCTTCTGAGAAAGTTAACCTTCCCTAAGAAGGACTGTAGCTCTTTCTTATTTGTCGGTGCGGAGGTCTCCATGATTGCTCTAGCTTTATTCCTGTCTACTTCGATTCCTTTTTTGTGAACCAGGATACCTAAGAATTTTGCAGCCGACACTCCGAAACTACACTTCTCTGGGTTCATTTTTAGATTATGCTTTCTCATTCTGTCAAATCCTTGCCTCAGATGCTCCAAATGGTCATCTTTGCTCTTGGACTTGATGACCACATCATCAATATATACTTCTACAAATTTTCCAATAACATCATGGAAAATTGTATTCATTGCTCGTTGATAGGTGGCTCCTGCATTCTTTAAACCGAAAGGCATGACGACCCATTCATATGTCCCAATTGCTCCTGGACATTTGAAGGCGGTCTTTGACACATCTTCTTCGGCTATAAAGATTTGATTATATCCTGCATGGCCATCCATACAACTTAAAATCTCATTTCCTGATGCTGAGTCGACAAGCATATCGGCTATAGGCATCGGATATTCATCTTTAGGGGTAGCCATATTCAAATTTCTGAAATCTATGCATACCCTCATTTTTCCATTCTTTTTAATAACAGGGACTACATTAGAGAGCCATTCGACATACCTGGTTATTCGTATGAACTTGGCTTTAAGCAGTCTTTGTACTTCCTCTTTAATTTTATGTACCACCTCTGGAGCAAACCGTCTGCTTGCTTGTTTAACAGGCTTGCAATCCTCCCTTAGTGGTAGACGATGTTCAACAAGATCCCTGCTTAAACCAGGCATTTCGTCATAATCCCATGCAAAGCAATCTTTGTATTCTGCTATTAAACCAACAAGTGTTCGTTTGTAATCCTTTGGCAGAAAAGCACTGACAAAAATGGGTCTTTTCTTTTCTTCTGACCCCAAATTTATTTCTTCCAAAGGATCTTCTACTTCCATATTTTGTTTGACTTCAGCTCCTCTTTGAAAACCCAAAGGGCCGTCGTCAATTATACAATCCACCAATACACTTTCTTGCGTGTGTATTTCTTTGTCGGCCAGATAGGCCGACAGTCTTCTCAAGTAGGTCTCAATACTCATTGTCAGATTCTGGCTGAGTCTTGTCGGCCTTGTCTTGTATTGTAACTCCAAACTGGCTAAAAAGGCTTGCTTCCAACGCATCCTTGTTGATAACCCCTTCAATGGTAGTTATTGGCCTCACATTCGGAGAATACACCCGGAAATCAATATGTGCTTGTTGAGCGTAACAAGCACTATCGTCTGCTTCCACAATCTCCACTTGATCTTGTTCGTTCCACAAAATCACCTTCTGATGTACCGTTGATGGAACTGCCCCTACAGCGTGGATCCAATCCCTGCCAAGTAAAATGTTGTAGCTTGACTTGGCTGGAATTATGACGAACAATGTCATTCTTTCGACAGTGCCAATTTGTATGTTTAATAAAGTGACACCATCTGACGGAGATGTTTTGCCACTGAAATCAGTGACAACCATATCAGTTGGGATTAGATCTGACTGATTCTTTCCTAATTTTTTAAACATCGCCCTAGGCATCAAGTTTACAAAGAAGCACCTCCGTCAATCAAGACTCTATTGGTGGGTCTTCCATCGATGATGGCCTTCACATGCAAAGGTCTTAGATGATTTTTCTGTTTCGTCGGTAGGTTTCTCCAATCGAGCCACGTTGTCGAATACAGTAACTAAATTCTCTTGTACAAACATCCAGTGATCATTTGGGTCTCCCACATTGTTGATGACATCACTGTCGTCGTCAGAGGGATCAAACTCAAAATATCCCTCGTATTCTGCTGGGATGAAAGAAATTAAACCTATATTCATTCTCATTCCAGGCTCCAGTATGATTTCATTGTCTGGATCCTCATCCGTAAAAGCACCTCCGATCGCCCTCCGCCGTGATTCCTCTTTAAGTCACTTTCGTCATCTGACCCTGATCTATCCGACAAAGGCCGGGCAATTCCAGCACCACAGTTATCTAACGCTTCCATGATGTCGGCCCAATCCTCATTATGGCCGTCCATATCCATGGCTCCACTAACGTTTATGTCATCATTCGGATCATTCAATGCTTCAATGACAGCATCAAATGACAACTCTTCCTTTGTTAAATCACATTCAGGCTTGAATGTAGTCAGTTGTTGCTCTTCTATTCTAGCCTCAACTTTCTTTTCGAGCCCCGCAACTCTCTCTACTTCACAACTGACCGCCATTTGCCTTTGGGTTTTATTGGTGAGGATGCTTGTCCCCAAGTCTTCTTCTCTATAAAAACCTCGTGATATAGGTTCGCCTTGCTTGGTCCGATCATCGAGTTTCTTCACATTAGCTTCCGTGGGGTGACTTACTATTACACTTTTCATCTTGGTATCTGCTATCTTATCAACTTTGTTGTCAGTTGTAGCAACCAAGCAACCAGCATCTTGGGAAGGCATTTCTTTTATAATGACGCCTCCTTGTTTGGCAAGTTTCTTTTTCTGGGCTTGTCGGAGTCTTTGTAGTCTCCTCTTTTGGCTCTTGGAAATAGCCAATTGAGTTGAGGGTCCTGCAAGACCAGGCCCTTCCATCTGAGCATTTTTCGCCAGTTGACCTTTTCGATAATGTTCATTCCAAAAGGGTGGCCCTCGTTCATTGCCCTTGTTTCTCCGAGCCCACGTCTGTTTTTGCAATTCTGGGTATTGTGTCATGGCTGAATTCCTTACCCAGTTATCCACCATTACGTTGGATGGGGGTAACCTTGTCTTAGCAGGATTAATTACGCCACCGAGAGAGTTACCTGCGTCGATCCTCCCGATTGAATCAAGCCGCCCTCAGGTATTGTCTTTGCCCAGATTTTGGGTGGTGTATATGTGGCCGACAATTATCATGCCGCGCTTTATTGCCGATCCTCTCGGTTGAATCAAGCCAGCCTGAGGTATGGTCTTTGTCCGAATTTTGACTGGTGTATATGTTCTTGACGGCTGTTTGTCTGTCTATTTACAAAGCAGATGCAAGACTCCCTCGTACATAATCGTTGGATCCGGCATGGCTATTTGAATGTGAAAACCTGCTCTGGTCATCTTGTGGACGATGCGATGGTAATTTCTGCCCCTAGCTTTTCCGCGGCTACCTCATCATAAAATGCTTCGCATCTAGGGCAAACTTTAATTATGCCCTCATCTTTCTTTTCGTGTCATATATTCAATAAGTGGTTCCCCGGCCGGATAAACATCAAATGGATCTGACAAATCCATTTGGATATTCTGTCCGGCTGTGATGTTGACCATGCCTACTCCCATATGGACTTGGCGGTCTGCTTGGTTAGCTTCAGGACCGAAGGGTTCTGTATCAATCTTCATTTCCGGTCTCTTGTCTGAAAACTTCAACCTTCCGTCTGTCAAACCTTTCTGAATGATATCCCTGAAATGCATACAGTCATTCGTCACATGACCAAAAATATTATGATACTTACAATATTTCCGATCTTTAATTTCATGGGCTTTCAAGAGCCTATGATCATCTGACAATTTTAATTGCTTATCTTTAAGTAATATGTCAAATATTTGATCGGCCTTGGTCACATCAAACGTGTATACTTTCTTATTAATGAAAGGGATTCTTTCTTTGGCCCTTGCGGGTTTCAAAGCTTGACAAATATAAGGTGGACCATTCTTTAGTTCGACATAATCTACCTCATACTCTTCAGAATCATTACTCTCTTCGTCGGATTGATTACATCCGACAAAATTAACCATTTCCCTCTTAAGGAATCTCTTCTGCTTAAAAATCTTTTCAGTTTTTAATTGTTCAATCTGTCGAACCTTGTCTCCTAACTGGGCAAGATCCATCAAATGTTGGTTAACAAGTTTCTTCCTGATATAGTAATCTAGACCACCCGCAGCAATTTTCACTATTTTCGCTTTTCGGAATAGGGTGAAACACCGACTCCTCATCCGACGGAATCGAGCTAGGTAGTCGTCAATGATTCGTTATTCATTCTTTTAATTCCAAACAAATCTGTCAATCCTATTTTCAAGTCTCCTCTAAAGAATTGATCATGGAAACCTCTTTCCAATTGATTCCAAGAATGGATTGAATTGGGCCTTAGAGTTGAAAACCAAGAAAAAGCATTCTTAGTTAACGAGCTGGGGAAGAACTTCATTTTTAATCCTTCCTCCAAGGCCAAGTCTCCTAATTCGATGGTATATCGAGCAATATGCTCGATTGTCGACTCTCCACTTTCTCCTGAGAATTTCGACAACTTGGGTATTTTATACCCTCGAGGCATTTCTGCCTGTTGGACCCAATCAGGAAATGCTGATGCAAAAAATGGTTGGTTAGCATAACCAATGTTAAAACCAAACCTATTTAATGCTTGTTCAACCACTTGGTTGATATTTTGATTTAAAACATTCTGACGGAACGCTCCAACAGCACCCTGGTTTAGGATCAAATCTTCATCTTCCTCTGGTCGTAGAATATGTACATTTCCACGTCTCAAAGGAATCCGACGATGAAGCTGTTGTCGTTCATCATCTTGTTCAAATCCGTCAATTTGTGGTTCAACCTGTGGTTGATTAATCCTATTGAGATTTGCATTGAAATTTCTATTAGTATTTTGATTTTCGCCTGGGGTTACAACACCTAAGGCTCTGTTTAGCCGACGTATTTCATT
This sequence comes from Sophora flavescens, assembly GCA_030762895.1. Taxonomy (NCBI): domain Eukaryota; kingdom Viridiplantae; phylum Streptophyta; class Magnoliopsida; order Fabales; family Fabaceae; genus Sophora; species Sophora flavescens. The sequence goes on along the minus strand of CM061062.1, from coordinate 130,390,630 downwards.
TGTCAATGCTAAACATGCATTGTTTGTGTTTTCCATCAATGGCGTAATTATTGTACTCATTTGTTGAGTAAATGTGTTCACCATGTCATAATTACTAGAATCAATCTGTTGTCGGACATTGGCTAAAGTAGCCTCCGACAGACCAACAATGTTTTGTGGGAGTTGCCTCAATGGAGAAATATATGGCCTTTCTACCGGTTGTTCTTGTCGAGAATGGGTAACTATCATGGACCCCGTTATTCCATTCGCGTGACTGGGAATTTGCCCCCCAGTCGATGGCCCCGCTTTGTCCGGATGTATGGGCAGCCATCGTCATTCCATTCGGATATGGTATGTAAGCAAATGGAGTATTTGGGTTGACGGTTGTTGACCCATAAGGCATCCCATATAAAGGTTGTGAGAGAGGTTGTGTAGTCCCTCTTGGATTTGAACTCACAACACTTCTTGATGACAATCCAATAGTTGATGTATTTATTTGTTGTAAGACAGGTGAAGTTGGTGACGGAAGTGTTCCTTGACCAACTTCGTCAAATCGATTAACTACTTGGGCGTAAGAAACGCCTCTTCTTATTCCTAGACCATTAGTACTATTTATCTCTGCATTAGTTCCACTTGCAGGAATATTGTCAACCGGTGCAATAGCATCCACTGTTGACACAACGGCGTTAGTGTCTACTACGTCTGCATCACTTGCATTACTCATATTTACAGAGTTCTGGGAAATAGATGTTTGAACCACCTTTCTACTCCGTAAACGCATACAAATAAAATTGTATGTCAAATTCCTGACACTATACGAGTTACTCTAAACTCGTCCCACTGGGCGTGCCAATTTGTTGACGCTGGTTTTTGGTTTGTGTCCAAAATCCTCTTGTCACAAATAATTGAGATCAGACGAGTGTAGGGACGGACGAGTTATGCGGTAATCTCATTAGGATGGATATTTTGCATGTCTGCTCAAACAAGAAAGGCTTCTCACTTTTACAGAAATACAAAAGATGTGACGTGACTTGCAGCGAAAATAAAGAACGTGAAATTTAAAGGAAAGCACGTAGACAACGAGAAAATTAAAGGAAAGCATGTAAGTTGCAGGAAATTAAATTGAAAGCTTGTAAATGACAAGTAAAGGTAAATGACAGTGAATTAAAGGAAAGAAACAAGTTATTGAAAAGTATTTAAATGAGTGAAGGGCAGAAGAAAGCTTTAAAAAGTGCAGGAAATTAAACGAAAGCGAGTAATTGCACTTTAGATCCTCCTACTATTAGTCATATACGATTTTGGTCCCTATGATTTTTTTTTGGAGGCTTGAGTCAATTACTAATAGATCATAATCGGTACGGTTCGAATTCAACCGGAACATCAAAACAATCTGAAATTTTTTTAAGTGATTTGGGGAAAAGTTTATCATAGAAGCTCTAATGTGAGAATTTACTTTTAGGTAAGTTATTTTAATATTCGGATAATACTCATATAAGTGCTTATTCAAAATGATAAGTGATATTTAGATGACATTGCGTGATGAGATTACTAAAATAGACATGTTTTAATTATTAATTGATTTAAATATTTAAATACTAATAATATAATAAAAAATATTTTCTTGGTTTTTTAAATGATTAAGGTATTTTATAAATGAGTCAAAATTTACCATAAATTTTTATTTGAAATTAAAGTTCTATATATTTTCTTTATTTTTTTTTATAAAAATATTTGGCCATCATGTTTTAAAGATAAATGAGAAATAAATTTAATTATGCGTATAAAAAATTATAAAAAAAAAAAAAATCAATCATCAAGATATTTTTATTATCCCCTATGTAACTTTATTATCAGTTGCATCGAGGTTCGATTAAAATAACAAAGCATGCCATCATTAAAAAAAAATACCGAAAATTGCAGAACTACTGAATATACCAACAGTTTTCTACAGCATAAAACATGAACCGAAAACTGAAACAAATCGCCAAAAACACGATGCTTCTTCTCCTGAAACTACTCATAGAACTGCTCCCTCGGCTTTGCCTGGTTCTCCTCCACGCTCCGACACTGATCTAAAAAAGCTTCGTGTGCAAGGAGAGGAAATGTTTCATCGGGAAAGGAGAGATGGGTCGAAGACGAGAGGGACCGCACAAAGACGAACAGAGACTAGCCGGAGTTGAGAGGGAGGTGCCTGCGAGGCTGATTCGAGGAGAGAGGAATTACCGACAATGACTTGGGATGTGAAGTGACCCTCTGTTCCACTTTGCCAATCTTTCATCAGACCCGTTCATTAAATTCATTAATATATCAACGGTCAATTTTTCATGGAAGATGGAAACTCTGACTTTGTCATGGTGTATCGAAGAAAAAGCCCGTTATAAATAAGACGTATGTATAATGTAGGGGTGGAGTAAAAAATTTCATGTAAGATAGGCCACGACCAAATATACATTGAGATGAAATAATAATTATAAAAATTAATTAACATATAAACAATTTATATAAAATGAATTTGATATATAATTAGGATTTTATTTATTTATTTTTCTATACAACTTATACCTACGAGATTATGAAAAGTAGAAAATGTAAAGCAGCATGATGGACTGGTTCGGTGAGATGTGAAGTCTTTTTTTTTTTTTTTTATAGTCATCAAATATTAATATGTTAGTGGTTAAATTAGTTTTTTTTTTCATTTGTCAGATTGAATCACGATCCTTTAATTTCTTATATCCTTCACTCAAATCAATCGAGTTTTTCCAATTCCTTTAGCTCCTTTGTCTACACTTCTCTAGGTTGTCCTCAACTTGGTCATATTTACTGGCAAAGTATATTGTACTGCTTCGATCTTCTTCCTAATAACAATCATTTGTGTACCGGCCGAAGATATAAGGCCGATGATTATCAATACGACCGAGCTCATTCTTGTAAGTGGGCCGTGACCCGAACTCTCATAAAGCCGAAGACTATTAGTACACTTGACACTCGAGGATAACTACTCGGGCCTATTCCTCAGCAGGTCACGGATGAGGATATCTCGGCCCCGAGCTATCCAGTCACAACTGACTGGGCCGAATATCTTGCTGGTCCAAATATCTCTCCGTATAACTCGGAGCCTTATCCTTATCATTATCTAACTGCAACAACAACCCGATCCTAACAAATAGGATCTCAATAACAGTCCTACCCAAACTGTCACTCCAAACATCTCTATAAATAGGGGTCCAACCCCCTCACTTAGAACTACGTTTGCTTTGATTCCCATTTGGATACGTAGGAGCAGAATTCCAATTCTGTCAAGCTAATTCCAAAACACTCCCACAAGACCTTCTCCGGCCGAGTATCTCCCACCTGAGATATTTGGACGGAACATTTGGCGCCGTTTGTGGGAATCGAAGCAAAACTTTCCCATACCACAAACAAAGGTGAGAACAAGGAGCGGGAACTGCAGGAGAGAGGAGCCAGAGAACGCCAACCATGGGGACAATGGGGAACGATCCATAAACCCAGCCATGACAACTGACAATCCAATTATTCAAGAACTCCTCGCACAAGTGGCTATGCTGAGAAGGGAGAATGAGGAGTTTCGGCGACAGAACAGCAGTCGGGAACGAGAACAAAGCAGGGAGAGGTCCGCCTCTTCTCCTCATGAGAGAGAGCACCGACAGCCGAGAACGAAGGGTCCAGAAACACGCGCAGAGAGGGAGGCCAACAACCCCGGGTTTCTCATCATGTTGACCGAGCAGACGAGGGGGAATTTCCTAGGCAGGCCCCTGAACTTTCACTTCAGGCAAATAGGCCTAATGAAGGGGCCGGCGTGCGGAGGCCGAGACATCCCTTCACGGATGCCATCATGGGGGCCCCTCTTCCAGCCAAATACAAACCCATAAACATTGACAGGTATGATGGCACCTCGGACCCGGAGCGTCACTTAGACGCTTTCACTACTCAAATGTACCTCTTTACCGACGATGATGCTGTCATGTGTAAAGTCTTTCCAACTACTCTGAAAGATGCTGCGTTGAGCTGGTATACGCAGCTACCGCCAGCGTCAGTTGACTCCTTTGACACGTTCATGACTAAGTTCAATGCTCAGTTTGCTACAAGCCGAGCTCATAAAAAAAACTCGGCCTCGTTGGTAAACTTTAAGCAAGAAAAGAACGAGTCCCTGCGTGATTTCATGGCCAGATTCAGCAAGGAGATTGCCCTCATCCGGAATCTTAATGCCGATGTTGCACTACACACTATCTTGACCGGGTTACGGCCTGGCCCCTTCGCCAGACACTTAGCACGGAAGCCACCAACTAGTATGGATGAGTTGAGGAGAAAAGCTGTTGGATTCATTAATATGGAGGAGATTGAGGAGTCTAAAAAAAGAGACAGAACTGATGATTCAGATAGACGAGAAGGGAGAGAGAAGAGGAGGGCTGGAGGCGATAGGCAGAAATTCAAAAGCACATCCGAGCATTTGCACAGGGGACCGAAGTATGAGCACTATACCCCCCTTAACACCAACCGAGCTCGCGTGTTTGAGGAAGCCTACAACGCCGAACTTTTGCAGCTCCCCAACCATGGCCACACGCCCCAGAATGTCGATCGACAGAAGCATTGTCGGTACCATCGTAACTACGGGCATACCACCGAGGAGTGCTGGGTCCTGCGGGATAAGATTGAAGAGTTGGTGCAAGCTGGCCATCTCAATAATTTTGTTCGGAGAAATCACAACAGTGGTGAGGGGCGTGGCAGAAGTAGAAGAAGAGGAGGTGGCCAAAGCCCGAGAAGAGGCGACGATCGGCAAAATAATGAAAGAACAGAAGCCAGGGAGGACCAGAATGAAAGGCGAGAGGAGGATAATGTGGTCCGAGGTGTGATAAACACTATTTCAGGTGGATTTGCAGGGGGAGGCACGACAAGTTCAGCTCGGAGAAAGCACCTGCGGGCTATTCGGGCTGTCAACTCGGTATCTGGCAAACCCCCGAGGGTTTCCCCACCGATTATCTTTTCTGACGAAGACTTCTTGGGGGTGGATCCTAATCAGGACGACCCTATGGTAATCACAGTACAGTTGGCCAACTTCTCGGTCAAGAGAACTCTCGTCGACCAGGGGAGCTCGGCGGATATTTTATATTATTCAACATTTCAGAAGCTCGGGATCCCAGAGAAATCTATTCAGCCATACGACGATGGCAGCTCGCTCGGCTTTGCAGGGGAACAGGTGGATACACGAGGATACATTGACCTCCTAACTACTTTTGGGGATGGCAAAGCCTCCAAGACTATCATGGTCAGGTACGTGTTGGTTAATGCAGTTACATCATACAATATCCTGATTGGAAGACCATCTTTGAACGAGTTAGGAGCTGTGGTCTCTACTCCCCACCTCACAATGAAGTTCCCTTCCAACTCGGGAGACATAGTTGCTGTCTGGGCTGATCAGAAAATGGCCAGACAGTGCTATGCTGATAGTTTGCGTGTAAGCAAACTCAAATCTACACCTGCAGAGACACTAGACAAGGGAAAAGACAAGTCTGTGAATTCTGTTAATTCTGTTGAGCTAGACCCGAGAATGGACATGCAGGAACAACGGTCACAACCCATTGAGGAGTTATAAAAGTTCCAGATCGGATCACAACCCGATCAGTGCACCAAACTCGGCGGGCAACTTGAGCCGAATTTAAAAAAGAAAATAAAGGAAGTGCTCCGCAGCAATGCCGATTTGTTCGACTGGACCACATCTGATATGCCAGGGATTGACTCCGATTTCTTATGCCACAAACTGGCAATCTGTCCTGAGGCAAAACCAGTAGCCCAAAGGAAAAGGAGACTTGGTGAGGAAAGGAGAAAAGTGGTGGAAGAGGAAACAGCAAAGTTGGTCAAAGCCAACTTTATTCGAGAAGTAGAATACACTACTTGGCTGGCCAACGTAGTTCTGGTCAAAAAAGTAAATGGCAAGTGGCGCATGTGCACCGATCACACAGATTTAAATAAAGCTTGCCCAAAGGATTCCTATCCTTTACTGAGTATTGATAGACTGGTGGATGGTGCCTCCGGATACATAATTTTGAGTTTCTTGGATGCATACTCGGGGTACAACCAGATCCGAATGTATCCCCTAGATGAGGAGAAGACAGCTTTCATAACTGAATTTTCGAATTATTGTTACCGGGTAATGCCATTTGGACTGAAAAATGCTGGAGCTACCTACCAAAGACTCATGGATAGGGTGTTCGAAAAACAGATCGGAAGAACTATGGAGGTTTATGTGGATGATATGGTCGTAAAATCTGATGACCACAACAACCACCCGAAAGATTTGGAGGAAATTTTTCAGCAGCTGAGGAAGTATAATATGAGGTTGAATCCGGAAAAGTGTGTTTTCGGTGTTCAGGGTGGAAAATTCCTCGGCTTTATGTTGACACACCGGGGAATCGAGGCCAATCCTGATAAATGCCGAGATGTGATTGAGATGCGAAGCCCACAAAATATTAAAGAAGTGCAAAGACTTGCAGGGCGGCTGGCATCATTATCTCGGTTTCTCCCCAGATCTGCCGAGAAAGCTCGGCCTTTCTTCAAATTATTGAAGAGGCCTCAAACCTTCACGTGGACCGAGGAATGCGAGAAGGCCTTCGTCGATTTCAAGGCCTTTTTGTCTTCACCACCAATATTAACTCGACCCATCCCAGGGAAAGAGTTATACTTATACCTGTCAGCCACCGAGTACGCCATCAGTGCTGTCATTGTACAAGAAGTAGAGAAAGTTCAAATGCCGGTGTACTTCATCAGCAGGGTTCTTCATGATGCCGAAACCCGGTACCAAGTCATAGAAAAGCTGGTTTTGGCCCTGGTAACTGCAGCCCGACGATTGCGTCCGTATTTCCAAAGTCACCAGGTGATTGTCAAAACCGATCACCCGATTAAGCAGATTCTCAAAAAGCCCGAGTTGGCAGGCCGTATGATTGCTTGGTCGGTGGAGTTATCCGAGTTCGGCCTGAAATACGAGTTGGGAGGTCCTCTGAAAGCTCAATGTATCTCCGACTTCGTAGCCGAGCTAAATCCGCTGCCGGAAACTGTGGATATATGGTGGAATTTGTATGTGGATGGATCCTCGAATGTCAGAGGCAGTGGAGCTTGGGTAATATTGGAAGGCCCGGGAGAGCTGATCTTGGAGCAGTCATTAATGTTTGAGTTCAAAACCTCGAACAACCAAGCCGAATATGAAGCCTTGATAGCAGGGTTAATGCTGGCTAAGGAAATGGGGGCAAAGGCTGTTAGATGCTGAAGTGATTCACAGCTAGTCACAGGACAAATCTCTGGGGGGTACCAAACGAAAGAGCCTCAGCTTACTAGATATTTATGTAAAGTCAATCAGTTAATTTCCAGCTTTGAGAAATTCGCTATTGAACATATTCCCAGATAGGAAAATACTCAGGCCGATTTGCTGTCCAAATTGGCCAGTACGAAGAAACCGGGCCAGCATAGAACAGTTATTCAAGAAACCCTCAATGAACCGAGTATCACGTTCGGAGAGGTGATGACCAACGAGCCGGTTGACCGAGAGTGGATGACACCTATATGGGAGTATTTATCCTCAGAAACTCTGCCCCCAGATCACGCTGAGGCCAGGAAGATCAGGCTCAGAGCAAGTCACTTTGCTATCGTTTCAGGAGAGTTGTATAAACGGGGATTCTCGGTACCGTTGTTAAAATTTTTGACAAAGGCACAGTCAAAATATGTCATGGAAGAGGTTCACAGAGGAATCTGTGGTTTTCACTGCGGGGGCAGATCAATGGTCTCCAAGGTATTCCGAGCAGGGTACTATTGGCCTACCATCCGAGCAGATTGCATTGAGTGGACGAAGTAGTGTGATGAGTGCCAAAGATTTTCCAATGTAAGTCGTACCCCACCCGAAGGACTTCACACCTTAAACTCGCCTTGGCCTTTTGCTATGTGGGGAATGGACATACTGGGGCCATTCCCTGTAGCCAAAGGTCAAGTCAAATTTCTCCTGGTAGCAGTGGACTACTTTAAAAAATGGATTGAAGCAGAGCCTTTGGCGAAAATTACCGCCGAGAAGGTACAAAAGTTTGTGTGGAAAAGCCTCATCTGTAGGCACGGAATTCCCTTTGCAATTGTCACAGACAACGGGAGACAGTTTTTAGATAAGACATTGCAAGAATTTTATGTCAACCTCGGTGTTAAACACCACGTCACATCGGTTGAACATCCCCAGACCAATGGGCAAGCCGAGGCAGCCAACAAGGTCATTCTCGGAGAACTGAAAAAGAGAGTAGGAAAATCCAAAGGAGCTTGGGCAGAAGAGTTGCCAAGTATCCTTTGGGCCTACCACTGCACGCCTCAATCCACTACTCAAGAAACACCCTTCAGGCTGACATATGGAACAGACGCCATGATCCCAGTTGAGGTTGGTGAGCCGTCTTTCCGACGTATGCAACATGAGCAGAATGAGAATGAAAGCAACTTAAGGGTCGAACTCGACTTGGTAGAGGAAATCAGGGAGGAGGCTAAAATCAGGGAGGAAGCCTGCAAATAAAGAGCAACTCGAAGTCTAATTCAAAATTGAAACCGAGGAGTTTCCTGCGTGGAGACTTGGTGCTGAGAATGAAAGGAGAAGCCAGGAAGGATCATACAGAAGGCAAACTAGCGGCAAACTGGGGAGGGCCATTCCGAGTGGTAGAAAACTTGGGAAACGGAGCATATAGGTTAGAAGAATTGTCAGGGAAGCTTATCCCGAGAACTTGGAATGCTTCTCATTTAAAATTTTATTATAGTTGATGTATATAGTCAGGTGATGTACTCTTTTTCCTACCTCGGTATTTTGTCCCAAAAAGGGTTTTGACCGAGAAGGTTTTAATGAGGCACACCGTAGACTTCCTTTTTTATCCAATAAAAGAATTTATTATGGACATTGTTCTGTTTTCTTAATTTGCCGATGTATTTATTCTGCTAAAATTAAATTTTAAAGGCCAAGTTTGAGCCTGAAGGCCGAGTACGAGCCATTAAATTTTTTAAAGGCCAAGTTTGAGCCTAAAGGCCGAGTTTGAGCCAATTAAATTTTAAAGGCCAAGTTTGAGCCTGAAGGCCGAGTACGAGCCATTAAATTTTTTAAAAGCCAACTTTGAGCCTAAAGGCCGAGTTCGAGCCAATTAAATTTTAAAGGCCAAGTTTGAGCCTGCAGGCCGAGTACGAGCCATTAAGTTTAAAGGCCAAGTTTGAGCCTAAAGGCCGAGTTCGAGCCAATTAAAATTTAAAGGCCAAGTTTGAGCCTGAAGGCCAAGTACGAGCCATTTAGTTTAAAGGCCAAGTTTGAGCCTGAAGGCCGAGTACGATCCATTAAATTTTAAAGGCCAAGTTTGAGCCTTCACCTGAAGGCAGAGTTCGAGCCAATTAAGTTTTAAGGCCAAGTCTGAGCCTGAAGGCCGAGTTCGAGCCTTTGAGATTATTTAAGTGAAATAGAATACGAACAGTAAGATGAACAAAACTTTGATCTAAAGGCCGAGTTCGAGCCATTAAAATTTTCTAATAAAACCGAGTACAAAGCCGAAAGTAAAGACAAGGTACGAGTCGAGTACTAGAAAGTACTACGACTTACATAAAGAGCTGAAATTGAAAATAAGGCCCGCCCGGCTTGCCAGTAGTCCCCCCAATTAGGGCAGGAGCAAGACCAGTTGGCCAGTAGTCCCCCCAATCGGACACCACGGCTTTCCCTCAAGGGGCGAAGTAATCACTTCCCCCTGCGAAAGCTGGACGATGAGGTGCTCGGCCCGCTCCGGGAGTAGACGGCCTCTACCCCTTTCTCCACGCCCGAAGACTGCTATTCTCCCAGTTAACATCCTTTCTGAAGGATTAAAGCATAAAAGGAATTCTGGATCCCATCTCCCACTTACATCCCTTTTGGCAGCTATAAAGCTAGAAAAGGATGTTAACTGGGAGAGAGGAGCGTAAACCCCTAACACTATTACAGAACTACTCGGGTGAAGGAAGGCGAATTTGGCTGGTAGAAAAAAAATGAAGAATGAATAAGTGAAGCAGTGAAACAACCCTATTTATAAGGGGTGAGAGGCGTTGGAAAGGAAAAAATATGCGCGGGGAAAAGGTTTGTTGAAAAAAACAAACCTCGAAACTCAGCAAAAAACAGTAATTGCATGAACCCACTGCGGTTTCCAAAGCACATAATGTGTGACCACATACGTAAAGCGTGAATCATGTGTTTCACGTGTGACAACTACTATCCATTTTTGTTACGGACGGCAGAATACCTCGGTCTTAGCCGAGGGCTTGTTGAACACAACATCGGAATATAAAAATATTTCGAAGAATATCTCGTCCAAACAAAAGCTACAAGAGGAATGAGTAGTCATCAAAATGATGGAAGAATTTTCATTGAATAAATCGAGGTTACAAGGGTAAAGGCCCATTACAAGGGATGAAGAAAACAAAAAACAGAGAATACAGTTACTCGTCCCTATGACTCTCCTCGGCCTCAATGTGATCCTCGGGAGAATCTTCCGCCCCTTCCACCTCCTCTTCCTCTTCGGGAATAATGGGAACAAGTTCCCCGTTCAGCACGTCTTTGGTCACATCGACACCCGAAATATCAACCCCCGGAGCGAGGATTTCAACTTGAGCAATGGCCTTTTCAAAATCTTTCCAATGCTCGACAATAATGCAGTCAGTGGCCTCTTTTAGATCCTCCTGGAGCTCCATCCTGGCCTTAGTCTCGGCCTCCAGGGCAGCTTTAAGTTACTCGATTTCAGCTTGAGCCTTCTTGAGCTCTTCTTCAGCGCGAGCTCTACCCTCTTCAGCCCGAGCTTTACTCTCCTCAGTAGATTTTGCTTGGCAGTTAAGCTCGGAGTTCTGGCCATTCATCTCGGTAATGGTAGTATTCAGGAGATTATTAGCCTTGGCCAGCTCGTCACGCTCCGTGGAGGTCCGGGTAAAATCCCCCTTCAGCTTCTCGATAGAAGCGAGTTCAGCTTCCAGATGTCGGGAATTCCTCTCAGTCTCCACCAAATCTCGGCTACAAAAGCGGGCTAGAACAGCAGCTCGGATGCAGTAGGCCTAGAGGGCCTCCATGTTGGACTGAGCCCCTTGTTGCCTGATTAATCGAAGATCAGCGGGCTTGAGGAAGTTCGAGTCAAAGGAAGGGAACGGGTTGAAGTCTTCGCCCCAGAGAGATGAGGTCCCTGCTTTTAGAGAAGTGTTATACCACTTCACCTCGGTAGAAGGAGGATGTGGTTCTTCTCGCCCTGCGGTTCCCGTCTCATGAGTGGTAGGGTGTGGGGGACTTGAGCAAGGAAGGGAAGAATCTTCGGCGTCAACCACTACCTCTACCCTCTTTCTTTTGTGAGGAGCGGATGATGAAGCCCCCTTGGCAGAGGCCTTAGCAGTGGCCGGAGGAAGTCTTTTCTTTTTCTTCTCGGACGTGGAGGGACCCTGACCCTCTTTCGCAGCGGATTTCAAAAGCTTGGAAAAGTCGAATTTCCCCATAATGACTGCCAAAAAGAAAAATTGTTAGTAAGCAACACATATAGAAAAGATTCAAAAACTAAAATACCGAATACTTACTTTTTAAGTCGGTTCTCGGAGTAGATGAGAAGGGGAGTTTCAGAAGACACCCACAATGGAGAGGCCGAGGAAGTTTTTCTAATATATCAATATCTCGTCTATCCTCGGCAGGAAGGGATTGGTATTCGAAACCGACGAATTTGGTGGGAGATGATTGCCAGTATAAAGGAAACCTGGCGCATCTATTTTCGACAAAGAAGTGGGAAGAGTGAGAGCCCGAGGGGCGAACTCGGAAGAAGCCGACTTTGAAGTCTTTATACGATGATGTGTATAAACTAATCAGTCCTCTTCGGTTCAGCCCATTAAGGGAAATCCATCCCGTTTTCTCACCAAACCTTGTTTGGTAAAAATACAAAAATTTTGGAGTAGTGGGCTCCATCCCGAGGTATTTACACAAAATTTGAAAGGCTTTCATAAAAGCCTAACTGTTGGGATGAAGCTGAGTAGGCGCGACGTTCATGGTTCTCAGAACGTCACACTCGAACTCAGTGAAAGGAAGAGACACGCTCAGCTGAGCAAATAGTGTCTTATACATATATGTGAAAGGGGGCTCAGAAGGACGAGCCCTGAGAAAGACATACTCGGTACCCGAGCATGGGGAGCAAATAAACTCGGATTCGTCTCCAGACGCCGAGATATTAATCTGGGACCGAAGATGAGCAATTGAATCCGAAGTCTGAAAGTCAGAGAAATAAGTCCCAACCTCGCCTTTAACCCAGGTATACCCAGGAAGGGTAATATCGGCAACAGGGTCTTTTGGAACCCTTAGGCGTTGTTTGCGAGCGGCGGGTTTGGAAACTTGGGGGGAGGGAGAGCCAGACCCAGAAGAATCGGACCCAGAGGAATCAGACTCAGTGGAAGACGACCTGGAGGAGGACGGTTCCACCTGTCTGATGTTCGGTTCCTGTGAAGGAACAATGGAAGTGGAAGGAGAACCTCCAATGGGGGAAACCTCACGCTCAATCAGAGGCGAGGTGTTTGACTCAGAAGACTCGGACGAACTCATGTCTGGGAGCAGAAATTAAACTTAGATGCACGAAGGAGGGAAGAAGACTAGGCGTACTTGAAGAATGACAGACAGGAGAGTGATGGCAGAAACTTGAGAAACGGAGACGAAGGGCGAAGGAAGATAGGCAAGGTGGAGGGGAGTGAGAGTTAGAGGGGATATTTATAGCTGCTGCAGTTGATGATATGATCAACGGCCCACGTTTCATGAAGCCCAAAGGCGCGACTTTTGATTTTCCCTCATTAAATGGGCGCGGAACTCTAGGGTTACTCACCTATAGCGTGCCGCAGAAGGATTAGGGGAAATGATTGCCTTCTCTGACAGGAGGGAAGGTTCGGCTGAGATGACAACTGGGAATACGGAAGTCTATATGGCCGAAGAATAAGCTCGGTTTAATACTTGTCAGCTCCTTCGCTTATTTAAGCTCGGAGCTCGGGGGGCTTGTGTACCGGCCGAAGATATAAGGCCGAGGATTATCAATACGATCGAGCTCATTCTTGTAAGTGGGCCGTGACCTGAACTCCCATAAAGCCGAAGACTATTAGTACACTTGACACCCGAGGATAACTACTCGGGCCTATTCCTCAGCAGGCCACGGATGAGGATATCTCGACCCCGAGCTATCCAGTCACAACTGACTGGGCCGAATATCTTGCTGATCCAAATATCTCTTCGTATAACTCGGAGCCTTATCCTTATCATTATCTAACTGCAACAACAACCCGATCTTAACAAATAGGATCTTAATAACAGTCCTACCCAAACTGTCACTCCAAACATCTCTATAAATAGGGGTCCAACCCCCTCACTTAGAACTACGTTTGCTTTGATTCCCATTTGGATACGTAGGAGCAGAATTCCAATTCTGTCAAGCTAATTCCAAAACACTCTCACAAGACCTTCTCCGACCGAGTATCTCCCACCTGAGATATTTGGACGGAACAATTTGTTTGGTGAAAAATCGAAATCTCTGGATACACCGTGAGGAAGTCTGAATTATTTTCCAATTTTTCTTTGATATATATCTGCTTCTTTTATAATATAATGTTGAGATGAATAGTATGTATATAAGCAAGAGAATATATGAACAATGATAAATTTTTAGCTGAAAGCTTTTCACTTTAGTCGTATAAATTAAATTTTCACATGTAAAAATTGTGTAAATTATGCAAAAAATATACATAATTCTATTACTACAATTATATATAAGTTTGATTTGTCAACGAATATTGGTTCGGTTGTTAAGGATAAGACTCATAACTTACAGGGTCGTAAGTTCGAATCATATTGTCGATGTAAGGACCTCATTGGTGGATAGTAATCTGTAAATACCTATGTAAGCGCTCATTGAACCGTGAGGCCTGCCTTGACCCTGGTGAGCTCCCGGGACCCAACTCACCTAAACTTTATTGTAAAAAAAAATATAAGTTTGATTTGCACATCTAAAATAGAAACTTTTCCCTCAAAAGCATCTATTGATGTAAGAGGATTCCTGGACTTAAAATTATTCTTATTTAAATAAATAAAAATAAGACAATAAATTTTTTTTAATTAAAAGAAAAGGTATAGGATATTTTAAATAATAACAATATTAAAAATTAATTTTATTCTATCAAAAGGTTAATTTTGTTATTTTATATTATTTTAAAAACCTGAAAAATATAAAAAATGATTCTAATAATTTAACTATATGTAAAGTAAAAACTAAAAATGAATATTTAAATTATAAAAAATTAATTTAAGTTAAAAAATAATTTAAAATATTATATGTAATTTTATCACAAGGATAATTTTGTATTTTTATATAATTTTAAAAAATGAAAATTATAAAAAAAACTAAAATCTAATAAAATAAGAAAACATTTAGAATAAAATCGAAAATTTTAAAATTCATACTAAAATTATAATGTTATTCAGTTGGTTATCCGGTGAACACCAAACATTAGATATGATAACAACTTATCCTGCTCAATTATATCTTACTTCTATCATACTCTCTTATCATATCGGTCCCCATCATGTCATGACCACCAAACGAGCCCTCAGGCTCCGTGAATACTTACAAAGTGATTTATATTTATCTTCCCCAAGGATTACTAATGAGGGCTTAAACCTACAATCTATCATATACTAGATCTATTATACTTCATCAGACCAACCCCTTGTGGTTAGGCAATAAAATAAATTTAAACAAAGTTAAATTTAAACTCTAAATAACGAAAATAAAAAACATGATGATAATGTGCATCAGTACATATATACTATATTTACGGTAGTATATTTTTTCCTACTTAAAGAAGTATGAAAATTATATAATATAAGTACGGTAACACGTGCGGATTATTTTTTTTATCAAGTTCACTTAAATTCATTTTTTTGTATATTGATGTGGATGTCTTTAACCAATCTTTTATTTTTTCTTTAGTGGGAAGATTTTGAGAGGTGTGACGTTTTGAATTGTGTGTTTAGTTTTATTTTTTCTTTGAATTATAGTAGTATGTACTGACATTCATTAATATTTTGATATGTCTACTTTAATTTTAATAACTAAAACAAAAGAAAAAATATCCATAATATTGATTTGTCAAGGTATTGGATGTCAGTATAAAATCTTCTTAATATCCACATATTTTTACCCCTTTGTTTATGAGTTTAATTGTTATACACTGTTTTTTACACTATCAATCAATCACCAATCATGATATGAATTATTTTTTAAGGTAATTAGGACAAGAGTAAAAAAATTGCTGACATGGCAATTTATGATTGGATGTCTATGTAAAAAAAAAAACTTTACCCAATCAGTTTATACCAATTAAACTTTTTGTTTATTATTTTTTTTCTTCAAATTAGAGTGCATTTGTTATTACTTATTTTGTTAAAGATATCATTTTAAACTAGATAATCATTTTTAAAACTTTTAATATGTTTGTTTTTACTTTTTAAAATAATGAAAAGTAGAAAAGAAATAATTTTTATGGTCAAAACGAAAAGCTAGTTTCGTTAGCTTTTGAAAAAGAAACATTTTTTTTATAACTAATGACTTTTTAAAAAAATGTTTTTATGATTATAAATAAACACAGAATATCAAAATGACTTATTTTTCCATCAATAACGGGTTGGTTTTGTATATATCACTTATAACATTTCTTTTTTTATTAGGCTTATTAAAAAATCAATTTTTTGTTAAAAAATATATTTTTTTATGAGAAATTGGTTTTCTAGTTTAGCGGAAAGACCACTAAAGTCCATCACACTTTTATTAAATTAAATTATTAAATAAAATTATTTGAAATTAAATAATATATTATATTATTAATTTAGCATGTTTAGTTTTTTTATCTAGGCTTATTTATTTAAAATGTTTTTATGTTGTTCATTATAATTCCCAAAAGTCACTTTTCAATATTATAACAAAACCCTTAAAATCAAATTTTCTAAGGATTAATTGTACTTTTATCCCTTATTCTATTGTTTGGGAAATTTTAGCATTTTTAGTTCATACATTTTAAAAATATACAATTTTGGTTCATTCATTAAATATAACAACCAATAATTAATATTTCGAATCAACATTCACTTACGACACTACTTGTTAGAAAGCATAAGTCAGGTTATAATATTATAAGTCATGTTAGATACATCATTAACTATTGAATGTTAACATACATATGGATCATAATTGAACATTTTTAAAATATGTATACTAAAATCGACCACAAAAAAAATTGGAGATCAAAATCGCCTGAACACTAATGTTTTGTTTGGTTGAGAGAAGAAAATGAAAAGAGAGAAAGATGTGAGAAATAAAGTATGAGAAGAGAGAAAAGAGTGAGAAATAGAGTATATTTGATGTATTATTTGATATAAAAAAAATATGAGGGAAATATAGAAGAAAGATGTGTGTTCTCTCTCCCCCTAGAAAGAAATGTAATTTTTTAAAAAGATAAAAATATCCTAACTAAACAATCAATATACAAATATTTTAATTTAATCAATTAAGTTAATTTAAATAATCAAATAATTTAAATTAATTAATTGATTTAAGTTATTTAAATAAAAAAATTTATTAGTTTAATATAATTATTTATTAATTTTAATTTAATTTAATTAATTAAATTATTAATTAAATTCAATTTATTTAAATTTATTAAATAATAATTGAATGAAAACTCAAAAGAAAGTGTACAAAAGTAATTTTAGATGAAAACTCTCACCCTCTTCCATTTTCTTCTCACTTTAGGAGGAGAAAAAATTTGAGGCGACTCCCACCAATTTTACCCTCTATTCCCTATTTCTCTCTTCTATCAACTAAGAAAAAAATATATTTCCCCATTCTTTTCTCTTTTCTTATTTCTCTCTTCTCATTTTATACTCTTATAAACAAAGCATAAAACTCCATGTCAAGAAAAAAGGTGACGTGTCATATAGAATAAAAATGGCAGAAGGGGGTGTATGTATGGGTGTGAGCATGTTCTGTCAAGTGAATGACGCCAGGCTAGCATCTTCTCCATGATTGATGTGGGTCCCACTCCCTCCCTGTCAATCCACATGCGCCCTCTACTCCAATTCACCCCCCCAAACCTATTCTCTGCTTCCCTCACCCATCCCCTTCCACATCTTCCATCCTACCACCCCACGTGTCACCCAAGGGCAGCTCCTCATTCTCCCTCACAACCGCCACGTGTCACTGGCATACCATACATGTTGTCACGTTTATCGCTTCCCGATCCAATATATAAAAGTAAATTTTATTTTTTAATGATTAATTTAATGATGTTATTTTTAAAATATCTTTCATTTAATATAAATTTTATTTTTTAATGACTCATTTTATTCCAAACAATACAAGTAACTTTTCATTATCATAAAGAGTAATTTAAATAAAAATCAAATTAAATAAAATTAATTAATCATCTTAATGTGTTTATTAATTTTTTGTTTATAATATGAACGGAAGGAGTATCTAATGTAAGTAATGTTCTCACAGCTAATCAGCATCTTACAAAGCAAAAGCGTTGTATGTTTGTTGTTCTAACACAGGCACTCAATTTGCGTAGTAGTAAAATCTCTGACATGTATGTAAAACACAATCACACAAAAAACACAATCTCCTCTATTCACTCACTGCTCTATGTGAATGTGTTCTGTTCTGCACCCATTGAGGGCCGTTTCAAACGATTTTGTCGGCCAGATACGTTATTAATCATTCTCATTAAACACACCAAATCACTAATTTCTCCCAATTGATAATTTATTAATTTCCTTTCCTTTTTTATTTATTTTTTTCCCTTCTTAGCCCACTTGTCCATCCTTGATTTGATGTAGCTTTTTTCTCTTCCAATTTTTATCCATTTTTTAATATCATAACATATTATTGTATGCATGAAACAGCTGTCAATTTTATGCTATACTTACTAACTTTCTAATTCCCAAAATTCATTAATCTCCTATTACAAGAAAAAAAAAATTCTTACCAAATATTTGTAAATGTTGTCATATGTGAAAGGACCATTAATCTTCTCCTTTACTGTCATTTGCATGATTAATGCTTATAATAATACTCACAAAACTGCATAAAGCTGCCTCTTTTCCTCTGGCTGCTTCTTCTTCCTCCTTCTCCTTTTCCCTTCTCTCTCTCTTTCTCTTCTGCAACTTTGCTGTTGCTTTGGCACTAGTGCTGCCGCTTCTTGTCTCCATTTTGGTCCCTGACTGACCCTGTTGCCAGCTTTGACTCAAGAACATGCTTGTAAGTACGTTTCTCTGGTTGTTCTTTACTTGTTCTCCTTTTACTTTTTACTTCACTCCTCATTCCAAATCTGGGACTTCATTGCTCTGGGTTGGTAACTAAAAAGGGGTTTCTCAAGTTTCAATCTTTGGTTGGATTTTATATGTTCAAGTCAAAGTATGTGTGTTTCTTTGATATGGGTCATCTTCTATGTATGTGATTTCTATTTGGGTTTTGTTCTTTTGTTCCTTTTCATAGGTTTGTATGGCAATGGTGATTGCTGTAGTTGGTGGGGTTCGATCAAATTGGATTCCATTTGATCTGATAAACTTGCATTCTCATTTCAGCTTTCTCTTGACTAAGCACTCTCTTTGAAGTTAGTTATTATGTATCATTATTCTCTTGAATCAATGTAGAATCTGTTCTAATTCCTTTCCCAGCTGTTACCAATTCATTTGCATGTAGTAGGAATATGACATTCCGCGTTGTGAATGAAGATTAGAATTGTGCTCTGATTGTTTCTTTGTTTTTGCTATGATTTTTTTTTTGTTTCATTTTTCTATTACAATTCTTATTTCAGAAATGCTTTTCAGAGAAGAAACTCTTTATTTATCTCTATTTATTATGCTTGATTCTCTTCCTCTCAATCTCTCTCTTAATTCTTAATCTGGGATATAATCTGGTGATTAATTATGGTACTTGTAGGATATCTTCTGAGAATCAGTGGGTTGCATTTTCCTTTTTCTACCCTATTTTCAGGTGGCATTGCTCTTGCTGCTGGCATTGAGCAATGCCGTTAGAATTGATGCAGATGGTGGCCAATGTGGTTCAAATCCAACACTAGACCCAAGACCACACAGTGTCTCAATTTTGGAGTTTGGTGCAGTTGGAGATGGTAAAACACTCAACACCCTTGTATTCCAGAATGCCATCTTCTACCTCAAATCATTTGCTGACAAGGGTGGTGCTCAGCTATACGTACCACCAGGAAAATGGCTCACTGGAAGTTTCAATCTTACCAGCCATCTTACTCTCTTTTTGGAAAAAGGTGCTGTCATTATTGGATCTCAGGTATTTTACCTCCTGATACTTTTTTTTCAGTAGCTTTTGATTACTCTTGTCTTTTTACTGAGATAATTCAGGTTCCAATTTTGGTGTTGCTCAGGAGTGGTTTTCTCTTTAGGCTTTTGGTTTTTACATGTCATTCTTCTTTGTATAGGATCCATCTAATTGGGATGTTGTTGAGCCCTTACCTTCTTATGGCCGAGGGATTGAAGTTCCGGGGGGAAGATATCAGAGCTTGATAAATGGATACATGTTACATGATGTGGTCATAACAGGTTATTCTTCCAGCAAGCCTTCCCACAACTTTTTCACCTTTGTCATGGTTTTGTTTCTGGAATGAATTTTCATACCTTTTTGTACTTCACCAGGTAATAACGGAACCATCGATGGCGTTGGATCGATTTGGTGGGAGTTGTTTGGTTCCCATTCCCTGAACTACAGCCGTCCTCATCTGGTTGAAATTGTAGCATCTGAATCTGTGGTAGTTTCAAATCTTACATTCTTGAATGCCCCAGCATATAGCATCCACCCTGTTTATTGCAGGTATATGTTACGTACTTCTTCTAGACATTAAATGAAATATTATTTACTTTGTCAAGTCATATTGATATGGTTATATGTAATGTGATGCAGCCATGTACATATTCAAAATGTTTCAATCTCTGCTCCTCCTGAATCCCCTTATACCGTTGGTATAGTGCCAGGTTTGTAACATGTTATGGACTGTATCTACTTTTGGTCCACATTATGAGAATGACATTACCTCTCAAATATCAATGAATAGTTTCCTAAACTTTAGTAAGGGTCACTTAGCTAACATTTGTGCACTTCATGTTTTCAGATTCTTCTGATAGTGTCTGTATAGAAGATTGTATTGTAACCATGGGATATGATGCAATTGCCCTAAAAAGTGGCTGGGATGAGTATGGCATTGCTTATGGAAGGCCCACTGAGAATGTACACATCAGAAGGGTGTATCTTCAAGCATTTTCTGGCTCTACTTTAGCATTTGGTAGTGACATGTCTGGTGGTATTTCAAATGTTGTTGTGGAGCATGTTAATCTTTTCAACTCAAATAGTGGCATTGAGTTCAGAACCATCAAAGGAAGAGGTGGTTATATGAAAGACATTGTTATTTCAGACATACAAATGGAGAATGTCTATACAGCAATTGCTGCCACAGGCTTTTGTGGGTCTCATCCTGATGACAAATTTGATCCAAACGCTCTCCCAGTTTTGGATCACATTACCTTGAAGGATGTTACTGGTACAAACATCACCATTGCTGGAACCTTTGCTGGAATAGAGGAATCACCCTTCACTAACATATGTCTTTCCAATATAACCTTGTCTACAAATTCTGTTTCTCCCATTACTTGGGAATGCTCAAATGTCTCTGGCCTTTCAGATTCTGTGTTCCCAAAACCCTGTCCAGACCTTGAGAACCTTTCAAATTCTTCCTCATCATGTTTCTTCTACCTGCAAAGTATCAGTGCAAGAAGTATTGCAGTGCTGTGATTATCCTTTCTCAACAGGAGATTCATATTCTTGAGTACCCTGATTCATGTCAATGAAGAAGTGAAAGGCCATTTGCCAATGAAGATTAGGCCTCATTCTTTTCAATAAGACCCTTGTTCGGATTATTCTTTTTTTTTGTTTTATCCCTTTGTTTTGCATTCTTGCATGTTGCAACCAGCACATTATTTGTACAGCTTCATTTCTTCATTCATGTGTAAGGAAATTTTGGTAGTGCCGCCACAGGACGACTCATAATTCTATAGTTTTGCATTAGTCCATTGTGATTTCACTGTAAAGCATGTAGTGGATTTGGGTGATACTTCAATTAAAGAAATTTCAACTTTGAGCCATAAATATATCCATGTCTTAATACTCGATAGTGATTTTATTGTTACAATTTCAGTTCACTACTTTAGTGTCAAAATGTGCATATGATTGTTCTTTTGTTTCAACATAGAAATTTATGATATGGCGCAATGGTGGCCCAACCCTTAGGAGTGGGGGGGACTGGCCTCTAAATTCGTTTGCTCCATGGATCGGCTTTGTCGTGTAACTTGTATTATTAATTTTGTTGCAATATAGGTAGTTCCTTTATATTAAAAAGTATAGGTAGTTCCTTTCTCATAGAAAGTTATTTTGATGTTATCCATATTTGTAAGAATGTTACAGTCCGTAAATTACACAATTTTACTAGCAAGTAAAATAGATGAAAAATGCTAAACAGCCACGATTTTCTGTAGGATGAATTAACGTGTTTTTTTTTTGTTGTACTCTTAATGCGGTGGAAAATACAGAGATTTATGTTGCACGCGGGTAAATAGTTTAATTAAGTGTTCGTTCAATATTTTTTTTGAAATAAGTTAAAAAATGCTTATTTATATGTTTTTTTGACAAGCTTATATGACAATCATGAGCTAATTTCACACGCTATCATCTTTCTTATTTGCGTGGTGTTACTGAAGTATGTTCCTTTTTATATTTGATGATATGATAATTTAATACATTACAAACTTGCATATGTTTATTCAGAGAAATGCTGTTCTGCAATTAGACTAATGGACTTAACGGGGACTATTATCCTCATGTGGGACAGAGAATTAGGAAATAGCATTCTACTTGAGCATGTTCTCATTTCTAGGATTGCTATTGAATCCTTGAAAGCTAAATTTTCAAATAAGGAAACCATTGGAATACTGGAACTCCATATTTTAGTGATAAACGAGAATCTAATTCTGGTTTTCCATTCTCTCAATATTTCCATTCTCCTCTTTCAAACTCTATTGCTTTACTAATTTTCCATGCATCACCTCACATTGACATATTTTGCCCTTTACAATTGGGCCTAAATTATTTTTTTGCACACCTTCACTCTAAATTTCCTACCTATGCAGATGTGAATGAAAATGAGATGTGTAATAAGCATTTTTCTTTGCCATGAACTTGTTCATCTAGACATCTGAAATCACAAGAATCCTATTTACTACTTTTTTACAAGTAGCTCTTAATTAACGTTCTTCTAGACTATCCTACATGCATTTGGATTTTCATCGCTGAAAATGGAGGTGATGTTTCCATTGCCACTGTGGTAGTAGTCTCCACTGTAGTGTTCCACACGATTGTTATGTGTGTGCTGCATTGGTGGTGACATTACATACTCATATTCAGTGACATAAGGTGATGGTCTATATGTATTATAGCTGTGTGTCACATATACTGGTTGGGTTAGCTCATGTTGAAAAAATAATGGGCCATTTTGGTAGCTATTCCAATGCCCAATATTGCTGTGGCTAGAACCAAATCTGTTTCCATAGTTAGGTGGATGGTGGGGTTGTATCACATGAACCTCTCCTACATCTTTGGTTCTTGGAGTGCTTGGTGAGTGCTGGCTTGCATTATTCTCAGTAGGTGATGGTGTTGCCTCAGGTTGTGGCTGTTCAGATAGTGGTGTGTCTTTTGGGGGTCCTGTTTGAGCTGGTGGAGCTTCTGTGGGTTGTGGTGGTGGTTGTGTTGCTTCAGGGACTTGTGCATTTCCTTGAGGTTGTTCTGGTTCTGCTGCTGGTTGAGATGGAGACTCAGTTGGTTCAATATTGCAAATGGTGGCCATCTTCCTTGTCTTCTTAATTGCTTTCACAATTTTTTCTGGATCTGCCCATCCGAAAATGGTTATTTTTTGTTGAGGGAAGTCAATATAGAGATCATATATACCTGCAAGAGGTGAAGGTTTATCTAAGTACATGTTGTAGCATGAATTGATAAGGAAATCATGTCACATGTTATATGCTTACCATGAATTCCATTGAGTGCTTTCTTGATCTTCTGCACGCATCCATTACAGTCCATTCTGACATGTATTTCTGTGACTTGAGGTTTCTGCATATGATGGATTAATCACTCTTAGAATTCTAGCCATTTGTATTTAAATTGATGAAAGATATATTGCATTCACATGCTAATTAGTATACATGATACATGCATGGATTTTAGGTGCCATACCTGTAAATCTGGTACCATGGAGCTGTGGAATTAGAGAAACCAAGAGATATGTTATGTATGAAAATTTACTAATTATGGGTGTGAAGAATATTGTGAGTGGCATATATATATGGACAAGGGCAGAAGGGAATATGTAAAAGAAAAAAATATGTGGGACATGCAAGGAATCTCTTTTTGGCAGGGGGAGATAGAAATAAAAGAGAAATGGTATTGCTTGATTGGTCCATGGAATTTGTCTAAGCTTATTAGAATATTAGACATGGGAAAGGGGGGTGAATTCAGGGAATTTGCTTTATGATGGATGGCCTCTTGGTCATGTATTATAATGTGGAAGATTTGTGAGAGGTTAGGACTTTAGGATATCCAAACCGACCACCTATATGAAAGGTATGGTGGGTTAAAGAACATTGGCAATACATGGTACATCAGTCAAAAAGACTTGCAGATCAAAGTAGCTTTTCTCCTTGAAGAAGGATATCCACTCCCTAGGAATCCTTTTATCACACAAAAAAAAGATCACTCTAGTGAGTTTATAAAATGACATTTTTTTTTACTTAAAGAAAAACTAAACAATTGTGGCTTGTGATTTAGGTGTTGTACATATAGTTTTAAATTGAAATAGTTGTAGAAATTATTAAATGTGTGTTTGGAACCACGTCTCCATGGACTGACGCGAAAGTAGCTTAGAGCAGCTTTCGCATTTGATACGGAAAAAACTGGGATTCTATCATTGTGTACATGACTTTAATGCTGAACGTGATTTTTGCAACTTGATTCCAAACATGCTAAAATTATAACATTGCAACAGCAGTTCCAGCTGTAGGAGTTAAAATCACGATTCTACATTTTTTTCTCTATGTTGGTAGGTGAACACAAGCAAATTCTCTTAAACAAAGTTCTATCGATGAAGTGAGGAATGGTTAATTTGTTGATGACATGACAAATGTTTCAATGTGTCATATACATGCCTTTTGAAGTTGTTCCTAGTTTTCAGGTTGAATTTTCTACTCAAGTGCCATAGCATTGTTGATAAATATTAAATAGTTACATATTGCCATATTGGGTTGTTTCCGGAATAACTGATTAGCTACTGCTTCTCTCTTCCTCTGTTTTTGTTCAATGATTGGCAACTGCTTAAAGGAACTGAAACCTTTAGGTAGGGTAAGTCTTTGATTTCTTTTGTCGTGGAGCAAATGTGCTAAGTTTTGCTCTCTTTGATTAGTCATTGTAGTAAAATAAAAATGTAAGTTTTTTATGTGAATGATGTATTGTTATTTTTTGTTAGATTCCATCCTAAAAGGGTGTAACATCATAGATTCTATCCTAAAACCAATTCGTATTAAGTGGAGTTGCCTTACAAGTATATAAACTGCACCCAAGATTTGATGCAGACGACATGGGAAGTCCAACATTCTTCTTATCATAAACTAGAATAATTCATGAATGTAACAGCTAAAAGTTTGAAGATTCCACCTAAAACACAAACTAGCCATGTGTGAAAAGATGGTACACTATTCATATTTTCGAATCTGTTACCAAATTGTTATTAGATTTAGTAATCTTTGTGAAGCACTCAACTCTTTAATGTTTATCCTTGCCGTGGTTCAATCAACTTTTTGCCAAAAGACCCCAATCATCTTTCTCATGGTGATTACCGCCTCTAATATGTAGATTCCCTAATACTGTTGCTTGATGCTCATGGGTTTTGGACCTTTTGGTAAAGCCATATACATATATATATATATATATATATATATATATATATATATATATATATATATATATATAATATACACGTGTGTGTGTGTGGTCAACCTATTATAAAAAGAGTATTATATCGACCTATTTGTATTCATTTCATTAATTTTGGATTTAATTGATATGTAGCACTAGTTACAGATATAACCACTGCACTAGTGTCAAAGTTTTGCACCATAAAACTGTCCTATCTATACATGTATATATGGGCCTGCATTAGTTTAGTAATATCCAAGATTTGTAATTAAAATGTTAATTAGCCGATAACTTTTTGTGGTTAAGTAAACAAAATGCTTACTATTATATCAACAAGAAGATCTAACATGACAACGAAGCAGCACAAAAAGTTTGAATTATAGTGTCTGATTCATTTCATGAAGTAAACTGTTGAGCAATCATATATTTTCTCCACCTGTCACGGTTCAATTTGCAAAAGATTCTGGTGAATTTAACTACTTAAGGTCTTTTAGCCATTTTTTCCTCCTCCTTTTGCCATTGAAATCCTTTCTTTAAATTTTCTTTTATCAAGTGGAGGTTTCTTCTGAGTTTGGAAGGAATCAATAATCCCTACCTTTTTTATATACTTTGGTTATGATCATGCCTGCATGCTATGTTACTTGGTGATTCGTTATGGTGCCTAAATAGCATATAGAAGAATTCTTCTAAACAAAGTTTTGAGGGTGGGCCCAAGTAGTCATCACCCTCCTTTTTGGTTGAAAAAGTTATGCACTTCTGTAAAGTGCAGGAAGTGACAAGCTCTGAACTTTATCATGAGCAATACATATAAAAGCTGCCTTTGCTTGCCTTGAATTGCCATGCTTTTGTCTGATTATTGTTGCAAGGTATCTAAAATACAAAATAAAAAAATGAAAAACTCAAATGCAGACAAATTTGTCTTTGGTGGCCTCCACACTCCATTCCAGCTGTGAAGCCAAAGAAAATTATATTAACCATGCACTATAACTAGCGTTTGTTTGTTGCACAATAATTTGGCAGAATTAGTAGTTAGTAGTTATTACACTGTTGTTAAAAAAATTATATTCAATCCTTTGAAAACATTCAAAGTGTCCCTTATATTTGGATTACAATGTTGTTAAAAAAATGAATAAATTTTTATTTCATCCTTGATTTAGATATATGTATATTTGACACAATATAAATGAATGATGAAGCATAGACTTGTGGATTCTCCAGCAGACAGGCTTCCACAATTCTGT
Organism: Sophora flavescens; assembly: GCA_030762895.1. Classification (NCBI taxonomy): domain Eukaryota; kingdom Viridiplantae; phylum Streptophyta; class Magnoliopsida; order Fabales; family Fabaceae; genus Sophora; species Sophora flavescens. The sequence goes on along the minus strand of CM061062.1, from coordinate 130,364,280 downwards.
AGATTCCAATGGAGCTTTCCCTTCCTTCCTTAATCTCTTCTTCTTTGACTTCAAATCCCCCAATGGTAATGTATTTGCTTGTCATTTTACATAGGCAACCCCCATCACTAGTGGCCTCAAACTTTACCTCATAAGCTATAGACTCAAGCTTGTCACCCAATGGACCCCCTTCAATCATAGTGTATTTGCACACCAAGTTGTTGTTATCAAGCATATCAATCCTGTTTTTCAGATATTTGTAGGGGCTAGCTGCATAAAAGAAACATATAAGAAATTATTCAAACAATATAGAGAAATAATAAGCCATTTCCATTCAGCTTGTCTAAGTGTTTTTTTTTTTTTTTTTTGCTTACCTTCAGCGAAGTTAACTTGTTCAATGCTTCCAGCTTCTCCATCTCCTTGGGTTACATTGACACCTTTTATAAACCGGGGTAAGAGCTTTGGAAGCAAAGCTTTGGAGTCTGTGATCAAGGCCTTGAACATGCGTGATGGAGCAACAGGGCATGAATACTCAAACGTAAAGGTTGTGACCCCCATAGTGAATTTTGTAGATTGCAAAAATTCACAAGGAATCAAAGTTGTGAATATTGGATCAGGGGAGAGCACCTTTGGTGTTTTATAGGTCCGTATTCCACTAGAGTCTAGACCTATATGAAGTGGTTTCGTAGGAAATTTATTTATTTTTAACCATGATATAGGTATGAAATATCAGCAGTGACTAAATCTGTGTCGGGGAACCCGTTGACATGAGGTGGATTCTCCCCTCCCAACTAGGTTTTCTCCATATATAAGAGTGAGGATTTGAATCCCTAACCACTTGCTTAAGGTGTACAGGTCCCTTATCACTTGGACATCCCTTTGATTGAAACGAAAAATTGTATAATTGTGACTGAAAAAAATTGAACATTTCGTTGGTAGTTAATAATGGGAGTTTTTTTATTTAAAAATGTTAGTGGCTAATAAGGGATGTGTATTTTATTTCAAATTGTATTAATCAAAGTTATGGCAACACACATGGGCGGCGGTTCTATTGGTAGAAGAGTTTTGCTATATGGTTGGCAAAAAGATGCGTACGAAATCACATGAATTCACCTGGTTTTGTTGCGCATTTCAATCAATAAATGAAAATTTTATTTTTTGTCCATGCTTTTACACATAACCTCTGATTTACCTCTTTATGACACCATTAACCTAGTCAATCTCATACAGCAAAATGTGTCCAAGTTTGCTAATTAAAAATGAATGAGATGTGCCCCGATTCAAGATTTTGAATACCTCATCATTGAATTTGTAATTATGATGGATAGTATTATCTTCCGGTACTTCAACTATCAAGCCCCGCTAGAATAACTCATACATAGAAGTTTTATTTAGCCATAACATATTTGGCTTCAAAGCAAACTAATAAACTGAAAGTACATCATGATATAATATGATGCAAATTAAGGTGCCTCATAATTAAGATCACTTCAAGCATAGGCCTCAGGGTTTGCCACAAGATAGGCTTCCACAACCTTGAGGAGAGCCAAGGCTTCCTCCCTAGCAGCCTTGAAATCCTCCTCTTTGATCTCAACCCCTGGTTTGGCATGATACTTGCTCACATTCTTGGTCTTGCAACCCCCCTCTGCACTGGGCTCAAACTTTATCTCATGTGAAACTGATGCTACCTTTTCCAGTACACTATCCCCTTCAATCACTGTGTAGCTATATGTCAAGTTCTCTTTGTCTATTGCATCAATTCTATGCTTCAAGTGTTTGATGTTAGCACCTGCAACATTAATTGAATGCAGAACCAATAATTTCTGTTAGTTATTTCAGTTTGAAACCTACCAGCAGATGGTTGTGGGGCCACAAGCTGATTGAGAATATAATTTGAAAATTCATTTAGAGGAAACAAGGTTTTAAATTTGGGTCTGCAACCGCAACGGAGGCCTGCGATTTTGGTAGTTTCCAAAACCACATCGCGATTGCAATTATGATCATATCATATCGACCACATTTTTACTGTAATTATCCACAACGACGAAAAACGTAACATAACAGCGACAACAATCATGAATGCAATTTAAAACCTTCATAGGAAATAAAAGTGAAAAATAGTGGCCAGTGAGTCTTAGAGGTGTTGCAATAGTTACAAAAATAAAATTGAAAACTAGTGTGAAATGCAGCAATTACTAGCCTTCAGCAATGGTTATCTCCTGAATGCTTCCAGGGCCACCATTGCCTTCAGCCAGTTCAATTTTCTTAATAGCCTGAGGCATCAGCTTGGGGATGAGGTTTTGAGCATCAAGGATCAAAGCCTTGAACATCCTCCCTGCCTGGACAGTGCTAGTGGACTCCTCAGTGAATGTCAGGACAGCCATGTTTCCTACAACTACAAGATATAGCTAGAAACTTGAGATATAGTATGGAAGATATGAAGCACTTGAAAATGCAGTGGTGTGAGATAACAGAGAGAACAGAGGTGGTTGTATTTATAGATGTAAAGCATTAAGCTATTGATGTTACATTTGGCAATATTGCTTCAACTTGACTATCAGTGTGCCTGTCCTATTAATTATTATACAAGGTACCAGTCCAGCTCTCATGCTAAGATTTTTGAGTAGGCATAGTCTATCATGTAATTTTTCAGATATTTAAATTATTATTTGACATGTATCCCATAATATAATTTGATTACTTATGGTAACACTGTCTAACTAAGAATCGCTCATAATTCTAATGAAAGCTTTTATATCTTTAACCTACTTAACATCTAATCTACGGTATAAGCATGTGATGCTATTACTTCTCAATCTGTGTGATGGCACTGCAAAGTTACATAAATAGTATACTAAGTAGAAAAACTTTAGATGAAACTTCTTTAAAATGAATTTACGTGTGAAATAAGTAAATAAGTGTGTATTCACCTTATATTATTAACAAGTTAAGATTATAATGTTTTTTTTATATTAAATCAAGTATAAACATATCCTTTTTTATTGATTTTTATATTAAAATTTTGATTGATTGTATTTAGTAATTTAGTAAGTATAAACATATCCTTTCTCACTTTACAAACAAATCTCCAATATTTGTCCAACTTGAAGAATTTATTGATGGTCTTCATATGGCTACCGACTCACCGCTATTTTAAGTAAGAGAATCGTATCATAACTTTAATGTGGGGGTTGGGGTTTCTATATAATCCTCCAAGGAAGTTGAAAATCTGTTGGCTGCAATTCATCCACCCTTTCTTTGTAGCCAAAAGGATGTACTATAAGATGTAAATAGAAGTTTTTCTTTTTTCTTTTTTAACAAAAAAAGGTCATTACCCTGTATGGAAATGGCTAGTATCTTAATACTAGCACGACTTATAGTTAAGATACTCACAACAAAAAAATAATAGTAATTAATGATAACTATAGAATCAAGATTCATATCCCTTTCTTTTCCATCACAAGTCACAATGCTCTCTAGTTCTTGTAAACTCTATCATACATGAGCCATTAATAAGGATCTTAAGAATTCATAATCTTCACTAACAGAATGAATAGAAACACTAACATTTCGTCATGCTTAAATGTCAATGCTTCAAGGTTTGAACCTTCAATCAACAATGGAAACTCTTCTATCTCTTTCCTTTCTCTTTATGCCTCTATACTTTGATGGAAATTATGAGACTTACTTTCTAGGCAGAGATAGGGAAATGTTTCATTTCCTTCCTTTTATAATTGCTTCCATCAAACAATACATCATTTCATTCATAAGACTCATTCCCAAGAGTCATAACCATTCATTCAAATGTTAAACAATATATCCTTTAATTCAAATATTAAACCACCACTAATATTTGTCACAAACGAGACATTAATTCTTACATTCTCCCACTTGGCTCATGTGACAAAATATAACTTCATGGTTTAATAAGAATCAATCATAATGCGCATAAGTAAGGACAAATGTTTCATACATTTGTTACATCATAAGTCATATTTTAGAATAAGAACTAATAAGAGTCATGGTGGTCATATATCCCTATTTTGACATAGTTCCTTCCATGTACTACTATATTAGTCTTCTTCCTAACATGACACTTTCGTGGGAAGTACATAATATGTCTAACAATAATGTCATTTTAAAGACCATTCATGTTTTCAACGTCATCATTCATACATGTGCACACATAAGTTTGAAAATAAAAATTTCAGAAACTTAAACATTGATGAGCTCAGAGTGTCAAACATACATCAAACTCAATACGTAACAATAATGATCATCATTCGCTAGCAGACATAATGCCCATTCTTTCAACATGACCAGTAAATGCTTTGGGCGGTAACCCTTTTGTTAAAGGGTCAGCAATCATAAGATCGGTGCTAATATGATCAATTGACACTCCATGTTTCTGAACTTCTTCTTTAACGGCAAAGTACTTTATTTCCATATGCTTAGCACCCTTAGAGTACTTATCGTTTTTCGAAAAGAAGACAGCTGCAGAATTATCACAATAAATTTTCAACGGCCTGGCAATACTGTCGACTATTCCAAGTCCTGAAATAAAGTTCCGCAGCCAATTAGCCTGAATAGTGGCCTCAAAGCATGCCACAAATTCAGCCTCCATAGTGGATGCAGTAATGACCGACTGCTTTGCACTTTTCCATGATATTGCTCCTCCGACTAAAAGATATACGTAACCAAAAGTGGACTTTCTTGTATCCACACATCCAGCAAAGTCTGAATCTGTATATCCAATCACCTCAAGATGATCAGATCTTCTATAAGTAAGCATGTAATCCTTTATTCCTTGCAAATATCTCAGAACTTTCTTTGCAGCTTTCTAGCGATCCATTCCTAGATTACTCTGGTATCTACCTAGTATTCCAACTGCAAAGCTAATATCTGGTCACGTACAAGTCTGAGCATACATTAAGCTCCCAACAACATATGCATAAGAAATATTTTCCATCTGTTTCCGTTCCAAATCATTCTTTGGACATTGCATGAGACTAAACTTGTCTCCTTTCTGAATTGGAATAGGAGATGTTGAACACTTGTCCATCCTAAATCTCTCTAAAACTTTATTAATATATGCTTTTTGAGACAAACCCAACAATCCAAGTGATCTATTCCGGAATATTTCTATTTCGATCACATAGCTTGCCTCACCCATATCCTTCATTTCAAAATTGTTAGAGAGAAAGTTCTTGGTCTCACTTAACAGACCAAGATCATTAGTTGCAAGCAAGATATCATCAACATACAGAATCAGAAATATAAACTTACTCCCACTAATCTTCAGATATATACACTGGTCAACAGTGTTTTCCTTAAATCCAAAAGAAACAACAGTATCATTGAACTTAAGATACCATTGTCGGGAAGCTTGTTTAAGTCCGTATATTGATCTCTTGAGTTTACATACCACGTGTTCCTTTCCTTTCTCTATGAATCCCATTGGTTGATTCATATAAACATCTTCCTCTAAGTTCCCATTTAGAAAGGTAGTTTTCACATCCATTTGATGCAACTCTAAATCATAATGAGCTATCAATGCCATGATAATTCTGAAAGAATCTTTCTTGGAAACTAGTGAAAACGTTTCTTTGTAATCAATGCCATCTTTCTGAGTAAAACCTTTAGCAACAAGTCTGACCTTGTAACGTTCAAGGTTGCCATGAGAGTCACGCTTAGTCTTAAAGACCCATTTACACCCAACTCTCTTGCAACCTTCAGGCAATTCTACGAGGTCCCAAACATCATTCTGTTCCATGGATTTAAGCTCATCTTTCATGGCATCTAACCATTTGTCAGCATTATCACCATTCATGGCTTGTGAAAACGAAACTGGATCATCATCAATTCCTAAGTCATTTTCTGACTCTTGTAGATATACCACATAATCATTCGGTATAGCATATCTTCTTTCTCTTTGGGATCTTCTTAATGCTATTTCTTGTGGTTGTTCTATTATAGGTTCATTGTCAACCTCGGGAACATTAATTTGTTGTTATTCTTGATTATTATACGGTTCAACAATTTGAGGAACAACAACTTGAGCAGTAGGAACACAAGTCAAAGGAACTTGTATTCTTACTTCATTAATCTCCACATTTCGTGAAGTTTCACTCCCACTGGTTTCACCACTCTCAATGAACCTAACATTCCCGGTTTCAACAATTCTTGTACTATGGGTAGGACAATAAAATCTAAACCTCTTAGACTTTTCTGGATAACCAATGAAATATCCACTGATTGTTCTTGCATCCAGTTTCTTTTCCTGTGGATTATAAATCCTTATTTCTACCTGGCAACCCCAAACATGCAGGTGCCTTAAACCAGGTTTCCTTCCAATCCACAGTTCAAAAGGTGTCTTTGGAACTGCCTTACTAGGAACCCTGTTCAACAAATACATGGCAGTTTTTAAGATATACATCCACAATGATAAGAGTAAAGATGCATTACTTAACATACTCCTAACCATATCCATTAAGGTTCGGTTATGCTTTTCCGATACACCATTTTGTTGTGGTGTACCTGGCATTGTGTATTGCGCACATATGCCACGCTTCTTAAGGAACTTAGCAAATGGACCTGGATGTTGTCCACTTTCACCGTACCTTCCATAATACTCACCATCTCAATCAGACCTGACAATTTTCACTTTTTTATCTAATTGCCTTTCAACTTCTTCAATATAAATCTCTAATGCATTTACATCTTGAGATTTATCATGCAGCAAATAGATATAACCATAACATGAATAATCATCAATGAAGGTGATAAAGTATTTTTTTTCCTTATTGAAAGATTTAACATCAAAAGGCCCACAAATATCGGTGTGTATGATCTCAAGAAGCTTGGTACTTCTTGTGGCTCCTTTCTTTGTGTGTTTCGTTTGTTTACCTTTAATACAATCCACACATACATTCACATCAGTAAAATCTAAATCCGGAAAAATTTCATTCTTTACCAATCTTTGCATTCTTTCTATGGAAACGTGTCCCAAACGTTTATGCCACAAGTATGCAGAACATTCATTCACTAAACTACTTTTAGTGCCAACATTATGATGCAAGGTTAAGAGAGTTTCAGCAAATAGATTATCAAGATTTAACTTGTATAATCCATCACATAATATGCCACTACCAATCATGTAGGTATGTATATACAAACTGAAACAACCATTACCGAACTTAATAGAGTATCCAGCAACATCAAATTTAGATAAGGAAACTAAATTCCTAGAAATACTAGGCACATAAACAGTTTCAAACAAATCTAAATGACGTCCAGTGTCGAGGATTAAACGATAAGTCCCAACAACTTCCACTGGAACCTTCACTTTATTCCCCATAAACACAAATTTTTCATTTGGTTTTACGGTTCGAGTCGTAAGAAATCCTTGCATCGTATTAGAAACATGGGTTGTACATCCAGAATCAATCCACCAAGTATTATAAGGAACTTCGGCTAAATTTGATTCGAAACATACATATGCACTAGGCTTATCTTTCCTTCCGAACCAAGCTTCATGTTTTGGACAATCACTTTGGAAATGCCCAATCTTTCTACAAAAATGATCTATGTTTCCATAATGTTCCTTCTTGTGGATTTGAGAAGAAGATGACTCATTGATCTTTAGGAGTCTCTTCTCTTTCTTATCATGTTTCTTTCCAACTTTCATTATAGCTTCTTGATAGGTAACATAATTGATGGAATGATTTCCTTGATTCTTAACTCTGGTTTCCTCTTGAACTAACATACTGTGCAATTCCTGCACATTCCATTTTTCTTTCATGGCGTTATAGTTCATTTGGAAAGGATCATGCCCAGACATTAATAAATTCAATATGAATTTCACAAGGAAATCCCCATCCCCATCCATTCCCAATGACTTAAGTTTTGCTGCAATATTTATCATTTCGATAACATGTTCATGCATAGCACGTAAACCAACAAACTTCATGGTGGTCAACGTACTCATTAGTGTCCCGGCAAGGGACTCATCAACTGTTTGGGAGCAATAAAGGATTGAAAATCATTAATGCTTTGAGTAACATACTAACATGCTTGAAGATTCATAACTTCATCAATGCATATTGATGTTCACCTTTGGGCAATCCATCAACATACCATACATGACATAATGATGCTAGCAAAAGTTTACATAATTTGGTAATGGTACATGCACCAAATAGAAACATTTATCATCTTTGGATATATAAATATAACTAATTGTGCATTTACACTACCAACATTTATGCTCATTAATTATAAGAACAAATAATCAACCTTTGGGTGATCCTTAAATGTCCTATAATAATGAACTTCAATTTACCCATAAAACCAATAATTATCAACTCATTCATAGCATCAAAATTATGGGTAATTGAAATAAAATCATACAATATGGAATTAAATAGACTTTAAAGATTTGATCACTTTGATGATTAACAAATCTATCATACTTTAATTCCAATGTGCAAACACTTTATTGACAGTATCATACAATTCATTAGTGGTAAATACAAAATTGCAAAGCATCATTCGTTTTATATAAATACAATTTATATCAACAAAAGGATTAATTGATACTGTAGCCTAGCAGTCTGCATGTTAGATTTTGAGTCCTGTGGTCTGGACTCTATCCTTCTGAACACACTTTTTAGTTTTCTTTAAATCCAAGGTATCCTTTTGTTTCAAACCACCATTCATCATACATTCATGCAGCGGAAATCATTACTACTTGAATTCTCAAAACATTAAAGAAAAATTCAAGGCATCATTCATGGATTAAAACCAAGCATCATCAATGGAAAACTATAAATTCCCTAACACATGCTCTGATACCACATGTAAACTCTATCATACATGAGTCATTAATAAGTATCTTAAGAATTCATAGTCTTCACTAATAGGATGAATAGAAACACTAACCTTTCGTCATGCTTAAATGTCAATGCTTCAAGGTTTGAACCTTCAATCAACAATAGAAACTCTTTTATCTCTTTCCTTTCTTTTTATGCCTCTATACTTTGATGGAAATTATGAGACTTACTTTCTAGGCAGAGATAGGGAAATGTTTCATTTCCTTCCTTTTATAATTGCTTCCATCAAGTAATACATCCTTTCATTCATAAGACTCATTACCAAGAGTCATAATCATTCATTCAAATATTAAACAATATGTCATTTCATTCAAATATTAAATCATCATTAATATTTATCACACACGAGACATTAATTCTTATAGTTCTCCGTATCATGGTCAAAGCTATCAGCATCGCTGCTCTTACCCATCAGATGCCTGCCTATTGAAAAGGGTCGGCGTAACGAAGAACAATGCACCTATAGATGAGCTCACATCCCCCTGTAACTTTCTTGCAGGCTTGTCGATTGTTTCTTTATGTAGAAGCCTAGAAGGTATTTTATATTCAATAAGTAAAAAAAAATCATAATATAATCAGACGTAATCTCTTTCAATGATTTTTTTTTTGTTGAATTCAATGATAATTTGTTAAATGAGGTGGCACGAATCTCTTTCAATTTAACCAAAAGTTTTAAGTTTAAATCTTAGTTTTGAGAATGCAACAGTATTAAAAACTTTTGAAGGAGAGTTTTGTCATTCATAATATAATCCTACCTGAATCGAATGATTAATCACCGCGATTACGCATGAAGTATACCCAATAAACCAAAAAAGAATCAAATATTCAATACTTAGACCAACATACAATAATAGTCTGTGCACTAAATTCTATGTGCGAGAAAAGGAATTGAAGCTCGCCCTATTTAATGGCCGAAATATGTGGGTGTGGTTGATATATTAATTGTTCATATACATACAAATACTCTATACATTTTTTTTTTAAATTTTGACCAAAAAATAAATTTCGGTGAAAACAAAGAAAGGATTAAGATTGTCCTATTTAATGGCTCAAATATGTAGTTGTGGACAGGAGTGTTCACGGTTCATCATATCCTTCCTTTTATAATTGCTTCCATCTAATTTGATCCAATTAAATGCGATTTGGATATATTCAATTTATTCGATTTTTAACTATATATCATTACTTATTTTTATTACGATAAATAACATATAAATAACATATAATCTACCTATTGTGTATGTCTAAATTTTCTATTTTTCTAAAGTATTTATTGTTCTGCTCTAATTCTGGGTATTGACATCTTTTTGGTCCGTAAAAAATGCTGGATGTACCCGGAATGCATTAGCAAAGCTCACATCAATGTATTAAACCTGTACACCTTTGCATACACTTCATAATCTACCTATTAGAATAAATAATCTAAGTTGTGTAGGCTGCAACGTGAACCAAGAAGGAAAACAAAGCAGTGGCTAAAACCCTAACAGGGCAAAGGACATAAAACGCATATGGCAGCACCTTTAGTATAAGACATCGGTTCGGTTTATGAAGATACAACCGAAAACCGAACCGATTGATTCCCTTAAAAATCAACCCAAAAAAATCCAATTGAATTCGGTTTCCATCAATTTTCGGTTATATTGGATCGGTTTACGGTTTTTTTTTTTTTTGACCAGTTTGAATCTGAACACCCCTAGTTGTGGATGTTATATAGTATCTCTATAGACTAGCCCTTGTTTGGTTGTAGGAGAGAAAATGAGAGGTAAGAAAGTGAGAGGAAATTAAAGAAAGGGGAAGAAAAGAAAATGAGGGGAAAGGTAGAGGATTATTTAATTGTTTGGTTGGAGAGAAAATAAGAAGGGGGGAAAACCAAAACTTTTCTTTCCTCTTGTTTGGTTGAAGAGAAAGTGAGAGGAAAGAAAGTATATATTGCGTGAAATGACATAATACCCTCATATAATATTTTTTTAAAAAAATTATTATTTTTGTCATCTAATGTGATGTCTGTTAAGTCTCTAAAATGTCTGATGCGCATTTCCCTAGGTTTTGATGAGAACTAAACATTGGTTAATGATTTAATTAACCTTCATATTGGTTGCTAACCTGTCTATCTAATGTGCAGATTAAAACAGTAAGAATCATCTGTCTGCTCATATAGGTACTCACCTGTCTGGAACTCTGGATAAGTCAACCTGTCTGCTGACTAGGATTATTGACTTCTTTCAAGATACGTTTTCAACCAATCAACACGAGTTCCTACACTTGTCTGAGGTTACTCGTTGAAGAACCAAGGACCTAACAAACTTTTGTGAGCCGTCCTATCAGAAAGAGACTCGAAGCCTTCTCTCCTACTTGGTCTCGATCACGCTTATCAAGAAAAGTCAGAAGTTACTCTCTCAAGCAACCTCGGATATCAGAACCAAAGACCAGTTAAAGAATACTTCCAACGTGTTTTATTCCCTAGTACCTCTGGTCTTTACACGAAAAGGGAATTGTACTCAGCAAAGTACAAAAAGCTCTCTGCACAACTCTGATATGACTGTTTCACGATGCATAAAGCCATGATCCTTCAAGTTATAGTACAACCAACGTTCCTATTGCATTAATGGCTGCCCAGAATGACTCTATTGCATTTAATGAAGTTCTGCTTGAAGCCAACATCTGAGGGAATGTCTCTAACGGATCTTAAATGCTTGAAGACTATAAATACAGAAGTCATTGAAGAAGAAGACATGGAGAATTCATATAGTATTAAAGAGTCATTACTTTGCGTATTAATTTCTTTATTCTTTCATTCTGTATTCTTCAATCATTTGAAGTTATTATGCAGACTTTTATAAGCTTTACATTTAAACCACTTTCTGAGTGTTAGTGAAAGAGCTGTCTGTTTGAAGTTGTATTTATTACAAACCAAATTTCTCAGACAAACCCGAGTGAGCCTGAAGAGGCTAGGTGTGCAAAGAATACTTGTCTTGGAGCCTGAAGAGGCTAGGTGTGCAAACAATACTTGGAGTCTGTAACCTGGTCAGTTATAGTGGATAAAACTTGGTGCTGCCAAGGATTGGACGTAGCTCTTTGCTTTGAAGAGTGAACTAAGATAAATAATTGTGTCAAACTCTCTTTCCTTATAAACTCTTTAGTTGCTTTAGTTTTATTATCCGTTTATCAAGTGGTGAGTTTGCTTAAGTCACTGTTAAAATTTCATCAGACAGGTCACCTGTCTGTCCTGTATCTTTCCACTCGTCTGAACCAAGCTTCTGTATGCGAAAGGTTTTCAACTTTGTTTAAATTCTGATAAACACAATTCAACCCCCCTTATCGTGTTTATAGTTGTCTATTTCAGTTGGTATCAGAGCTCAACCTCTGGGTTGAGCATCTAACAGTATAGAGGTAAAAGGTCCTGAAGAATAGACATGACTGCTGGAGCTAGTTCAAGTGGAAGTCACCAGACTGAAGGAGCTTCCCTAACCAGATTGTAACACCTTCACCCGGGCATTACATTAATTAATCATTTTTTACTAATATTAACGTTATTAGAAGACATGTTGATTTCTTTCGGAATGTCAATATTTAATTAGTAATTCATTATTAAATAAAACTCAACTTAAGACATGGAATTAAAAGATCAACTTACATTCATAGAAAACATACATAATATTCACATTGATAACAAACACATTCTTAGTGACAGGTGCATTGACAGAAGTTTCATTGAGTGTACATCCAAGTTTCCTAAACAAAACACTACATTGCGCTAGAGTTTAAAGAGACAAAATAAAGCATATGACTGACAAGATCCATCCAACATCACTACTCCAAAATAAAACTAGACTTCCTAAGCTGGTCAAGACAAACTAGTGATACCCATTTGAGAGACCTCGAAAGTCTCCCTCATTTCCAGAAGAAGTATCAGAAGAGGATAATTTCACCCCGGCTCCCTCGCCAGATGCATCATCATCATCATCATCACTGCTCATAGGATTATACTGAGGTTCCTCATCCATGAATTCCCTCGGATCTTACTCTATGGGTGAAGCTGGCGCCACATTTAGAGGGGGTGGATTCAACACTAGTTGTCCTAGGTCTGCTAGGTGTTATACATACAACCAAGCTGGCAGAAGTGATATCTGGATGGTCTCCACGATATGAATCCTCCTCTCTCGACCTCCCTCATGTGTTCCTTCTATAGTGCAAACCGGACCAGTGTACTCGGCCGTGTGATTCCCCGGATGAATCACCCAAGCCCCAGGGTTGTCGACATCCTCAAACATGATCGCCCGCACCCGGGAGTGCACGAGAGGCAGAGCTGGGTCCATCTAGTCTCAACATAACATGATACATACATATATACATAAAGAAAAAATGCAAGGGTAAGATACCAATATATGGATAATTATGACAACTATATGCACCCAAAACACACAGAAACATATACAAGTAACAAGATATCATTTTAAGCAGTACGTAGCAAGAAATAATCATCGTTTTTTGAAAACCATGACACTTCTATAATTCAACTTCTATCTTAATCTCCGGAGAAAAACTTGATGCGTGATTTTTAGAAATATAAAGGCAAGTGCACCTTGTCGCAAACAAGTAATACGGTGGTAAGACCGGTTATCGTATCCACAGGGATTGGTTGTCAATTACCAATTCACAAACTTAACAACTATCTAGACTTAACTAAAGTATGAGAGATTAAAACAGAAAATAAAGAAAGCAAAACAATATTTTTTTTGTCTTTTGGGAATTATATCGAACACTTGGAAGGCAAACAGAGATGTGGCTAAGATTGTTAGGGTTAGACTACACTAATCCTCCCTTAATTGCAATGAAATGGTTATCAACACAAGTCCTACTTCAATTATGACAATCAAGCCTTTTCTAAAATACTCAAGCCTAATGTCTTAGGTGCATTGAGCCTAAAACCCCAAATCAAACCCTAATGTCTTAGGTGGATTAATCTGTGATTTTGCATTAAGTCAAGACTTATACGATTGTAAGCATTCAACACCTATGTCTAGATTCTTGAACTACTTGACATATGATTCATGAGCATGCCTTAACACCAACCTTTCAGTCATCTATCAAAGCAACATATCATTCCTATGGGTAGCTAATCCAAGGAAAGCATTAAGCACAGAATCACATACTCATAAGGAAATAGAGACTTGCATTAAAACACCAAATCAAATACAACAAGTTCAGAAAAGCTACATCTAACCCCAACAATGGGGATTTAACTACTCATGATAAAAGGAAATACAAAAGAGAATGAGAAAAGGGATGGAGAACACTCATAGACAAGCTTCCTCCATTCCCAGAGCAAGGAAATCTCCCCTTCTAGGGCTGGAACCCTATCTCAGCCGCAGCCTCCAAGTCCCCAAGTGCTCTCTCCACCAAAAGCTCTCTCTTTTCTGCCCTAAAACAACCTCTTATACCAGTCAGTGCTGCGCGCATTCGCGAGGCGAGACATGTCTCGCGAGGCGAATATTAAAAATCTGCTTCAGAGAATTGATCTCTCGCGAGGCGAGAGTTTCTTCGCGACGCGAGTCCGAAAGGTTTTTCTTCAATACGCCCGTGAGGAGCATCAGGGCCTGGGCGTGATGGCTTCTGTTTGCATACTCGCGAGGCGAGACATGGGTTCGCGAGGTGAACCAGAAAGGCTTGCATTTTCTCCAACAGTCAGCTTTCAGGGTCGCGGGGCGAATCCAGGCTCGCGGGGCGAATCACCAGAATTCTGCTTGGCTCAATTTCTTCTCTTTTTAGGCTCTTTTTCATCCAAGCTCCATCAAGGCTAATTTCTGGGCATTTTTCCATTAAATCCTGCAAAACAACACACAGAAACCACCTCATCCGTTCCCAAGGAAAAACTATACAAAATCAACACTAAATTGGCCTAACTATATGCAAATGCATGCATAAATGTACATGGAAAATGAGGTGAAATCACACTCATCAGACCCCAACTTCACTTTGTTTAAAAGAAGCCGATCAGGCACGATTTTTTTTTTTTTGCCAAAAAAAGGCACAACGTGTTAGTCCATTACACTGCCCAAAACTCCTGGCACAGTGTGCAACGTGCGTGGATATCCATAGCATACTATCCAACTCAAGGCATAGTAATCAAGGCATATGGATTTCATTGTCCGTCAAGGCACAATGATACAACGTAGCATGATATACCCTGCCCTTCAAAGTATTCACACAAAACAACTTTGGGCATATCTGCCAAATGCATGAAAAACATTTCATTATCGAGGCTTTTCTTTGTGTATAATTCTTTCCTTATCGAAGCTCAAAGGCTCACGACGTCCATAACTTTTCAATGTATTAAAATTTGTAAACACGGGACATTTGAGTCCGAGTGTCCAATCACAAGAGTCTTAAACCGATGCACCAGTCTAAGACTTTGTGGTAGTAGAAAACAACTTTACAGCTTTACTGCGTTTATCACGTTTGTATAACGTATGTAGGACACGCAGTCCACAACAACGTATAAGGAAACAGAGTCCGCAACAATGTGACACGGATCATAGATCTACGTGTTTAATTACACTAGTAGCCCGATGTCTCGGTTTCTAGGTCTACTTTTCAATGTTATTTTTCGTTCAGTGAAAAACAAAACAAAATCAAGTTTCCATAACTTATCCAAGTTATTGGAATATTGTTTTGAGCAAAGTTTTTAGTAAATATTTTTATTTGAAATACATTTTTCAAAAATCACCTTAATTTTAAAAATTCACTCTTTTTCAAGAAAATCAAATTAATCTTCCTTTAAAAAAAATTCTTTTAATTCAATAAATCAAAATATGATTTTTCATAAAATTTCTAATGTTACAAAATTTAGAAATATAACCTTAACTTTCCTCTCTTTTTCAAACAAAACTTCTTTTCAAAAACATTATTTATTTGTAAGCTTCTTTCATGATCTTGTTAAGATTTTTATCTTAACTTATTATTTTGAGCTCTAACTCAAGGTTAGGCTTTATATGCATCAACCAAACAATTACATCAATAAATCGACATATCCATATCATAATAAACATTTTATAATCAACATAAACACTTAAATCATGTAAGTCAAATAAAAATCAGCATATCAACTAAATCAAATCACTCATCAAACCAAGCATTATAACAAGCATTCAACCAACACATCAAGCAAATACAAGTAACACATGGTCATCATAATTTTAATATCCCTCGGGCTTTCTTCCCTTACCTCAGAGTAAAATGGTAATGAAACTCGGTTGTGGTTTTTAAAGAGGAACTACTCGGTTCGCGTTACGATTGCAAATCTATATAGAAGTGTTTAACATAAGTAAAAAAAATTATAAAATCACCCTAATTTGATGCATGCATTCGGCCATGCTTAGAAAATCATGCTAGAAATTTTAAATTTTCACAAACTTTTGGATCTATGATCCTCAAGCATCAAGGAGGTAAAATAAAAGTTTAAAACTTGAAAATAAAATTTTATAATCTTGGTCTGGTTTCGGCCTTCTCAAGAAATGGTGGAAAATATTATTTTTCATCAATCTAATTTCATGCATGTAAACTTTATAGTGTTCTAAGCATCATTTAGCTTAAAAAAATTTGAACAAGCCTCATCAAGTGAGTTTCGGCCATCACAAGCCAACAAGGCTAGGAACACTAAATTTTTTCAAGCACCATTGTTAAGCTACTAATGCAAAGAACTTAGTATATTAACCATGCAACCTTCCAAGTGATTAAAAATTAGGCCTCGCTAACTTAAAAATTTTAGATTTTTGGGCATAGAACCATCACAAGAAGGTATGCATAGTCTCAAAAAAAATGCTTTAGTTAAAAAAATTCATGAACCAAAGATCTAAAGTCATGCATGTGAGATTTTAGCAAAAACTCGTCCTTTCTCTCTCTTGGTGTTTCGGTCACACCATGATCATAGGGAGGATGATTTTCTCTTCACATGCAAGCCATTAAAATGAGAATAAAGATGAGCAAGAAGTGGTAAAATCTTTTGCATGTAAAGGAAGATGATTTCTTATTGATTACAAGTTTAAACTATAAGCATAAATCATAGTAAAACTAACATGCATGTGAAAAATATGTTGCAAAATCACAACCTCTCCTCCTTAGGGTTTCAACCAACCCCATTAAAATGATCATAGGAGGGTTCATTCAAACATGCAAAGGTTGATGAAGGTAGAAAGAAGTAGTAGAAGTTGAAATAAAATGATTTTAAAACAAAAAGGAATGAACTTTGCAAGATTCAAACTCAACATGCATGAACAAGATGAACATATGAGAAAAAGTGCAGAATATTGGCTGGAGATTATACCAAGCAGCTTCAGAAAATGAAAGCTTGAAAGTAAATACTTGAACTTTCTCTCTCTCAAGAACATAGACAAGAAAATGAAGTTTTGAGTGAGTTTTTAAGTGAGTAAGAAGAAGTAAAATGAAATGAGGAGAGTGAGGGTTGTATTTATAGAAAAGAGAGGGGAGGGGGCGCTGGTGCAGCAGAAAAGGGAGAGGAATTTTTTTAAAAAAGTATTTTTAATATTAATTTTGAAATATAATAATTTATTATGATAATTATGGTTTTGTGTCATGAAATTACTATTCATATTACAAAAAAACCAGATTTTCCTCACCCAACACTCCAAAATCTTATACAAGTTATTTCCCTTGACTTTTGTTTCGTTTCGGTTAAATATCTTTACCGAATCAATCGTATTTCTAATGAAAATCGTACCCGAAAAATCATTAAAATAAAAAATTTTGACTGAAAATTTTAAATAGTGGAAACATTAGCAATTGTAATTAGAAGCCCAATCGTTTAATTCAAGAGTAAAAATTTCATTTTCTGATCAGTAAACTTGTACCTATAGAGAAAACGTAGATCGGGATTCGTTTGAATTTTCAGCTGAAATTTTTACTGGAGCTTCCTAAGATAAACTAAGTTATGAAAATGATTTTAGTTTATCAAAATAATCTCTAAAACTTTAAAATTAATTTCTGGCAAGCACAGATTAACAAGAAGAGAAAATCGAGGGGTTACATAGACCTTCTTACTTCAATGGAGAAAACTACAACTATTGGAAAGATAGATTTCAATGGTTCATTCTATCTACAAACTCTAATCTATGGGATGTCATTACAGATGGTCCATTCATTCCCAAGAATGATGATGACTCTGACAAGCCAAAAGCTCAGTGGACTACTGCAGAAAAGACAAAATGGGAGCTGAACCACAAAGCTAGATATAACATCATTTGTGCTCTCAGTCCTGAGGAGTTTGAGAAGGTATGTGCTTGTGACTCTGCCAAAGAAATATGGGACATTTTAGCTGTCACATATGAAGGAACAACCAAAGTCAAAGAGTCAAAGATTGCCATACTTGTCAGAAAGTATGGACTGTTTGTCATGGAGGTAAGAGAATCCGTTGCTCAAATGATAGGAATATTTCAAACTATAGTCAACAGTTTAAAATCTCTTGACAAAGTCTACACCAATGCTGAGAAGGTTGAAAAGATTCTGAGAAGTCTACCTAAATAGTGGAGACCTTTGGTCACTGCTATCTCTCAAGCCAATGATCTCACTACCTTGACTATGGATGAAATTCTTTGAACACTCACTGTTCACGAGCAAGAACTTGGAGATGAAATTGCACCAAAGAAGGGCAAGTCAATTACTCTGAAAGCTAATCAAAAGTCAGCAAAAGCTTCCAAGGCTCTAAAGGCAGACGAGTCATCCAGTGATGATGACCTATCTGAACACGAGGATTCTGAGAATAATGAAGAGTTGTCTCTCCTGACCAGGAAGATTAAGCTTCTCCAACAAAAAAAGAAGTTTAAGGGGTTTAAGCCATTCGGAAGGTTCAACAATGACAAGAACTTCAAAGAATCCACTCCAACAGACAAAAGTCCAATTGTCTGCTATGAGTGCAAGAAGCCTGGTCACATCAAGGCCGAATTTCCTCAACTCAAGAAGGCCCATTTTAAGAAATTCTTCAAGAAGAAGAAGAAAGGAATGATGGCTACTTGGGAGGATCTGGAGTCAACATCTTCTGATGAAGAAACAGAGGAAGAAGCCTGTTATGTCCAAGTGTATTCACAGGAAGAGAGGGAAGTCTTCATAGACTCGTAGAACTAACAGAAAAGGACCCAGAAAAATACGGGTACCTAAAGGTCAAATAATTTTTGTTGCAGATGTCCTCAATAGGACAAAGAAAACACCACTGCTGGTACCTGGACAGTGGTTGCTCATGTCATATGACAGGAGAAAGTTCTATGTTCCTAAACCTCCAACTTAAGAAAGGAGGACACGTTGCCTTTGGAGGGAATCAGAAAGGAAAAGTTATTGGAATTGGTACTATTGGTAGTAAACCCCCTCTTCCCTCTATATCTAATGTTCTTATGGTTAAAGGATTAAGACACAATTTGCTTACCATAAGTCAATTATGTGATAGTGGATTTGATGTTTCCTTTACCAATGATGTATGCATAGTTAAAGACTGTTGTAGCAAAACCCTCTTTTCAGCTAAAAGGCAACAAAATCTTTATAAGATTGAACTGTCTGATCTCTCATATCAAAGTGAAACCTGTTTGATGTCTAAAGAGGATGAGAGATGGTCATGGCATAAGAAACTAGGATATGCTAGTATGAAACTAATTTCTAAATTAAAAAGGAATAACCTTGTGAGAGGATTGCCCGATATTAGTTTTAAGAAAGATGTCTTATGTGATGCATGTCAAAGAGGTAAACAGATAAAATCAATTTTCAAATCTAAAAACCAAGTATCAACCTCTAGACCTCTTCAGTTGTTACACATGGATCTGTTTGGACCGGTTAGTGTTGCCAGCCTGGCTGGAAGAAAATATGGATTTGTCATAGTTGATGACTATTCTAGATACACATGGGTACTCTTCTTAACCCACAAGGATGAGTCTTTTAAGAATTTCTCAGTATTCTGCAAAAGAGTACAAAATGAGCAGGGTTTCTGTATTTCTACCTTTAGAAGTGATCATGGGGGCGAATTTGAAAATGAGCAGTTTAGGCAGTTCTGTGAGGAGAATGGGATCTCTCACAATTTCTCTGCACCTAGAACTCCACAGCAAAATGGAGTGGTTGAGAGAAAGAACATATATCTGCAAGAGATGGCTAGATCTATGCTCAATGAAAATAATCTCCCTAAGTACTTCTGGGCAAAAGCTGTAAACACTGCTTGTTATGTACAAAACAAAATACTTATTAGGCCTTTTCTAAAGAAGACTCCTTATGAATTGTGGAAAAGAAAAAGCCCCAACATATCTTATTTTCATACTTTTGGATGTGAATGTTTTATTCTGAATACCAGAGATAATCTTGGAAAATTTGATTCTAAGGTAGATAAAGGTATTTTCGTAGGATATTCTGAAATGTCTAAAGCTTTTAGAGTTTATAATTCAAAAACCTATGTGATTGAAGAATTTGTTCATATTAAATTCAATGATGGATTAAAGTCTGATAAAGAACTATCAGATCTAGAAGATGATCTTGCAGGTCTTGATATAAACAATCCAGAAATTCAACAACCCGATCTGACCAAGACATAACCTGTGCTTGAGGCTGACAGACAAGTGGAGCATACAAGTCAGCAGACGAGTCAACAGACAAGTCAAGATCTTTATGATGATCTTAAAAGGGATTGAAAGCTCAACACTCATCATCCTAAGGATCTTATTATTGGAAATCCTTCTGAAGGAGTAAGAACCGGATCCACACTAGAGAATCAAGCAATGTGGCCTTTATATCAGAATTGGAGCCAAAACATATTGAAGAAGCTCTTGAGAATGAAAGTTGGATTCTTGCTATGCAAGAAGAACTCATCTAGTTCACCAGAAATGATGTCTGAACTCTTGTCTCTAAGCCTAAAAATAAGTCTGTTATTGGACCAAGATGGGTCTTCAGAAACAAATTGAATGAAGGTGGCAAAGTTGTCAGAAATAAGGCAAGGTTAGTAGCTCAAGGCTATAACCAACAAGAAGGTATTGAATATACCGAAACCTTTGCACCTGTAGCTAGAATAGAAGCCATACGCATTTTAATGTCATATGCTGCACAACACCAAATCACCCTATTTCAAATGGATGTAAAAAATTCTTTTCTAAATGGTATAATTGAAGAAGAAGTGTATGTTAAACAACTCCCTGGTTTTGAGGATACTGATAAACCAGATCACATTTTCAAACTTAAAAAGGCATTATATGGTTTGAAACAAGCACCTAGAGCATGGTTCGATAGACTTAGTTCTTTTCTCATGCATAATGGTTTTACTAGAGGATAAGTAGACACTACTCTGTTCAAGAAATGCTCTAAAGAGAACTTTATTATAGTTCAAATATATGTTGATGATATTATTTTTGGAGCAACTAATGAAAATCCGTGCAAGGAATTTTCAAATCTAATGCAAGCTGAATTCGAGATGAGCATGATGGGAGAATTGAAGTTCTTCCTTGGATTACAAATCAAGCAGACAAGTGATGGAATTTACATCCATCAACAAAAGTATACCAAGGAGATACTCAAGAAATACAAAATGGAAAATGCAAAGCTCATGAAACCCCTATGCAACCTAATGCAAAACTAAGCAAAGATGATGAAGGTAAAAAGGTAGACCAAACTGTCTACAGAGGTATGATTGGCTCTCTACTGTATTTAACTTCAAGCAGACCTGACATTCAATTTAGTGTCTGTATGTGTGCTAGATTCCAATCTGATCCTATAGAATCTCATCTTAAGACTGTTAAAAGAATATTTAGATATTTGCTTGGAACTACTAATCTTGGTTTGCTTTATTTAAGATCAAAAGAATACAGATTATTGGGATATTGTGATGCTGATTTTGCTGGAGACAGAATAGAAAGAAAAAGCACTAGTGGAGGATGTCACTTCATTGGAGCAAGCTTAGTCTCATGGTCAAGCAAGAGACAGACAACTATTGCACTGTCTACTGCTGAAGCAGAATACATCTCTGCTTCTAGTTGCTGCTCTCAACTCTTATGGGTAAAACATCAAATTGAGGATTACTCTATTTATGAGCATAACATATTTGTATGGTGTGATAATTACAGTGCTATATGCTTATCTAAAAATCCAATTCAACATTCTAAGGCTAAGCATATTGAAATCAAAAATCGTTTTATTAGGGATTATGTTCAGAAAGGCATCTTTGATATTAAGTTTGTTAAAACTGAAAATCAATGGGCTGATATTTTCACTAAATCCCTAGCAGAAGAAAGGTTTTTATTTATTAGAGATAATCTAAACATGCATTGTATTGCTGAATGACATGTCTGAATGTTAACATGTCTATGCTTTATCACCTGTCAATGCATACTTGTCTGACTCTGCTAAGTCACTATGCTAGAACTCTACAGTTTTGTTGAAATGGTTATTAATTAATAATACCATTCCTTTATCTGAAGCTAATCATGTGCATGGTAGTTTATATATCTCGAAAACATGTTTTCATTATGTCTTAAGTGGGTGTTGCGGTTCCCCATACAAATTGTGCCGTTTTGAATTAAAAATGTCGTTTTTCTCTCTCCTACCTTTATGACTATAAAAGACAATAGATCAGTGATGAGTGTGATTTCACCTCATTTTCCATGTACATTTCTGCATGCATTTGCATATAGTTAGGCCAATTTAGTGTTGATTTTGTATAGTTTTTCATTTGGAACGGATGAGGTGGTTTCTGTGTGTTGTTTTGCAGGATTTAATGGAAAAATGCCCAGAAATCAGCCTTGGTGGAGCTTGGATGAAAAAGAGCTTGAAAAGTGAAGATTATGAGCCAAACAGAGCCCATCACGGCCGTGATCAAGCAGAGCAGAAGGTAAAAGTCAGAGACTGTCACGGCCTGCCCGTGATATGAATCACGGCCGTGACTTAGGATTCGCGTCGCGAACAAAGGGCTCGCCTCGCGAGTGACCATTTTGTGCAAATTCGCCCAAGTCAGAAACCATCACGGCCTGGCCGTGATGGCCATCACGGCCGTGACGCGATACTGATCTATAAATGGGACTAACTTCTAACCTAAAAAAGAGGAGCTTTTGGTGGAGAGAGCACTTGGGGACTTGGAGGCTGCGGCTGAGATAGGGTTCCAGCCCTAGAAGGGGAGATTTCCTTGCTCTGGGAATGGAGGAAGCTTGTCTATGAGTGTTTTCCATCCATTTTCTCATTCTGTTTTGTATTTCCTTTTATCATGAGTAGTTAAATCCCCATTTTTGGGGTTAGATGTAACTTTTCTGAACTTGTTGTATTTGATTTGGTGTTTTAATGCAAGTTTCTATTTCTTTATGAGTATGTGATTCTGTGCTTAATGCTTTCCTTGGATTAGCTACCCATAGGAATGATATGTTGCTTTGATAGATGACTGGAAGGTTGGTGTTAAGGCATGCTCATGAATCATATGCCAAGTAGTTCAAGAATCTAGACATAGGTGTTGAATGCTTGCAATCTGATAAGTCTTGACTTAATGCAAAATCACAGATCAATCCACCTAAGACATTAGGGTTTGATTTGGGGTTTTAGGCTCAATGCACCTAAGACATTAGGCTTGAGTACTTTAGAAAAGGCTTGATTGTCATAATTGAACTAGGACTTGTGTTGATAACCATTTCATTGCAATTAAGGGAGGATTAGTATAGTCTAACCCTAACAATCTTAGCCACATCTCTGTTATCCTTCCAAGTGTTCGATATAATTCCCAAAAGACCAAAAATATTGTTTTGCTTTCTTTATTTTCTGTTTTAATCTCTCATACCATAGTTTAGTCTAAATAGTTGTTGAATTTGCAAATTGGTAATTGACAACCAATCCCTGTGGATACGATAACCGGTCTCACCGTTTTATTACTTGTTTGCAACGAGGTGCACTTGCCTTTAATTCTAAAAATAACGCATCAAGTTTTTGGCGCCGTTGCCGGGGATTGGTTTTGTCAATATCATTAGTAACAAATGAGACAACTAGTTTAGACATTTTTTTTATTTTATTTTTCTGTATATAACTGATATTTTTCTTTTGTTAATTTTGTATATATTTGAATTTTTGTTTCTTTGATCTTGGGCTTAATTGTCTGTGAGGTGAAAATTGGTTTGGCAGGATCATGGACTATAATTTTTATCAGCCATCTGATGCAGAATTGGAGATATCTGAGTTGCAGCTGCGGGTAGATATGCTGCAATTAGCCGTAAACATCCAACAAGTGAGTAATGAGCTGTCAAGGGTAACTGTCTCTCCTCCACCAGTGGTAGGTTATGCTGAATGGGGAAATCAATTTCCCGACACTTCCACTTCATGGTGGGGGAACCCTACAAACAATACTTTGATGGATGAAGAGGAACATTGGGGATCTTCCACACCTTGGTATGATGAGCCATCCCCATTGGAAGTTGCTTGGGAGAACTTCAAATCCGCATTCCCAGTCGAGGTTGAGCAACCTATCCCGGATAGTCAACCTCACTTAGAGGCTGTTTTGGAGAACTTCATGGCAACAACAATGGAAGAATTAAAAAATCAAGAAGATACTATTCGAAGTCTCGGGGTACGTATTGAGGAACTCTCTAACCTTCTATCCGAAATGCCAAATGGGAACTTGATGGATGATGATGAAGATGATGCCAAAATGGATGAGGAGGAAGAAGAAGAAGTGGGAGCAACCGAGTCAAGAAGTGAAGACCCTGTTTTGGAGAACATAGTTGCACCATTCCCCATTGAACCCTTGACTAAGGAGCCTGAAAGGAAGAGGCAATTGGAGGACATCTATTTCACCATGCTTGGAGATGATGAAAAACTTTTGGAATTAGATGGTGCTATTGGTTCCTATGCATGTGTGGAATGTGATGGGAGAAACACTTGTGTGGTTTGTACGGAGATTTTTGCATATTTGGAAGGTGATGGATTTGGCAATGCTGAGAGTGAAGATTGTACAGAAGCCAGAACAGCACCAATGATCCTCTCGAATTGTTTGCCACCTCACATTTTAAAGCAGTCAACAATGGAGTTCATGCCTCTACCTGAGGTTGAACCCCATTTTTATTGGGAAGATTTTGTGGATGAAGGGGTCAATTTTGACCCAAGAGGGAGTGAGAAATTCAACACAATTGGTGAGGTCACCATGATTTTCAAGAGCTCACTCCCATATTTATGCTGCAAACCGTGGGATCCGATTGAAGGATCTCACATGGTTAGCACCCCTTGGTCCTTATACCACAGGTTATGGGATCCAGGTGGATGCTTCTTAATAAGTCAAGCTAGTGACATTAAAGAAGCGCTTATTGGGAGGCAACCCAACTTTTCTTAACCCTTCTTTTTTGTTAGTTTTTGTTTTTGATTTTCAACCTCTTGAATAATTTGAGAAGCTCAAGAGGAAAATAATAAATTGTCAATTGCCAAGTGTTTGCAGGGTAATAAGGAAGGAAGGAGAAGAGCAGGGAGAAACAAAGCCAGAAAAGCAAAGTCAGCACCCGCTACCGCCTCGGTAAGCCGTTCCAATTTTTTTGCTTTATTTTATTTTTCTTCTCCCCTCTCCAACTTGATTGTTTACATTGGGGACAATGTAAATCTTTAAGCTTGGGGTAGGGGTAATCTTTTTTGCTTGCATTGTAAATATTGCATTCATATAGGCTTAAGTTTGCATGATCGCATGATTCAGTTACCCTTGCTTAGATTGAGCTTATGATTGTGAGAGCTAAGTGCCAATTTTTTTGTGATAGTGAATTCTTGAACCCAATTCTGTTTATTCTTGTGATATGGCTGCAAATGAATGTGCTTGAGATGATCTTGGATAGTTGATGATTAGCATATGTTTCTATAGACTTGTATTTTTCACTGGTTCTTGAACTGATAAATGTGAGCTTTTGAGCCATTAGGGGGTACTCACTAAATCTGCCCTCATTCTCTGTGTTGAGTGTTATTCCTCTTGGTTTGTTTTCTCTAGAACTTGACTTAAAACCATTTTAAAGCTTAAAATTTTTGAAAATATTTTTGAAAATGATTGAGGCAATAGGTATTTTACGGCCTTACGAGTTTCGAATGATGAAATGCTACCCCTTAGTTGCCCAATTTTGAGCCTGAATGAATAAAATGCTTTTCTTGGTACCCTGAAAATTTTTGATAAATATACTTGATAAGGGACCTTCTAAAGTATTACAAAAAGGGTGAAAAAAAAAGGTAGTTGGAAGTTTGGGATAAGAATCAGAAAAAAAATAATGGATTGAGTGGAAAAATCTCCCCTTCTCCAAATAAAAAGAAAAAGAAAAAAAATATAAAAATAAATAGAGAAGGGGATGACAAAAAGAGAAGTGAGAAATAAAAGAAAAAAAGAAAGAAAAGAAAGGTGGAAAAATGTATTGAAAACCCAAGAAGGTATTTTAGAAGGTGTCTTGTGCTAAAATGTTTGATACTTGGTTTAGCCTTTTGAAATATCCCTTTTTTGTAATCCCCACCTAAAGATTAATCCCATGGCCACGTTACAACCAAATAAAGACCTCTTGATTCTTAGCTGTTTTCATAAATAAAGTGGAGATTTGGTTGATAGTCAAGCATATGGTAGGAATCATTCCTTGAGGAAAATAGAGCGAATTGTATATATACTTGAACACTTGAGTGAGTGAGGCAAGAAAGAGAGCCAAGCAAATAAACAAGCTTGGGGTGAGCTTCAAGTGAGCAAGAGTGCCCAAATCAGTGAGAATGTGAGTCTAGGAAACTTAAGCCCCTAATTGGACTTGAATTGATTGTCTCTTGCTGAATTGTTTGAATTGCCTGTTACTTGGATCATTTTACTCGGGTTCTTGGTTCATTATCCATGCTTTGACTGTTTATCTCTTCTAGCCTTAGTTTTTGCTTGAGGACAAGCAAAGTCTTAAGCTTGGGGTGATTTGATGAGTGTGATTTCACCTCATTTTCCATGTACATTTCTGCATGCATTTGCATATAGTTAGGCCAATTTAGTGTTGATTTTGTATAGTTTTTCATTTGGAACGGATGAGGTGGTTTCTGTGTGTTGTTTTGCAGGATTTAATGGAAAAATGCCTAGAAATCAGCCTTGGTGGAGCTTGGATGAAAAAGAGCTTGAAAAGTGAAGATTATGAGCCAAACAGAGCCCATCACGGCCTGGCCGTGATGACCATCACGGCCGTGATCAAGCAGAGCAGAAGGTAAAAGTCAGAGACTGTCACGGCCTGCCCGTGATATGAATCACGGCCGTGACTTAGGATTCGCGTCGCGAACAAAGGGCTCGCCTCGCGAGTGACCATTTTGTGCAAATTCGCCCAAGTCAGAAACCATCACGGCCTGGTCGTGATGGCCATCACGGCCTGGTCGTGATGGCCATCACGGCCGTGACGCGATACTGATCTATAAATGGGACTAACTTCTAACCTAAAAAAGAGGAGCTTTTGGTGGAGAGAGCACTTGGGGACTTGGAGGCTGCGGCTGAGATAGGGTGCCAGCCCTAGAAGGGGAGATTTCCTTGCTCTGGGAATGGAGGAAGCTTGTCTATGAGTGTTTTCCATCCCTTTTCTCATTCTGTTTTGTATTTCCTTTTATCATGAGTAGTTAAATCCCCATTGTTGGGGTTAGATGTAACTTTTCTGAACTTGTTGTATTTGATTTGGTGTTTTAATGCAAGTTTCTATTTCTTTATGAGTATGTGATTCTGTGCTTAATGCTTTCCTTGGATTAGCTACCCATAGGAATGATATGTTGCTTTGATAGATGACTGGAAGGTTGGTGTTAAGGCATGCTCATGAATCATATGCCAAGTAGTTCAAGAATCTAGACATAGGTGTTGAATGCTTGCAATCTGATAAGTCTTGACTTAATGCAAAATCACAGATCAATCCACCTAAGACATTAGGGTTTGATTTGGGGTTTTAGGCTCAATGCACCTAAGACATTAGGCTTGAGTACTTTAGAAAAGGCGTGATTGTCATAATTGAACTAGGACTTGTGTTGATAACCATTTCATTGCAATTAAGGGAGGATTAGTGTAGTCTAACCCTAACAATCTTAGCCACATCTCTGTTATCCTTCCAAGTGTTCGATATAATTCCCAAAAGACCAAAAATATTGTTTTGCTTTCTTTATTTTCTGTTTTAATCTCTCATACCATAGTTTAGTCTAAATAGTTGTTGAATTTGCGAATTGGTAATTGACAACCAATCCCTGTGGATACGATAACCGGTCTCACCGTTTTATTACTTGTTTGCGACGAGGTGCACTTGCCTTTAATTCTAAAAATCACGCATCAATCAGAAAGGTTGAACCTTTACGTTTTCAAAATTCCAAAATCTTTGTCTTTTCGTCTCTGAAACCCTCTTCTCTCTCGAAACCCTAGAACAGTTTTCTCTCAAAAATGGCATCATGCAAGCATCTCTCTTCAAAAGAAATCGCTGAGAAATACAATCTTAAAGTTATTGAGATCGAGAAGATCATTATGGGAAAGACTGTTGATCTTCAACAGATGAAGAAACTAGGTATGGATGTCACTGAAGAGTTGGAGTATTCCAAATGGACTCCTTTCTTCGACATCAAGGAGCTTGTTCACCCTAAGCTCGTTCAAATGTTACGGAGGAATGATGTGGTTGTCACCAACCGACTCAACGGAACCAAGAGCTTTAAGGCTGAAATGGGGATAGAACCTTCTCTTTCCCATCAGCTCTCCGGAGCTTGTCACAAAATACCCAGAGAATCGGAGCTGGCTTCGCACCCAAATGGGAAACTGAAGTGGCGGTTGACAATGTCAACATTGCCATCTATGGTGTTCCCAAACCTGTGAACCCTAAGCCTGTTAACATGGTGGTCAAGTGTAGATTCCTGCACACATTGATGTTGGAGTGCGTGATGCCAAGGAAAGGCTCACGAGATAGTGTGACCAAGATGGACAGATCTGCTATGTACCACTTAATCCACAAAATCAAGGTTGACATCAACAACCTTATCTACATGTACCATGAGACTCTAATCAAGAGAACCAACATGCAAACCTATCCTTATGGGATGTTGCTGACAAGGGTCTTTAGGAACAAGTTATTTGTTCCTAGTGATGTTCACTTTGTGGACATATCACCGCCTATAGACAGGAAGATACTGTCTATGATGGATATCACGGGAATCCCTATTGCTGATGAGGAGGCTAATGATAAGAAGAAGCAGAAGAAGAAGAAGCCTGTTGTTGAGCAGAAGGAGGAAGAACCAGTGGTTTCCTCTGATGAGTCAGAAGTCCCCATTTCTAAGAGATTGTTCAAACCGTCTGGAAAGGTGACCAGACAAGACCAAATTCCAGAGCTGCAACCTTCAGTGTCTGAAGATTCTGCTGAGACAGTTGAGCCCTTGAGGTTCAAGCTGAAGAGACCCTCTCCCAAGAGGAAGACTAGTGAAGCTGAGGAATTAGTGGATGTTCCTGCTCATCCCAGCAAGAAAAGGAAGCTGGTGAAGACCTTTGCCAATGTTAGACAAGTTGAGTCTGAGCCTAGCAAAGAGGAAGCATCTGCTCAGGGGGGAGCAGACAGAGCAAGTCCTGGAAGAACCAGAGAAGACTTTAATTTTGGGAATTATTCCCCAAAAGAGAACATCTGGTTACCCAGTACCTGCAAAGACTGAAGTGCCTACAGAAGCTAACACTGTAGAAAACCTGTCTGGAGGAGCTCAGACAGTTGTACCCGAGGATGACCAAGTGTCTCCATCTCACAAGAAGTTGAAGCTATCTAAAAACCAGGTAACTCCTTCTTCCCCTTTTCATCAAGGTATCATCACCCCATCTGTCTCTTCTCCATCTGCCCTTTTTGTTCAACCTCTCTCTGTTGCATCTCCTCTTCCTTCACCTGTCCATTCCTTACGTACTCAAAAATCTTCTTTCACTGTTGTAACTGATGAATGTCAGTACACAGTTGTTCACAGGGACTCTGCTCCCGAAGAACAAACCGACATATCATCGAGACTGTGTCTGATTTGCAATCTCTTTTGCTTGCTAGTATCTCAAATGTCTCTGTCATTCATTCTCCTCCACCTCATATTCTTAACCTCTATGGAGAACTTTTCTTCTACCCACCTATTGTTGTCTTCGTTATAACATTGGCTAGAACTCGCTATTCCGCTTCTGTTGTAATGTTACCTCGTAGGTCTAGGTATTTCTTTATGTTAATTACTGGATCAAATTCTTTCTTTTGTCATATTGATTCCTTATTACCTATCCTTCCAACTGTATCAGCTCAAACACCTCTTCCCCCACCTATCCAAATAATCATCACCATACTGTCTCTGTCCGAGAGACTTTCCTGTGTGTTTCCTTCACTTGATAATGACTTTGTCAGAATCAGTATTATCTTCAAATTTGTCGTTCTTCCTTTCTATGCTTTTCAAACTCTCCATGAACTTTTCTTCCCTTCCATCACCTCTCCCCTATCTCTACCCAAGGCACCCCCAGTTTTAGCCTTAATCTGGTACTCTTCTCTCTCTGTCTCTTCCTCAAGCCTGTTTACAGAAGTCTCCACTTCTCAAACAATGGCCTTACAAGACTTTCATCTGCTTCAAACACAAGTAGAAGACTTAAGAAGACAGTTGGATGAAGAAAGGTGAGCTAGGATGCTCTTAGAGCAAAGGGTGACTGCCTTATATTTGTTCCTTAGTCAATCTAGGTAGTTTTGTTTCTCTGTTGTAAACTGCCCTGTACTTATTTCTTTACTTTTTTTTTAAATTATGATTACTCCTTTTTATTGTTGACAAAAGGGGGAGAATGAATGTGATATGATTTTAATGAGAAAGTAATATATGGACATGAGTATGTTCTGATATGAGCAAAGTATGCTCTGATAGTTGCTATAATTGCTCTGACAAATCTTAAGTAAGATTGATCTGATAATTTCTAAGTAAGACAATTCAAATTTATGTGTGACTAAGTTAACCGAATTATATGATTAAATCTTAATGTCTGATCAAGCATCTGCATAACCTGTCCGCTTAAGAAAATTTCAACATGTCTGATATAAGCTATTTTCCATGTTAATATTTTCCGAGGTTCATTAAATCATCTCAATGTTTGTCATCATCAAAGAGGGGGAGATTGTTAAGTCTCTAAAATGTCTGATGTGCATTTCCCTAAGTTTTGATGAGAACTAAACATTGGTTAATGATTTAATTAACCTTCATATTGGTTGCTAACCTGTCTATCTAATGTGCATATTAAAACAATAAGAATCATCTGTCTGCTCATATAGGTAGTCACATGTCTGGATAAGCGAAAGTCAACCTGCCTGCTGGCTAGGATTATTGACTTCTTTCAAGATATGTTTTCAACCTGTCTCTCCATGAGTTCCTACACTTGCCTGAGGTTACTCGTTGAAGAACCAAGGACCTAACAAGCTTTTGTGAGCTGTCCTATCAGAAAGAGACTCGAAGTCTTCTCTCTTACTTGATCTCACGCTTATCAAGAAAAGTCAGAAGTTACTCTCTCAAGCAACCTCGAATATCAGAACCAAAGACCAGTTAAAGAATGCTTCCAACGTGCTTTATTCCCTAGTACCTCTGGTCTTTACACGAAAAGGGAATTGTACTCAGTAAAGTACAAAAATCTCTCTGCACAACTCTGATATGGCTGTTTCATGATGCATAAAGCCATGATCCTTCAAGTTAGAGTACAACCAACGTTCCTATTGCATTAATGGCTGCCTATAACGACTATATTGCATTTAATGAAGTTCTTCTTGAAGCCAACATCTGAGGGAATGTCTCTAACGGATCTTAAATGCTTGAAGACTATAAATACAAAAGTCATTGAAGATGAAGACATAGAGAATTCATATAGCATTAAAGAGCCATTACTCTGCGGTCATTAATTTCTTCATTCTTTCATTTTGTATTCTTCAATCATTTGAAGTTATTATGCAGACTTTCATAAGCTTTACATTTAAACCACTCTCTAAGTGTTAATGAAAGATCATCATTTGAAGTTGTATTTATTACAAACCAAATTTCTCAAACAAACCCGAGTGAGCTTGAAGAGGTTAGGTGTGCAAAGAATACTTGTCTTGGAGCCTAAAGAGGCTAGGTGTGCAAACAATACTTGGAGTCTGTAACATGATCAGTTATAGTGGATAAAACTTGGTGCTGCCAAGGACTGGACGTAGCTCTTTGCTTTGAAGAGTGAACCAGGATAAATAACTGTGACAATCTCTCTTTCCTTATAAACTCTTTAGTTCCTTTAGTTTTCTTATCCGTTTATCAAGTGGTGAGTTTGCCTAAGTCACTGTTAAAATTTCATCAAACAAGTCACCTGTCTGTCCTGTATCTTTCCACTCGTCTGAACCAAACTTCTGTATGCGAAAAGTTTTCAACTTTGTGTAAATTCTGATAAACATAATTCAACCCCCTTCTCGTGTTTATAGTTGTCTATTTCATTGTCCCACATTTCATTAAACATGTGTCATTTTATGCCTAGGTTTTTGTGCTCCATTATTTTTCCTTCCAATTTGAGAGGGAAAAAAACATGTGGGGCCCATGGGTATTTTTTCCATTTCCTCTAGTTTTCTTCCAACCCAAACATGGGAAAAGTGATTTTTCCCCTCCTTTTCTTTCCCTCATCTTTATGGCGTACCAAACGAAGTGTAAATAATCCTAGAAATTCTTTGTACCAATTTCATGTCTCATTTTCTATTCCATGAATAAAAAAGTTATAATGTAAAAAGAAAAATAATATATACTTGGCATTTTTTTATTTGGATGAGACAACATTTGACACAAGAAATAGGGACATAGTTTTTTTTTTCCATCCATAATCCTTCCACACCCCTGATTTGGGCTTCTCCTTACTGACTCCCCATATTGTATAATTCTCGTCTTTCATTTACTTTCATGGTGATTTGGTAAAGGTATTTTATGCTTGGCATGGAGCGATTAACTTATATAACGTTCTCATCTCAGTTATAATTCTTTTTTTTAATGAAACTCTACAGTTATAATTCCACACTTTAGAAGATGCAAATGCACAATTTACTAGTTTATAGAATAAAATGACATTGCTATTGAGTATGAAGAAAGTATGCACAAAATTTTACGAAGTAAAAGTTGACCAATTACAACCCATATAGGGCACTGTCTAAAATACTCCAACGTAGACATTGAGTTTTGATCCTCCTTTGTGCGTGACCTGTGTGTTAGTGGAAGAATTTCAAACGTTAACAAAAATAATTCCGACAAGCTGACGGAAGAACTGAGGGGAGGATTGTCAAAGACATGGAAAAGAAAAAAAGTCGACATAAAGAAGAACGTCGAATTCAGAAGATTATAGAAGAATTGACAAGTGTGGAGTTGACAAGAAGTTCTTCAGTTGACATGTCAGACAAACAAGGCCGTCGAAAAGCAAAACTTGGGGAGCATCTGTTAGGGGTAAAATTTCTGATTACTGACGGATGCATTTGACTGACTGACGAAGGAATCAGCGTAATGACTAGTATTTTCTAAGTATCGAAAATATTTAGTTGACAAGAAAATACTGGTCGACAGAAAGGATAAATTGACAACCCAGCTTTTTGACAAAATATTAAGAAGAGTTGTCAAACGTACAGAGAAGTGTGAAAATGGCTAAGTCCTCAAGACTGACCAGGCATTAGCAAGATAAGCTGTCAAGCAGCCAGACCGTCGAAGACAATCAATTTGATGCGGAGTGGTTCAAGAAATTGAACAGTTATCAGAGTTGTTTGACAAGTAGTTTAAATTTAAAACCTATGAAAACTGTCAAGGACATGTGGCAGTCATTTAGATAGGAAGTTGTTACTATGTAGTTACTTTATTTGCCTATAAATACTAGTTATTACAATGTAAAAGAGGAGGTTACTTGATACAGATCCTACACATCTCAATCACACAGCAGATTGACGGATTACACTCAAGCATTCCCTCCATCCTTCCTATTTCAATATTATAGCAAAATTCAATGCCATTTTCGTTTCTTCTGTTCAATGTCTTCATTTATTTTTACTCATTGCCAGCATTTCTCTTATGTTCTCCTTTTAAGTTCATTTACTTCTTGAAAGTTGTATCACTCAGATCCTACTCTACTTAACTTTCTTTTTAAACTTATGTTCCTTCTTTTTATTGTAAACTTAGTTCAAGCAGGAAGTTATTTTCTACATATAAAACTACTTCCTCCTTTTGAATTTCAAATTCCTCTTTTTAAGTACAAACAATTGCGCAACTTATGCACTTGTCATAGCATCAAGTCTTTGCCAGTATAGTACTAGATTTGACTAACTTGTCAAATTCATACTTGACAGACAATACATACACACATTCTGACGAGATTACCGCATAACTCGTACGTCCCACACTCATCTGATCCTTAATTATTTGTAACAAGGGGATTTTTGGACACCAACCAAAAACCTACGTTAACAAATTGGCACGCCCGGTGGGACGAGTTTAGAGTAACTCGTAACAGTGTCACGAATTTGACAAACAAATTTATTTGTATGCGTCTACGGAGTGGAAAGGTAGTTCAAACATCATCTATTTCCCAAAACTCTGAATATGAGTAGTGCGAGTGATGCAGGCGTAGTAGGCACTAATGCCGCCGTGTCAACAGTGGATGCTATTGCACCAGTTGACAATATTCTTGCAACCAGGGCTAACGCTACTAATGCGGGGGAATAATAGCACTAATAGTTTAGGTGCGAGAAGAGGCGTTTCTTACGCTCAAGTTGTCAATAGATTTGATGAAGTTGGCCAAGGAACACTCCCGTCACCAACTTCCCCGGTTTTACAACAAATAAATCCACCAACTACCGGATTGTCTCCACGAAGTGTTGTGAATTCAAACCCAAGAGGGAGTACGCAACCTCTGTCACAACCTTTATGCGGGATGCCTTATGGTTCGACCGCTGTCAATCCAAATACCCCATTTGCATACATACCATATCCAAATGGAATGACGATGGCTGCCCATGCCTCTGGACAGGCAGGACCATCGACTGGGGGGCAAATTACCAGTCATGCGAATGAGATAACAGGGTCAATGGTAGTAACCCATTCTCGACAAGAGCAACCAGTAGTAAGGCCGCATGTATCCCCACTAAGACAACCCCCACAAAATATTGTTGGTCTGTCAGAGGCTACATTAGCCAATGTCCGACAACAAATTGACTCTAGTAACCATGACATGGTGAATACATTTACTCAACAAATGAGTACAGTGATTACGCCATTAATGGAAAATACAAATAATGCCTGCCTGACACTGGCAAATGAGATACGCAGGTTAAATAGGGCCTTGGGCATTGTAACCCTAGATGATAACCAAAATACTAATAGAAATCTCAATGGAAATGTCAATAGGAATAATCAACCACAGGTTGAGCGACCACAAGTTATACAACTTGAAGGATCTCGAACAAGATGGCGAGCAAGCAACAACCCCATCGTCGGATTCCTTTGAGGCGTGGAAATGTACATATTCTACGACCGGAGGAAGGCGAAGATTTGGTCATAAACCAGGGTGCTTTTGGAGCGTTTCGTCAAAGCGTTCTAAATCAAAATGTCAATCAAGTCGTCGAGCAAGCATTGAATAGGTTTGGTTTTAACATAGGTTATGCCAATCGACCATTTTTTGCATCGGCATTTCCTGATTGGGTCCAACAGGCAGAAATGCCTCGAGGATACAAAATACCCAAGTTGTCAAAATTTTCAGGAGAAAGTGGAGAATCGACAGTCGAGCACATAGCCCGATATACAATCGAATTAGGAGATTTGGGTTTAGAGGAGGGACTAAAAATGAATTTCTTTCCTAGTTCGTTGACTAAGAATGCTTTTTCTTGGTTTTCAACTCTAAGGCCTAACTCCATACATTCCTGGAATCAATTAGAGAGGAGTTTTCATGATCAATTCTTTAGGGGTGACCTAAAAATAGGATTGACAGATTTATTTGGCATTAAGAGGATGAATAACGAGTCTGTCGATGACTACCTTGCCCGATTCCGTCAAATGAGGAGTCGTTACTTCACCCCTATCCTTGAGGCAGAAATAGTAATGATGGCTGCTGGGGGTCTAGATTATCATATTAGGAAGAAGTTGGTCAACCAGCATCTAATTGATCTTGCCCAGTTAGGAGATAAAGTCCGACAAAATGAACAATTGAAAGCCAAAAAGGTTTTCAAGCAGAAGAAGTTCCTCAAAAGAGAAAAGTTTAACTTTGTCGGATGTAGTGAATCTGACGAGGAAGGCAACGATTCTGAGGAACGTGAGGTAGATTACGTTGAATTAAAAAATGGTCCACCTTATATATGTCAAGCTTTGAAGCCTGCGAGGGCAAAAGAAAGGATTCCTTTCATTAATAAGAAAGTGTATACATTTGATGTGACCAAAGCCGATCAAATATTTGACATATTACTCAAAGATAAGCAGTTAAAGTTGTCAGATGACCACAGGCTTTTGAAGGCCCATGAGATTAAGGATCGGAAGTACTGTAAATATCAACACTTTTGGTCATGTAACTAATGATTGTATACATTTCAGGGACATTATTCGAAAGGTTTGGCGGAAGGAAGATTAAAATTTTCGGACAAGAAACCGGACATGAAGGTTGATACGAGAACCCTTTGGTCTTGAAGTTAACAAGACAGACCATGGAGTCCCTATGGGAATAGGCATGGTCAACATCAGGGCTGGGCAAAATATCCAGATAGATCTGTCGGATTCATTTGATGTTTATCCAAAGCCGGGAGAGCCTCTTGTCGATTTCATGACATGAAAGAAATCTGGTGGCATACTTAAGGTTTGCCCAAGATGTGAAGCATTTTATGACGAAGTGGCTGCCGAGGAGGCCAGGGCGCAGAAACCATCATCGTATCACCCACGTGACAGTACTGAGTCTCGTAATGGTGGTAACCAAGGCAGATTTTCACACTCGAGCAGCCATGCTGGATCTAACAGTGTATACAGAAGGGTTGCACCTATTGTTAACAGGCCGACAAATAGCCGTCAACAGCACATGCATCAAATAAGACCCAGACAAAACCACACCGGAGGTTGGCTTAAAGAGCCAATCAGAGGATCAGTGGGAAACAACAGCTTTGTCGGTGGCAGATTCAATTATATTAAGACTAGGAAACCCCGGTCCAATGTAATGGTAGATCAATGGGTAAAGAATTCTGCCACGGCTCGTTATCCAGAGTTACAAAAGCATACATGGGTTAGAAAAAACAAGTTCAGTGACCACAATCCACCCTTTTGGAATGAGAATTACCGAAAGGGCCAGCTAGCTCAGAATGCTCAGATGACAGGACCTGGCTTGTCAGGACCGTCAACTCAGTTGGCCATCTCTAAGAGCCAAAAGAGGAGGCTGCAGAGGCTCCGACAGGCTCAAAAGAAGAAGCTTGCCAGGAAAGGAGGTGTCACCATAAAAGAGATGCCTTCGCGTGATACTGGTTGTTTGGTTGCAACAACTGACAACGTAGATGACAAGAGTGGAGCTGTCAAAATGAAGAGCGTGATAGAAGCTCACCCAATGGAGGTTGACATGAAGATGCTTGCTACTCAACACAAGCCAAAGCAAAATAAGTCACAAATCTCTGCAGAGAAAAAGAAGGCCTTAGACATGTCGTCACCACCAACAAAATCCACAGGCAAATGACCGGTTGGATTAGTAGACATGGAAAAGGTAGCAGGGCTTGAGAAGAAGTTCGAGGCGAGAATGCAAGATCAACAGTTGGCAATAGTCAAACCTAAATGTGAGTTAACCAAGGAAGAATTGTCCTTTGATGCTGTCATTGAGGCATTGAACGATCCGAATGATGATATTAACATCAGCAAAAGCATGGACATGGATAGCCAAAATGAAGATATAGCTGACATCATCAAGGCACTGGATAACTGTGGTGCAGGGATAGCCTGGCCCCTGTTAGAAAGGTCAGGATCAGACGATGACAATGATTTGAGAAGAAATCATGGAAGAACTGTAGAAGGTGCATTCTTAGACGAGGATCCAGAGAATGAAATCATCCTGGAACCAGGCATGAGGATGAATGTAGGATTGATTTCCGTCATCCCAGCGGAGTATGAAGGATATCTTGAAGTGGATGTTTCCGACGATGAGGATATGGTAGACAATGACAGAAACCTAGATGATTTTTGGATGTGTGTCCAAGAGAATTTGGTCACCGTGTTCGACAATGTAGCCCAGTTGGAAAAGCCCACTGACGAACAAAGAAATCATTTGAGGCCATTGCATGTGAAGGCCATAATTGATGGGAGACCCACTAATGGAGTTCTGATTGATGGAGGAGTTGCTGTCAATTTGATGCATAGGGTTTGAAAGGATGAGAAGACATAATCTCAAAATGAACCCAGAGAAGTGTAGCTTCGGAGTGGCGGCTGCCAAATTCCTAGGATTCCTAGTCCACAAAAAAGGAATTGAGGTGGACAAAAATAAAGCCAAAGCGATCATGGAAGCCTCGGACCTGACGGATAAAAAGGAACTACAATCCTTCCTAGGAAAGGTTAACTTTCTAAGAAGGTTTATATCAAATCTGTCGGGAAGAATAAGAATATTTGCACCGCTGGTCAAGTTGAAATCAGAGCAAAGCTTCATATGGGAGCCTTGTCACCAAGAGGCTTTGATCAGATCAAGCGATACCTAGTCAATCCACCGGTCATGATGCCCGCAGTGCCTCGTCGACCGTTGAAGTTGTACATATCGGCATCTCGAGGACACTATAGGATGTCTATTGACTCAAGAAGATGATGACAATGTTGAAAGGGCCGTATATTATCTAAGCAGAGTCCTCAATGATGCTGAAAGAAGATATAATGCAATAGAGAAGTTATGTTTAGCATTGTATTTTTCTTGTACAAAACTTAAATATTATATGATGCCATGTCATGTATTCGTTATTTCCAAAACTGATGTTATAAAGTATATGTTGTCAAAACCAGTCCTTAATGGACATATCAGTAAATGGACCATTGCTTTGTCAGAGTATTTTTTATAATACGTACCAGCTAAAGCTGTCAAAGGATAGGCAGTGGCTGACTTTTTGGTAGACCATCCAGGATTGGACGTGCCAGAAATAGATGTTGTCAGTTTACAACCCTGGAAACTCTATTTTGACGGATCAAGGCATCAAGGAGGTAGTGGAGTAGGAATTTTAATCGTGACTCCACAAGGAACTCCTACTAAGTTCATGTTTGAGCTTAAGTATCCATGTTCCAACAATGAAGCTGAATATGAAGCTTTGATTGTCGGATTAGAGATACTGATAGAAATAAAAGCACGAAATGTGCATATCTTTGGGGATTATCAATTAGTTATCAAACAACTTACTCAAGAATACAAATGTGTCAACTACAACTTGGTAAAATATTGTATCGTAGCTAGTAAGCTAATGAAAAAATTCGATGACGTAATTGTCGAATATATTCCCAGAAATTTGAATCAAGAGGCTAATGAGTTGGCTCAAATAGCCTCGGGATACAAGATATCTCAAAAGGCTTTGTCGGGACTAATGGAAATCGGGGAATTATTGTATCCATTAGAAGAAAGAGATATTTTGGTTAATGATGTAATTCTACCTAATGATGGAGGTTGCCAATAATTGAATATTTGGAAAATCCAATTCAGGATGTAGATAGGAAAATGAAATACAAAGCATTGAATTATACAATGCAAGGAGGACTGTTATATAAAAGGTACGTTGACGGGACTCTACACAAGTGCCCGAGTGAGCGAGATGCTTATTTGGCTCTGTCGGAAGTACATGAGGGCATATGTGGAGCCCATCAGGCAGGGGTTAAAATGAAATGGATCCTTCGACGAAGCTTGTATTATTGGCCAACGATGATTAAAGATTGTATTCTGTTTGCCAAGTCTTGTGAACAATGTCGAGAAACATGGCCATATACAAAATGTGCCAGCTAATTGCATTCTCGTTGTCAAGCCTTGGTCATTCAGAGGATGGGCTTTGGATTTGATTGGTCAAATACATCCCACTTCATCGAAAGGACATCAATTTATTCTAACTGGAGTGGACTATTTTACCAAATGGGTAGAAGCAGTTTGCCTTAAAGCAGTTACCCAGCAAGACGTAATTGATTTTATTGAAAATCATATAATTTGTCGGTTTGGAATTCTACAAACATTGACAACTGATCAAGGGTCAATTTTCTATGGGAAGAAAATTATAGAATATGCCAACTCTAGACAGTTAAAGATGCTTACATCTACTCCCTACTATGCACAAGCCAATGGCCAAGTTGAGGCCATAAATAAGATCATTATTGGTCTTATTAAAAGGCATGTGGGTCAACAACCTAAGAATTGACATAATACTCTTGATCAAATACTGTGGGCATATAGAAATTCACCCGAAGCGAGTCGGCAGAACTTCACCATATCGGTTATCTTATGGACACGATCCGTGTTACCTGTCGAAATCAATCTTGATCTACTCGCATTTAGAGGCAAAATGACTTGCCTACCAACCAATATTGGGATTCAATGCTGGGCCGAATTGGATTAGTTAAGTGATGAAAGGTTGATTGTATTAGAAAATTTGATTCGACAGAAGGTAAGAATTGCAAAGTTCTATGATAGTCGAGTTAAGTTTAAATCATTTAAAGTAGATGATCTGGGGTGGAAAGTCATATTGCCCATAGATAAAAGTTGTCGAGAATATGGAAAATGGTCACCCAAGTGGGAAGGACCATTTAGAATTGATAAAGCGTTTTTTGGAAATGCTTATGCACTGGTCAATGTTGATACTGGTTTGAAAATTAGGTCAATATTTGAAGGAATATAAACCGACAATGTTGGAAGTAAAAATTGACACCAAGTGAAAAGAAACGAGAATATTCACTAAATTGGCAATACAATAAAATATTGTCAAAAGCACAGGTTGTCAGTCCAAGCCATATAGAGATTGGCAATATGACAATATGCTATTAGAAATCAAATTATCAATCATAGTTAATCTAATCCTAGAGTATAAGGCTATGCGTCAGCAGCATTTTATCTTCCTCCCTTTGACAATGCAGAGGTATAACCTAATTTGTTGAGGCTTCATTCCCCATTTGATGAGGTTTCAGCTACTCCATATGTCAAGGATGCGCAAAGAAAGAAATGAGCAGAAGCAGATCTCACCATCATTTAACCCAAGAAGGTTGTAGTTGCTATGGTGGAATAAAGATGACACCAAAGGAAAACCACTACCTTAGGGATGAAGATGATGGACTCGGAGCAAGATGCATTCGTTACGTAATGAGATCGGCTTCTCCCGGATGTGCGGCAAGGTCGACTCTAGATGTTACGTTGGTTGCTTGACCTTCACTGCATTTTTTACGTTGGTTATTGACCTTCACTAAGGATATGACCATTAAAAGCGAAACTTTGGTCCGAAATCTTAAGGTGGTAAGGTCGGACTCCGCGTGGGGGAATAAAGAAGAATAAATGAAAGTATTTTTTAGGAGAAAGCATATTATGTGAAATACCCAACTATGAAATCATTGATTTGCAATTCTCATTATTTGTAGTTGGTCCAGAGAGACATTTAATGCGAGTTAGCTTACCAAAGTCTCGAAATTTATTATGGCATTTATGACGATTTGATAAGCATGAGTTACGAAGTTGGTTGGAAACATGCAGTCAAATCAAACAGTAAATAAGCGTGCAAATAAGAAAAGAAACACTTTTTATTGATCAATGATTGTCAGAGGTGACCAGATTAGAGGTTGACAAAGAAAATAACTACAACTATCAATTTTGTCCTAAGTTGAAATCAAAGGATGACTGATCCCATGCAAAGGAGAGGTCAGTCTTGTCAGCAGCAGCAGCTTTATATTCAGGCTGTAATGCACGGAGTTTGCCAACTACACTTTCAGCTTTCCGGCCAGGTTGGATAGATTCGTCGTCAATAGCCTTGACTTTGTCTTTGCTCTTTTCTAAAGCTTTGTCAAACTTGGTACATTTCCCATCTGTCAATTCAATCTCTGTCAACAGTTTCATTCCTTTTGGTTGGAAGTTTCCAGATCTCGGAAGCGAGCTAAGAGATTATCTTTAGTCTTTTCTTCCTCTTCATAAGAAGGAATGACAGAAGTCATCCTTTCTAACTTTCCAGAGAGCCGCTCCTAGAATTTATGGATGGAGAGAAAATGCGTACGGCTCGACACGGGAAGATTGGAATGGAGAGGAGTGATCTCTTTGATGAGTCGTGACAGTTCTTGTTCGATGCTGGAATTAGATAAAAGTGCATCAAAAGGATTGCCAATAAGAGCCTGGAGATCATGCATAAGGTTAATGACTCGAGAATCACTGGAGTCATGTTGAGTTGATGAAGAGGTGGCAGAGAGGGTTGACTCTTTTCGGCTTACTTCCGACAGCATATTAATCCAAGTGTTGAAGTGAAGGGCCGGTTTAGGGTAAGGAGACTTCATGAGTGGAGGTCTGACTGCAGGTGGAGAAGGAATAATAGGAGTTGTTTCAGCCAGCAGGGCTTCCATGTCAATATCCTCATCCAGAATTTCAATCATGACGGCAGTCTCGACTGGTGTGTCGGCTGTGGAAGTTGGAATGATTGATGTGAGATGATGAGGACTGGGGGGCATTTCCGGATGGGATTCGAGATGAAGACCACCTGTCAGACCCCTAGTGTCGACAATAATGCCTCCTAAATTTCTGTCAACCTGTACTTCTGAATCAGATCGATTCGCCGGTTCGACAGTTTTATTGACAATTTCTTGAATAGTCATTGAATCTTCAACCTGAAGAAATTTTTCCTGACATGAAGGAGAATGATATATATATATATATATATATATATATATATATATATATATATGATGATAAAAATAATATGAAGGGAGATGACAAGATCAATGGAAATATCATATTAGAATCTTAAGACATTAAGTCAACATCGGCACTTGTCTTTTTAGTCACTGGAACGGTCTCGACGACTTTCTCTTTCTGTCAAAATAAGAATGAGAGGTTGTAAACAAAAGGGTATGGCTTAATAGATCAACTTGAAATTTGTTACCTTGGATTGGTTGGAGGGAAAAGTGTTGGAAGAACTAACATCGATGTCTTGGACCTTAGACGCAGTAGAGGCTTTGGCGGCATCAGAGTCTGCCGAAATCGAAACGCTCTTGGTAGACTTTGATTTTTTGGAAGGGAGGTCAGAGGCAGCAGCTTTCTCTTTTCTTTTCTTAGACCTTTTAATTGTCCGAGGATTAGAAACAGAAGTTTTGGCCGGCCGTGAGCTTTTCTTGACAGTTTTAGCCG
The DNA here is from genome assembly GCA_030762895.1 of Sophora flavescens. Taxonomy (NCBI): domain Eukaryota; kingdom Viridiplantae; phylum Streptophyta; class Magnoliopsida; order Fabales; family Fabaceae; genus Sophora; species Sophora flavescens. The sequence continues at coordinate 130,321,122 of CM061062.1, read as the reverse complement.
CCAAAGGAATTACGTCTTCATCTTCGTCATCATCTTCCAGTGCTTCTTCAGTCAGTACATCGGTTTTAGACTTACCAGGAAGAGGTTTGTCGAGAGGAGTAGCTGTCAATAGCAACATGAATAAGTTGATTGTCAGCAAAAATAAAAGAATACCGATTATATGACTTGTAAATACCTGAATTACAAGTTAGAATTTGCGACTGGAATCCAAAGTCATCATTGGGTTGGAGAAACCGACGAGCGAATGAAACTGGATTTGGTTTTTCAAAAGGGTCAACGTAAGCACTCACGCTTTCTAAAAATAAAAAGTTACCTCCTTTCGTCGGCTTTCCTGGGTGTGAATCAGCTAAACCAAAAGGGGCACAAGGAATAGGCACCGGTTTAGGAAAATGGGCCTTTAAACTGTTACAATATTCCCTAGTCATATTGGGGATACCCCAATACTTGGCAAGCCTTTCAGATTCCTCATTGTCATGCTTCCTTTTGGCTTGGCTAAAACACTATTGACATGACGAACCATATCAAATGGTCTCAAGGGATTCCACTTGATTTTGTAAAATTTTTCAAAGGCTTGAATTTCTTTATGAAGTTCACCTCGAGTTTTTGATGCGGATCCCTGTTCTGCATGGGAGAATCATCACCGTTACCCCCACAGTGTCTTCAATACAACTCAAGCGGGTCTTTAAACTCAGGCGGTGGTTGGAATAATACTCTTGCCACCGATTAAGGAAGCTTTGAGTGACTCCATGGAAGACGGAGAATGAGACAAGCTATAAGAAGGCCCTACGAGCTTTATCCTCATCACCGATGGCCACAATATTCTCATACGTTGGAGCTTTGGCATCAATAAAGTTCTCATCGGGGGTTTGACGAGTAAGGAGCGAGGAATAGCTTGACGAAACCAGTGACAAGCAGTGGTATTGGGCAAATGAAGATAGATTCTATGGGTTTTGAAACTAGGACCATCAACAAAAATGACTTTTTGGCAAAGAAATTTGGTCCAAATTGACTTGTTGGACTTAGATATGGTGGTACTTAGTTTAGTAAACCACTCCGGACCGTACTTCCGGTCAATAAAAGGAGAGAAATTGATCTTTCAAGAGGTGGATGAAAGAGAGTGAAAGATTTTAAAGTAGAACTTAAAGTTGGCAGTTTCATCTCTTGACAAAGATTCAGCAGACACATAATAGAGATAAGAGCCATAAGTATCAATTGACAAATCCAAAGGAGGTTTGTATGAAAATTGACGCTCTAAGATGGCATTTAACCACAATGGAGAAGCCAAAGAGGCCCTCATATGTTGGTTTTATTTTTCTTATATCTGACATTATCAACTAACATACTCATACTGTCATAAAGATTAGCCAAAACACATTGGCCCAATGCTAATCTCTTGCCAGTTGACAAAAGATTGGCAAGAGGAACATATGAAGCAATCAAAGTAGCAGATTTGCTACAAAGACATAGGCACATAGCCAAAGAAAGCAGAAGGGCTACATGTTCGGTGTCAAGTCACGGGTTCGTGGTCTCCACCTCTAAAAGTCTGTTATATATTTAGAAAAAGAGCATTTTGGAACATAGACATCAATCGATTCTCCACTTCGACATCGAAATGCATGGTAGGGCCATCGGGACGAAGGCCGTAATAAGCCGACATGTCGAATAAAGTCGGACCCATCATCCCATAAGGGAAGTGAAAATTATTTGTGGTTCTATTCAGAAAAAAGCGATGCCCCTATTAAAGAAAAATCTACTAGCTTAACATGGCAAGAAAGTGAATAAATTCAAAAATTCCGACTTCTTCCCACACGTTGTGTTTTTCAGTCCGAACTTGGTCAAGCCAACTAATGTAAGCATCGAACCGAGTGGCGGGAGGCATCCTAAAATCCTATTGCTCTTTTTAAAGACATGAATGGGGATTGGAGTTAATGAAGATAAGATAGCCTCATTTGAGTCGAGAAGGGAAAGAAGCGCGTAAATTCTCGGAAATTTCATTTTGGGCTACAAGAGGACCCAAGAATGCAGCGGGAGGACTCAAAGCAATAGAAGAACCATGAACAGGGTAAATTACTTTAGATTCATGCCATAACTCGGATTCTTCCAAAGTGGGTCTTGAACTCACTGCCCTAGGAGGAAGCAGCAGTGGCTCGAGGTACTGAATTCGACATTTTTGAAGATGTTGCCATGGAGATTGAGCGAAGTGAGGAAGAGGAAAGGTTTTGTTTCTTTAAAGAAGAAGGGTTTTTCGCAAGGGAAGAAGAAAGGTAAGAAGAGGAAAGTCAACGGTGATGTGTTTTGCTATTTAAAGAGGAGTGAAGGTCTCTGGTTCGAATTCTGAGAAATCTGCAACGTTATGATTATCCCTATTAAGTAGGGATGAAATTAAAGCGAGGTTTAGTTAACGGATGAAAATCCGGAATTGAGAACATTCGTTGGCAATTTAAAATTCAAATTTTGCTATTCTTTCGGGCAAGGCCGTCGAAAAGCAAAACTTAGGGGGCATTTGTTAGTGGAAGAATTTCAAAGGTTAACAGAAATAATTCCGACAGGCTGACGGAAGAACTGAGGGGAGGATTGTCAAAGACATGGAAAATAAAAAAAAAATCGACATAAAGAAGAACGTCGAATTCAAAAGATTATAGAAGAATTGACAAGTGTGGAGTTGACAAGAAGTTCTTCAATTGACATGCCAGACAAACAAGGTCGTCGAAAAGTAAAACTTGGGGCGCATCTGTTAGGGGTAAAATTTCTGATTATTGACGGATGCATTTGACTGACTGACGAAGGAATCAGCGTAATGACTAGTATTTTCTAAGTATCGAAAATATTTAGTTGACAAGAAAATCTTAATTACGAGAAATGATAAATTGACAACCCAGCTTTTTGACAAAATATTAAGAAGAGTTGTCAAACGTACAGAGAAGTATGAAAATGGCTAAGTCCTCAAGACTAACAAGGCATTAGCAAGATAAGCTGTCAAGCAGCCAGACCGTCGAAGACAATCAAGTTGGCGCGAAATGTTCAAGAAAGTGAGCGAGTTATTAGAGTTGTTTGACAAGGCGGTTTAAATGTAAAACATAAGAAAGCGCCAAGGACATGTGGCGGTCATTTAGATAGGAAGTTGTTACTAGGTAGTTACTTTATTTGCCTATAAATACTAGTTATTACAATGTAAAGAGGAGGCTACTTGATGCATATCCTACACATCTCGATCACCAGCCAGATTGACGGATTACACCTAAGTATTCCCTCCATCCTTCCTATTTCAATATTATAGTAAAATTCAATGCCATTTTCGTTTCTTACATTTCAATGTCTTCATTTATTTTTACTCATTGCCAACATTTCTCTTATGTTCTCCTTTTAAGTTCATTTACTTCTCGAAAGTTGTATCACTCAGATCCTACTCTACTTAACTTTCTTTTTAAACTTACATTCCTTCTTTTTATTGTAAACTTAGTTCAATCGGGATGTTATTTTTACATATAAAACTACTTCCTCCTTTTGAATTTCAAATTCCTCTTTTTAAGTACAAACAATTGCGTAACTTATACACTTGTCATAGCATCAAGCCTTTGTCAGTATATTACTAGATTTAAAACTTGTCAAATTTATACTTGTGAGACAATACATACACACGTTCTACGACGAGATTACCGCATAACTCGTACGTTCCACACTCATCTAACCCTTAATTATTTGTAACAAAGGGATTTTTGGACACCAACCAAAAACCAACGTTAACGTTGGGATAACCTATTCCCCCGTTAACAACATTTTTGTAACAAAAAAAAAATTTATTCAATTATTTAATAACTAGTTGTTGGTCGGTCAGGAACAATCGTGGTCGATGGCAGAGCGACCATGGATTCTGTCGTGCGTGGAGGACGTTAGAGCAGTGGATTCAACTGGAACTCATTCCACCGTCATCCCTTCGCTGTGAAGCCGGAAAGCCTCTCCATCTTACTCCATTTGCCGTCTAAAAGGGAAGTGAGGGATAGAGGAGCTTCTGGGTTCTTTTTCCGTGTTATTGGTTCCGATACGGATTGAGCATTGTTGTTCTAGGTTGGGCGTTGAGTTTTGTAAGGGTAATAATATACTGGATCTGCCTTTGTGTTCTGTCATATCATAGTGTGTTAATGAGTCTGGACATTTGTATATTTTTTTAAGCACTATTTTGATTTAATCAAGCATGTAGTCTCATTTATTCAAATTAATAACAACAACATCCTTCCCGTAAAGAGAACAACAAATTTATAACTCCTCATCAACTACATCTTTAAATCCTTTCTACCTTCTTCTAGAATCCCTATCATTAAAGAGAACAGATATTTTAATTTGTTTTATTTGCATTAATTGATGGTCTGTCTTAATGGGAAAAAAATTGATCACTGTGCTCGGTTGGTTCGTGGACGAGGCGCTAGCTTTCTTCGAGCTCATTGTTTGGTCGAACAAAGGCAGAAGAGAAACGGGATTGGGCAGCGATGCGGTGGATACCAGTGTTCGGATGGAAGGGATTGATGTTGTCAGAGACCCAAGATTGGGCGGCGGGAAGTTTCGAGAGGGAAGGGATGTCGCCGTTGCCGATGGTGACGGAGATGTCGGTGTTGGACAAGGATCAAAGGCAGAGACAAGGAAGCTCGCAAGTTCCTTTGCATTATCAGAAAATTCTTCCCCATTTTCGTTTCTCTTTCCTTGGCAACACCCTTACGTTCTCTGATTTTCAGTCAAAAGGTGCTATTAATCTTGATTGTTCCTTTATTATATTGTTATATCTATGGTAATCGTTCAGTGAGGATAGATCCTCCAAATCCACAATGAAGTACTGTAGACAACGCCTCAATATAGCCACATAACGGTCAAGAGAGATTAGCAATATTCTCTCTCTCTGTTTTTTTTTGGCAGTTAGGAATCCACCCTAATTAACTCTTTGAGTGTAGTGGGTTCATCAGAGTATCCCACGACTTAACCTTTTTGGGATTACTATGTCACTAATATCTGCTTTGATTGATTGAGTAAAGATTTATCCTTTGATTCTCAACCTCCCAACGAGAGTGATTCCTTAAGGATTTGAACTCGGATCCCCGAGTTCTCCTCCGTATGGGAACTAGTTGTTTCCAATAGATCAAATAAGATTAGAAATATTCTATAACAGAAAATTAACAGCCTTTTTTATGTGGTAGAAAATTGACAGTTTTTTTTAATATTGCAGAAAATTGACAACTGTGTTCGTAATTTCTCGTCTCATACGTTTTAGTATTTCCCATAATAAAATAACTTTCAAGGTGATTCAAATATTTAGTATATAAAATTAATACTTTAATTTCTATGTATAGTTAGTGTAAAAGAGTTTTATAATAATATTCAATAACATTATGACAAATCGGTATTATTAGTGTTTCTTTCTGTTAGTTATAAAGATGCAATTTAATGTAATAACTTTGTCAGTTAAGAGAAATAAAAAGGTTCAATAAAAAATTCAAATAAAGCCAATAAATTATAATGTCAATGAATGAAAAAAAAATGGCCAGCAAGCAAAAATGCCTCTCTAATTATTATGGGTGTGAAATATTTTTTACTTAGGAGAATGAAAAATGGGCATTAAAAATCAATGTGGTCTTTAATATACTAGCATGTTTGACCAATGCAATGCACGGGTTATATCCTTAGAATTGAGGTTAGCATGATGTCTTTAAGCTATATAGAAAAATTCTTTTAAATTTTAATATAGAAATAAATACCGAGGTGAAATCAAAAGAAACATACTTCTTTATATATGCTTTATCAAATTGAATATGTTAGGTAAAGAATTACACGATGATGTCTCAATTTCCTTTTTTAAATATGTTATAAGGGATATATATCATAATATACTATTAGATTATTCATTTGAGTGTTTAATAATGATTCAATTTTATTTGATATTATTTTTTGAATTTTTGTATTATTCGATTAAATTTATATTTGAAAATGAATTTGAGTTAGATTAAAAGGGACAATTATTAAATTTAAAAATTCGAATCATTCACTTATAATTTATTTGTTATTTTAATTTATTAATTGATTACTTTATTACTTTATCAATCTTGTTAATTTAATTGTGATATTTTATGTATGAATTATTTTAATTATAGTTTTATTTTATTCAAGTCACAATATTATCCACTATCCATTATGTAGTAACCCTACATGGTAAAATAGTAGTAAATAATTATTAATGATTGATATGCTAATATACTAATTTGAAATCGATAAATCATTTGAGAAAATATATTTATGATTTTGATAGTGGTTATTAATTGAGATATTGTTATATTGATTGTGCTATAATAAGAGTAAGAGTAATAAAAAATGGTTTTGGTGGGAAAAATGAAAATCTTGAATTTATTATTAGTATTATAATTATTATCATTATTATTTTCATCTTCAATATTTACTAATTATCATGATTCCATTAAGTGCAGATTCCAAAATATTGTTATATATGTTTATGATGGAAATCTTGATTTTATGCTTGAAAAATATAGGATCAATATATATTTAACTCAATTATGTGAAATCAATCATAATTAATATTGAATATATATTTAACATCAAAGGCTTGTGTTTAATGATATGAAATTAATTCAACATGATATGGAAGTAATTCAAGAAAATATTTCAAATGGTACTATTGAGGTTTAAATTCAAAAGATATGGAATCAACGTATATTGAACTCAATTATATTGAATATTGAATCAATCACAATTAATATCAAATATTTACATCATTAATTGATAAACCAAATATATCATATCAGATTTTTTTTTCTGCAGTTAATGACATTAAAGACATGTGTTTAATGATATGAAATTAATTCAAATTGATATGGAAATAATTCGAAATCGAATTCGAATGGTGTTATTAGAGTTTAAATTTAAAATATATGGAATCAACATATATTGAATTTAATTACATATAATAATCACACTTAATATCGAATATTGACACCATTAAGTGACAAATCAATCATATCGAATCAACATTAATTTAAGATGATATCAAATTAATTCAGGTAGGACTTCGAATGGTACCATACACGGCTTAAATTCAAAATTTAGTCCACCAGTTAAAATTTAAGAATTCAAAAAAGAAACATTAAAAAACACAGAAGAAAACTAATTCTAAAAACATATGGCCCCAATCCTGAATACATGAATCATGTTATGTATTCAGTTGAAAAAAAACCTTAAAATAATAATAATAATAATAATAATAATAATAAATAAAAAGGGAAGAGGATAAAACCAAGGTCAATAACACTCAAGTTGTTTTTAGGACCGATAAAAAGAATACCATCAAAGAGATCATTGTATGCTTTTAATCGAATTGAATATAGGAGTTAAATATATTAAAACGATTTTGATATCAAAGAGATCAGTTTTTATTTCAACAATTACACGTGAGATTTTTTGAAGGGGGTGTTTCCAATGCCATTCAATAGCTTAGTAGTTATTAAATACTATAGGAAACAAATCATAAGAAATTGTCCTTTTTGTAAAAATAATCACGAAGTGTCACAATACTCTAAAAAATACATATCGGATGGAAAAAACCATTCTTGCTGACTTCACCGATTTGGATCTAATTCCAGGACCAACAGGCTTCTCCTCTATTGGCTTGTGATGACGGTGCTTCTCACGACATGCAATAAACACACATAGAGGGTTAGCATTTAGCAACATGGAAATGAAAAAAACATTATCACCAACACAATATAGAGGTTGAACATAAAAGAGAAAAGAAAGAGAAAGAGAGTATACTTGAGAGGGAGAAAACAAATAGAAAACTAGGGGAGGTGGAAAAGAAAACGTAAATAGAAAGAAAAAGAAAAAGAGGGAAGAAGAGTGTTTACCTTATAGCGATGGTGGTGTTTCTCGCGACATGCAAAATCAACACACATTGAGGGTTAGTATTTAGTAACATGAAGAGTGTTTAAGAGGTTGAAGAGTGTTTACCTTTAGCAACTCGCCCTTAGTGACTGAGAGAAAGTGGTGTTGCACGACGGAAGAAGAGAGAGAGAGTATGACATAGAAAATGTAAAATGTATGAATAAAATGTTTGAATCTGTTTGTTTAGAAAATGTTTAAAATTTTTATAGTTGAAATCAAAATCAAATTTGAATAAATTAATGATTCATTCTTGAATCTCTCCTGTTTCGGAATCTGAAAATTTATTGTCTATGACTTTTAACATTCAAATATGAGGTGTATCATAAATGCCTATTGAAATTATTTCCTTTTGAAGGTGAATTGAAATTTGAGTTTAAAGATATTACTTTTGAACATTATATGACCAATCTAGTCATTCCCTTGTTTCATGCCATGGACGACACATAGAACATTATTTTGGGTGAGAACGACATTTGGAGATAACTACATTCTACTTTATATAAATAATAGATAATAGATTCTTTTATCTGTAGAGAGGTGTCAGACTCGAAATCTTCATTCTGTCCTAGTTTTGGCTATTCAACGTGGTCTTGAATATAATAATTCTTGCTTTCCATGTGTAGCTCTCAAAAGAACACGTCAACATCTACATAAATTTTGAAGCAATGAATTACGTAGATTTACCAATAATCTAATTAAAATGGTAATAACTATAAAAAATATATTATTCAAATACTAAATAGATGTCTTGCAAGCAGAGATCACCTGAGCAAAGCACTCCTAAACTTATACCAAATTTATGTCTGCTGAAAAACTTGTCCACGAGAATCTGCACATTTGAAATTTTAAATGCATAACAACATCACCTGAAATATAAATGTGTTACATGAGACTCGTTTCATCAACAAATTAAAAACACACATCACCTAAATCATAGACAGACTAAGACAATTATTCAACACTAAATCCCTAAATATGGTGGAAGAAGCACAAAAAACATGAATACATAACTGCATGGTAGAAACATACATACAAAGGAAAGGTTATGACTTAAACAAAAGAGAATTTGGTCTTAGAAATTTTCTTGTCGGCTAACAACTCCTTCTCAATTGCATTTTGATTAGTTTAATAGAACACGAAGAATAGTCAGTCACCCTATCACTGACACCACAGTAAAGCTCTATGAATGGACTTAATAAATGGTGGACTAATACTATGAAACCATTTCACATGCTCTAAATTTGTGGGCAATATAACTTCAAGGCATAAATGGATAGTGTTCCGTCCAAATATCTCAGGAGGGAGATACTCGGCCGGAGAAGGTCTTATGGGAGTGTTTTGGAATTAGCTTGACAGAATTGAGATTCTGCTCCTACGTATCCAAATGGGAATCAAAGCAAACGTAGTTCTAAGTGAGGGGGTTGAGCCTCTATTTATAGATATTTTCAGTGCAACCGTTTGAGTAAGACGGTTACTGAGATCCTATTTGTTAGGATCGGATCGTTCTTGTGATTAGACAATTGATATGGATAAGGCTCCGAGTTATACGGAGAGATATTTGGACCAGCGAGATATTCGGCCCAGTCAGTTGTGACTGGATAGCTCGAGGCCGAGATATCTTCATTTGTGATCTACTGTGAAATAGGACCGAGTAGTTATCCTCGGGTGTCAAGTGTATCAACAGGTCTTCGGCTTTATGGGAGTTTGGGTCACGGCCCACTTACGAGAATGAGCTCGGTCGTGTTGACAATCCTCGGCCTTATATCTTCGGCTAGTACACAAGTCCCCTCGAGCTCCGAGCTTAAATAAGCGAAAGAGCTGATAAGTATTAGACCGAGCTTATTTTTCGGCCACACAGACTTCCGCATTCCTAGCTGTCATTTCAATCAAATCTTTCCTCTTGTCAGAGAAGGCAATCACTCCCTTAATACTTCTGCGGCACGCTATAGGTGAGTAACCCTAGAGCTCCGCGCCTATTTAATGAGGGGAAAATCAAAAGTCGCGCCTTTGGGCTTCCTGAAACGTGGGCCGTCGATTGTATCATCAACTGCAGTAGCTATAAATATCCCCTCCGACTCCAACTCCCCTCCATCTTGCCTATCTTCCCTCGCCCTTTTCCTCCGTCTTTCAAGTTTCTGCCATCACTCTCCTGTCTGTCATTCTTCAGGTACGCCTCGTCTTCTTCCCTCCTTCGTGCTTCTAAGTTTAATTTCTGCTTATTAGATATGAGTTCGTCCATGTCCTCTGAGTCAAATACCTCGCCTCTAATTGAGTGCGAGGTTTCCCCCATTGGGGGTTCTCCTTCCACTTCTTTCGTTCCTTCACAGGAATTGAACATCGGAGAAGGGGAACCGTCCTCCTCCGGGTCGTCTTCCCCTGGGTCTGATTCCTCTGGGTCCGACTCTTCTACGTCCGGCTCTCCCTCTCCGCAAGTTTCCAAACCCCCCGTTCGCAAACAACGCCTAAGGGTTCCAAAAGACCCTGTTCCCGATATTACCCTTCCTGGGTATACTGCAGGTTAAAGCGAGGTTGGGACATTTTTCTCTGACTTTCAGACTTCAGATTCAATTGCTCAACTTCGGTCCTAGATTAATATCTCGGCGTCCGGAGACGAATCCGAGTTTATTTGCTCCCAATGCTCGGGTACCGAGTGTGTCTTTCTCAGGACTCGTCCTTCCGAGCCCCCTTTCACCTATATGTACAAGACGCTATTTGCCCAGCTGCGCGTCTCTCTTCCTTTCACTGAGTTCGAGTGTGACGTTCGAGAACCATGAATGTCGCACCTACTCGAGCTTCATCCCAACAGTTGGGCTTTTATGAAAGCCTTTGATTCTGTGTAAATACCTCGGGATGGAGCCCACTACTCCAAAATTTTTGTATTTTTACCAAACAAGGTTTGGTGAGAAAACGGGATGGATTTCCCTTAACGGGCTGAACCGAAGAGGACTGATTAGCTTATACACATCGTCGTATAAAGATTTCAAAGTCGGCTTCTTCCGAGTTCGCCCCTCGGGCTCTCACTCTCTTCCCACTTCTTTGATGAAAATAGATGCGCCAAGTTTCCTTTATATTGGCAATCATCTCCCACCAAATTCGTCGGTTTCGAATACCAATCCCTTCCCGCCGAGGATAGGCGAGATATAGATATATTAGAAAAACTTCCTCGGCCTCTCCATTGTGGGTGTCTCCTGAAACTCCACTTCTCATCTACTCCGAGAACCGACTTAAAAAGTAAGTGTTCGGCAATTAAGTTTTTGAATCTTTTTCTGCATTTGTTCCTGTACAAAGAACTATTCTTTTAGGCAGTCAGTATGGGGAAATTCTAATTCTCCAAGATTTTAAAGGCGGCTGCAAAAGATGGTCGGGGTCCTCCTCGACCGAGAAGAAGAAGAAAAGACCTCCTCCGGCCCCCGCCAAGGCCTCTGCGAAGGGGGCTTCATCATCCGCCCCTCAAAAAAGAAAGAGGGTAGAAGTGGTAGTTGACACCGAAGATTCCTCCCCTCCTCGCACAAGTCCCCCACACCCTACTACTCACGAGACGGGAACCGCGGGGCGAGAAGAACAAAACCCTCCTCCTACCGAGGTGAAGTGGTACAACACTTCCCTAAAAGCGGGGACCTCGTCCCTCTGGGGCGAAGACTTCAACCCCTTTCCTTCTTTCGACTCGAACTTCCTAAAGCCCGCTGATCTCCGGCTAATTAGGCAACAAGGGGCTCAGTCTAGTATGGAGGCCCTCTCGGCTTACTGCATCCGAGTTGCCGCTCTAGCCCGCTTTTGCAGCCGAGATTTGGTGGAGACCGAGAGGAAATCTCGGCAGCTGGAAGCTGAATTTTCTTCTATTGAGAAGCTGAAGGGGGATTTGACCCGGACCTCCACAGAGCGTGACGAGCTGGCCAAGGCTAATAATCTCCTGAATACTACCATTACCGAGCTGAATGGCCAGAACTCCGAGCTTAACACCAAAGCAAAATTTCTTGAGGAGAGTAAAGCTCAGGCTAAAGAAGGTAGAGCTCGCGCTGAAGAGGAGCTTAAGAAGGCTCAAGTTGAAATTGAGCAACTTAAAGATGCCTTGGAGGCCGAGACTAAGGACAGGATGGAGCTCCAGGAGGATGTAAAAGAGGCCACTAACTGCATTATTGTCGAGCATCGGAAAGGTTTTGAAAAGGTCATTGCTCAAGTTGAGGTTCTTGCCCCGGGGGTTGATCTTTCGGGAGTAGATGTGAATAAAGAGGTGCTGAACGGGGAACTTGTTCCCATAATTCCCGAAGAGGAGGAGGAGGAGGTGGAAGGGGCGGGAGATTCTCCTGCGGATCATATCGAGGCCGAGGAGAGTCATAGGGACGAGTAGCTGTATTAGTTTTTTGTCGTTTTCATCCCTTGTAACGGGCTTTTGCCCTTGTAATTTTGATTTGTCTTAATGAAAACTCTTGCATCATTTTGGTGACCTTTCGTAACTTTTATTTTTCCGAGATATCCGTCGGAATATATTCCGATGTTGTGTTCGACAAGTCCTCGGCTAAGGCCGAGGTATTCTGTCGTCCGTATCAAGAACGGATAGTATTCTGCATGATTTGTCACACGTGAAACACATGATTCATGCTTTGCGTATGTGGTCACACATTATATGCTTTGGAAACCGCAATGGGTTCATGCAATTACTGCTTTTTGCTTAGTTTCGAGATTTGTTTTTCCAACAAACCTCTTCCCCGCGCATATTTCTTCCTTTCCAACGCCTCTTGCCCCTTATAAATAGGGTTGTTTCACTGCTTCACTTGTTCATCCTTCATTCTTTCCCACCAAACAAATTCGTCTTCCTTTAATCCGAACAGTTCTATGATAGTGTTAGGGGTTTATGCTCCCCTCTCCCAGTTAACATCCTTTTTTGGGTTTCACAGCTGCCAAAAAGGATGTAAGTGGGAGATGGGATCCAGAATTCCTTTTATGATTCAATCCTCCAAGAAGGATGTTAACTGGGAGAATAGCAGTCTTCGGGCATCGAGAAAGGGGTAGTGGCCGTCTACTCCCGGAGCGGGCCGAGCACCTCATCGTCCAGCTTTCGCAGGGGGAAGTGATTACTTTCCGCTTGAGGGAAAGTCATGGTGTCCGATTGGGGGACTACGGCCACCTGATCTTGCTCCTGCCCTAATTGGGGGGACTACTGGCAAGCCGGACGGGCCTTATTTTCAATTTCAGCTCTTTATGTAAGTCGTAGTACTTTCTAGTACTCGACTCATACCTTGTTTTTACTTTTGGCATTGTACTCGGTTTTATTGAAAAATTTTAATAACTCGAACTCGGCCTTTGGATCAAAGTTTTGTTTTTCTTACTGTTCGTATTCTACTTTACTTAAATAATTTCAAATGCTCGAACTCGGCCTTTAGGCTCAAACTTGGCCTTGAACAATTTTAAACGGCTCGAACTCCGCCTTCAGGCTCAGACTTGGCCTTGAAAAATTTTAAACGGCTCGAACTCGGCCTTCAGGCTCAGACTTGGCCTTAAATAATTTAATTGGCTCGAACTCGGCCTTCAGGCTCAAACTTGGCCTTAAAAACTTAATGGCTCGTACTCGGCCTTGAGGCTCAAACTTGGCCTTAAAAACTTAATGGCTCGTACTCGGCCTTGAGGCTCAAACTTGGCCTTAAAAACTTAATGGCTCGTACTCGGCCTTGAGGCTCAATCTTGGCCTTAAAAACTTAATGGCTCGTACTCGGCCTTGAGGCTCAATCTTGGCCTTAAAAACTTAATGGCTCGTACTCGGCCTTGAGGCTCAAACTTGGCCTTAAAAATTTAATGGCTCGTACTCGGCCTTCAAGCTCAGACTTGACCTTTAAATTATTTAATGGCTCGTACTCAGCCATCAGATTTAATTTTAGCGGAATAAATACATCGGCAAATTAAGAAAGCAGAACAATGTCCACAATAAATTCTTTTATTGGATAAAAAAGGAAGTCTACAGCGTGCCTCGTTAAAACCTTCTCGGTCAAAACCCTTTTTGGGACAAAATACCGAGGTAGGAAAAAGAGTACATCACCTGACTATATACATCAACTATAATAAAATTTTAAATGCGAAGCATTCCAAGTCCCCGGGATAGGCTTCCCGGACAATTCTTCTAACCTATATGCTCCGTTTCCCAAGTTTTCTACCACCCGGAATGGCCCTCCCCAGTTTGCTGCCAGTTTGCCTTCCGTGTGATCCTTCCTTGCTTCTCCTTTTATTCTCAGCACCAAGTCTCCACGCAGGATACTCCTCGGTTTCAATTTTGAATTATACCTCCTAGTTTCTCTCTGTTTGCAAGCTTCCTCCCTGATTTTAGCCTCCTCCCTGATTTCCTCTACCAAGTCAAGTTCGACCCTTAAGTTGCTTTCATTATCATTCTGCTCATGTTGCATACGTCGGAAAGACGGCTCACCAACCTCCACTAGGATCATGACGTCTGTTCCATATGTCAGCCTGAAGGGTGTTTCTTGAGTAGTGGATTGAGGCGTGCAGTGGTAGGCCCAGAGGATACTGGGCAACTCTTATGCCCAGGCTCCTTTGGATTTTCCCACTCTCTTCTTCAGTTCTCCGAGAATGACCTTGTTGGCTGCCTCGGCTTGCCCATTGGTCTGGGGATGTTCAACCGACGTGACGTGGTGTTTAACACCGAGGTTGGCATAGAATTCTCGCAATGTATTATCTATAAACTGTCTTCCGTTGTCTGTGACGATTGCAAAGGGAATTCCGTGCCTACAGATGAGGCTTTTCCACACAAACTTTTGTACCTTCTCGGCGGTAATTTTCACCAAAGGCTCGGCTTCAATCCATTTTGTAAAGTAGTCCACTGCCACCAGGAGAAATTTGTCTTGACCTTTGGCCACAGGGAATGGCCCCAGTATATCCATTCCCCACATAACAAAAGGCCAAGGCGAGTTTAATGTGTGAAGTCCTTCGGGAGGGGTACGACTTACATTGGAAAATCTTTGGCACTCATCACATTGCTTCGTCCACTCAATGCAATCTGCTCGGATGGTAGGCCAATAGTACCCTGCTCGGACTACCTTGGAGGCCATTGATCTGCCCCCGCAGTGAAAACCATAGATTCCTATGTGAACCTCTTCCATGACGTATTTTGACTGTGCCTTTGTCAGACATTTTAGCAACGGTACCAAGAATCCCCGTTTAAACAATTCTCCGGAAACAATAGCAAAGTGACTTGCTCTGAGCCTGATCTTCCTGGCCTCAACGTGATCTGGGGGCAGAGTTTCTGAGGATAAATACTCCCATATGGGTGCATCCATTCTAGGTCAACCGGTTCGTTGGCCATCACCTCCCCAAACGTGACACTCGGTTCATTTAGGGTTTCTTGAATAACTGTTCTATGGTGGCCCGACTTCTTTGTACTGGCTAATTTGGACAGCAGGTCGGCCCGATTATTTTCTTCTCGGGGAATGTGCTCAATAGCGAATTTCTCAAAGCTGGAAATTAATTGATTGACTTTACATAAATACCTGGTAAGCCGAGGCTCTTTCGTTTGATACCCTCCAGATATTTGCCCTGTGACTAGCTGTGAATCACTCCGGCATCTAACAGCCTTTGCCCCCATTTCCTTTGCCAACGTTAACCCCGCTATCAAGGCTTCATATTCGGCTTGGTTGTTTGAGGTTTTGAATTCAAACTTTAGTAACTGTTCCAGGATCAGCTCTCCCGGGCCTTCCAGTATCACCCCAGCTCCACTGCCTCTAACATTCGAGGATCCATCCACATACAAGTTCCACCATACATCCTCGGTTATCGGCTGCGGATTGAGCTCGGCTACGAAGTCGGAGAGACATTGGGCTTTCAGAGGACCTCTCAACTTATATTTCAGGCCGAATTCGGATAACTCTACCGACCAAGCAATCATACGGCCTGCCAACTCGGGCTTTTTGAGAATCTGCTTAATCGGGTGATCGGTTTTGACAATCACCTGGTGACTTTGGAAATACGGACACAATCGCCGAGCTGCAGTTACCAGTGCCAAAACCAGCTTCTCTATGACTTGGTACCGGGTTTCGGCATCATGAAGGACCCTGCTGATGAAGTACACCGGCATTTGAACTTTCTCTACTTCTTGTACAATGACCGCACTGATGGCGTACTCGGTGGCTGACAGGTATAAGTACAACTCTTTCCCAGGGATGGGTCGAGTTAATATCGGCGGTGAAGACAAAAAGGCCTTTAAATCGATGAAGACCTTCTCGCATTCCTCGGTCCACATAAAGGTTTGAGGCCTCTTCAATAATTTGAAGAAAGGCCGAGCTTTCTCTGCAGACTTGGGGAGAAACCGAGATAGTGATGCCAGCCGCCCAGCCAGTCGTTGCACTTCTTTAATATTCTATGGGATTCGCATTTCAATCACAGTCCGGCATTTATCAGGATTGGCTTCAATTCCCCGGTGTGTCAACATAAAACCGAGGAATTTTCCACCCTGAACACCGAAAACACACTTTTCCGGATTCAACCTCATATTATACTTTCTCAGCTGCTGAAAAATTTCCTCCAAATCTTTCGGGTGGTTGTTGGGGTCATCGGATTTTACAACCATGTTGTCCACATAAACCTCCATAATCCTTCCGATTTGTTTTTCGAACACCCTGTCCATGAGCCGTTGGTATGTAACTCCAGTATTTTTCAGTCCAAATGGCATTACCCGGTAACAATAATTCGAGCCTTCAGTTATGAAAGTTGTTTTCTCCTCATCTGGGGGATACATTCGGATCTGATTGTACCCCGAGTATGCATCCAAAAAACTCAAAATTTTGTACCCGGAGGCACCATCCACTAGTCTATCAATACTCGGCAAAGGATAGGAATCCTTTAGGCAAGCTTTATTTAAATCTGTGTAATCGGTGCACATGCGCCACTTGCCATTTGCTTTTTTGACCAGAACAACATTGGCCATCCAAGTAGTGTATTCCACTTCCCGAATAAAGTTGGCTTTGACCAACTTCGCTGTTTCCTCTTCCACCACCTTTCTCCTCTCCTCACCAAGCCTCCTTTTCCTTTGGGCTACTGGTTTTGCCTCAGGACAGATTGCCAGTTTGTGGCATAAGAAATCGGGGTCAATCCCCGGCATGTCTGATGTGGTCCAGGCGAACAAATCAGCGTTGCTGCGGAGCACTTCCTTTATTTTCTTTTTTAAATTTGGCTCAAGTTGACCGCCGAGCTTGGTGCACTGATCGGGCTGTGAACCGAGCTGGAACTTTTGTAACTCCTCAATGGGTTGTGGCCGTTGTTCCTGCATGTCCATTGTCGGGTCCAGTTCAACAGAGTTAACAGAATTCACAGACATGTCTTTCCCCCTGTCTAGTGTTTCTGCAGGTGTAGGTTTGAGTTTGCTTACACGCAAACTATCAGCATACCATTTTCTGATCAGCCCGGACAACAACTATGTCTCCCGAGTTGGAAGGGAACTTCATTGTGAGGTGGGGAGTAGAGACCACATCTCCTTACTCGTTTAAAGATGGTCTTCCGATCAGGATATTGTACAATGTTTCTGCATTAACCAACACGTATCTGACCATGATAGTCTTGGATGCTTTGCCATCCCCAAAAGTAGTTAGGAGGTCAATGTATCCTCGTGTATCCACCTGTTCCCCTGCAAAGCCGACGAGCTTACTATCGTATGGCTGAATAGATTTCTCTGGGATCCCGAGCTTCTGAAATGTTGAATAATATAAAATATCCGCCGAGCTCCCCTGGTCGACGAGAGTTCTCTTGACCGAGAAGTTGACCAACTGTACTGTGATTACCATAGGGTCGTCCTGATTAGGATCCACCCCCAAAAAGTCTTCGTCAGAAAAAGATAATCGGTGGGGAAACCCTCGGGGTTTGCCAGATATCGAGAGTTGACGGACCGAATAGCCCCGCAGTGCTTTCTCCGAGCTAAACTTGTTGTTCCTCCCCCTTCAAATCCACCTGAAATAGTGTTTATCACACCTCGGACCACATTATCCTCCTCTCGCCTTTCATTCTGGCCTTCCCTGGTCTCTGTTCTTTCATTATTTTGTCGACCGCCGCCCCTTCTCGGGCTTTGGTCACCTCCTCTTCTTCTACTTCTGCCACGCCCCACGCCATTGTTGTAATTTCTCCGAACAAAATTATTGAGATGGCCAGCTTGGACCAACTCTTCAATCTTATCCCGCAGGACCCAGTACTCCTCGGTGGTATGCCTGTAATTACGATGGTACCGACAATGTTTCTGTCGATCAGCATTCTGAGGCGTGTGGCCGCGGTTGGGGAGCTGCAAAAGTTCCGCGTTGTAAGCTTCCTCAAACACCCTAGCTCGGTTAGTGTTGAGGGGAGTATAGTGCTCATACTTCGGTCCCCTATGCAAATGCTCGGATGTGCTTTTGAATTTCGGCTTATCCCCTCCAGCCCTCCTCTTCTCTCTCCCTTCTCTTCTGTCAGAATCATCAGTTCTCTCCCTTTTCTTAGACTCCTCAATCTCCTCCATATTAATGAATCCCGCGGCTTTTCTCCTCAACTCATCCATACTGGTTGGTGGCTTCCGAGCTAAGTGTCTGGCGAAAGGGCCAGGCCGTAACCCGGTCAAGATGGTGTGTAGTGCAACATCGGCACTGAGATTCCGGATAAGGACAGTCTCCTTGCTGAATCTGGCCATGAAATCACGCAGGGACTCATTCTTTTCCTGCCTAAAGTTTACCAACAAAGCCGAGGTATTTTGATGAGCTCGGCTCGTAGCAAACTGAGCATTGAATTTAGTCATGAAGGTGTCAAATGAGTCCATTGACACTGGTGGTAGCTGGGTATACCAGCTCAATGCAGCATCTTTCAGAGTAGTTGGGAAGACTTTACACATGACAGCATCGTTGTTGGTAAAGAGGTATATCTGAGTGGTGAAAGCATCTAAGTGACGCTCCGGGTCCGAGGTGCCATCATACCTGTCAATGCTTATTGGTTTGTAGTTAGCTGGTAGGGGAACCTCCATGATGGCGTTTGTGAAGGGATGTCTCGGCCTCCGCACGCCGATCCTTTCATTAGGCCTATTTGCCTGAAGTGAAAGTTCAGGGGCCTGCCTAGGAAATTCCTCTTCGTCTGCTCGGTCCATATGATGAAAAGCCCGGAGTTATGTGATGTCGCGTCAGTCGACGTGCGACGACGCTCGTGCGAATCCGGCAAGTGTACCGGACTGCCGTCAAGTAATAAAAGATATCGAACCCACAGAGACTGTGTTCCCGAATCGCAATTAAATTCTAATCGATTAAGTCTGGACAGTTTTAAAGAGGGTTTTGAAATTGGTTTTTGAATTGAAAGATAGATGAGCAGAGAACAATTAAAACAGAAAACAATTGTTTATGGGGTTTTTATCTAAAACGGATTCCTAGGGATTTGGGTTACCTTTGAGGCCGTTTATGTTGCTAACTGATTTACCTTTGTTGATTACCGAAATTGCCTTGAAGGCGAGTTTATCCTCTGATAGCTTAAGCTCCCTCTCGGGTTACAAAAGCCGTGCCCAATTGACCCGACCCCTACTCTCGTGGTAGTCGATCCCAGATTGGACCCTTTGCGTTCAGTGACAACTCGTTGCTCCTCGAGGGACGGCTTCTAACTCTCGTGATTTCAGTCCCAAGTCTGACTTCTATAGGTCCGACACCCAAGTTCACCGCTAGGTTCCTCCTTGAAATGTCTCGGTCATGCAAATAACCTAAGTTCACCGCTAGGTTCCTCCTTGGATCATTCACATCTCACAAACCAGTGGCTGCCGGGCTTTACGAGTGAATCACCCTAGAGATCCTAAGTTCACCGTTAGGTTCCTCCTTAGAACGTCTATGTCACGTAAATAAACGGTTGCCGAAATTTATGAGTGATTAACACACTAGAAATCAGATCTAAAACAATTATGAAATCAACAATGGTTTCAACATCAAATTAACATCATTTACAAACCTTGGGCAGAGCCCTAATCCCTAGAAACTATGCTACTACTCCAGTCTTGCCATGGAGATGACAAGCTGGGATGACAACATAATAAAAATCAGAAAAGAGAAGAGAGGAGAAGAGAAATCTAAGCCTAGAGTAGTAGCCCCTAATGTGTTGATCCTTCTATGATGTCCTCTGTATCTGATGCCTTGGTCCATATTTATAGAAATGGGGAAGTTAGAGTCCCAAACCAACTCAAAATCTGATCTATTTCGGTTTCTTCAGGTCCAAGTAATGCGCGTCACGGCCGTGATAGCCATCACGGCCTGGCCGTGACGGTCTCTGCCTCTGGCACTTTTGGAAAATCCGGTTTCTCGCGGGGCGAGAATGTTCTCGCGTTGCGAGCCCTCTTCTTCATGGCCGTGAAGACTTTCACGGCTGGGCCTTGATGTGGAGTCTCTTTTGGTGGATGTGGGACACGGCCGTGATGGCTATCACGGGCAGGCCGTGATGAACTCGACTTGACCTTTCTTCTTTTTCAGTTTTGCTCGATCATGGCCGTGATGGGCATCACGGCTAGGCCGTGATGGGCTCTGTTTGGCTCATTTTCTTCAGTTTTAAAGCTCC
Source organism: Sophora flavescens (assembly GCA_030762895.1). Classification (NCBI taxonomy): domain Eukaryota; kingdom Viridiplantae; phylum Streptophyta; class Magnoliopsida; order Fabales; family Fabaceae; genus Sophora; species Sophora flavescens. Next base: position 130,300,659 of record CM061062.1, on the reverse strand, counting down.
ATCTTCATCCAAACTTCATCATGGTTGATCTTGAGCAATTTACCCTTGATATCTGCAAAACAACACACGAAAACCGCCTTACCCGTTCCAAAGGAAAATTAACCTAAAATCTAATAAAAATATGCCTAAACTACATGAAAATGCATGCAAAATGATGGACAAAGATGAGGTGGAATCACACTCATCAAATCACCCCAAGCTTAAAACTTTGCTTGTCCTCAAGCAATTACTCAGGCCATAAGATATAAATCATTCAAAGCATGGATAGTGAACCAAAAACCCTAGAAGCTAATCCAAGTAATAGGCATTTTTAATAAGCACTCAAGAGATAATCAATTTCTAGTCCAATTAGAAGCTTAGGTTTTTTTTTCTTTTTTTTCAAGTTCATGTCCTCACTGATTTTGGCACTCATCTCACCTCACTCAAGTGTTTTAGGGTTTATGACAATTCACTCCATTTCCTCAAGGAAAGTATTTTACCATAGGCTTGACCATTAACCAAATCTCCACTTTATTAATGAAAACACTTAAGAATCAAGAGGTCTTTTCCTTTGGTTGTAATGTGGCCATGGATTTATTGTAAGGTGGGAAAATCAAGGAAAGGGAATTTCAAGAAGGCTAGACAGATTATCAAACATTACAAAGCATGACACCTTCTAAAATACCCCTTTTTGGGCTTTGGTTTACTTTTCCACCTTTCTTCCTTCATTTAATTTTTTTTTCTTTTTCTTTTCATTTCTCACTTTCTTTGTCATCCCCTTCTCCATTTTTTTTCTTTGTTTATTTCATTTTTATTTGTTTGGAGAAGGGGAGATTTATAGCTCAAGAGAAATTACTTTCTAGCTTTTTCATCCCATACTTTTTCCAACTACCATTTTGCCCTTTTTGTAATACTTTAAAAGGTGCCATACCAAGTACTATTTATCAAATTAATTCAAGGTACCAAGAAAAGTATTTTTTCTTTAGGCTCAAAATTGGGCAACTAAGGGGTAGCATTTATCATTCAAAGCTCGGGAGGCCGGAAAAATACCTAGTGCCTCAATCATTTCCAAAAATGTTTTCAGAAATTTAAGTTTTGAAATGGTTTCAAGTCAAGTTCTAGAAAATACAGTCCAAGAGGAATTACAACACTCTAGCACAAGAAATGGGGTAGATTTAGTGAATACCCCTTTTGGCTCAAAATCTTACATTTAGTAGTTCAAAAATCAGTGAGGTACACAAGTTTAAGGAACCACATGCTAATTATCAACTATCAAATGATTATCTCAAGAATTTTTATTTTTAGCCATATCACAAGAATAATGAAAAATTGGGTTCAAAATTCACTATCTCAATTCATTTGGCTCCAAGTTTTTACAATCGGATGCATGTTCTAAGTGAGGGGAAATCTAGAGAATGTGATCATACCAATCTAAGCCTATGTGAATGCAACATGAATGCAACAATGCAAATGCAAAAATAAATACCCCCACCCCAAGCTTGATTACTTACATTGTCTCCAATGTAAATAATCAAGTCGGAGAGAGGAGAAAAATGGAACAACTTATCGAGTCGGTAGCGGGTTTTGGCTTCACATTCCAGTCAAAACTTGGGTAGAAATTTTATCACGGCCGTGAGGCTTATCACGGGCAGGCCGTGATCAATTCTGTCCTCAGGAGTTGCCCTGTCACGGCCGTGGTCTACATCACGGCTAGGCCGTGATGCTCTCTGGCCTTGGCATCCTACTCATCACGCCCGTGATGGTTGTCACGGCTAGGCCGTGATTCTCTCTGTGCTCTTGTTTAGTTCATCACGGCCGTGACCACTGTCACGGCCAGGGCGTGATGGCCTCTGACTTTATCTTTTTTATTGCTCTTCTTCCCTTTCTCAACCTGAAAACACTAGACAAACCTATTAATGATATTTTTGCCTCTTGATCTTCTCAAATTATTCAAGAGGTTAAATCAAAAACAAAAGGAAAAAGGGAAAGAAAACTTGGGTTGCCCCCCAAGAAGCGCTTATTTATGGTCTTAAGCTTGACCAAACTTCCTTGATCCAATCAGGGGTGGCTGGGCGTAGAAGTGCAGGCACACTTCTCTTCCATGGAGCTCCTTCAAATAGCCGTTTCTGCTCATACGGCCAGTAACGCTTCCGCTTCGCTCTTTTCTCTCGGAGCTTCCTAGCCTTCCTTACTTCCGGCGGAAGTTTTGTTTCTGCATGGACAGCAATCCCGACTTCACCACTGGGTGCATCTTCAACCATGCGTATCCTTGGGGTTGCTTCCATGCTCAGTTCTTTCTCTACCGCTGGAGACGTTACATCAATTCTGCACACATGGCTCTCAAAAGGAGGGTTGTTACAAGAGTTAATCAACTGAAAATTTACCCTACCTTCCTCTACATTTAGAGAGAGTTTGCCATTCCTTACGTCTATTAATGCTCCAGCGGTTGCCAAGAATGGCCTTCCTAAAATGATGGGGAATTTAGAATTCCCTTTCATGTCCAATACCAGGAAGTCGGTAGGGATGAGAATTTTCCCTACCTTTACAGGAACATTCTCTAGTATGCCTAGAGGAGTCCTAGTTGAGCCATCCGCAATTTGTAAGGGGAATTTGAATGGTCTCAACTCTTTGCTTCCCAACCTTTCCATAATAGTGAGGGACATCAAGCTCGCACTAGCCCCTAGGTCACATAAGGCTTGGTCAATTTGCACTTGTTCAATCGAGCAAGCGATGGAGAAACTACCACGGGTCTTTCGGTTTAGTAGGCATTTTAGTCTCTACATCTTCTTGCTTTTTCCCGACCAACCTCTGTGGGAAAGGTATCGGGGTTGGTACGGTGGTGGAGGGACATATTTCGGTTTACGGCTCTTCTTTTTCGCTCGTGTCCTCCTCCGGTTCCACGTCCATTTCAGCTACCCCCACCCCAAGCTTATCATCCCTCAAGTGTATGACATTGCAATGCTCATTGGGATTTGCTTCGGGTTGCCGGGAATGTACCCTTAGGTCTCGAGTACGTCTTGGCTTGTTGGGCAATCCGGGTTTCTAGCATCTTGTTATGAGTTGCTAAGTTGTCTACCTTAGATGCTAGATCCTTTATTGCCTCACTCACTGCCCTTCCTTGTTGTCTAAACTCCTCATTCTGTTTTGTCTCGAGTTTCGACAAAACTTTCAAATAAAGTCTCGAGTTTAGATCTTTGTACCGAGGGTACCCCGGTGTGGTTCTCTTATTACCTTGACCTTCTTGGAACTCATGGTTGAGCGTGTTCTTTGTAGTTGCCGTAGGAGAGGTAAGGGTTGTTCCTTCTTTGGTTGTAGGGATTTGGGGGAGCATAGTTGGGCAGCTTCGGGTTCGTATCATAGTAGTTGTTACAAGAGTTCACTTGTTCACCCGGCCTCGGATCCATGTGGGCATCCCATCATGTCATGTCCCTGCATTCCACAAATCTCACAAATAGTGTTAGTAGCACCTATTGCACTCACATTAGCTCTTTCAATCTTATCTAATCGTTTATTTAGTGAGTCAAATTTAGACATTATCGGATCAATGCTACTTACTTCAAACTTACCCCGAAATCTTGTTCGGGTTATTACCTCTTTCGGACCCCCATTGGTGGTAGTTGGTGGCGACATTCTCGATGATGTTGAATGCCTCGGTGAGAGGCCTATTCATAAACGCTCCACCGGCCGCAGAATCTAGTGACACCTTCAAGAGTAGTCCAATCCGTTATAGAAGGTGTGCACTATTAACCACCTCTCGAGTCCGTGATGTGGGCACGACTCAGCAGTCCCTTGTATCGATCCCAAGCTTCCGATAATGATTCTCCGTCTTTTTGGAAGAAGCCGGTGATCTGGGATCTTATGTAGGCCGTCTTGGATGGAGGGAAGAATTTCTCCAAGAACGCCTGCTCCAATTGGTCCCAAGTAGTCAAAGTGTTAGCGGGGATTTGCTTTAGCCAGGCCTTCGCTTTTCCAGTGAGAGATGAGGGGAACAATCTCAAACGCACAACATCGACTGAGGCTCCATGAATCCGGATTGCATCGGTGAACTCTAAGAATGTTTCTATATGATCAGTCGGGTCCTCCGAAGGCAATCCTCCGAATTGATGTTGCCTAATCATGTTGATTAACATAGGTGGTATGGTATAGTTTTCCGCCTCAATCTCTGGCCTTGCAATCCCAGTTCGCAAGCCTCTCGCATTTGGGGCTGCGTAGTCCTTCAAAGGCTTTGTATCCGGTTGATTCGCCATGAGTGAAATGGGAATCGACCTTTCTTCCTCTCTTAGTAGTCTTCTACGTCTGTGGAAGGTCCTCTCGATCTCCGGATCAATCTCACTAAGGCTCCCAAGACTTAGAGATCTTTGCATATAACACACAGAGAGATGGATACAATAGAAGGAAAAGAATTTTTTTTGATTTTTTTTTATTTTTAATTTTTAATTTCAGAAATAAAAATCAAATAAAAAGAAAAGGGTCCAGAAAATCAATTTAAAAACTAATTGAAATTCGAAAAGGCACAGTCTCCGGCAACGACGCCAAAAACTTGATGTCGCGTCAGTCGACGTGCGACGACGCTCGTGCGAATCCGGCAAGTGTACCGGACTGCCGTCAAGTAATAAAAGATATCGAACCCACAGAGACTGTGTTCCCGAATCGCAATTAAATTCTAATCGATTAAGTCTGGACAGTTTTAAAGAGGGTTTTGAAATTGGTTTTTGAATTGAAAGATAGATGAGCAGAGAACAATTAAAACAGAAAACAATTGTTTATGGGGTTTTTATCTAAAACGGATTCCTAGGGATTTGGGTTACCTTTGAGGCCGTTTATGTTGCTAACTGATTTACCTTTGTTGATTACCGAAATTGCCTTGAAGGCGAGTTTATCCTCTGATAGCTTAAGCTCCCTCTCGGGTTACAAAGCCGTGCCCAATTGACCCGACCCCTACTCTCGTGGTAGTCGATCCCAGATTGGACCCTTTGCGTTCAGTGACAACTCGTTGCTCCTCGAGGGACGGCTTCTAACTCTCGTGATTTCAGTCCCAAGTCTGACTTCTATAGGTCCGACACCCAAGTTCACCGCTAGGTTCCTCCTTGAAATGTCTCGGTCATGCAAACAACCTAAGTTCACCGCTAGGTTCCTCCTTGGATCATTCACATCTCACAAACCGGTGGGCTGCCAGGGCTTTACGAGTGAATCACCCTAGAGATCCTAAGTTCACCGTTAGGTTCCTCCTTAGAACGTCTATGTCACGTAAATAAACGGTTGCCGAAATTTATGAGTGATTAACACACTAGAAATCAGATCTAAAACAATTATGAAATCAACAATGGTTTCAACATCAAATTAACATCATTTACAAACCTTGGGCGAGCCCTAATCCCTAGAAACTATGCTACTACTCCCGGTCTTGCCATGGAGATGACAAGCTGGGGTGACAACATAATAAAAATAAGAAAAGAGAAGAGAGGAGAAGAGAAATCTAAGCCTAGAGTAGTAGCCCCTAATGTGTTGATCCTTCTATGATGTCCTCTGTATCTGATGCCTTGGTCCATATTTATAGAAATGGGGAAGTTAGAGTCCCAAACCAACTCAAAATCTGATCTATTTCGGTTTCTTCAGGTCCAAGTAATGCGCGTCACGGCCGTGATAGCCATCACGGCCTGGCTGTGACGGTCTCTGCCTCGGCACTTTTGGAAAATCCGGTTTCGCGGGCGAGAATGTTCTCGCGTCGCGAGCCCTGCTTTCATGGCCGTGAAGAATTTCACTACTGGGCCGTGATGTGCTCTGACTTGTGGTGGTTTTGGGTCACGGCCGTGATGGCTATCACGACCAGGCCGTGACAGACTCTGACTTCAGCCTTTCTTCTTTTTCAGTTTTGCTCGATCATGGCCGTGATGGGCTCTGTTTGGCTCATTTTCTTCAGTTTTAAAGCTCCATCTTCATCCAAACTTCATCATGGTTGATCTTGAGCAATTTACCCTTGATATCTGCAAAACAACACACGAAAACCGCCTTACCCGTTCCAAAGGAAAATTAACCTAAAATCTAATAAAAATATGCCTAAACTACATGAAAATGCATGCAAAATGATGGACAAAGATGAGGTGGAATCACACTCATCATTATGGGCCTCCTTCTCTGTGCATGTTTCTGGATCCTTCATTCTCGGCTGTCCGACGTTCTCTCTCAGGAGGAGAAGAGGCGGACCTTTCTCTGCTCTGTCCCCGGTTCGCGGCGGACATTCGCCGCCTAATCTCCTCATTCTCCCTTCTCAGCGTGGCAATCTGCGCGAGAAGTTCTTGGATAACGGGATTGTTGGTGATCATTGCTGGGTCTATGGATAGTTCCCCATTGTCCCCGTTGTTGGCATTCTCTGGCTCTTCTCTCCTGCAGTTTCCGCTCCTTGTTCTCACCATTGTTTGTGGTATGGGAAAATTTGCTTCGATCCCCACAGACGACGCCAAATGTTCAGTCCCAAATATCTCGGGAGGGAGATACTCGTAGGAGAAGGTCTTATGGGAGTGTTTTGGAATTAGCTTGTGAATCTCAAGCTAATTCCAAAACACTCCCATAAGACCTTCTCCGACCGAGTATCTCCCTCCTGAGATATTTGGACGGAACAGATAGGCTTTATAATATATAACATCAGAATAGCTTTAGAGCAACTTTTAGAAGCTTATAGATTTTGCACTGTCACCGGTTCATGGCTATTACAAAAAGACACAATATTTTTTTATTTAGATTTTTATTACATATCCAGAAAACTACAAACCTGCCATGCTGATCTGTTGAGCAAAACAATCACACAGAGAAAGCACAACAGGAATTTCCCATCAAGAGTCAATATATTGTATATCTGCAGGTAACAATTATCCTCGACCCTGTTAAAACATGGATATGAAAACACATTACATATGGCCATCTTCTAAGTAAAATGAAACAGAGGTAGAGAGGGGAGAAAAAGATATAAGTTTGCGAGAAAAAAAGAAGATAAAATCACCATTGACCGTGCAGCTGCCGCCTAAAACCACTGGAACTCGAGGTTCCATCAGTTCCATTCCAGTTTTTCGTTTCTTAGCTCCTTACTCCGTGGTTCCAGTTTTCCAACTGCCTTCTTCATATATTGATTTAATACGCTCTCATCATTTGCCTCTGCTCCCAACCGAGGAAAGTGAAGAGACAGAGACATGGGTTTTGTGCGTTCTCATTGGGAAGGTGAAATGCAATTACAAATTTACAATTAATTACATTTAATGGTACATTGATAAAAATTTCTAAATCAGTTGACATTTTTATCCCAAAATGTGCAGGTGATTTTCCAAAACTGCCCCCAGCCCCCAACTTCTTTTATAAATTTCTAAATCAATTGACATTTTTACCCCCAAACTATGTAAGTGATTTATCAAAACTGCCTTACCCACCACATTCCTTTATAAATTTCTAAATCTGTTGACATTTTTATCCCCAAACTGTGCAAGTGATTTACCAAAACTGTCCCGGCCATTTTATCCCAAAATGTGCAAGTGATTTTCTAAAAATGCCCCAGTCATTACCTTCTTTTATAAATTTCTAAATCAGTTGACATTTTTATCCCCAAACTGTATAAGTGATTTATCAAAACTGCCACAACCACCACTTTCCTTTTAATAATAAAGACACTACTTTAATTCTAAATTTTATTTGAATGAAATAAGGGTTAAATATGTTTTTAGTCCTTTATTTTGACAAAAATTCGGTTTTAGTCATTCGTTTGGAAAACGTACTTTTTAGTCCTCCGTTTTTTAGAATGTGTCGGAAGTGATCCCTACACCAATATTTTTAGTCCCTCAATTTTGATAACCACACATTTTTAGTCCCTCGTTTTGGACAAAAGTTTGGTTTTAGTCAATCATTTTTCAAACGTAAGTGTGGTGTAGGAACCATTTCTGATATGTTCTAAAAAACATGGATTAAAAAAATACATTTTTCAAATGAGAGATTAAAACCGAACTTTTGTAAAAAATGAGGGATTAAAAACATGTTTAACCCATGAAATAATTACCCCCCATGAAAACATGAATAAAGTCATTTTTTTTCATATATAATATTTGAATTCTATTTTTTCTTATGACAATAATAAAATGTTGTTGTTAAAGAACAAATGCTATATGACGAGAAAAATTAAAATGTACAAAATGATTTAGATAAAAACAAATTCCATAACTTTTTTATTATATTTCTGGTGATTGTAATAGTTAATATAATAATATGTACGGCTATATTATTATTTTGCTAATAATTGTTTGGTACCCATCTTACCTCTTTCAAAACTCTTAATCAGTGTTATAAAAACCGAGCCCGTGATCGACTTGATTAGGATATTGGGTTAATGAATCATGGATCGAACCAATGAATCATTGATTGCATCGGTTGACTCGATATACATAAAATATTCCAATAAATTCATAAGATAAGATAGCATAATTAAATAATTAATTAAGTCCATACACTATTTTTGCATTAGTTTGTACCAGGATTCAAGAATTTTCCAAGCCCCACGATACTATATGGCCCAAAAGGCCCGATATACCACAATACTATATTTTTGGGTGTGTTTGGATGAGGTATTTGTAGAGGGTGAAGTATTTTAAGAACGTAATTAAAATACTTCATTTTAAAATATTTTGTTTGGATATTAAATATGAAGGATTTAGAAATTAAGGGATTTTATGGGGTATTTGTTTAAGGTAAATTTGAGGAATTTGAAATAACTCCTAAAGAGGAGGTATTTTGAAATTCACTCTCCTTACTCAAGTGCCACATGACGACCCTCGAACACCCGATGGAGGGTGCCAGTCCCCGGGCGACCCGACGCGGGGGTGACGGCCCTCGGATACCCTGTGTGTTTTGGGGGGTGGGGGATGGGCCAGGGACACCCAGTGGGGGGCGCCAACCCCCAGACATCGGGTTGGGGGGGTCGGCTCCCAGCCAGTTGAAATCCCAATTTTTTAACTGAATATTAAAAAAATGTAATTGAAGGGAATTGAAATGCTTTATTCAAACAAAGAATTTAAAACAGAAGATATTTGAATTATCATGTCTAAACAAAATATTTTCAAAACGAAAGTAAAAATTGTATTGTATTTGAAATTCCTTGGAATCTTAGAATACCCCGTCCAACACTTTAAAATTAATTACATACCCACGTTGCTTTTCAATCTTCAGCCGCCTAATCCCTTCTTCTTTCTCATGTTTATGCTTCTGTACAACACACAGGTGATAAAACTTCTCCACTTCTCTTCCAGACTTTCATATTCCTCTTCATTTCTTCTCTCTCCCTCTCAGCTCCGGTCACACACACCACCGTAGCTGCGCATGGTGTTCATCTCCCTGACGCGTCGTTCGGCACGGCACGACCGTGGGACGTCGGAGGCGTAGAGCTGAGCGACTGAAATCCCTAAACCCATTTTGCGTTTTGCCTAAATCTGAATGGAATTGACCCAGCCGGTTCATGTTCACCAGGCCGGGTAACCGGGTTTCACAAAAAACCGGATGGGTTAACTGATTTTTCGGTTTGATGTTTACAAGGTCCGATGACTTAACCGGACCGGTTTGGTGATCGGTTCCCAGCTTAAACGGTCGAACCGACCGGTCCGAACCTGTTTTTATAACATAAGCAAATGATAATTATTGGTTTTTCACTTTTTATCTCTTTTTTTTCACCTTTATTTTTGGATTTAATTAATATACTACACTGTCAACCAATCACAAATTGACACGTCGCTACAAATCTTCGATTCTTATACTAATCATCTTAAAAGTCATCAATTTCATGATTTCTGATTGATTGTCAGTATAAAAATATCTTTACATTGACAGTATATAAAAATTAATTTTTTTTTGTTAAAGTAATATTTTAGTCCCTATACGTGTCACTGATTTTCAATTTGGTCCCTATACGTAAAAAGTTATCAATTTGGTTCCTATACGTGACACTGGTTTTCAATTTGGTCCTCACAGCTAATTGGTCCCTATATAAGAGGACCAAATTGAAAATTATTATCACATATAGGGACCAAATTGAAAATAATTGTCACATGTAGGGACCAATTTCAAATATTTTTTTGTTGAATTGGTCCCTACATGTGACAATAATTTGCAATTTGGTCCTCTTATATAGGGACCAATTAGCTGTAAGGATCAAATTGAAAACCAGTGTCACGTATAAGGACCAAATTGATAACTTTTTACGTATAGGGACCAAATTGAAAATCAGTGACACGTATAGGGACCAAAATATCACTTTAACCTTTTTTTTTTCTTTCGAGGAATGTTGTATTTATTTATTTTTAACTTTTAAGTTACACTACACAGCGTTTGAGGAAACGACACTTCACTCCCGCCAAAATTAGCTACTGAACCCTAATTTTCTTTGGCACTGAGCATAGTGAAAAGAAAGAGCCTTGAAACTCAAATGCTCTCAGTTCCCAAATTCCTCAACTCTGAAGCTACACCCAGGTTTTCAATTTGAAGGGAAAGCAAAAAGGTTTTAACTTTCCATCTGATTATGTACGGTTCCCTGCTTCCTCCAAGTTTGACTCTTAAACAATGTTTAGATTTTTCTCACTTTCTTTTTATTTTCATTCTTCTAATTTCCTCGCAGGATGGCAAGTCCTTCGGAAGACTTCTCCCAGTTTGGAATTTCAATAGAGGTGCATTTCATCACTCTTAAATTTTATTTATTTATTTATTTATTTATTTTATTTTTTAAAATTTTGTTTTACATGTATAGGGTAGAGATTTTGATTTCTCTACGGAAATATGTGTATGTGTGTGTGTATGAATATGTATATGTATATGTATATGTATATGAGGGGTGTTTTATATTCAGGAAAAAGATAAGCTTGTTGCAGAAGTAATCCGGTATGTGCTTTTTAAGAGTCATCATAGCTCAGGGTGTCCAATTAAGAGGGATGAGCTCACTCAACTTGTTACAAAAAACTATCATCAGCGTAATCTTCCCACCTTTGTGATCAATGAGGCTAAAGAGAAGCTTTCCAGCATATTTGGCTATGAAATGAGAGAGCTTCAAAGGTCCCTCCCATCTTCCAAGACCCAGGCACGGTTTTCCCAACAAAGTGAGCATACTTTCAGGATTATTTTGTTTCTGACACTATAAATAGCCGTTCCTTTTTGTGAATTTTTATGGATAATTTGAGCATGGGTTTTTATGCAGAAAATGATGGAACTATAATATGGGATTGATTGCACATTATTTGTCATGCATTTTTCTTATTTCTGGAAGCAATTTGATGCGTCATGTAGTTGTGAATTTGGATTGTCATCAAATTTGATGTATTGTTGATTTCATAACTAGGTACTCTGCCTTCACGAGGCATAAGAAAATACTGCTCTGCTTCTATTCTATGAATTGACTGACAGTATATTACTTCCTACTTTTATAATCATCCTATTCTGATGTCTTCTATGGTTAGTAATCAAAAATCAAGCCACTTTTGTGGTTGCTGTGGGTCAATATAAAGAATCACTTGAACAACTCTGCAATGGGTAGAGATCAGAGAATGCTCAGTTTTCAATTAGCTTTGTTTTTAAATCTTTAAATATGTTGTGAATATACACTTAAAGGGAATAACTAAATCGATACTAAATTGCCTTTTTACTTGTTCAGACCTGTCTGCATTCCCTAGATTTTCCCAACTATGTTCTAGTTGTTAGCCTCTACATTTTCCTCTAATTATTTTTGTATGACTTGCTTTCTTTCAGGTGTTGCAGATTCAAAATCATATATTCTCATAAGTCAACTTCCTTCTGATGTATATGAAAAATATGTTGTAGATGTAAATAGTGCACATCTGTCTGGATTCACTTTTGTCATGATTAGTATAGTGTATCTTGCTGGTGGTAAAATGTCAGAAGGTACGATTGCAAATCTGGTGTCATAATACTGAAATTCTATATGCATGCATATGCATCTGTTAAACTTATGGAAATCAAAGGAGATATGCTAAGGTCTATAGATAAATGCAATGAATCAAATATTCTGGTTTTTACAGTTTGTTTGTTATTAGTTTAAAATTTTAAGGGCAATTCTCCTTCTGTCATCTTAACATAATGGAACTCTGGTGAGAGCATTGCAGAAAATCTCTGGAGTGAAATTAAGAAGATGGGTTTGTCTGAAAATGAAAAAAGCCATCCTGTTTTTGGAAATATTAAGCAGGTATTAGAACTACTAGTTCAGCAAAGGTGAGGATTTTGAATTACAAGATTTCTTCCATTTAGTGGCACCTCTAGTTTCCACCAAAAAGCAGTGAAGTAATTCCTGATTCATCTTCTTATTGGTAGGTACTTACAGAAGGACAAAGTTAGTGGTCCCGAAGGCAATACTGTATATTATGAGCTTGCTGAGAGAGCTTTAGACGGAACCATCAGCGACAGGATCAAGGAATATTCATCTCAGGTAGTGTTTTGGAAAGTAAACTATGCAAGTTTTGTGGTTAGTTCTTTCCTTTTTTTTTTAAAGTTCATTTAACAATTCAATATTAGGCATTAAATGTCTTATCTTTATGAACTTATTATTTTGGAGGAGGGCGTTTTGTTTTTGGTCATTGGTTAGGGTATCCCCGTAAGCATGGTTGAGTGAGTTACTAGCCAGGAGGCCTTCACAAGAAGTGCTTACTCCAAGTTTTGAACTTGGTTCTTTTGGGGGAGCTCTGGCCTAGTGTTGATGCATGTTTGCTATTTATATTATGTTGTTGCTGAACATAGTAGTCAACATTGGTAAAACAGCTAACGCAAATAGAACACAGTATGTGCATGATTGTTCTGACTGAAAGACGTTTTAAAAGATTTGTAGATTATATCCATTAAAACACTACAGTGCTACCTTTAGATGACCCAAGAAGAAATGATATGCCAAATGTTAGATTCATTTAAATTCTAAATTAAACCTAGAAAAAATATGTTTTTCAAATGTACGGATTAGTGTTTCTGATAATACTTGTTGCTCTTCAATCTTCAAAAAATGTCTTGTTGGTTTTGAATACTTGTATTCTTATTAGTTATTACTATATGCCTTTCTTAAACAACGTTTTTGTTGCAGATTGTGAATGACGATATTTCAATGGCTGCTGCGTAAGAGTTGCTAGCTCTTCAGTGTCTCAATTGAGATATAATTATGCCAAGTAAAAACAAGAGAAATGAAGAGATACATGGTTCCGACTTCCAATTGACTACTGAAATTAAGCCTCTGCAAGAATCTCGATCTTCATTTTGTCTTTCAGCAAATTATGCTGGCTGGATATACGAATGGGGGATTAATATTAGTGTGCTTTACATATTAGTGATACTATGTTTTTTTTTAATCAAATAAAAGAGAAATTAGCCAAAGTAGAAAGTACTTGTCATGGCATTGTGGAGGTTATTTAGTTCTAGTTTGCCAACAATTGGAGTTCTGTACATTGACAATGCTTGATTCTCTCTCTCTCTTTTTTTTTAAAACATATCTTCAATGGTAAAAGCTTCCCTTGCTCAGTTTAGATCTATGAGATGGTAGAGCTTGAAGATCAAGTGATGTTCTCTATTTATTTATTTATTTTTCAATGAACCAATCTAATTTGTTTCTCCTTGGTTATTACTTAATTCCGTTTATAAGGGATAGGTAACCTACTGAGTGTTGATAAATGATGTACTGTATGCCACTGCTAACATTGAAAAAAAAAAAAATCATCTCCCAACACCTCACTAAATATCAAGCAACAATATTATACAGCTGATATCACAAAATTAAGGACCATAATTAACACCGACATAGGTTACTGTTTTAGTTGTAATCAGGATTAGCCAAAAGGTAATCCTCCACAGCCTTAGTGAACCCAGCAGGCCTTTCGCTGAAAACTCTTCTGTGAGCTGCTCATCGCCTTTGGTGTAGTAATTGCATGTGCACATGATTTTGCCTCAAGTACAAACACATGCACTATATATGCAGAAATTCTAATAGGCTCTTAGAGCAACAATAAATATATGCTCTAGGCTATCTCTACCTTTGTTTTAAGTTATGTTATTTTAAATTTATGTGACTGTGTATATATTTTTCAAAACATACATTTATTATTAATAAGTAGCATGCATGTAATAATTTATTTGTTTAAGATTAAAAAATAAATGATTTTGTTACAAAATAATTTAGAGATTATATTTAGAGATTTTAAAGAAAAGCAGAAGTAGATTTGCGTTTATTTACAATCATAAAAATATATTTTTTTTAAAAGGAGTTAGTTATAAAAAAAGGCAAAATAGGTAGATTGGTTATGTACGTTTATTTTAATTTTCATATTGGTCCCATAAGTTTTTTATTTTTCAATTTCTGTCAATTTTGACCTAACGCCGTTAGTTTTGATCTAACGTGGCTTTCACCTTAGTCTGATGCGTGACCTTTGATCAAACTTCGTATGGTCGAAATTCACGGAAATGACTAACGTGGAAACGGAACGTAACATGTAGGACTAATTTGAAAAAAATAAATTTATAGGACCATTACAAAAAATAAAAAAAACGTAATGTACTAGTTTACTTATTTTGCCTATAAAAGATGATTTTTTTAAAAAACTAATGAAAGTTGTTTTTTTATTTTAACCATAAAAATGATTTTTTTTCTGCTTTTTCATTATTTTCAAAAGCAAAAACACACCCTAAAAGTTTTAAAAAATGATTATTCAGTTCATTTTTTTTAACAAAATAAGCAATAACAAACGCATTCTAAATGCTCCATCTATAGTTAAATTTAATTAATTACCGCCATCAGTAAGAGTGAGCTTCTTAATGGATCCAGGCCTCCATCTCCTTGAATGATTTCAGCACTCTTAACAAAGTTTGGTAAAGCTTTTGGCAAGAGATTGATTGAATCCAGGACTATGGCTTTGTATAGTCTAGCAGGGGCGATAGGACAAGCGTGCTCGCTTTCATATGTGAAAACACCCATGATTATTTTCAAACACAAGATAGAAAGAAAAGGGCATACACAAGAAATGTGAGGGCATGTGAGTTCATGGATATGCCATTTTATAGGCTTTGCAGGTTATTGGGAAGTTCACGATTGCGCAAAAGTTACTGTTAAATTAATTTTAGATTTTCTTAATGAAGTGGTCAACTCGAAAGAGACGATTTTAGAAGGAACTAGTTCCTTCTCGACGCCCTGTCAAAAATTTTAATGCTTTATTTATCAAAGAATCAAATGTGAAACAAATCTTGTCTGGCTACGTGGTTTACTGGGGTTTGAATATCATTATATGCTGATGTGTATATTATTTAAAATATAAAGTGCTATTCTAATTGTTTATTGAATTCAATCGATATATGCTAATGTAAAAGTTATTTACATTGACATCAATCATGAAGTATTATATTGCGTCAAAAAATAAAATAAAATCATGAAGTATTATATTATTAAAAATACTTGATTTTTATAATAATTATCTTACAAGTTATATAAAATAATTTATAATTGGCTTATGTAATTTTTTTACAATGAATTATATAAAAATCTAAAACCCATTTATTAATATTATCCCAACTGATTAAAAAAAATACTATATCCTATACTTTTTTAAGGTAAAAATGTTTGGTGTCTAAATAATGTGAGTCAATCTTATTTTTAAGTGCAGAATGATAGCAGCTTACACCATAAAACGTGGCTACCCATGCGAAATCAGGACTTCCGGATAGTTTATGATCTATTAATTGCGACTGTTTGCAGTCAAAAATTTAATTGCGACTTTGCCGGAGGAAATTCTATCGTACCCTCTCTAATTCGAAGGGTTTTCATACGGTCAAAATATTAAAATAATGGATTTATCTGAAGAAATGTCAATAAAATTCGAAGGTATAGAAAAAATAATAGAAAAACTAAATAAAATATTATCTAACTAATAAAAAATATCAATAAAATCATAAATTATACTTAAAATAGAATAAAAAAAGGATAAAGTGAAAACTATACAATATATAAACTAATCCACATTAGGAGGAAAGTATGGACAGGTGTCACGATGTCATGAAATGACTTCCTCTATAAGCTTCTAAATCCTTTCCCTAATTAGAAAAAAAATAAATTAAATTGATATAAAAACGAAAATAAAAAAAACGAAAATAGGAAATTGCGGAGGTTCCTGAAGCTTGCTAGGCCTTTCGCCTCGACAGCCTGCTCAGCCCGAACCTGGTCCTGCTGATTTTGTGCAGCTATGATAACTGTCTGCTGTGCCATAGCAGCAGCAACACTAGTCATAGCCTGAACGGCCTGATTCATTTGTCCAATCACATCTTTGTTGCTGACATAAGCCCGATCACCGCCATGACCGCCCCAACGGCCTCCTCTACGACCGCTTCTACTGTCACCTCCACGTCCATGTCCAATTCCTGGTTCCATAACTGACCTACAAGACAAAATCAGTTATTTACAACCATAAAATGAAACGTGTATTTACTTATTAACACACATTACTTCTAAGAAGTAATTCAATCAATGTACCATCTACCACTAGTGGAAAATATACATTAGACGGTAAAGGTTTACGTCAGTTAACCAAAAGTTAGACGTTCAAAAGGAAGCGGTGGCAGTTTTGTAAATATTAGAGTTCATTAATTCAATTTTAACGTCAGTTGTTTTAATGACTGACGTTAAAAGTGAAGCGACTCACTTTTAACGTCAGTTCAATAAAAAACTGACGTTAACATCGAAGATTTTAACGTCAGTTCTATAAAGAACTGACGTTAAAAGTAAGTCACTTCACTTTTAACGTCAGTCCTTACATCAACAGACGTTAAAGGTTATTTTAATAATTTTTTTTATCTAGTATACGATCCCTTACGCATTGCCTTCCTCAAAGTTTCAGTTTCACATGAATTGCTTTGATGTTTTGTGTTTCTGTTTTGAAAACTATAAGTTGAATCAATAACCCAAACCGGATCTCATTCATGAAGTGTAATCTGATCGATACGAGAAGATTGAAAGGGTTTAAAATCCTATAAAAAGTTACATTGAAAGGGTTTAAAATCCTATAAAAAGTTACATTGAAAGGGTTTAAAATCCTAAACATTAAAGCTACATCCCATCAGAGAGTTTTATGAAATATGCCAAAGGGAAAACTATACTCCGAAGACCTCGTAAAACCGGGAGGGCATGAGAGAGCTCAAGAGAGAGGCAAAAACAGGTGCACTAGATCTGTTTCAAGCAAAGACAGTGGTTCAGAGACTTCCAAGACGGTCACTTGCTGCCAAAGCCGAGGTTTTGGAACTGTGACCCTCGAGCACCCTGATTAGCCCTCCCACGGTGATTCTCCGGAAGGTGATAAGGTGAGCAACTCACATAATGTAATTTACTCAGACTTATCACCCATGTAATGTAATTTACTCAAACTCAGAAGTTGTTTGACCATTAAGACAAAGACCTTTGAGTCTAGGAATAGGAAGAAAGAGTGATGAAGTTAATCTCCACGGCAGAGCCATATTGTGAAGCAGAAAATTAAAAGGATGGAAGGAAGCTATTTATAGGAGCAGGGGATGAAGTTACTAAGCTATTCTGATTTTCTTGAAAACTTACCTATAAACTTAATGCTCATTAAGAGGATTGAGTTACAAGGTGCATGGGTAAGTAGCACAGTACAGTCAAAGGAATGAATGTTTTTGCAGATATCTATACACTTTTAACGTCAGTTTTATAAAAAATATTAATTGTTAACGTCATTTTTTTATACAACTGACGTTAAAAGTTTGATTTTTACTTCAGTTAAATAAACAGCTGACGTAAATAATCCTATATATTATAAACGTGCAGAATGAATATTGTAAATAATGTAATTAATATATGGGAACTTGGCAGTCATAAATTAAGTTGACGTTAAAAATGAGGTGGTGTGTAAACTATTTGCGTCAGTTCTATAAATAACTGACGTAAATAATTATGAAACTCATTTCATTGGTTGTCATGTCCCTGTTGTCCCTCTTAACGCAGATCACTCCATATAGTACTGCAGTTTATTTCTAAACCTTTTTTATACAAGTTTATTTTTAATTTTTATTAATTAGCTTGAATTAGTAAACAAATTATTGTGCAAATTAAAATAAATAAACACTTAACATAAAACAAGTTATATGTATAATCAAATCGTATGACATTGAAGCGATTCATAAGTTAAAATTACATGATTAAAAGATAAAAAATTTCTGCAACATAGCCCTAAAATATAAAAAAGTTTATGCATCAACATCATTTTCTTCTCAGTCCTGTCATCAGAAACTCCAATGGATGCATCACCTCCCTCACTTGAATTCCATGATGCAAAGTAAATCCTCAGTCACTAGCAGCGAAAGCAAAGTGAAATGGATCTTTGCATCTTTCTTCTTCAGTGGAGTTCCTTGATGCATCATCTTGAATCCACAATCACTTGCTTCCAAAGCAAAGTGAAAGGGATGACGGGGATGAAATAAAGTGAGAGAATCACATTACGTGATTCCTCCAACCTTAATATCCATGTAATGTGATTTACTCAAACTCAGAAGTTGTTTGACCATTAAGACAAAGACCTTTGAGTCTAGGAATAGGAAGAAAGAGTGATGAAGTTAATCTCCACGGCATAGCCATATTGTGAAGCAGAAAATTAATTAAAAGGATGAAAGGAAGCTATTTATAGGAGCAGTGGATGAAGTTACTAAGTTATTCTGATTTTCTTGAAAACTTATCTATAAACTTAATGCTCATTAAGAGGATTAGGTACAAAGGTGAATGGGTAAGTAGCACAGTAGTCAAGGGAATGAATGTTTTTGCAGAAACTAATAAACCTTTAACGTCCGTTGTGTAATACAATCGACGTAAGAAGTTGTGAGTGTTTTTAACATCGGTTTCTTAATACAACTTACGTTAAATATATGACCTTTAACGCCGTTTTTACTAACAACCGACGTAATAAGTGTGAGAGTTTTTAACGTCCGTTTATTAAGACAACCGGCGTTAAATATATGATCTTCAACGTCAGGTTTTACCAAAACTCGGCGTAAAATGTTGTTTTATTTTAATTATAACGTTTACCCCCGCGCGCCTTCTCCACTTCTCTGTACGTCTTTTCTCTTTTCATCACGCTTAACCCTCACTCTCGCTCTCACTCTGCCCTAATCGTGAGCTCATCTCCACCGCAACCACCGCGAGGGCTTCTTCGCCACCACCGTGAGGTACACTCTTAACCCCTAACTCTGTCTTTCCCGCTCATTCTTTGCAATAACTTGACATCTCTCTTTCCCCTGGCCTTCCCGCGCACTAACTCTCCTTGTCCATCTGCTCTCAGTAACCACATCGAACGTTGGCCACCACTCGAGCTTGCCGCCCCCCCACCACGCGAGCGCCTATTTCTGGTGAGTCTTTAATTAGGGCACATTTTTTTTATTTTTGGTTTTGAGTGCATGCATGTTGCTCTGCTGGTTTGAAACTGTAGTCTCAGTAGTTGAAACTTGAAACTGTGAGTTTGAGTTGTTTGGAATGTCTCTATTTTTGGTTTTGAGTGTATGTTGAAACTGTAGTCTCAGTAGTTGTAACTTTAAACCGTGAGTTTGAGTTGTTTGGAATGTCTCTATTTTTGGTTTTGAGTGCATGTTGCTCTGCTGGTTGATCTGTCACGGCCGTGATGCTCATCACGGCTAGGCCGTGATCAGTTCTGCCTATGAGGGTCTGGTTCAGTTGGCACGTTATGGCCATGACCAGTGCTTGGCAATCTTCAAAAACTATAGTTTTCAATCTCCCGTATTGTCCTTATATTGGATATATAGATGTTTTGTATATCTACAGGACCTATCTAGTTATTTTATTTATACTTCTGTATTTATTTTGAGTTATAACCTACGTTAATACATATATATTGTTTCTGAACAGGCATACATATGGATCAGTCGGATAGCCCACATGCACGGGAGGACACTGTGGGGGTTTCGCAGGACCCGATCACGCCTACGCCTGATTCTAGTGTAAGTTTACATGTTATATACTATCTTTAGTCCTTCTTGTTAATGTAAGTTTATAATGTTACAACCCTCTATTTTATCATTTTTTTGTCCATACAGACATCACAGGCTCATAGGAAACGGGGTAGAGGAGCCACCTCGTTGAAGAAACTAGAGAAGGACAGCAGAGCGGACGAAGCTTGAGGTGTCCTTCGATGCTAATCTAAATGCCCAGGGACCCCATGCTAAAGAATTTAATAAGTGGGTGTTTCTACAAGCGAAGCAAGCACGTAAGCATCAACTACAACCATCGGAATGACGTTCCACGTAACGTTAAGGATCAGATTTGGGAGGCTATCACGGTATTTTACCTTTACATTCGTTTGAATTACATTATTAGATAATTATCCGAGTTATAATCCATCCAGTTGTTATATATGTATCTAATGTGTAGGTAGCTTGGACTGTGCCAAATGACGAGGATCATCGTCATAAATGTATGAAAATGGCATCAAAGCGTTGGAATGGGTTCAAGCATGATCTTACCAGGTACTATGTATCTGGGAAGAAGCGGCTTGATAAAATGTTCTCGGATTATACCTGGATTGATCAGGATACTTGAGATATGTTTGCCAGGAGTCGACAGGATGAAGAATTTCAGGTTGGTTGATTAAGTTAATTTTGTATGCTTATTATAGATCATTTAACTGAATTTAATTATATGTTTTTGTTTGAATAGGCTAAGGCAAATATGGGTCGGCAGAATCAGACGAAGAACGTCCACCGCCACACCATGTCTCAGGGTGGGTACCATACTCGGATCCAGCAGATGATGGCGGATAGGCTGAGGGCGAAGCAGGAAGAGCACTCTGCTAGGATTGAAAGAGGAGAGGTGCCTGAGGGCACACCATCAAGTCCTCCGTCGGACATCGACCGCGAGGATGTCTGGTTAGCCGGCCGTATGACAAAGGCAGGATCTTTTAAAGTTGATGCCACTCGCGAAGTGGCAGATAAGATTGTAAGTAAATAATTAACTTGATTTCAATTGATATTTGTATAAATATTTGCAACACTTTTCACTTGCACGTTTTTTCATTTTTGTTCATTGTAGATGGATCTTAAAGCAAAATCCTCCCAGGGCGCATTCGTCCCTTCTGGACGGCAGGACGTCTTGATGACTGCTCTAGGCAAGAAAGACTATCCTGGTCGGGTTCTCGGTGTTCCTGGGAACGTGACCATCAAACAATATTATGGCAAGTCTGCTTCACGAAAGCGGGTGGTCAATGAAGCATCAATTTTGGCTGACATTACTCAGCACCTCATGTCCAACCCAGATATTACAACACATCTGATGCAAGGCTTAATAGCCAACCCAGAATTCAAGCAGGCGCTTGCGGAGAGCTTTCCTCCGTCGGGACATCCCAGGACACCTCAAGGCTTGCCAACGCTTCACATGTGAGCACAAAAGAGAGTTTTAGTATGGCACATGTGGAGGACGATGAGTTGGCGACTAGGGAGCGGGAGTTGGAAGTCCAGCGCCATGAGCATGAGTTGGAAATGAAAAGGCGTGAGCTTGAGTTGGACTCCAAACGACGTGAGCTCGAAATGTTAGCAAAGGTATTTATTCATTATTATGTCCAAATTAGTCAAATAATTACTTGTGTTTTTTTAATTATCAAAAACTTATATATTTTATTTTTCCTAAACTCGAAGGCCAAGTCGACGTCGGTGTCATTGTCACCTATCACTCGTTTGTTCTCACTTGGTGAGGATTATGCGTTTGAGATTTTTGAATGTCCATTGGATCACGATGGATGGGTGGCACGCCCAGATCAACAGAGGATATTTTCCTTCGTTGGTGACGATCTCGGAACGCCTGCGTAAATAACATCTGGATGAACAAGAATGTCATCGGTCTCCGGTGCACGTAAGTTAATTTTAATTTTATAACTTATTTATTTTTGGTATTTTTCCATTTAATAATTTATTTTAATTTCAATATATATATTATGTAATTAACATCCACACCTTTTCATATCTTAGGTATCTCCATCGTCTTCAGCTTGATAAGGGCGTTGCATCAGTTTGCGGTTTCTTAGATCCGTCAATCCTTCTGCCCGAGTTCTTTGCTGGCGATACATTGAGTAAATACTTAGGGAACTTGTTGGGAGACAATCCGAAAGAATTATATCTGGCTCCCTACTGTATGGATCGGCATTGGCAGTTGTTCGTACTTCACCCGTCTAGGCATACTGTCATATTCTTCTGCTCTCTCCACCATGATCCGCCACCGAAGGTGGTGGAAGCTGTAAATATGTAAGTAAGTAATCTTAAATTTAATTTAAGTTTTAATATCAATTGTTTTTAGTTTATTACACACATGATATATGAGTTTGTTAATTGATCGACGTGATTATTTGTTTATGATAGCGCGCTGAAGGCGAGTAGCATAAGTTGCGCCAACGGGAGAAGTAGGACTTCTAAGGCTAAAGCAAATCCTGTATGGAACATCCTCAAGGTTTGGTAGTTTATTTATCAAATAATTAATATTATAATTACTAATTTATGTGTATATTCAACTGACGTTGAAATTAATTTTGTTGGTAGTCTCGATTTCAAACCGACAGGTTGGTCGTATGCGGCTATTATGTGATGCTTCATATGCTGAACATAGTCTCCGCATCTATTATGGATGGATGGAAGAAGGTAATATTTAAACAACTTGTTAAATTATATATTATAGTTTTGAAGATGACTTGCATTGATGTTATTGTTATTATTTGAACGTGTCTAGGCATTTATCGACCAATCGCCTATTGAAGAAGATGAGTTAAGAGACTTGAGGATGCACTTCGCTGAATTCTTCTTCAAGTATGCGGCTGAAAAAGGAATTGCCAACATACCTCCGCACTACTTAGATAAATAGTTTTTTTGTTAGACTTTAGAAACTAATTAATAACATGTATATATATATCCTTAGATAGTTTTGTTTTTTAGACATTGGAACTAAAATTTATTTATATATATACATGGGTTTTGGTTTTAAGTCCCCCCATTGTTCAATTTTCCTTTGCAATTCTGTAATGTGTGTGATATTCTGTGTTACTGGGACTGAATGCAGGGATAGTTGAGGGGAGTGATATTTTAAAACTGAATTTAAAAAAAAAAAAAAACCTATTAACGTCAGTTGTATCAAACAACTGACATTAATAGTATTTTATAAAATATACAGTACACTATTAACGTCGGTTGTTTATTACAACTGACGTTAACATTAAAACTTTAACGTCAGTTCTTTATAACAACTGACGTTAGTTTTAACAAAATCAACGTCCGTTGTATTAAAGAACTGACGTTAATAGTTTTAGTTTAACGTCAGTTGTTTAAAAAACCGACGTTAATTTTTACAAAATTAACGTCGGTTTTGTTAAGGAACTGACGTTAATAGTGTTATATTTAACGTCAGTTCTCAACTGACGTTAAAATATTAACTATTAACGTCAGCTGTATTTACGTCAGTCAGTATTCTGACGTAAAAAATCAATTTTAACTGACTTAAAAAGCACTTATTGCACTAGTGTACTATCCATGGATTCTCACAAGGTCTCGACCAAATCGAAACCCATCAAACACACTTACTTGTGTGCCAACACACATTGTTTCGATAAGGAAACAATTCAAACAAGCTCCAACCAGAGATCACACAACAAAAACATAACAGACATATTCCCCAATATTCCCGAAAGACTCGACTAGCTCTGATACCACTTGTAACACCCCCCTTGGGTATTACCTCGTGAACACGTGCGGAAAAAATTAAAAAGGAATTGCTGGTTGCTTTCGGAAATTTATTTTAGTTTAAGTCCTAAAACTTGGGTATAAAAATTTCTTTGCGGAATACTTCGAAAAGGTGATGCACACTTCACGATAGTAAAATTCACATTATACTTGACAACACACATAAACTGAGTTTATTCATAAATCAAACCACCACAACGTATAAGTTTTCCAGAAATTGTTTCATTATTTGGAACACAACTCAAAATCATATAAAGTTTCTCAAACCACATACACCAACTTTCTCTTAAAAATACACAACCCCAAAGAAAATCTTAAGCTGGCCACTCTATACAATATCCACTGGAAAGACCTCCATGGTCCTTCCCACTATCACCGATTTCTTCAAGGATCGAGACTAAACTCCTCGAGCGAAAACTAGAAACTCCTCTGCACCATCTGCTCTTAGGTACCAAGATATGTAACACCCCCCTTGGGCATTACCTTGTAAACACGTGTAGAATAAATTAAAAAGAAATTTGCTGGTTGCTTTCAGAAATATATTTGCTTTAGGTCATAAAACTTGGGTATAAAATTTGTTAAATGCGGTTACGATAAAATTTAAACCTATTTTAAATTAGTAATACCATATTTTCATCTACCATTGTATAGATTCTGGTCATATATACCATTTGTCATATGACCCAAAACCTAAGCCGTGACCGGCGCACAGACTTACAAACCTAGCCTGACAACCTATTTATTTTAGAAATGTAATTGAATAAAAAGCTAGAATATTTTTACAAAAATTTCGACAAAGTCTCCTCTGTAATTCCAACGTCCCAGAATAAAAAAAACACCTGCTGAAATATTTCTATTTTCATCCCAAAAGTTCCAGTCATACAAAAAAAAAACCATCAAGACGGTATTTTTCTGAACATATTTACATAAACAAACTATACCTGACCAAAATGAAAGATTTTAAAATTTTCATCCAAAAGGAAGGCTCTCCGAGCCGTTTACATTCCATCCAAAAATAAAGGCTCTCCGAGACATAAACATACATACGATCATTAATCAACATCGTCTCAAAACCTAAGCTGGTCGTTCTAAAAGATATTCATGAGGAAGACCCCCATGGTTCTCACCATTATAACTGACATTATACTTCTTCGCGGATTGGGACTAATATCCCCAAGTGAAACTGGAAGCCTCTTCTGCATCTTCTGTACGCGTGTACCAAGGTACAACAGCAAAACCAGAGAAACAAATACATGCAAGGGTGAGATACCAATATATGGATTTAAACACGATAACTACATGCACGACTCTCAAATACCATTTAACATGTATATTCAAAGATAAACAATATATATTTATCAAAGGGTTTCATACCCGACAGTCGTAACCATTTAAAAAACCATGACACTTCAATATTCATCAACTAACTTTGATACCTAATCTCCGGAGCTCCAACCAACAAATAAATGAGCTGATCAGGCTCTCATTGCCAAATAAGGCAGAATCAATGCCAGATATGGCAAAGTTCAAATAACCATTCCACAGTCCTAAACAAGGCAAAGTGGTGACTACGCATAGCACATGGTTTTCGTGGTCATATATCCATCAAGGCACAGTGATGCAAACGTCATGAATACTTGTCATCAAGCATTCAAGTCCTATGCAAAGGCACGTCTGCCCTGAAATGCATGTAAAGCGTTTTGTTCTCGTTGTTTTCTTTGCGTTCAATCTTTATGTGTCGAAGCTAAAAGTCTCACGACCACATCACCATTTTAAACTTTCAAGTTTAATACCTCTTTCCAAAATAACTGACTCCAAGTCAAAAGTGTGCAAATCAACAAATCCAGATCGATGCACCGGTCTTGAATGCGTAGATTTTAGTGAACAAAACCAAATATACGGTTTATAGGACATTTAGTCCATAACTTCACCTTTCGGACCCCGGGCCCATATGATAGAACTCTAGACCCGACGTCTCGGTTGCTAGGGTCGTTTAAACCATTTTCGTTCTGTGAAATACAAAACAAAATCAAAGTTTCCTCAACTCATCCAAGTTGACGGAAATAACTCATTGTTTACCGAAAATTCTTTTACGTTGAAAATTCGTTTTGTAAACTCGTCAAAAGTCCCTTAAAACTCATTTTGTTCAAAACTCATTAATTTGAACTTGGAAACCTCATTTGAGACAAATTCTCAGTATTACTCAATATTACCCTTTTAAAAAAAAAACTTTCGTAAATATTGACGGAATTGTCCGTCATTTGCCTTTTTAAAACGTTTTTAGGTCAAAACATGACTTTCATAATAAAGTAATTTCTCTAACACTGTCATAAAATTATTTTTGAATTTATTTTGAAAAAGGATAGCGTAACTGAAATATTTTCAATATTTTTCTTCCACTTTCATAACCATATCCTTTAAGTTTATCCTTAAGCTCTTTAAAGCTTTTATCTTTGATTTAATTGGGCACTGACCACCGTCAGGCTTTCAATCAGTCAATCCAACAAAACAGATAATCCATACATCATATACATAATCATGATTTCACAAAAAACATTAAAACCACATAACAACCATATAACAACTTAATTTAACACCACACATCACAACAGATAAACTCAAATACGACACACAAATAACATGCAGTTACAGAAAATCCCTCAGGCAATCTCCCCTTACCTTTGAAGACAAGAAGAAGAACATTCATTCCGAGTTCCTCTAACACTTTGCAATGCTTATAAACAACTTCGAGATAGCACCAAAAATGTATCCTCTGCTCCTCCAAGTCCAAGAAACCACGTCCGTAACCAGATCCAAGTACCACACCAAAACGATAACCCAAACAGAAATTAATCAATACCATAATCATCCCATCATTATTTTAAATACTAATATGTAACATTTATATTGACCAAAGTAACTGTTGACGATTTCGGCAAGTATACCGAGTCGTACAAGTAGTAAAGAGGTAAGAGGGATATCGTTCCCACGAGGACAAAGACAAGTACTAGCATGTAACAAATCAACTACTATCTAAGCGGATATTTGGAAGGAAGGGAGCTCAATATTAAATACCAAGCAAATTTAAAATAAACAAAATAAAAGGAACAAGTTCTTTTAGGATTTTTATCAAACACTTGGAATGCAGAAAGAAGGATTCTTCAAATATGATGAAAGATGTTGGGATTAAACTTCACTAAACCTTTGCCTCATGCAATACTACGACCACCAATCCAATTTATGCTTCAAATATTAAAATCAACCCACAAGATTACTCAAGTCCTAATTCCTTAGATGACAAGAGCCTAAATCCCCTAATTAGACCCTAATTCCTTAGGTGGCCTAATTAATGAATTTGCATTAAGAGTAGGGATTACACGATTACTAATAAACCAAAATCCATTCCTAGATGCAAGTCTTACTAGGTGATTAATTCCAGATCAAGAATTGAGAAGAACTTCCCAATTGCAAATCAAATCTTAGAACAATTCATGGATGATCAAACCACAAAAAGCATTAAGCATAGGAATCAAACACTAATAAAGAAGCATAAACATAGATTAATAAATCAAGGCAAATAGATGAGATTCAGTTTAGCTACATCTAATCCCAACAAAAAGGGAATTTAGCTATTCATAGTCATAGAGAAAGCCAAAATAAAAGAAATAGGAACAAAGGAGAGAAGAAACTCCATGGAAGCTTTCCACAACCGTCACAGCAGCCCCTGGTTCAGAGAAAATGTCTTTTTTTTTTAGGGTAAAAGTCTTCCCTCTGTTCTGCCCAGATGCCTTATTTATAGATTAGGGAGGTTTCAATCCCAATCTAACACAAATTCAGATCCAAATAATGCGCGTCACGGCCGTGACGGGTTCTGCCATGGGCGCTTCTTCAATTTTTGGTTTGTCACGACCGTGACGCTCATCACGGCTAGGCCGTGATCAGTTCTTCCTGTTGAGGGTCTGGTTCAGCTGACATGTCACGACCGTGATGGGCATCACGGCTAGGCCGTGACCAGTTCTGACTTTTGCCTTCTTTTCTTTTCAGTTTTGCTTGATCATGGCCGTGATGGTCATCACGACTAGGCCATGATGGGCTCTGTTTAGCTCATTTTCTTCACTTTCCAAGCCCTATCTTCATGCAAGCTCCATCATGGTTGATCTTGAGCATTTAATCCTTAATTTCTGCAAAACAACACCACAAAACCGCCTTACCCGTTCCAAGGTGAAAACTAACAAAAATCAAATAGAAATTGCCTAAACTATATGAAAATGCATGCAAAATGTAAATGAAATATAAGGTGAAATCACACTCATCAAATCACCCCAAGCTTAAGACTTTGCTTGTCCTCAAGCAATCACCAAGGCCAGAAGATATAAATAATCAGAGCATGGATAGTGAACCAAGAACCCGAGTAACTAATCGAAGTAACAGGTATTTTCAAATAATTCACCAAGAGACAATCAATTTCAAGTCCAATTAGAAGCTTAGGTTTCCTAGACTCATATTCTCACTGATTCGGGCACTCTTTCTCACCTCACTCAAGTGTTTAAGGATATATGACAATTCGCTCAATTTCCTCAAGGAATGAATTCTACCATAAGCTTGACTATTAACCAAATCTCTACTTTATTAATGAAAACACATAAGAATCAAGAGGTCTTTTACTTTGGTTGTAACGGGGCCATGGGATTAATCGTTAGGTGGGGAAATCAAGAAAAGGAAATTTCAAGAAGGCTATACAAAATATCAAGCATTGCAAAGCATGACACCTTCTAAAATACCTTTTTGGGTTTTGATTCATTTTTCCACCTTTCTTTCTTTCTTTTTATTTTATTTCTCACTTCCTTTTGTCATCCCCTTCTCTCTCTCTCTCTCTCTCTATATATATATATATATATATATATATATATATATATTATTTGGAGAAGGGGAGATTTTCAATTCAAGAGAAATATTTTTCTAACTTTCTCATCCCATACTTTTTCAAACTACCTTTTTACCCTTTTGTGCAATACTTTAGAGGGTCTCCTACCAAGCATCATTCATCAAAATATTTCAAGGTACCAAGAAAAGTATTTTATTCTTGTAGGTTCAAAATCAGGCAACTAAGGGGTAGCATTTAATCAATCAAAGTTCAGAAGACCGGAAAAATACTTAGTGCCTCAATCATTTTCAAAAATGTTTTCAAAAATTTTTAAGCTTCAAAACGGTTTCAAGTCAAGTTCTAGAGAATACAATCCAAGAGGAATAAAACACTCTATCACAAAGAATGGAGTAGATTTAGTGAGTACCCCTTTTTGGCTCAAAAATCTCACATTTAGTAGTTCAAAAATCAATGAGAAACACAAATCTACGGAACCACATGCTAATTATCAACTATCAAAGGTCGTCTCAAGCATTTTTATTTGTAGCCTTATCACAAGAATAAAAAAATTGGGTTCAAAAATTCACTATCTCAATTTATTTGGCACTAAGTTCTCACAATTGGATGCATATTCTAAGCAAGGGGTAATCTAATCATGTGATCATGCAAAACTATGCCTATATGAATGCAACATGAAAAATGCAAAAATTCAAAAATTTGCAAAAATACCCCTACCCCAAGCTTAAAAACTTACATTGTCCCCAATGTAAATAATCAAGTCGGAGAGAGGAGAAAAATGGACCAACTCACCGAGGTGGTAGCGGGTGCTGGCTCACATGCCTAGTCGAAGGGATGCTGGAAAATGTGTCACGGCCGTGATGCTCATCACGGGCAGGCCGTGATCAATTCTGGTCCATAGGAGCTGGCCTGTCACGACCGTGACCTCCATCACGGCTAGGCCGTGATACTCTCTGATCTTCAGGGTCCTTCTCATCACGCCAGTGATGGAGATCACGGCTGGGTCGTGATCCTTTCTGATCTTCTCATTAAGCTGATCACGGCTGTGGCCACTATCACGGCCTGGGCGTGATGACTTCTGCTTTATTTGTCCTTGCCTTTTTGCTCTTCCTTCCTTCAGAACCTAAAAATACTTGGCAAAGCCATCAATTAGTGATCTTTCTTTTCTTATATTCTCAATTTATTCAAAAACAAAATTTCACAAATGGAAAAGGGAAAGAAAACTTGGGTTGCCTCCCAAGAAGCGCTTCTTTAACGTCACTAGATTGACGGGTAGGTGATCTCAAGGATCACGAAGGCGCACAGCTGTGGTCAATCTCTCGATGTCACCACCCAAGTAGGCCTTGAGCCTTTGGCCATTGACTTTGAAGGTCCTTTTTGAAGTAGGATCCTCCACTTCTATAGCTCCATGAGATGAGACTTCTTTGACAATGAACGGTCCCGACCACTTAGACTTCAACTTGCCCGGAAGCAATCTCAGCCGGGAATTGAATAATAAAACTTGTTGTCCCGGCTGAAATGCTTTCATCACGATCTTCTTGTCATGATAAGTCTTGACTCACTGCTTGTAAATAGCTTCATTCTCATATGCATTAAGGCACATCTCCTCTAATTCATGCAGCTGATGGACTCTCTTCTCGCCCGCCAAAGTGGCATCAAAATTCAGGAACTTCAATGCCCAAAAGGCTCGATGCTCCAACTCTACGGGTAGATGACATGTCTTCCCATAGACCATCTGAAACGGAGATAACCCCAAAGAAGTTTTTAATGCAGTTCGTTAAGCCCACAAGGCATCGTCAAGCTTCTTTGCCCAATCTTTTCTTGAAGTGGCCACAATTTTTTCCAGAATTCGCTTAATCTCCCGGTGAGAGACCTCCGCTTGCCCATTTGTTTGCGGATGATATGGAGATGCCACCTTATGCCTCACATCATACTTGGTCAACACATTTTTCAGTTGTGAGTTGCAGAAGTGAGATCCCCCCATCACTTATAAGGACCCTTGGGACACCGAACCGGGCAAAAATGTTCTTTTTGATGAACTTAATTACTATTTGTGCATCATTCTTCGGTGTTGCAACGGCCTCCACCCATTTAGAAACACAGTCCACCGCCACCAAGATATATTGATTGGAGAATGAAGGTGGAAGTGGACCCATAAAATCTATGCCTCAACAATCAAATTCTTCAACCTCCAATATGTTTTGAAGTGGCATCTCATCCCTTTATATATGTTCCCGGTTCTTTGGCACTTGTCACAACTCTTCGCATGATTGTAAGAGTCCTTGAAGATTGAGGGCCAAAAGAGCCCAGATTGGAGGATCTTTGCAGCTGTCCTCTCCCCATTGTAATGTCCACCATATGGAGAATTATGGCAATGCCACAAAATACTCTTTGCTACCTCTTGACTAACACACCTCCTCCATAAGCCATCCGGTCCAACCTTGAACAAAAATGGGTCATCCCACATGAAATGGTTGGCATCCCGGAAGAATTTTTTCTTTTGTTGCCAAGTGAGGTGCTCTGGAACAATGTTGGCTGCCTTGAAATTTGCCATGTCGGCAAACCGATCAGCCTCTGGCTCATCTAGTTTTATGGCTAGTATGACCAGGGTTTTGTGCAAATTATATCCTATTTTCACCCAAATTAGATTAGATTGTCCTCAAGCAAGGTTTTGAGTCTCTAAAGTAGTTTTAGGTTAATTTAGCCAGTTTTGAGTCAAATAAAGCACTTATGGCTATTTTGTTGTTTTCAGGTTAAGTAGAAGTTGAGGGAATAAAGAAACAGGGGATTCGCCTGGCGAGAGTTTTCTTCGCCCCGCGAACCTGAAGTCCAGCCTGTGCAGAATTATCATCTTCTCTGGCTCGCCCCGCGAACAGAACTTCGCCTCGCGACCCTGAAGGATGATTGTTCCAGAAATATGCAAGCTCTCGGGGTCGCCTCGCGAATAACTTCTTCGCCTCGCGATAATGGAAGTCAGAAAGCATCACGGTTGGCCCGTGGTCGCGCTGTCGCCACGCGCCAAAAAGAACGAGCGTTTACAAAATAATGTAGATAGGGAAGCGACAACTCGGGTATCGTCTCTCAAGGACTCTTAGGCGTTGTTATTATTAACAGAAAATTAATTTTGGGGGTTTTGGGTAATGGAAATAAAATAAAGAAAACAAAAACAGAAACAGAGCAATAAAACAAGGCAGTTAAAAGAGATTAACAAATAAACTAAAGACGATCAACCTACTGTTCTCGGTTTCCCACTATCATTGGTTCATATAAATCCAATCCCTAAGCAGATTCTAATCCCCTCCCGGTTGTAGCAACAATTAATAACGCAATCACTACTACGGATGTATGTTCCTATTCCCGAAATAACAAACGGGGTTAAGCTCTCATGAACAAACGAACATGAACGAACACACGCGAAATAACAAATGCGATTAAGTATAGAAACATAACATCACCGAAATGAATCAACACAACACTATACACTCCTGAAATAACAAACAAATGTATAGCATGGCATTGAAAAGAGAAAAGCAAATGAAAACAGGAATTACAGAACCTCAAATGTAAATGGAAACCAATCACAGTAGATTAATCTAGGAGACTAGTTCTCCATTACAGACTTAAAAGAAAAGAAAATAGACTACTGAAACTACTGACTACTAAAAGCTAACAACTAGCCAAAACTGGCTAACTAATAGGCAACCCTTCAGTTCTGTCTAAAACTGGCTTATATACAACTTCTGGACTACGCTGACTCGCGAGGCGAGCACACATTCACGAGGCTAATCTTGCAGCGTTTGGTATTCTCGCGAGGCGAAGCACGACTCGCGTGGCGAGGAATGGAAAGGTCATGACTTCTGGGCTTCACTCTCGCGAGGCGAGGATTGGATTCGCGAGGCGAACTATTCAAATTCCAAACTGTAACGCCTGTGACCTTTCACACGGGTAAACCGTGATGCTTTCTGACTTCCAGGGCTGGATTACTCGCGAGGCGAGTCAAGTCTTCACGGGGCGAGACAGAATGGATGGCAAATTTCTAGAACAGTCACCTTCTGGTTCGCGGGGCAAATGCCTGCTCGCGGGGCGAAATACTCCAGATTTATTTCCTTTTATTAACCTGAAAACAGAAAATAGCATAAGTGATTTATTTAACTCTAAATCAACTAAATTAACCTAAAAATACTTTACAGACTCAAAATACTACTTAAGGACAATCAAGTCTATTTTGGGTGAAAATGATATAAAATTAGCACAAAGCCAAGGTTTTTATTAGTTATAAAACCAGTCAACCAGAGGCTCATCAAAATACCCCAAACTTAAACTTTGCTTGTCCCCAAGCATACTAAAACTTAAAAACTTAAAAAGACTCAAGACCTGGCAAGCTCAAAAGATTCAATCAACTTTCGCACAGATTTCAAGCAATTTATCAAAATATTTTTCAATGTTCCCCCTTTCAAACAAAGCAATCCCCACATTCATTTATTCTAAACAATTGAGAATTAGTCATTCAGGCATTCATTAATCTAAGCAGGGGATCTAAGTTACACACAAAAAGGAGATCACCAAATTCAAACAACTGCCTTCCTCACAAGGGAAATTTGTGTTTCACTCAATCGCTCAGTTTGTGTCAGGCTATCAACAATTCACTCAATTTCACTTTTCAGAAGCACTTCCCATAAATTTGATTTTTATCTCTAAATGATTCCCACAGAAAACATGAAAGCAACATCAAAAGGTCTTTTATGGGTTGTAATGGGGCCTGGCTAAGGGTAGGATATACAAAGGTACTAGGCTGAAGACCCTAGGAACTAAGAGAGCATGAAACTTTTTACACTTTGAAATTCCACTCAAGTTCCTTTTCTCATTTTTCTTTATGCCTTGGGTGGCTACAACCTTTTTATTCCAATATCCTTTTTGGCATTTTTCCACTTTTTATTTTTTATTTATTTTTTATTCTTTTTTTTTTAATTTTTTTTTTCATATTTTTTTTTCAATCCCAAATAACACATTGCACCTTGTAGCCACCCCAAACTTAGTTTCTTGCAACCACTCTCTTGCTATAATTCCATGCTCT
Source organism: Sophora flavescens (assembly GCA_030762895.1). Classification (NCBI taxonomy): domain Eukaryota; kingdom Viridiplantae; phylum Streptophyta; class Magnoliopsida; order Fabales; family Fabaceae; genus Sophora; species Sophora flavescens. Next base: position 130,266,949 of record CM061062.1, on the reverse strand, counting down.
CCTAATCCTAAGATCGGGTTAACATGGTTTTTCAGATTTTAGGCTCATAACATTAGGTTATCAAGAATTAACAGGCTAATCAGGCTCAATGGGGCTAACTAAGAAACATGCATTAAGGGTGGTTATTTTTAGGCTAAGTAGCTATTTACAAAGAAATTTCCTAAATCATTTGAAGCAAACACATAATCATGGAAACCATAAAGAGATTCAAGCAAATTCAGGAAAGTGCAATCAAAAGTGATTTCTCACAGTCAAAAACATGTTGGAGGCTCAAAACCTCACCTGGACATTCATGCAAATTGTTTGACAGAGATTCTATCCCTAGTGTGTGCTTCCTATCACCCCAAACTTATCATAAATCATGCCATCATAACAAAAATCCCAAAGTTCAGTTTTCAGTCACATGGGGATCATTTTTAAAAAAAATTTCATATCCTAGGGGGAAAACAGTCAACACTATCATGCACTCAATCTATGCAAAATCAATAAAATCCAATAAACTTGCCAATAAAAGACACACTAATACTCCTGAGCTTCTCAAATTATTCAGGAGCTTTATTGAAAACAAAGCAGAAATAAAGCAAGGAAAAGAAAATTAAAAAGAGAGGGTTCAGGAAAACTCATTGAGGGGCGGTTCCACCAGGATCCCATTGCTTGTAACATAAGTCCCACATGGTAGCCAAAGGGTGGAAGTTCATTCCATGCTTCCATAACTTGCAGCCTTGAATTGGGAGTGAGCACTTGACAATTATGATGACCTCGCCCAGTGCGGCGGACTTCTCACTTCCTCTTGGGTCACAGTTGACCTCTTTTTCATCCTTCTCAATAAAATCCTCCCAATAAAAGTGGGGCTCAACCTCTTGGACTGGCCATGGTGACAAATCCAAAGGCTGGAACTCCATCACTGGTGGCTCCTCAGGGGGAGGTGGTAAACAGGTAGCTGGGGTTACTGGTGCTGCTTCAACTTCTGCCTTTTCTTCATTCACTGTGCTAACAAATTTATCACCTGCTATACATGCAGAAATTTCAGCACACACCACACAAAGGTTAGTGTTAGTAGAGTCAGTACATATATCACAATAAACTGAATCAGTATAATCTAGAATGTCTGGAAATTCAGCAATCAATTCATCCACCCCATTACTCTCAACACATGCATTTGATTTAATTGAATCATCTACTTCAAAAGGTTCTTCATTATCCTCAGGCACGGGGAAGCAGATGTCCTCCTGATCCTCCTGATCCTCATTTTCTATGTTTCCTGAACAGAACAAAGCTGCATAACAATTTATACACAAAGCAGTGCCATCACAATAACAATCAGCACATGTATTAGAATCAGGGGATTCAACACACAATTCATCATCAATAGAAACATTATCAAAATTATCATTAGAAGTGTCTTCAAGAATAACCATCTGTGAATCTTTATGTTCTTCAAGGGGCTGTGGAGTTAGCATTGCAGCCGAGTTGGCGACAATTTGATCAATTTGCATGGCCAACTTCTGAGATTCAGCTTCACTCCTCTGTTGGGCTTCAAGATTTTGTTCTGCCATTCTCTGTTGGAATTCAAGATTGCTCGTCTCCATCATCTGTTGAATTTCGAGAAAGTTTGCTTCCATTTGTGCATTCATTTGCTTGAACAGGTCCTCTAGTGAAGGTTCGGAAGGTGCAGCTCTGAAGGCAGGATAGTATCTAAACAGGAAGGCTTCCTTCAAATCAAACCATCTTGAGATGGAATTCTCATCAAGACAATACAACCAATCCCTTGCAGCGCCTTCAAGTGAGAACTGGAAAGCTTCCATCTTGATGTGGTCTTCTGTTATTCCTGCAGGTCTCAGCATTATAGAGCAAGCAATCTGGAATTCCCTCAGATGCTCCTGCGGATTCTCACCTGCAAGACCACTAAACCTTGGCAACCAGTGCGATAAACCATAAAAATCAGGAAAATATATGCATGGTGGTGGTTCATAGTAAACATTAGGCATGTAGCCATATATGTGATTATCCATGGGGGGTGCTAAAATTCACAACCAGACAAAACTAATTCAACAAAGAGATTTTTTTTTAAAATTTTATTTATTGCTAATAACAACAAACAAGAGTCCCCGGCAACGGCGCCAATTTTTGGTCGCGCTGTCGCCACGCGCCAAAAAGAACGAGCGTTTACAAAATAATGTAGATAGGGAAGCGACAACTCGGGTATCGTCTCTCAAGGACTCTTAGGCGTTGTTATTATTAACAGAAAATTAATTTTGGGGGGTTGTTTGGATTGAAATAAAAATAAAGAAAACAAAAACAAACAGAGCAATAAAACAAGACAGTTAAAAGAGATTAACAAATAAACTAAAGACGATCAACCTATTGTTCTGGGTTTCCCACTATCATTGGTTCATATAAATCCAAGCCCTAAGCAGATTCTAATCCCCTCCCGGTTGTAGCAACAATTAACAACGCAATCACTACTACGGATGTATGTTCCTATTCCCGAAATAACAAACGGGGTTAAGCTCTCATGAACAAACGAACATGAACGAACACACGCGAAATAACAAACGCGATTAAGTATAGAAACATAACATCACCGAAATGAATCAACACAACACTATACACTCCTGAAATAACAAACAGAAATGTATAGCATGGCATTGAAAAGAGAAAAGAAAATGAAAACAGGAATCACAGAACCTCAAATGTAAATGGAAACCAATCACAGTAGATTAATCTAGGAGACTAGTTCTCCATTACAGACTTAAAAGAAAAGAAAATAGACTACTGAAACTACTGACTACTAAAAGCTAACAACTAGCCAAAACTGGCTAACTACTAGGCAACCCTTCAGTTCTGTCTAAAACTGACTTATATACAACTTCTGGACTACGCTGACTCGCGAGGCGAGCACACATTCGCGAGGCTAATCTTGCAGCGTTTGGTATTCTCGCGAGGCGAAGCACGGCTCGTGTGGCGAGGAATGGAAAGGTCATGACTTCTGGGCTTCAGTCTCGCGCGGCGAGGATTGGATTCGCAAGGCGAACTCTTCAAATTCCAAACTGTAACGCCTGTGACCTTTCACACGGGTAAACCGTGATGCTTTCTGACTTCCAGGGCTGGATTACTCGCGAGGCGAGTCAAGTCTTCGCGGGGCGAGACAGAATGGATGGCAAATTTCTAGAACAGTCACCTTCTGGTTCGCGGGGCGAATGCCTTCTCGCGGGGCGAAAGACTCCAGATTTATTTCCTTTTATTAACCTGAAAACATAAAATAGCATAAGTGATTTATTTAACTCTAAATCAACTAAATTAACCTAAAAATACTTTACAGACTCAAAATACTACTTAAGGACAATCAAGTCTATTTTGGGTGAAAATGATATAAAATTAGCACAAAGCCAAGGTTTTTATTAGTTATAAAACCAGTCAACCAGAGGCTCATCAGCCCCTGATGTTCATAACGGGCGTAATAAGAAGACTCTTCAGTTCTTCGCCCCGCGATCCGTTGTTCGCCTCGCGAGAATGCCAAAGGTTGCTGACTCTTCACAATATTCGCCTCGCGAATTAGGGCTCGCCTCGCGAGTGGGCTGAATTTCTGAATAATTATAAAAGGCTGTTCTGGACAGATTGGAAGGGGGGAACTTTTGCTTCTCCATTGTTTTTTCCTTTTTCTGTGTGTTTTCGTTTTTCCATGGAGAACTATATTTCTAGGATTAATCTATTGTAATCGATTTCCACTACACTTGAGGTTCTTGTATTTCCTGTTTTGTATGCTTTTCCCTTTTCAATGCCATGCTATATATTTCTGTTTGCTTAATTCAGGAGTATATTGTGTTGTGTTGATTTATTTTCGGTGATATCATGTTCCTATAATTAATCGCGTTTGCTTAATTCGCGTGTGTACGTTTCGTGTTCGCTTAGTTCACGAAGGGCTTAACCCCGTTTGCTTAATTCGGGAATAGGGACATATATATGTAGTAGTGGTTTCGCTTGTAAATTGTTGCTACAACCGGGAGGGGATTAGAATCTGCTTAGGGCTTGGAAATTGCATGAACCTATGATAGTTGGGAAATCGAGAACAATGGATTAATCGTCTTTAGCTATTTGATAATCTTTTCAACTGCTCTGTTTTCATTGCTTTGTTTTGCTTTGTTTCTTATTTGCATTCCAATCCAACCCCCAACCCCCCCCCCCCCCCCCCAAACTGATTTTTGTGATAAATAACACTTTAAGAGTCCTTGTGAGATGACATCCGAGTTGACACCCTAACTACAGTTTTAAAACCCGCTCGTTCTTTTTGGCGCGTGCGCGACAGCGCGATCAAAAATTGGCGCCGTTACCGGGGACTCTTATTTGTTATTTCTCCATTTTTTTCTTTCTTTTCTTTTTCTTTTATTTTCGTTTTTGTTTTGAATTGGTCTGGCTACTTGGTCCAATTACCCTGAATTGTGTGATTTTGATCCTGAAATTGAAAGAATACTGCACACACGCCTTAGAGAAATTCGGGCTAGCACTAGTAGTGATTCTAATTCTAAAACTGTTTTTGAAAACATGGGAGACCAAAGGACATTAAGACATCTTGCTGCCCCTGATGTAAATTACAATGGATTGTGTATTTCATATCCTGGTGCTGATACTCCTTTTGAATTAAAATCTGGTTTCATTCACTTGTTGCCAAAGTTTAGTGGTCTTGCAGGTGAGGATCCACACAAGCACTTGAAGGAATTCCGGGTTGTCCGCTCCACAACCTCGAGATCGTAGGGAGTAATGGCGAGGATAGCATCAAGTCGAAAGCTTTTCCGTTCTCACTCCAAGGAGCCGCAAAGGATTGGTCGTTATATCTTGAGCCAAACTCTATCACCACTTGGAATGATTTGAAGAGGGTTTTCTTAGAGAGATATTTTCCTGCTTCCAGAGCTGCGTCAATAAGGAAGGAAATATGTGGCATCCGACAAGGAAATGAGTCGTTGGCTGAATATTGGGAGAGGTTCAAGCATTTGGTATCCAGCTGCCCTCAGCATCAGATTTCTGAACAGCTTCTTATCCAGTACTTTTATGAGGGGTTACTGCCGATGGATAGGAATCTTTTGGATGCTGCTAGTGGGGGAGCACTTGTTGATAAGACCCCAGCTGCTGCCAAGCAACTCATTGAAAATATGTCACTGAATTCCCAGCAGTTTACAACCAGAAGAAATTCTGTTGAGACAAGAGGTGTGCATGAGGTCCATAGTTCTTCTTCTTACCAGGCTCTTGAAAATAGATTGGATGAGCTCACTTCTTTTGTAAGGCAATTGGCAATAGACAAGGTTCAGCCTGCAAGGTTGTGTAGCATGTGCAACTCTCCTGAGCACCCTTATGATGCATGCCCCATTCTGAAGGAAGGGTCATTTTCTGATTTGTCTCAAGCCTATGCAGTCCATCCCTATAATCCAGGCAACAGTCAGAACCAATACAACACTCCAGACCTCTCCACAAATAGGTATCATCCCAACTGGAGGAATCATCCTAATCTGCGGTATGGGAACTCATCCCAACAACAACCGATGGCAGCACCACAGAATCATCCTCAAGTCACTACTTCTGCACCTTCTGGACCTTCCCTAGAGGATATGCTCAAGCAATTGGCCGCAAACAACCTCCAGCTTCAGCAGCAGGTTGGACAGGTTGCAGCTTCGCAGGCACAGTTTCAGCAGAGGACGGATGCTAGTATTCAGGCCTTGCATACACAGGTTGGACAGCTTGCCACTTCCATAAATAACATACAGCAAGCTCAAGGACCAAGTCAACTACCTGCACAGACAGTGATGAATCCCAATGCATCCAATCATAATGTGAGTGCCATTTCTCTGAGATCTGGAAGAGTTGTTGAGGCAGCCTCTGAGAAAAATGAAGAAACTGTTGAGGTAACTCCTGAGCCTACAGTCGATGTTGAAGCTGAGAAAGTGTACAGACCACCAATCCCATTCCCACACAGATTGCAGAATAATAAGAAGATTGGTGGTGAAGACAAGGAAAGGGAGATTTTAGATGTGTTCAGAAAGGTAGCTGTGAATATTCCCCTTCTAGATGTGATCAAGCAGGTGCCCAAGTATGCAAAATTTCTGAAGGATCTATGCACCAACAAGAGGAAGTTGAAGAGTAATGAGAGAGTTAATCTGGGAAGAAATGTTTCAGCTCTTATCCAGTCTAAGCTTGAACCAGAAAGAATTACTGCTTCAACCCCTACTCAGGCACTACCGCAGAAGTGCAAGGACCCAGGCACTTTTACTATTCCATGCATTATTGGGGATAGAAGATTTGAAAACTGCATGTTGGATTTGGGAGCCTCTATAAATGTCATGCCTACATCTATTTTCAATAACCTTGATCTTGGTCCCTAGCAGTATACAGGTATTACCATCCAGTTGGCCAACAGGACCAGTGCCCGCCCCATGGGAATGGTAGAAGATGTGCTGGTGCAAGTTGATGATTTGATCTTCCCGGCTGATTTCTACATCCTGGACATGGCAGGCTAGAAAAATTCCAGTAGATCACCAATAATCCTGGGCAGACCATTCATGAAGACAGCCAAGACTAAAATTGATGTTGATGATGGGACCATGTCTATGGAGTTTGGTGATATTGTGGCAAGGTTCAACATCTTTGATGCTGTGAAACAACCATTGGAAGAGCACTCTGTTTTCCACATAGAGCTGTTTTCTGAGACTATTGAGGACACCCATGAGGACTTGTTTTCTAATTTTCCATTTATTCCTGGCTTTGATGATATTTCTTCATGTCCTGATTGTACTAACAATAACCATTGTGTGGTTTGTGCTGAAATTAATGCATATTTAGCAGGTGATGGATTAGTCAATGCAGTGAATGAGGAACGTGCAGAAGATGAAGCAGCACCGGAGACCCTCCCTACCTATCTGCCACCCCCCCCTGTGAAACCACCAGAAGGACTAGATTTTGCACCATGGCCAGTTCAAGGGGTTGAACCCTAATTTCTTTGGGAGGACTTTGTTGAGGAAGCGGTCGTCTTTGACCCAAGAGGATATGATGAGTCCACCGCATTGAGCAAGGTCACCATCATAGTCAAGTGCTCACTCATATATCAAGGCTGCAAGTTATGGGACCATGAAATGAACTCTCTCTCTTTGGCCTTAGGCTACAAGCAATGGGATCCAGGCGGAAGCTCCTACACTGCCACCTGATCAGGGAATACTATTTCCTTTCCCTCACTCTGATTTTATAGTCATGTTGTTTCATTGGGGACAATGCATGTTTTAAGTGTGGGGGAGGGAACTAGTTGTAGTTTTGTTTATCTTTTTTTTTTCTTTTAATAAAGCTCCTGAATAATTTGAGAATCTCAGGAGTTGTGTTGAGTCTTGTGTTGACAAGTTTGCTGGATTTGATTAAATTTTGCATAGATGGATTGCATGTTATGTGTTGACTGTTTTCCCCCCTAGATTTTGAAAAAAAAAAATTTTGAAGAAAAATGATCCCCATGTGATTGAAAACTGAACTTTGAGATTTTGTTATGATGGCATGATTTATGATAAGTTTGGGGTGATAGGAAGCACACACTAGGGATAGAATCTCTATCAAACAATTTGCATGAATGTCCAGGTGAGGTTTTGAGCCTCCAACATGTTTTTGACTGTGAGAATCACTTTCAAGTTGCACTTTACTGAATTTGCTTGAATCTCTTCTTGGTTTGCATGTTTATGTGTTTGCTTCAGATGATTTAGGCATTTTCTTTGTAAATAGCTACTTAGCCTAAAATAACCATTCCTAATGCATATTCCTTAGTTAGCCCCATTGAGCCTGATTAGCCTGTAATTCTTGATAACCTAATGTTATAAGCTTAAATCTGAAAAAAAAACCATGTTAACCCGATCTTAGGATTAGGAGAGCATGGAATCTTAGAAAGAGAATGGGTGCAAGAAACTAAGTTTGGGGTGGCTACAAGGATATGATGTGTTGTTTGGGATTGAAAAAAAAATCTGAAAGAAAAAAAAAGAAAAGAAAAGAAAAAAATAAAAAGTGTTAAAAAGATAAAAAGGCTGTAGTCACCCAAGGCAAGTGAAAAATGAGAAAAGGAACATGAGTGGAAATTCAAAATGTATCAAATGTTTCATGCTCTCTTAGTTCCTAGGGTCTTCACCCAAGACCTTTGTATATCCTACCCTTAGCAGGCCCCATTACAACCCATAAAAGACCTTTTGATGTTGTATGCATGTTTTCTGTGGGAGCCATTTTGAGATGAAAATCAAATTCATGGGAAGTGCTCATAAAAGTGAAATTGAGCGAAATGTTGATAGCCTAGACAAAAATTGAGCGAATGAGTGAACACTAAATGCCCTTGTGAGGAAGGCGGTTGTTTGAATTGGGTGATCTCCCTCTTGTATGTAACTTGGATCCCTTGCTTAGATTTCTGATTGCTTGAATGATGAAGTTCTCAAATGTTTAGAATGAATGACTGTGGGGATTGCTTTGTTTGGAAAAGGGGGAACATTGTAGAAAACTGCTTTGATGTATTGCTTGAAATTTGTGCAAGGTTGATTGAATCTTTTAAGCTTGGCAGGTCTTGAGTCTTTTTGATTTTTGAGTTGTAGTTTGCTTGGGGACAAGCAAAGTTTAAGTTTGGGGTATTTTGATAAGCCTCTGACTCATCTAGTTTTATGGCTAGTATGACCAGGGTTTTGTGCAAATTATATCCTATTTTCACCCAAATTAGATTAGATTGTCCTCAAGCAAGGTTTTGAGTCTCTAAAGTAGTTTTAGGTTAATTTAGCCAGTTTTGAGTCAAATAAAGCACTTATGGCTATTTTGTTGTTTTCAGGTTAAGTAGAAGTTGAGGGAATAAAGAAACAGGGGATTCGCCTGGCGAGAGTTTTCTTCGCCGCGCGAACCTGAAGTCCAGCCTGTGCAGAATTATCATCTTCTCTGGCTCGCCCCGCGAACAGAACTTCACCTCACGACCCTGAAGGATGAATGTTCCAAAAATATGCAAGCTCTCGGGGTCGCCTCGCGAATAACTTCTTCGCCTCGCGATAATGGAAGTCAGAAAGCATCACGGTTGGCCCCTGATGTTCATAACGGGCGTAATAAGAAGACTTTTCAGTTCTTCGCCCCGCGATCTGTTGTTCGCCTCGCGAGAATGCCAAAGGTTACTGACTCTTCACAATATTCGCCTCGCGAATTAGGGCTCGCCTCGCGAGTGGGCTGAATTTCTGAATAATTATAAAAGGCTGTTCTGGACAGATTGGAAGGGGGGAACTTTTGTTTCTCCATTGTTTTTTCCTTTTTCTGTGTGTTTTCGTTTTTCCATGGAGAACTATGTTTCTAGGATTAATCTATTGTAATCGATTTCCACTACACTTGAGGTTCTTGTATTTCCTGTTTTGTATGCTTTTCCCTTTTCAATGCCATGCTATATATTTCTGTTTGCTTAATTCAGGAGTATATTGTGTTGATTTATTTTCGGTGATATCATGTTCCTATAATTAATCGCGTTTGCTTAATTCGCGTGTGTACGTTTCGTGTTCGCTTAGTTCACGAAGGGCTTAACCCCGTTTGCTTAATTCGGGAATAGGGACATATATCTGTAGTAGTGGTTTCACTTGTAAATTGTTGCTACAACCGGGAGGGGATTAGAATCTGCTTAGGGCTTGGAAATTGCATGAACCTATGATAGTTGGGAAATCGAGAACAAAGGATTAATTGTCTTTAGATATTTGATAATCTTTTCAACTACTCTGTTTTCATTGCTTTGTTTCTTATTTGCATTCCAATCCAACCCCCCCACAAAAAAAAACTGATTTTTGTGATAAATAACACTTTAAGAGTCCTTGTGAGACGACATCCGAGTTGTCGCCCTAACTACAGTTTTAAAACCCGCTCGTTCTTTTTGGCGCGTGCGCGACAGCGCGATCACAAACCATGGTCTTTCATGCACTAGAAATAAAGCTTCATCCGGGAACTCATCCCGAATGTCCTTTTCTTTTGCAGTAACCTCTTCATTCACTAACCGAGATAAGTGGTCAGCCACCATATTTTCGCTGCCCTTTTTGTCCTTAATGACTAAGTCAAATTCCTGCAACAATAAAATCCACCGTATGAGTCTTGGTTTTGAATCTAACTTAGTCAACAAATATTTAATTGCAGCATGATCAGTAAAAATAGTGACTTGGGACCCAATCAAGTATGAACGAAATTTTTCCAATGCAAACACTATGGCTAGCAACTCTTTTTCAGTTGTTGCATAATTTATTTGGTTCTCATTGAGAACCTTGCTAGCATAGTGAATGGCATGGAAAAACTTTTCCCTTCACTGTCCCAAAACTGCCCCAACTACGTAGTCACTGGCATCACACATTAATTCAAATGGTGACTCCCAGTTGGGTGCAACAAGAATGGGAGCGGTGATCAACTTTTCTTTCAAAATCTGAAAAGAAGTAAGACAAGCAGTATCAAACACAAATGGTGTGTCCTTGTTCAAAAGGCTACACAACGACTTGGCTATCTTTGAGAAGTCTTTGATGAACCGCCGGTAAAAGCCTGCATGACCAAGAAAAATCCTCGCACCCTTGACATTCACTAGTGGAGGTAGTTTCTCAATTACATCAATCTTGGATCTATCCACTTCGATCCCCTTAGCTGAAATCTTGTGCCCAAGCACAATGCCCTCCTGCACCATAAAATGACACTTCTCCCAATTTAAGACTAAATTGGTGTCCATGCACCTCTTTAACACAGCAGCAAGGTTAGACAAGCAATTATCATAAGAGGAACCGAAAACAGAAAAACCATCCATAAAAACTTCAATGTATTTTTCTACCATATCATAGAAAATGGAAAGCATGCACCTTTGAAATGTTGCAGGCGCATTACAAAGACCGAAAGGCATCTTCCGATAGGAAAAAACTCCAAAAGGACATGTGAAGGCAGTTTTCTCTTGGTCTTCCGGGTTAACCGCAATTTGGTTATAACCCGAATAACCATCCAAGAAACAATAATAAGGTTGCCCGGCCAACCTCTCCAACATTTGGTCCATAAATGGAAGTGGGAAGTGATCTTTCCTAGTAGCTTGATTTAGCTCCGGTAATCTATACACATTCGCCAACCGGTGACCGTTCTAGTTGGGATTAACTCATTCTTCTCATTTTTCACAACGGTCACGCCACCTTTCTTGGGAACCACTTGTACCGGACTCACCCAAGCACTATCGGAAATCGGATAGATCATTCCGGCTTCAAGGAGTTTCAGCACCTCCTTCCTTACCACTTCTTTCATTGTAGGATTGAGCCTCCTTTGCGGTTGGACCACCGGTTTAAATTCAGCCTCCATCATAATCTTGTGCATACAAAATGTAGGGCTAATACCTTTCAAATCTAAGATGGACCATTTTATAGCTGTTTTATGCTCTCTAAGCACCCTTACAAGTTTCTCCTCTTCCAATTTGGACAATACATTGCTCACTATGACAGGATTTTCATCATTCTCACCAAGAAACACATATTTCAAGTGGGGAGGTAGAGGTTTAAGCTCTAACTTGAGCTTCTCTTGGACTTCATCCTTTTTGAGCTCTTCTTTCTTAGTATTGACAGCAAGTTGATTGGGTTGAGCTTCCAAATCACACAAACACTCCTCTATTTCCTTCTCCTCTTTCTCATCAAGATTTTCAATAGAATTCATAATTACCTTCTCAAGAGTAGAGGAGTGGTGCTGATGTGCAAAGACTTCTTTAGCCACTACATCCACAATGTCCATGCGGAAACAATTCTCTTCATCACTCGGGCGATGCATAGCTTCAAATACATTGAAAATAACCTCTTCATCTTGCACTTTGAGTCGAAGTTGGCCTTTTTGTACATCTATCAAAGCACGACAGTTGCTAGAAAAGGTCTTCCTAAAATATAAGTGGAACTTCTGCATCCTCCTCCATGTCTAATATCACAAAATCCGTTGGGAAGATAAACTTATCCACTTTAACCAAAACATCTTCCATAATACCAAGAGGACGCTTGATTGATCTATCGGCTAGTTGCAATGCCATCCTTGTTGGTTTCACTTCACCACCTCCAAGCTTGTTCAAGATTGAAAGCGGCATCAAATTGATACTCGCCCCCAAGTCACACAAGTCCTTCCCAATAGCAACACTCCTAATTGTACAAGGGATTGTAAAACTGCCAGGATCTTTAAGCTTTGGAGGTAGCTTCCTTTGAAGTATCGCATTACATTCTTCCGTCAAGGCAACAGTTTCATCTTCTTTAAACCTCCTTTTCTTCGTAAGTAACTCCTTCATGAACTTTGCATAAGTTGGCATTTGCTCTAGTGCTTCAGCAAAGGGTATGTTGATTTGTAACCTCTTAAAGATGTCAAGAAATTTGGCAAATTGCTCTTCCTTCTCCTTCTTCTTGCTTAAGTGAGGATATGGCAATTTTACATAAGAAGGGATCTCTTGAGGCTTGTCCCCATCTTTCAAAATCTAACTTTTACTCTTCCTCAAAATTGAATCTTCATCCACTAACTTCTCTCTCTTGTCTTTTTCACTACCTTTTTTCTTCCTCTATTAAACCTCTTTGCCTTTTTCCTCATTTTTCGCTCTTTTTTCAGCACTCAATTCGGTTTTTTCAGCAACTCTCTTATTTTTCAACAAAGGCTCACCGCTCACTTTCTCAAGACTTTTACCACTCCTCAAAACAACAGACTTACAATGCTCTTTAGGATTTATTTGAGTATTACCTGAAAAACTGCCGCTAGATTGTTCCGCTAGGTGCTTTGCAATTTGTCCAACTTGAACCTCCAAGTTTTTTATGGAAGCATCGGTGTTTTTCTGGTTTGACATGGACATTTGCAAGATAGAAGTCCGATTAAGGGATGAGGCTTACTTGCTTGTCCGGCATCTTGTTTCCAACCAAAACTTGTTTGATTCCTCCACCCTTGGTTGTAATTGTTAGAATATTGGTTGTTACCTTGCCGCCCATAGTTCCCCATATAATTAGCTTCCTCATGGGAACTAGGTGTGGCCTCACAATTTCCATTATCATGATCTCTTCCACAAAAATCACATATCATTACCTGTTAAGGTGGCATGGTTGTCCCCTGCATGGTTTGGAGTTGTTGTGGGAGTTGAACTAGTTGCTTGGTAATGGACTCAAGTTGTTATGACATAAGCTTATTTTGAGCCAAAAGTGCAGTTTGTGTTCATGGAACCTCCAGCTGAGGCATCCAACATAAGCTTGGTTGACGGCCTCAATCCATTGCAAAATGTTTGCATTTGGACAAGATCATCAAACCCATGATTTGGACATTTTTGGAGCAAGTCTTTGAACCTTTCCCATGTTTCATGAAGAGTTTCACCCTCTTGTTGAACAAAGCTTGTGATATCACCCCGTGTCTTCACAAATCTTGAGGCGGGAAAGAACCTTGCAAGAAATTTAGCCTCTAAGTCATCCCATGTAGTGATGCTCCCCCTTGGTTGAGATTGGAGCCAAGCCTTGGCTCTATCTCTTAGAGAGAAAGGAAACAACCTTAGGCGAATTGCATCATCGGTAGCACCAATTATCTTCACTGTATCACATAACTCAATGAAGTTGGAGACATGATTATTAGGATCCTCCTTCTCCATCCCGACAAATTGATTTTGTTGCATAATATTCAAGAGAGCCGGCTTGATCTCAAAATTGTTGGAATTCACTGGAGGCCTCACTTTGCTAGTGACATGCCGATTGACATTTGTATTGGCATAATCCCCAAGTGTCCTCCGTGGAACACCCTCACCATTGCCTGCCATCTCAAGCGGTTCTTGATGAACTTGTGAAGTGGAGGTCTCTTGTTCTCTTTCTTGTTGTGCTAATAACTTCCGCTGTCTTGCTTGACTCACTAGTGAAAATAATGTGATATACGGGAACGTTTTACGTCAGTTGACCATATGTTTGACGTTAAAAATGAGGCGGTGGCAGTTTTGTAAATATTAAATCACTATCTGCGTCAGTTGTATAAAGAACCGACGTTAAAAGTGATTTTAACACTTTTAACGTCAGTTGTTTAAACAACTGACGTTAAATGTGTGATTTTTACGGCAGTTAAATAAATAACTAACGTAAATAATTATGAAACTCATTTATTTCGTTGTCATCTCTCTGTTGTCACTCTTAACGCAGATACTTCATATAGTGCAGTTTATTTCTAAACCTTTTTTTTAAACAAGTTTATTTTTAATGTTAATTAATTAGCTTGAATTAGTAAACAATGCAAATTCTTGTGCAAATTAAAATAAATAAACACTTAACATAAAACAAGTTATATATGTATAATCAAATCGTATCTCATTGAAGCGATTCATAAGTTACAATTACATGATTAAAAGATAAAAAAATTCTGCAACATAGCACTAAAATATAAAAAAGTTTCTGCTTCAACATCATTTTCTTCTCAGTCCTGTCCTCGATCAGAAACTCCAATGGATGCATCTCCTCCCTTACTTGAATTCCTTGATACTCCATCTGAATCCACTGTCACTTTGGAGCCAAAGCAGAGTGAAGGGATGGGATGAAATAAGGTGAAGGAATCACATTACGTGATTCACCCAACCTTACCATCCATGTTACAGGATTTACTCAACCTCAGAAGTTTTTTGACCACTAAGATAGAGACCTTTAAGTCTAGGTATAGGAAGAAATAACAAAAGTCTCAGAGCCATTTTGTGAAGGAATAGAAAACACACGAAATATAGAGGAAAAGAAGAGGTTGTATTACAGACTGATACAGAAGAATGGTACTTTATATAGAGAAGAGAGACTAGCTGATTTTCTAGAAAACTGATCTATAAACTTAATGCTCATGGGTAAGTAGCACAGTAGTCAAAGGAATTAATGTTTTTGCAGAAACTTATACACTTTTAACGTTAGCTGTCTTCATCAACTGACGTTAAAAGTGATTTTAAATAAAAAATATTTATTTTTAACGTCAGTTGTTTAATATAACTGACGTAAAATGTTGTTTTATTTTTTATTTTTGATTATAACGTAAACAATGACTTTTAACGTCCGTTGCTTAAGACAACTGACGTTAAATAAATTACCTTTAACGTCAGTTTCTACAAACAACTGACGTAAAATGTTGTTTTATTTTTGGTTTTTGATTATAACGTTTACACTCGCGCGCCTTCTGCACTTCTCTCTGTACGTCTCTGTTCTTCTTTTTCACGCTCACTCTGACTCTCAACTCTCACTCTCACTCTGCCTTAATCGCGAGCTCATCTCCACCGCAACCACCGCGAGGGCTTCTTCCCCACCACCGTGAGGTACACTCTGAACCCTAACTCTGTCTTTCCCGCTCATTCTTTGCAATAACTTGACATCTCTCTTTCCCCTTCCCGCACACTAACTCTCCTTGTCCCTCTGCTCTCAGTAACCACATCGAAAGTTAGCCACCACGCGAGCACCTATTTCCGGTGAGTCTTTAGGGCACATTTTTTTATGTTTGGTTTTAAGTGTATGTTGAAACTGTAGTCTCTTGTAGTTGAAACTTGAAACTGTGAGTTTGAGTTGTTTGGAATGTCTCTATTTCTGGTCGTGGGTTTTGTGTTTTCTCTTGTTTTTCTTCTGCTATCATGACCTATTTCAAAATGGGAAGAAATTTAGAGTTGCTTGTAGCATGTGACATCAACAATATATTGCTCATTAGAATTCTGTTTTGTTAATTTATCTTCATCTGCTTATTTCTTTTCTGTCTTAAGAATCCTGAAAATGGTGTAAATTTGAAATAATTTTTAAACGCCTTGGATATATGTTTTGTATATCTACAGAACCTATCGAGTTATGGATCGTAGTTGGATGGTTTGTAAGCGCACTAGTGCTGAGTATTTGAAGGGGGTGAGAGAATTTATAGAATTTACTCAAAGGAATGTTCCTAATAGTAATGGAATGTTCTGTCGTCCTTGTGTCAAGTGTTTGAATACGAGGAAATGTACGGTGAAGGATATACGTACTAATTTGATTTGTGAAGGGATTTGCTTGAGTTATACTTCTGTATTTATTTTGAGTTATAACCTATGGTAATAAATAGATATTGTTTCTGAACAGGCATACATATGGATCAGTCGGATAGCCCACATGCACGGGAGGACACTGTGGGGCCTACGCAGGACCCGATCGCGCCTATGCCTGATTCTAGTGTAAGTTTACATGTTATATACCATCTTTAGTCCTTCTTTTTAATGTAAGTTTATAATGTTACAACCCTCTATTTTATCTTTTTTTTTGTCCATACAGACATCACAGGCTCATAGGAAACGGGGTAGAGGAGCCACGTCGTTGAAGAAACTAGAGAAGGACAGGCAAAGCGGACAGAAGCTTGAGGTGTCCTTCGATGCTAATCTAAATGCCCAGGGACCCCGTGCTAAAGAATTTAATAAGTGGGTGTTTCTACAAGTGAAGCAGCACGTAAGCATCAACTACAACCACTGGAATGACGTTCCCGTAGCGTTAAGGATCAGATTTGGGAGGCTATCACGGTATTTTACCTTTACATTCGTTTGATTTACATTATTAGATAATTATCCGAGTTATAATCCATCCAGTTGTTATGTATTTAATGTGTAGGTAGCTTGGACTGTGCCAAATGACGAAGATCATCGTCATAAATGTATGAAAATGGCATCAAAGCGTTGGATGGGTTCAAGCATGATCTTACCAGGTACTATGTATCTGGGAAGAAGCGGCTTGATAAAATGTTCTTGGATTATCCCTGGGATGATGGAGAATTTCAGGTTGGTTGATTAAGTTAATTTTGTATGCTTCTTATAGATCATTTAACTGTATTTAATTATGTGTTTTTGTTTGAATAGGCTAAGGCAGATAAGGGTCGACAGAATCAAGCGAAGAACGTCCATCGCCATACCATGTCTCAGGGTGGGTACCAGACTCGGATCAAGGAGATGATGGCGGATAAGCTGAGGGTGAAGCAGGAAGAGCACTCTGATAGGATTGAAAGAGGAGAGGTGCCTGAGGGCACACCATCAAGTCCTCCGTCAGACATCGACCGCGAGGATGTCTGGTTAGCCGGCCACATTACAAAGACGGGATCTTTTAAAGTTGATGCCACTCGCGAAGTGGCAGATAAGATTGAAAGTAAATAATTAACTTGATTTCAATTGATATTTGTATAGATATTTTTAACACTTTTCACTTGCACGTTTTTTCATTTTTTTCATTGTAGGTGGATCTTAAAGCACAATCCTCCCAGGGCTCATTCGTCCCTTCTGGACGGCGGGACGTCTTGATGACTGCTCTAGGCAAGAAAGACCATCCTGGTCGGGTTATCGGTGTTCCTGGGAACGTGACCATCAAAGAATATTATGGCAAGTCTGCTTCACGAAAGCGGGTGGTCAATGAAGCATCAATTTTGGATGACATTACTCAGCACCTCATGTCCAACCCTGCTATTACAACACATCTGATGCAAAGCTTAATATCCAACCCAGAATTCAAGCAGGCGCTTGCCAAAGAGCTTTCCTCCGTCGGTTCATCCCAGGACACCGCAGGGCATGCCAACCCTTCACATGTGAGCACAAAAGAGAGTTATAGTAGGGCACATGTGGAGGACGATGAGTTGGCAGCTAGGGAGCGGGAGTTGTAAGTCCAACGCCATGAGCATGAGTTGGAAATGAAAAGGCATGAGCTTGAGTTGGACTTCAAACGACGTGAGCTCGAAATGTTAACAAAGGTATGTATTCATTATTAATGTCCAAATTAGTCAAATAATTACTTCTGTTTTTTTTAATTATCAACAACTTATCTATTTTATTTTTCCAAAATTGAAGGCCAAGTCGACGTCGGTGTCGGTGTCGGTGTCGCTGTCACCTATCACTTGTTTGTTCTCACTTGGTGAGGATTATGCGTTTGAGATTTTTGAATGTCCATTGGAGCACAATGGATGAGTGGCACGCCCAGATCAACAGAGGATATTTTCCTTCTGTGGTGAAGATCTCGGGAACGCCTGTAGAAATAACGTCTGGATGGCCAGCACGGTTTTGGGACTCTGGTGCACGTAAGTTAATTTTAAATTTATAACTTATTTATTTTTGGTATTTTTCCATTTAATAATTTATTTTAATTTCAATATATATATATATATATATATATATATTATGTAATTAACATCCACACATTTTCATATCTTAGGTATCTCCATCGTCTTCAGCTTGATAAGGGCGTTGCATCAGTTTACGGCTTCTTAGAGCCATCAGTCCTTCTGCCCCAATTCTTTGCTGGCGATGCATTTAGTAAATACATAGGGAACTTGTTGGGAGACAATCGGAAAGAATTATATCTGGCTCCTTACTGTATGAAAAACCATTGGCAGTTGTTCGTACTTCTCCCGTCTAGGCATACTGTCATATTCTTATGCTCTCTCCACCAAAGGCCGCCACAGGAGGTGGTGGAAGCTGTAAATAAGTAAGTAACTAATCTTAAATTTAATTTAAGTTTTAATATCAGTTGTTTTTAGTTTATTACACACATGATATATGAATTTGTTAATTGACATGATTATTTGTTTATGATAGCGCGCTGAAGGCAAGTAGCATAAGTTGCGCCAACGGGAGAAGTAGGGCTTCTAAGGCTAAAGCAAATCCTGAATGGACCTACCTCAAGGTTTGGTAGTTTATTTATCAAATAATTAATATTATAATTACTAATTTATATGTATATTCAACTGACATTGAAATTAATTTTGTTTGTAGTCTCGATTTCAAATTGACTGGTGGTCGTGCGGCTATTATGTGATGCTTCATATGCTGAACATAGTCTCCGCATCTATTATGGATGGATGGAATAAGGTAATATTTAAACAACTTGTTAAATTATATATTATAGTTTTGAAGATGACTTGCATTAATGTTATTGTTATTATTTGAACGTGTGTAGGCATTTAACGACCAATCGCCTCTTCAAGAAGATGAGTTTAGAGACTTGAGGATGCGCTTCGCTGAATTCTTCTTCAAGTATGCGGCTGAAAAAGGAATTGACAAGTTACCTCCGCAATACTTAGATGAATAGTTTTTTTGTTAGACATTAGAAACTAATTAATAACATGTATATATATATCCTTAGATTGGTAGTTTTGTTTTTAGACATTAGAGACTAAAATTTATATATATATACTTGTAGATAGTTATGTTTTTCCTATACATGGGTTTTGGTTTTAAGTCCCCCCATTGTTCCTTTGTATATTTCTTTTCTTTTTGTTAATATTGAAATTTAAGGGTAGTGTTTGCTTCTATAATGTGTGTGATATTCTGTGTTACTGGGATATTTACTGAATGCAGGGATAGCTGAGGGTAGTGAGATTTTAAAACTGAATTTAAAATAAAAAAATCTATTAATGTCAGTTGTATCAAAAACTGACGTTAATAGTATTTTATAAAATATACAGTACACTATTAACGTCAGTTGTATTAGGAAACTGACGTTAAAAATAAAACCTTTAACGTCAGTTCTTTAACACAACTAACGTTAGTTTTAACAATATTAACGTCGGTTCTTTTAAAGAACTGACGTTAATAGTTTTATATTTAACGTCAGTTGTATTTACGTCAGACAATATTCTGACGTATAAAATCAATTTTAACTGACGTAAAAAGCCCTTACTGCACTAGTGACTTCGATTCTCCCTAGCCGTTCTTTCTATTTCAAGATCGTAGAGAAGTTGGTCAACTGGGATAATACCTCGCATGCACAAAAGCCTAGAGACCAAGAATGTTAGCACTAAATGATAGCAAAGATAAACAGATAATAAAACATAAAAAATAAAATTGTGCTTAAATTAGTAATCGAAATGGGTATGCTAATAGAACACAAGTCCCCGGCAATGGCGCCAAAAACTTGTTGACGATTTCGGCAAGTATACCGAGTCGTACAATTAGTAAAGAGGTAAGAGGGATATCGTTCCCATGAGGACTGAGACAAGTACTAGCACGTAACAAATTAACTACTATCTAAGCGGATATTTGGAAGGAAGGGAGCTCAATATTAAATACCAAGCCAATTTAAAATAAACAAAATAAAAGGAACAAGTTCTTTTAGGATTTTTATCAAACACTTGGAATGCAGAAAGAAGGATTCTTCAAATATGATGAAAGATGTTGGGATTAAACTTCACTAAACCTTTGCCTCATGCAATACTACGACCACCAATCCAATTTATGCTTCAAATATTAAAATCAACCCACAAGATTACTCAAGTCCTAATTCCTTAGATGACAAGAGCCCAAATCCCCTAATTAGACCCTAATTCCTTAGGTGGCCTAATTAATGAATTTGCATTAAGAGTAGGGATGACACGATTACTAATAAACCAAAATCCATTCCTAGATGCAAGGCTTACTAGGTGATTAATTCCAGATCAAGAATTCATAAGAACTTCCCAATTGCAAATCAAATCTCAGAACAATTCATGGATGATCAAACCACAAAAAGCATTAAGCATAGGAATCAAACACTAATAAAGAAGCATAAACATAGATTAATAAATCAAGGCAAATACATGAGATTCGGTTTAGCTACATCTAATCCCAACAAAAAGGGAATTTAGCTACTCATAGTCATAGAGAAAACCAAAATAAAAGAAATAGGAACAAAGGAGAGAAGAAACTCCATGGAAGCTTTCCACAACCGTCACAGCAGCCCCTGGTTCAGAGAAAACGTCTTTTTTTTAGGGTAAAAGTCTTCCCCCCGTTCTGCCCAGATGCCTTATTTATGGATTAGGGAAGTTTCAATCCCAATCTAACACAAATTCAGATCCAAATAATGCGCGTGATGGCCATCAAGGCCAGGCCGTGACGGGTTCTGCCATGGGCGCTTCTTTAATTTTTAGTTTGTCACGACCGTGATGCTCATCACGGCTAGGCCGTGATCAGTTCTGCCTGTTGAGGGTCTGGTTCAGCTGACATGTCACGGCCGTGATGGGCATCACGACTAGGCCGTGACCTGTTCTGACTTTTGCCTTCTTTTCTTTTCAGTTTTGCTTGATCATGGCCGTGATGGTCATCACGGCTAGGCCGTGATGGTCATCACGGCTAGGCCGTGATGGGCTCTGTTTAGCTCATTTTATTCACTTTCCAAGCCCCACCTTCATGCAAGCTCCATCATGGTTGATCTTGAGCATTTAATCCTTAATTTCTACAAAACAACACCACAAAACCGCCTTACCCGTTCCAAGGTGAAAACTAACAAAAATCAAATAAAAATTGCCTAAACTATATGAAAATGCATGCAAAATGTAAATGAAATATAAGGCGAAATCACACTCATCAGTAACCTAATACTGAGAAGCGTGGTAAAGAAAAATACTTGAGGAACATTGAGTCAAGGTACCGAAATATATGACTAATAATCAAAAAGGAAGGAACTAATGTTCCTAAAATTTCAAAACTATTATACTTTGGAGGAAAAGGAAACATGGGTCAAAAATCTACTTTCCACCATATAGTCACGCTCAGTCCCATGATCAGCAGACCAAACAGATTCCATTCTGTTTAATTAGACTAAACTTGCAGTGCATTACATGACCTCAACTAGTAAGAATTATCTCAAATACTTTTGTCAAAAGTGAATGAAAATAAAGCTTGAATATCATGAAACACAAATTTTTAAAATAGAACGTATTTTGATATACGACATTGGAACAGAATTAGAGTCATCAATGAAAAATCAGAAAACAATTCTTGACAGGAGTTAGAAGAGAAAAGTGGAAGACATTAAGGTTCAAAATGAGAAATTGGGGAAAATTCAAATTAACAAGAGGTTGATAAAATTGATTTAGGGAAACACTAATTCACGGTCTTAATTGCATAAAACAAGGTTCAACTTCAGAATTCAAAATAGAAATCAAAGGGCTAGGGTTAGGGTTTTACAAACTGGTTTGAGGTTTTTCATAATCACAAGGGATTAGGGGTAAGAAACTCACCCAAGGTGAAGAGGAAAGTACGTGGTGGTTGTCGAAGGTCCAGCACGACGACTCTGACACTGCTGTGACATCGGTTCCTGGCCAGAAAGATGGGTTATGGAAAGCACTTCAAAGGGAAGAGAATGGATCAAACAAAATTGAAATAAAGAGTGGCACAGTGACCGAAAAACGCACCACGACAGCTAGTTACAGGCAGCTCCGCTCCGGCGGTACTCACAGGGACGCGAGGCGTGGTCATCTCCTCCCCTGCGGCGACTCCGATCGGCGATGCAAAGGAATGATGAAGAAGTTTTAGAGAGAAGGAAGGTATGTGGGTTTGATGGAGGAAGAAGATGTCAGGAAGAAGAAAGAAGAAGAAAAGAAAAAAAAAAGGAAGGGGTTGTAGTCGCGTACGAGAGAGGGAGGTATAAGGAGGAAAAGATTGGGAAAAAAATTAATGGATCGGCAAGATTGAGAAACCTTTGAGACGGTATTGGCACTAACAATATATGGGTTGGTTCCATTTCCTTCAGTGCTAGACATGATAAATCAAGCGGCAATGGATGTATTCTTCACAGTAGAAAGAAAGAAAAACCCAGTGCCGGCAGTGTTAGCTGAAACGCTTTTGACCATAGAATTTTGCCAGCGGCATCCAAAGAGGAAGCTCCAATGTTGTGCACAGTTACTCTATGTCTGGCCCATGACTCACATGTATGCAAAAGGTTATATCAACCACCATTCAGATCCATTAAGAGGCTTCCGTAACATCCCTATAAGACAGCTAAATGAAGAGGAATGGAAAAGCGAGTTTGACAAAGTGGAGAGGGACTTTTTTAGGTGGGTATGCCTATGGTACGAAGGTTAACAGGGGTAAGATATCATTTATAGTTGTGGTGACTATCCCAATGTTCCTTTGATGGGCCCAAGAGGGTGCATATCCTACACACCCGCCATAGTCTTACTACAGCTTTGTTGGACGTAAACCGTGCCACGAGAAGAACAACTCGGTGGATGCTGTTTCCGGTACGAGGATGGAGAGAATACCAAGTTGTTAGAAAAAGCAGCTATGAATGCATAGAAAGATGTGAAGATGGCAGGGAGAGCACAATTAGGCCGACCAATCCTAATCATTGTCTCAGAATATGAAGCATGGAGAAAATCAAGGGAAGGTCCCGTCAACATTCCTGTAGAAAACACGAAAGATAAAGATTACTCCCCTTTGGTAACTCAAATGGCAGAACAACTGAAAGTTCTAGAAGCACAAATGAAGGAAATGGAACAACAAAAGCAAGATGCCGAGTTAAAAATAGTCATTGGGCAGAAGCGTTGTGAGAAGTTAGCAACGGAAAATGAACACTTAAAAGATTTGTGTGCAGATATCTCCACAACCTCAAGAGTCCAGAAGAATACAGACAATGTCTCACCAAGCATCATGGCTAAGATCCATAATCTTGAAAGTAAAGTATTGTCCTTGACAGCGGAAAGGCATCAGCTAAGAAAAGAAAAAGTCAGTTAGAAGAAGAAGTCATCCAGCAAGAAGGTATGAGAAAGTCATTGAAGGTGGAGGTTGATCGACAAAGGGGAGCCAATAGCAACTTACAGGAGCAAATTTGTGCACAAAGTAGGATGACTGGTGAATTGGTACAAAAGGTCAAAGAACTGAATATCCCAACGGTCAAAATCAAGAAGCAGTGCGAGTTAGGGTGGACCTCAGCAAAGCATTATCATGATCAAGTGGTTCAAGAAATGAATGCCGTGAAATGGTGGAGAGAAGAAGCGCGAGAGCGAGGGATAGATACTGACATATGGAAAAAGAGATATGTGAGCATGAGTTTGGAGCTAAGCCATTGCGTTTCGAATTTTGTCTGAAGCTTTGAGAAGGCTGAACATCAAATCCGTACGGACCCTATGCTTCATCTCCCGTCTGAACTGGATGATTTTATGCAAATGTGTGGAGGGTTTGCTCGAGGGCTATAGAGAAAGAGATCTAAGCTGTTGACTTTAGGATGAAAATGTTGTGACAATGTTGAAAATTATGATTTGACAATGATGTAATCCCAATCTATGTAATGCTTTGAGGAGCTTTTAATGAAATATGTTCCTGCCTCTATGATTCCTTCGCACTCCAACTCTTACACTTGACTTGCGACTATGGATGCTATGTACTTTCAGAAAATTAATTTTGATGATGAGCAACAAAAGTAAAACAATTGATTGAGAAAAGGAAAGTCCAAGATCAAAGAAAGATCATCCAAGACCATGAGAAGATCTTCAAGGGTATACATAGTTTGAGTTTGGTCTTAGGTTTATTTGTAAGACTCAAATGTAGGATTGGCTATTAAAATTGAATTAATTAAAAATTGTTTTTAAAATTGAAAATGGGCTTAAGGTTTTTCAAAGAATTGGAAAAATGTTTTTCATAAGTGTTAGAATGTTCTTTAGATCGAAAAATATCATTTTTCTGTTAAAAGAACAACTCGTAATTGAATTACCAGAATTCCTGTAATCTATTACCACTTTCTGGAAAAATCAGTATTTAAAATTATCAGTGGTAATCGATTACTAGACTCCCGTAATCGATTACCAGATTTCTGGAAAGCTCAGTATTTCAAGCTGACAGCTCGTAATCGATTACCAGTACATCTGTAATCGATTACCAGTCGCGAAAAAGTGATTTCTGGTGTAGAAAATACGTGACAACTGTGCAAAACAACTATATTTTGAAACCCCGCTATAAATACTCTGTAGCAGCCCGAAAAACCCTAGGTTTTCACTCTTAGAACACTTGAACATCATCTCTAACCTCAAGATTCAATCTTTCACTCTTGAAATCAAGATTTGAGCTAATCCTACACAAGAGTCATAATGCTTTAACTTGTATTCTTCAACCTTTTGAGGTATTCTTCTTTGTAATCATCTTTGCTTGATTTTGTTGGTTAAAGAGAGTGAGGAATCTCTCTAGTTTGTGATTGTAACAAGGGTGAGGTATCCCTTGGTTTGATTTAGAGGCTCTTGCACAAGGGTGTGGGATCCCAAGTGAAGAGTGCACAAGTATTGTAAATCTTGAATTTGATTTAGTGGAAAATACTCACAAATGTATTGTGGGGACTGGATGTAGGTCACTCAAGGGAGTGATTGAACCAGTATAAATTGGTTGTGTGATTTCCTCTTCCTTTACTCCTTTACAATTTCTCAAAAATTAGTCTAGGTCATAAAAAGGGGACAAAAATTTTAAGATCTCAATTCAACCCCCCCCCCCCCCCCCCCCCCAAGATTGAAGCCATTTGGTAACAGCGACGACACCTATCGTGTAGCGCGGTCTCCCTTTAGTATGTTGTCAACTACATCTTTGCCTTATAGGATTCTTCCTTCTGTGCAAAGGGTACGTCGGGATGTCTCCATTCAGAATTCGCATTACTAGTGTGTTTAAGACAACATATATTGTGGAGAGATGTTTTCCCCCTAGATTTGTTGTCAACTCCATTTCATATTATGAGCACAATGCTCTCTGTGTGGGATGGAGGGACCATCTCTTATCAGTCATAAGGTGTTAACTCAATATATATATATATATATTAAATAATAACTACAGAGGTGGTTTTCACTAAAGCTTTTACTTTTTTTGTCATGTTCTTACTTTTTTGTTTTGATTAAAACAGTGTGACTCTTCTGAAAAATTGCTCCAAGACACCCTTATCGCACTCGATCACAGGCAAGAGCCATGGAGGATGAAGTAGAAGAAGTCCAAGAGATCAGGGATGAAGTCAGTCAAATCAAGGATCAGATGACTAAGATGATCGAGATCCTACAAGCAATGCAGAAGGAAAAGAACACAGAGGAGAACCCTCCAGCCTAGAACGAAGGACATCTAGCCACACCTCTCATCCCGCCCGGTTTTACTCATATTCCTATTCAAGGCTTCAACCAACCAGGGGCCATGATGCCTCTCACTATTTATCCAAGCAACCAAACTCATCTTTCATTTGACCCGAACAATCCCCCATATAGTTTGCCTCGTGGATTTGTGCCACCAACAGCCCCCAGCCCACAAGATGGCATTCAAAACTCCGAACATATCACTCAGACACAAACCCTCACCAATGCTGTCGAAATATCGCAAACACAAACTGTCAACCCTACAGATGGTAACACCCCGATAGTAACACCTTCTGTCAATCCAAAGCCCTCACAATACACCCTACATTATGGACCCCAGGGGGCTCAAATGATGCCAAACTTCGGTTCCTCCTCCATGCCATATTCATTTCCCTATAATATGTACGGTGAAATTCCAGTGAATCAGTCGGGAGGGAATTCCCAATCTAAAGAAAAGTTGGAAGTACTAGAGGAAAGATTGCGGGCCATTGAAGGGGTAAATAGTTATGGTCTCCGCCGAAATTTGAGGTGCCTGATTTTGACAAATATCGGGGAACCACTTGTCCCAAAAACCATTTGACCATGTATGTTAGGAAGATGGCATCATATGCCTAAGATGATAAGCTCTTGATTCACTTCTTCCAAGACAGTTTAACTGGGGCAGCTTCAAATTGGTATACACATCTCGAGCGGGCACACATCCGATCCTTCAAAGATCTAGCAGATGCATTCCTGAAGCAATACAAGTAAAATATTGACATGGCTCCCGATAGGATGCAACTCCAAAATATGTCAAAAAGGGACACAGACTTTCAAAGAGTATGCACAACGATGGAGGGAACTGACTGCTCAGGTGGAGCCTCCATTAGCCGAGAAAGAAATCGTAGCCATGTTCATTGATACACTCCGGTCGCCCTTCTATGATAGGATGATTGGGAGTGTGCCATCGAACTTTTCTGACATGGTCATCATCGGTGAGAGAATTGAATGTGGAATGAGGAATGGCAAGATCACCGAGACTTCAGTAGGGACGGCCCAAAGAAAGCCTTGTTTGTGAAAAAGAAAGAAGGAGAAGCACATGAAATAACCTTTGAAAAAAAGAAACCAAACCAATATAGACCAAACCAAACACTTGCCTTCCAAGCCCAATACGCCCCATATTATCAACCACCTCCATATCACCAAGCTAACCAGCCATACATCGCTGCCACCTCACAATTTTCAAATCCCCGACCACACCATTCGATGACACCCTACCGACCATTACACCCTTCTCAGCCTCAAATACACCTTACCATGCCACCTCAGTTTGTTCAACCCCTAAACACAAGCCAAACCAGACCACCGTATAACTCAGAAAGAAAGCCAGTACGTTTCGACCCGATACCCATGACCTACATTGAACTATTTCGCCAACTTGTGAGCAAATCCGTACTAACTCCTATCCCGACAAGACCAATAGACCCTACTTATCCAAAGTGGTATGACCCAAATGCTCAATGCGAGTACCACGATGGGGCCACAGGTCATTCCACAGAAAATTGCAAGGCTTTGAAGTTTAAGGTGCAAGATCTAATTAATGCCAAATGGTTGAGCTTTCAGAAAGATGATCCAAATATGGCACAAGATCCTATGCCGAATCATGGGAGTTCTGGAGTCAATGCCATTGAAAGCTTCTTAGAACATATTCTCAAGAGTCAAATGGCCGATATAAGAACTCCTATGAGAATTATTTTCTGAGAGATGTGCAAATGCGGATTGATCCAAATCCCGATTATTGAAGAAATGGTTCTCGATGGAGTAATACGATGTGACTTTGATGGGGATATAAGGCATTCAATTGAAGACTGTGCAGAATTTCGGCAGGTTGTGCAGAAGTTAATAGACATGAAGATTATCCTAATTGGTTGTGAATCCAATGAGTGTGGCATTAACATGGATGCTGAATCTACAAATTCCCCAACTCCAATTAAGATAGCTCCTTTTACTATTGTGGTTGATCATCAACCGGTTGTCGCCAGCAAAAGAAAACTTGTTTCTCTTTTAGAGAATAAACATGGAGTCACCACCAACTTTATTTAATTTCGAGAAAGTTGGAAACCCTTTAAAAAGAACTTTGGGTTCGGGAGTCGATTATGTCTCGGGAAGGCATGGAGACTTAACCTCACGGCACCCTAGAACATCCATAAAAAAGGTTACCCAAAATTAGTTGTGTAAATTAATAGTAACTTTAAAAATATTTGTTTTACCCCGAAAATCATTTAAAGGAAAAAAAGCATTTTTTAATTTTAAGATATTTTGCATTTTTTTATCGGTTTTATGTTTATGAAAGAATTTTTTTTTGATTAAACCTAAATGTGGTTGAACATGGCATGTAAGTCCATAGGGCAACCTAAAAAATCTAAAGGGTTGAGCATGACACTTGTCATAAAGCAACCCAAAAATAACATTGATTTAATTAAGTATTTTGAACCGGTTGAAGGGGATTTAAGTGCTCATCTTTTATTTTTACGTAAACATAGTTTTGCCTTATGAAAATAGAACAAAAATAAAACATTTTAAGTGTTTAGTAACAGTATAGCTATATGAAGATTACTAGTGTATCATGCATTTCAGAATCTGACAACAAATAATGAATTAAGAACCCTACGATACACCATTTCTGAAACAGACATAAGAATTCATATAGCAAACATCATGCTAACTCATTCAGTTTCAATATCCATAGATTTTCTTTTTGTCATAAAAGGAGATACAGAAAAATAATAACATCAAGAGAAACTCATGAATAATATCAACAAGGAGAACAAGGATTACCAAATGAGAGCAGAATAACAATGATTTTGCTTTCTCCCAGTAGTAAAACTTTAAGATCAAAACCCTTACATTTCAATTTCACTGACTCTTTTTACTCTCTCATCTTCTGCAAATTTGGAACCACTCTAATGACAGAGAAGAGAAAAAAAACTCAAATCCCTAATCACTTTTTCTTCACAAAGAAAATATCAGATAACAATATCTCTCTCTCTGTCTTCCTGTGTATGTCCTCTCTG
Source organism: Sophora flavescens (assembly GCA_030762895.1). NCBI lineage: Eukaryota > Viridiplantae > Streptophyta > Magnoliopsida > Fabales > Fabaceae > Sophora > Sophora flavescens. The sequence goes on along the minus strand of CM061062.1, from coordinate 130,238,087 downwards.
TCTCCTCTCCTCTCTTTTGTCTATTTTTTTTTTCGTTCTTCCCTCTTCCCTTTTATAGATGGAGGAGGGGGCTTAATGCTTATCCTTACCCAGCGGCTTCAAGGTTGGTTTCACGAAATCCGGAGCTTGGGCGGTTCAGAGCAGAGATCGTGTGTGACCAGATGGAGGTGTCGCGAGTAGAGGAAAGGAGGCGATTTGACGTGAAGGTTGCGTTCTTGAAGAGAGAACGAAGTGTGGTGCGGTTAAGAGAGTGGAGGAGATGAGGAAGAAGAAGGACCAATGGGTAGAGGCGGTGTAGGGGCGGATAAGAGATTGGAGGAGATGAGGGAGAAGAAGGACCGATATGTAGAGGAGGTGTATGGGCGGTTAGAGAGTGCGAAGAGGAAGATAGGTCTTGTCTGATATGTAAAATGGGGTTTTTTTAGGGTTAGGAGTGGTAACTCAATCTTGATTGTTCTTTTCTCCTTCTTTTCTTCTTCCTTTCCTCACTATTTCCTTTTTCTTCTTTCTTTATTCTTTAGTCTTCAGTCTGAAAATAAAATTGCAGTGGACGGAACCTCCTCGTCCAACGAAAAATTAAATATGCAATGGACAGAACCTCCTCGTCCAACAGAAACTTAAATATGCAATGGATGAAAAATTTAAATATGCAATGGAGTGAACCTCCTCGTCCAACAGAACGTTAAGTATGCAATGGACGACACCTCCTCGTCCAACAGAAAATTAAATATGCAATGGACGACACCTCCGCGTCCAACAAAAAATTAAGTATGCAATGGACGGAACCTCTTCGTCCAACAGAAAATTATGTATGCAATGGATGGCACCTCCTCGTCTAATAGAAAGTTAAATATGCAGTGGACGGAACCTCTGTGTCCAACAGAAAGTTAAATATGCAATGGGCGGAACCTCCTCGTCTAACAGAAAATTAAATATGCAATGGACGGAACCTCCTCGTCCAACAGAAAATTAAGTATGCAATGGACGGAACCTCTTCGTCCAACAGAAAGTTAAATATGCAATGGACGGCACCTCCTCGTCCAACAAAAAATTAAGTATGCAATTGACGGCACCTCATCGTCCAACAAAAAAATTAAATATGCAATGGATGACACCTTCGCACCCAACAGAAAATTAAGTATGCAATGGACGACACCTCCTCGTCCAACAGAAAATTAAATATGCGGTGGATGGAACCTCCATGTCCAACAAAAAGTTAAATATGCAGTGGACGGAACCTCCGCGTCCAACAGAAAGTTAAATATGCAATGGACGGAACCTCCTCGTCCAACAGAAAATTAAATATGCGGTGGATGGAACCTCCGTGTCCAAGAGAAAGTTAAATATGCAGTGGACAGAACCTCCGCGTCCAATAGAGAGTTAAATATGCAATGGACGGAACCTCCTCGTCCAACAGAAAATTAGATATGCAATGGACCGCACCTCCTCGTCCAACAGAAAATTTAGTATGCAATGGACGGCACCTCCTCATCCAACAGAAAATTAAATATGCAATGGACGGCACCTCCTTGTCCAACAGAAAGTTAGATATGAACCTCCTCTTTTCTTCATTATTTTCTTTTTCTTCTTTCCTTTTTTCCTATTATTTTTTAGTCTCCCTGAAATATAACATAGTAATAAAGTTAGAATAAAATAAAATAAAGACGGACAAAAATGGGTGTTCACAGTTGCCCCTCTTTACTTGTTTCATACTAGAAGACATGATTAGTCGTGACTTTTCATGTATTGTAGTAATGAACAAGTAAAGAAAATGAACACATATTTTGTCCTTCAAAACGTGAGGAGCTCAAAAGAAAACCTCACAGTTTGAAAATAAAATTGCAGTGGACGGAATCTCCTCGTCCAACAGAAAATTAAATATGCAATGGACGGAACCTCCTCGTCCAACAGGAAAGTAAATATGAAGCGAGCCTCAAAGCTCGAAAATAAACTTGCAGTGAGCCTCAGAGCTTGAAAATAAAAATGCAGTGAGCCTCAAAGCTCGAAAATAAAATTGCAGTGGGTGGAACCTCCTCGTCCAACAGGAAAGTAAATATGCAGCGGGCCTTAGAGCTCGAAAATAAACTTGCAGTGAGCCTCAGAACTCGAAAATAAAAATGCAATGAGCGTCAGAGCTCGAAAATAAAATTGCAGTGGACAGAACCTCCTCGTCCAACAGGAAAGTAAATCTGCAGCGAGCCTCAGAGCTCAAAAATAAACTTGCAGTGAGCCTCAGAGCTCGAAAATAAAAATGCAGTGAGCCTCAGAGTTCGAAAATAAAATTGCAGTGGACGGAACCTCCTCGTCCAACAGGAGAGTAAATATGCAGCGAGCCTCAGAGCTCGAAAATAAACTTGCAGTGAGTCTCAGAGCTCGAAAATAAAATTGTAGTGAGCCTCAGAGCTCAACAAAATTCAATCAGTAATCTAAAACTAATCAGAATCCCTTCCTTTCGAAGACAGTGGAACCAAATGCTCCATGGAAAAAATTCTACCAACCAAACCCTTGTTCACTGACCAGTCTGAGTCGAGGCATCATTCCTTCTTTTAACAACATGGGTCACCCAAGAATCTGAATCATACGAGGTGGATGTTATGTTTATTCTCCCAAGCTTATTTGCATCCTTCTTTTGTTGTCCAGTGCATGTTATTTCTTCCATTGAATTTGAAATATTGAGTCCTTTTGGTTCAAACCATTCATTGGTGCTACCATTAGAATTATCAAATCATACCATTGAACTTATATTTACTTTTATTGAGACATGACCATGATGAGAGTGAACACGACCAGGGAGTATGAAGGAAAAGCCTCTTGCCTTAATATGAGAATTTAGTTTGTTTAAGAGAAAAGAACAATATGAGAACAAAATTACAGAAGGGATCATGAAGATTAAAATCAAAGATAAACAAAGAAAATTACGAGAGTCACATAAAATTTACCCCAGTGTTGGTCCTTTGATTTTCATTTAATTGATTCCCCACAGCCTTTTGATGACACAGATCTTGGCTTCCGTTTTTGATTCTTCAACCACACCTTCTTCAATCATTCTTTAACAATCTTGCCCCAGTATACCCAGTTGGATAAAATTGCCCCAGTGTGGTGAGTGCTTGCAGAAGTGTTGGACCATATCCTCCTCTTAGGCTGCCTTTGCAGGTTTTCAGCCTAAGGTTTCTTTACCCTAACTTTTGCCTAGGTTGTCCTTTCGGGTTTTCAACCTAGTGGGCCTTTTCTTTTCTGTTGTTTTCATTGTTCTTTGCCCTAAATTTTGCCTAGGCTGCCCTTTCGGGTTTTCAACCTGGCGGGATCTTTTCTTTTTCTTTTTTTTTTATTGTTCTTTGCCCTAACTTTTGCCTAGGTTGCCCTTTCGGGTTTTTAACCTAGCGGGCTTTTAAGCATAGAACTTTTTCACAGCATAAGAGTTTACTGGCCTTGGTAACTCTTCCCCATCCATGTTTTGCAGAATCAAAGCTCCTCCTGAGAATTCCTGCTTGACAATATAAGGACCTGCATAATTCGGCGCCCATTTTCCTTGGGCATCCTCCTGATTAGGGAGGATTTTCTTTAAAACCAGGTTTCCCGCACAAAATTCTGCAGGACAAACCTTTTTATTGAAAGCTCTTGCCATTCTGCTTTGATACAATTGCCCATGACAGATAGCTGCCAGTCTTTTCTCTTATATCATGTTCAACTGCTCATATCGAGTTTTCACCCACTCAGATTCTTCTAAATCTACTTCCATCAAGACTCTTAGCGAAGGGAGTTCTACTTCGATAGGTGAGACAGCCTCCATCCCGTACACCAAAGAGAAAGGGGTTGCCCCAGTGCTTGATCGTATATTAGTCCGATAAGCATGTAGAGCATATGGCAGCATTTCGTGCCAGCCTTTATAATTTACAACCATCTTGACAACGATCTTCTTGATATTTTTGTTTGTTTCTTCAACTGAACCATTCATTTGAGGTCTATAAGGAGATGAATTGTGATGTTTGATTTTGAAACCATCGCAAAAATTTTGAATCTTGGCACCATTAAGATTAGCAGCATTATCTGTGATTATCCTCTCCGGGATCCCGTATCTACAGACGATGTCCTTCTTGAGGAATTTGAGAAACACCTTTTGAGTTATGCTGGCATATGAAGCAGCTTCTACCCATTTAGTGAAATAGTCTATCGCCACCAAAGCAGCTTCCCCGAAGACTTTCAACTGCTTTATACCAAGTTCAAGTGCCATTTGTAATCCACTAGCACATGCCTCGTATTCTGCAATATTATTCGTACATTCAAATTTCAGCTTTACGGCCACCGGGTACTGCTTGCCGTTTGGTGAGATAACCACTGCTCCTATACCACTGCCATGCATATTGACTGCTCCATCAAAATACATCTTCCACACATCTTCCTGTTCTTCATCTTCCTCGAGGGACATTATCTCTCCATCTGGAAACTCAGAGTTGACAGACCATCCATCCTCAAGAGGATTCTCTGCTAAATGATCAGCAATCGTACTTCCTCAGATAGTAAATTGCCTGCTCCTTCCTGCCAGATTCATCATGTTGTCCCATCATTGCCCCCATTGAGGTTGGCAATATAGTGAGGTAGAGTAACAATGGACGACCTCGGGTAGGTGGTACCAATACTGGGGGATTTAGTAAATATGCCTTTATCTTATCAAAGGCTTCTTAACAGTTATCATCCCATCTTACGGGATTATTCTTCCCGAGGATTTTGAAGATTGGCTCGCATGTGCTCGTCAAATTTGCAATGAAGCGCGCAATGTAGTTCAACATTCCAAGAAAACCCCTTACTTCTCGCTCGTTCGTAGGTGCTGGCATGTCACGTATTGCTTTTACCTTGTTATGGTCCACCTTTATTCCTTCTCTAGTGACAACAAAGTCAAGTAAATTCCCTGCGGATGCACCAAAAGTACATTTTGCAGGGTTGAGCCGCAACTTGTACTTCCTTAGCCGCTCGAACAACTTTCGTAAAAATGCTACATGGCTTTCTTCTTCCTTGGACTTAGCCACTATATCATCAACATATACCTCTACCTCCTTGTGCATCATATCATGGAACAATGCTACCATAGCACGTTGGTAAGTGACCCTAGCATTCTTCAACCCAAAAGGCATCACTTTGTAACAAAAAGTTCCCCAAGGAGTGATAAAAGTTGTTTTTTATTTGTCATCATCATCCATGAGGATCTCATTGTACCCATAATACCCATCCATGAAAGAAAACCTATGACTTCTGGCCGTACTGTCTACAAGGACATCAATATGAGGTAGTGGGATATCATCCTTTGGACTGGCTTTATTCAGATCTCGTTAGTCCACGCACATTATGACCCTTCCATCCTTCTTGGGTATTGGAACAATATTAGCTATCGATTCTGGGTGTCTAGCTACTTCCAGAAAGCCAGCCTCTAATTGCTTGGTCACTTCTTCCTTGATCTCCAGCAACATCTCAAGATGCATCCTCCTTAATTTTTTCTTTTTTGGAACCACATCTGGGTATAAGGGAATTTTATGTGATGCTATCTCAGGGTCTAAACCTGGCATATCTCTATAGGACCATGCAAAAAGGTCCAGATACTCTTTGAATAGTGCAACCATTTCTTCACGCTCTGGGTTATCCACTATTTTCAACTCCTTTTTGTCTTCCTCGGTTCCCATATTGATCACTTCTGCAACCTCATTATTCGAGCTAATACCTTCTTCTGACCGTTTCACCACCTTTATGAATTCTTCAATGTCTTCTTCTTCCTCATCGGACTCAAGGTTGTATTCATCAACGGCCGCGATGGAATCAGTAAATGAGTCTTCAAAGTTCCTCTCCCGAGGTAAATCTTTAGTGGAATAAGTATTCCTGGAAGAAAAAAGTCGGGAATAGGAGAAGTATAGGCGAGAGTCTTTTTCATGAAAGAAAAGCTTAAACAAAGTAAAGAAAAAGAAAGAGAGAGAAAAGAAATGATGGAACTAAAAGGAAAACACCAGACAAAGTGCTACATTCTCATTCATGTCTCAAACAAAGTAAACATCAGTTCAAATTCAGTACAATAAGATAATTACTTCATGGAAATAACATCAACAAACGTTTCAGATCACTAATTATTGAGAACTTCATTGCTAGCAGGGAGATAGATGACATGGTTCTCGTCCAGCTTCTCTTCCAGTGTGCTAATAGTGAAGTGGGGGGAAAATAACTTTTCAGGACTGATAACTTCAGCAGCTACTGGGAAAGTCTCCGTCAGAAGGGAAAGAATCTCTCTCTCAACATCTTCTTCTTCCTTGTTTTTGAGAGTCATGAATTTCATCTTTTCTGCCAAGTAGGGTTGATACCCCAATCCATGCTTTCCTTCTCTCGTAGCTGCTTCAATTTGTTGAGAGATCCCTTGAAGCTTAGGCCCTAGGCCTTTTCCTCTTTGATACCCATTCTTTTCCATGATGCGGATTGCCACTTCATTCACATTCTTCATTGGCGGCTCCATTTTCTTGTTCTCTGGCTCCAGCACCTCAAAACTACACAGTGAATCATCTTCCATTTGCTCTGTACTTTCTACATAAGGTATTGTGGCGGGCTTTGTCAGTATAATTTCCTCTTCCCCAGGAACAGTAATCACGGACCCATCTTGAATATATTTCAAACACTGATGCAGAGTCGATGGAACAACTCCTGCTTCATGAATCCAAGGCCTTCCCAGAAGCATAGTATAAGCTGGTTGGATCTCCATGACTTGAAAGAGGACAGAAAAACAACTAGGCCCTATTTAAAGGGACAGAGTTATCTCCCTTAAGATTCCTCTTGTTGTCCCATCAAAGGCTAGTACAATCATTTCTTGTGGTGTCAAATCCGCCATGCTTATGTTTAGTTGTTTGAGAGTGGACATTGGAACCACATTCAACGCCGAACCACCATCTACAAGCACCTTTGCAATCACAAACTCTTTACACTTTAGGGTAATGTGTAAGGCTTTGGTGCTACTGCGGGATTTCGAAGCCACTTCATCTTCCGAGAAAGTAATCATGTTGACATGCCTTATTGGGTCCACCATATTTACCACATTCTCCAGAGTGATGTCAGGCTTGACATACGCTTCATTCAACACCTTCAATAATGCCTTAGATTGCGACTTTGATGTCAAGACAAGCGATAAGAGAGATATCCTTGACGGAGTTTTCTTTAACTGTTATACCACATCATATTCACTTTGATTCATGATCTTCAGAAACTCTTCTTCTTCTTTCCCTTTTCCTTCATCCATAGTTTCCTTTTCTTTGGATTCCTTCATCATTTCTTCTTCAACAGGGCTGTAGCATCGCCCGCTCCTTGTAATGCCTCCAATTCTCACAATATTAGTAACTTGGGCCTTCGAGGTCTCTCCCACAGCTCCAGCTAGTTCAACCTTCTATTCATAATTCCATGGTACAGCATGTGTATCAACATAAGCAAAAGGAGTTGGCTTCTTCACCTTTACAATGACTCTTTCTGGGGCTGAAGCTTTGTTCATGGGAGGTACTCGGAGTACAACTTTTTCAACTACATTGACTTCCTCGGCAGCACCCTTTCTAGCTTGAATCACCCCCAAGGTGAGTAATCCCTGAACTCGGACTTTGAAATCCCAACAAGTTTTGATGTTGTGCCCCAATTGCCCCTGATGATAGTCACACCTTAGATCTTCGGCATACCTCCTTTCTTCTCTTGGAAGTCTTACTGGTGCAACAATGTTGTATCCCGCCTTCTTTAGTTCTTCGAAGATCTTTTGCATTGGCACTCGCAATTTCGGTACCTTCCTGATTGGGGACCCTCTTACCTCCAAATTTCTCACCCGATTTCCATCATTATGATTCGGGATCGGATTTTTAACAATATTAGGCCCGACCTCTTCTTTAAAACCTAGCTTCCCACAAGCAATCAACTTTTTCACTGTCGTCTTAAAAGCTTCGCAATCCTCAATCGAATGTCCTATGACATCCATGTGATACTTGCAAGTCTGATTTGGATTGTACCAAGCAGGAAATGGTGGTTCTAAGGGACGTATAGGGTTCCCCGCAATTAAGTGGAGGTCAAACAATTGTTGGAATAAATCTGCATTAGAGATGTACAATCTCGAGAAGGGTGGCAGATTTGGATTTTGGAAACGTCCTTGGTTTTGGAAAATTTGGGTGAGGTGGAGGATAGTTTGGACGGTTTTGTGGGGATGCAGATGGGTAACGGGCATATGACGGGCGAGCAAGGTTATATGGTTGAGGGGTAGGAATATTGTGGATTTGGTTTTGTGGGTAAGTGTTGGTTTGTGAGGATGATTGTAACGGGTAAAGTGGGGTTTGGGTCTGGTGTGGATTAGGGTTATATGGTGGTTGGTACTGAGGATTAAATATATGTTGGCGTTGTACATAATTCGCCTCAACTTCTTTCTTCTTTGGTTGGAATACTTTCCGGGATGCACTTCCTTCAACATCATTCACGGGAAGCTTTCCAGTTCTTGCTAATAATTCAATCCTTTCACCGGCGGCGATCAAGTCGGAGAAATATTTATAGGCTGCCCCAGCCATGGCCCCTATAAAAGCCGCTCCGAGGGTTCCTAAAAAGTATGAGCACATTTCAGATAAAGTCAATGGGGGTTGAATTTGTGCAGCCAAACTCCTCCACCTTTGGGCATATTGCTTGAAGGGATCCTCATTTCTTTTTTGCATTGTAGTCAACTGTTTACGACTCGGAGCTGTATCCAGGTTGAACTTGTACTGGTCCATGAATAAGTCAGTCAATTCCGTCCATCGCGAGATCTTGGAATGGTCCAATTGGAGTTGAACTTCTAGGGCGAGGCCATTCAAACTTTCGTGGAAAAAACTGATAAGGAATTTGTCATCCTTGGACCAAATTGCCATCTAGGTGGCATAGCTGATGAGGTGAAATCGTGGATTCCCACTTCCATCATATTTGGAAAAATCAGGAATCTTGAAGTCCTTGGGGATCACGACATCTGTGGCGAGACAGAGTTCCTTTATTTGAAGAGGTCCGTAGGTATTCGGACCTTTTATTGCTTTTATCTTTTCTTCCATCTTCTCCATCCATTCATCTTTCATCCTATCCTTACCAGCCTGAACTCCCGCCGACTGACTATGAGTAGATACATGAGGTTGCTCCCATGTCGGTGCGGTATAGCCTGGAACTTCATGATAGGCATTTTCAAAAGGGGAATATCCTTCTCCAATGGGAAGTGTTATTGGTGCCGTGTGATGTGCCTGGTCGGGGTCAGGTATTCCCTGAATGAGACCTGTGCTAATGTTTGAAAGCATCGGTGCTGTTACCACGGAAGAGATCCGTTACCTACCAGGTTCATTTGCATCTCTGTTCGCACTATGCATGCTGAGAGATTCCCTCATATCCCGTAGTATGGCTTCCAATCTTGCTTGGGTTTCAGTCATTTCACTTATCCTTCCCCTCACTTCATCTATTTCAGATCTTAAGTTTCTTCCTTCCTCAGACACGTTGGCAGCCATCCTGGTCCGAGATCTGGTATTGTGAACTCGGGTTTGATTGGGGTCACCTTTCCTAGGTCGCGCAATGGTTCCCTGATTCCGGTACTAGGAACGTCCTTATTTTTACGCAGAAAACACGTCGTTTTTACGGTAAAAATATAGTTGATGACGTATCTAAGGGAGAACGCACTCCTGATAGATATCATCTAAAAAACGCTCGACAGACATTGATGAAAACTTCCATTCCATTATAAATATTTCGATACAAATCATGAGTCTTTGATCAAAATAAAAGAAATACATTGATAGCTTCCATCTCTCTCCACAAAGCACTATGTTAAGAGTCTCAACTTCCTTTTCCTGAACCCTTTGGCAAGTTTCCCAAAATGATTGAAGAACTCGGTCACCTTTGGTGGTATCTGAAGGAAATGGTTCATACAAATGTGGATGGATGCTTCTTCAAACCGCTCCACCAGCTGGGAAGTGTGATATTGGAGCTTATCCATCATGTCCTCGTATTTTCTTTTCCATGCTTCCTTTTCATTCATTACATCTTTCACTACCAATTTGCATCCCTTTACCCATTTTGCGTGACGTTGAGCTTCAACTCTTTCAATGTCTCTTATTTTGGCTCTGAGCCAATTTTCTCTCATGTTGGCCTCCACTAGTAGCTCGCGATACTTGGCTGCTTCGTTCCATCCTTGATCAGAGTACGGTTCTGTTTGGGCCAAGGATTCTTGCATGGATTCAATTCTCTCTTCTAGTATATGTATTGTGTCAACATGAACCCCTACATTTGTCTTGAGCTCTTTTTTCTTCCTCTGAAGTTTGATGAGCATCTTCTCTTGATATTCTATCTTTGCCAGCAGCTCTTGGATTTCTGCTTCGTTTTCTTTTCTTGCCCTTTTTGCACGACTCGGGGCTTCATAGGCATCGGCGCATTCGTCTTTCAAATGCTCAATCTGTAAACTTAGCTTCTGCACTTGGCTTCGGAGCGTGACAATAGTTATTTCGGAAGCTTGGTTTTTCTCATCCAAAACCCTCATCTGAGCTTTTAAAATTTCAATTTCTTTCAACATTTGATCTTCAGTAAGAGGATTATTTTCACTACGGAGAGGGGATGCAGGTCTTGAGGGGTAACCTCTTCTCGCTTTTCTCCATACTTCATATCTTTTTGTGTGAGCTATGATTTGCCTTCTTAATTCATCAGGTCCTTTCATATGAACATCATTCCATGCTGACCTTATTGCTATTGTTTGACTACTGATGCTTTCACTTTCTTGGAATAGGAAGAATACCCCACCGAGCAGTTCTTCGGGGGGCTCATCCTGTGTTCATTTGAGCTGACGCATCACCAAAGCTGGTGACTATGATACACAACCTCTGGGACCCATCAATGGAACATTTGGAAAACTTTCACAGCTGAATACAACTGAATCTCCATTATACCATGGACACATCCAACTAAATGACCACGGGTCGATCTGATCAAACTCTTGTTTTCATTTATATAGCTTACGTGGCTTTAGTTGCATGCGAGTGAATCCTTTCAGCTGGTCATCTAGTCTATCAATTTTATCGCGAGTGTACAAGTGAGTCATGATCCAGACATACAATATTGATGCACAATATCGCAGTTTCCCTTGTTGATTCTGATGACAAACCTATAGGGAGAGGAAAGTTTCAGCTAAGATAGCAGGGACCGGGTTCACACCATATTCTTCAACCCTATGGAAAACATCCATGACTGACTGATCAATCAGATCTGGTATAAAAGGAAAGAGCACCAACCCATATATCATAAGGGCTAGTACTTTGTTGAAGGTAACCCATCGTTGTTGCTGGGCCAGCTTGTTGAGATACACTTCCAAAAATCGTCTCTTCAATCCCTTGGTGGTTCCTTTTTCCGCTTTCTCTAGTTGTTCCGGTTGAAGCTCCAATAGACTTTCTATCTTCCAATCTGTTATATATTGGCCATAATACGTGTAGATGTGGGTCCTCTTTTGAATTGGCAGTCTCAACATATAAGCATACTCTTCCATGGTCGGAGTGATGTCTAAGTCAGGCAATTCAAAACACCTCAAAGTTGAATTCCAATATTGGGCCAATGCACTCAGCGTGGGCTTCCACTGGAACACGCAATAGGTCCAATATTCTGCCGTACTTGCTGACAAAGCCTGAGTGTACTTTTTAGGGCATTTGCTGGCTAAGTTCACATAAATTCTTCACGTCATTGAGTGTTACATCAATCTTGATACTTTTCTTGGAACAGCTCGTATTGCTAGTACTCCTCTCGGAACCAAACTTTTCCATTTTCTTGCTATAAAATGAATACCAAAGTCTTCCAACAAAGAGCACAAGCAAAAAACAAAAATGAGTATAGTGAAACCAATATATCTTGCATGATTCATGTTGTATGAGACCCAATGGGGTTGAAAACCCTGATGGGTATGCTGCCAATGCATCACCTTCATTATGACATGTTGCCTATTAGATGTGCAATAATATTCGAATATGTCATTTAGGTTTGAGGCGGCCATGTGACGCTCCTAGTTTTGTGAATATTCACAATGAACATGCATGACAATTTATGCTTATGATGATAGAGAGAGAAAAGAAAAGTACGTCCTTTTTGTCCTAAGCCAGGTAAAACCTAAGGATGGACACACCCTAAGTTAGGACTCTAAACAGGTCGGCCACTAGGTTTGCTCTATTAGTGAAAATTGGGACGGGTCTAGACCTCTAAAAGTCATGGTCCTCAGATTGCCCTTATAAAGTAGGGATAAACCCTCTCAACATGACTATTTCATGATCTCATGTACAATCTGAGTGGTGAACCGACAAGTATTAGGGAGGTACAAGACCTCTTCAATGACAATGTCGAAGCACGGCCTAATCCTTGGTTTTTTGAGCAAGCTCGGGTATAGAGCCAAGAGTGTGTGCAATATGTGATAGTGATGTGTGTGAAGGGGGCATACAAACCTGTAACACAAAAAAAGAAAAGAAAAGACAAGAAAGACCTGTAAAACAAAAACATAGGTATATATGAAAATGGTTAAAAGTCCTCTACCCTATTGTTGAAATATAGGAAAAAAAGAAGAAAAAAAAGGAGGAGGAAACAAAACATTGTTAGTGAAACATATACAAAAATAACATGAGTTAAAATGTATATACAACTAATTTTTCTCATTTTTATTTAATTAAAGGAACACCCAAACAAAAAGGACAATCCAAACAAACGCCACTAAAAAACAATTTTTTATTGTTATTTAATTATTGTAAGAAAAAAGCAGCAAGATATAGCAATAAAAGGTAAAACAAATAAGCTACAAGTTATTAAAAATTTGCAAAACTATTTTTTACTGGCTTGACTCTCTTAAAAGGATCCGCAGCGGAGTTGCCATATGTCGTGACCAAATATAAAACTTGTTTCTCTTTTAGAGAATAATCATGGAGTCGCCATCAACTTTATTTAATTTCGGGAAAGTTGGAAAACCCTTTAAAAAGAACTTTGGGTACGGGAGTCGATTATGTCCAGGGAAGGCATGGAGACTTAACCCTACGGCACCCTAGAACATCCATAAAAAAGGTTACCCAAAATTAGTTGTGTAAGTTAATAGTAACTTTGAAAATATTTGTTTTACCCCAAAAATCATTTAAAGGAAAAAAAAAAGCACTTTTTAATTTTAAGATATTTTGCATTTTTTTATCGGTTTTATGTTTGTGAAAGAAATTTTTTTGATTAAACCTAAATGTCGTTGAACATGGCACGTAAGTCCATAGGGCAACCTCAAAAATCTAAAGGGTTGAGCATGACACTTGTCGTAGAGCAACCCAAAAATAACATTGATTTAATTAAGTATTTAGAACCGGTTGAAAGGGATTTAAGTGATCATCTTTCATTTTTACGTAAACATAGTTTTGCCTTATGAAAATAGAACAAAAATAAAACATTTTAAGTGTTTAGTAACAGTATAGCCATATGAAGATTACTAGTGTATCATGCATTTCAGAACCTGACAGTAAACAATGAAATAAGAACCCTACGATGCACCATTTCTGAAACAGACATAAGAATTCATATAGCAAACATCATGCTAACTCATTCAGTTTCAATATCCATAGATTTTCTTTTTGTCATAAAAGGAGATACAGAAAAATAAGAATATCAAGAGAAACTCATGAATAATATCAACAAGGAGAACAAGGAATACCAAATGAGAGCAGAATAACAATGATTTTGCTTTTTCCCAGTAGTAAAACTTTAAGATCAAAACCCTTACATTTCAGTTTCACTGACTCTTTTTACTCTCTCTTCTTCTGCAAATTTGAAACCACTCTAATGATAGAGAATAGAAAAAAACTCAAATTCCTAATATCTTTTTCTTCACAAAGAAAATATCAAATAACAATCGCTCTCTCTGTCTTCTTGCGTATGTCCTCTCTGTCTCCTCTCCTCTCTTCTGTCTGATTTTTTTTTGTTTTCGTTCTTCCCTCCTCCCTTTTATAGATGGAGGAGAGGGCTTCATGCTTCTCCTTACCCAGCGGCTTCAAGGTTGGTTTCACGAAATCCGGAGCTTGGGCGGTTCTGAGCAGAGATCGTGTGTGTCCAGATAGTGGTGGCGCGAGCAGAGGAAAGGAGGCGATTTGACGTGAAGGTTGCTTGCTTGAAGAGAGGAGGAAGTGTGGTGCGGTTAAGAGAGTGGAGTAGATGAGGGAGAAGAATGAAAAATGGGTAGAGGCGGTGTAAGGGCGGTTAACGGAGTGGAGTAGATGAGGGAGAAGAAGGACCAATTGGTAGAGGAGGTGTATGGGCGGTTGGAGAGGGGGAGGAGGAAGAGAGGTCTTGTCTGATATGCAATGGACGGAACCTCCTTGTCCAACAGAAAGTTAAATATGCAATGGACGGAACCTCTTCGTCCAACAGAAATTTAAATATGCAATGGACGGCACCTCCTCGTCCAACATAATATTAAGTATACAATGGACGGTACCTCCGCGTCCAACAGAAAATTAAGTATGCAATGGACGTCACCTCCTCGTCCAATAGAAAATCAAATATACAATGGACGGCACCTCCACGTCCAACAGAAAATTAAATATGTGGTGGACGGAACCTCCAAGTCCAACAGAAACTTATATATGCAATGGACGGAACCTCCACGTCCAACAGAAAGTTAAATATGTAATGGACGGAACCTCCTCGTCCAACAGAAAATTAAGTATGCAATGGACGGAACCTCCTCGTCCAACAGAAAATTAAGTATGCAATGGACAGAACCTCCTCGTCCAATAGAAAGTTAAATATGCAAAGGACGGCACCTCTGCGTCCAACAGAAAATTAAGTATGCAATGGACCGCACCTCCTCGTCCAACAGAAAATTAAATATGCATGGGCGTCCAACAGAAAGTTAAATATGCAATGGACGGAACCTCCTCGTCCAACAGAAAATTAAATATGAAATGGACGGCACCTCCTCGTCCAATAGAAAGTTAGATATGAACCTCCTCCTTTCTTCATTATTTTCTTTTTCTTCTTTCCTTCTTTCCTATTATTTTTTAGTCTCCCTGAAATATAATATAATATAATAATAAAGTTAGAATAAAATAAAATGAAGACGGACAAAAATGGGTGTTCACACCGGTTCTTGAGCAGGTCGCTCCGAAACCAGTGGTGATATACTATACCGGGAAAGAACCTTTGCCAGTTTCGAGTGGGCCAACACCAATTGTCATCCAGGTCCCAGGTCCTTTCCCATACAAGGACACCAAAGCGATGTCGTGGAAATATGATATGCAGGTTCAATCAAATCCTTCCAACGGGACCATCGTGGTTACCAACATTTCGGGGATTGGTGGAATGACTAGGAGTGACCGCATTTATACCCCGGAGGTACTGCAAAGGAAGGACAAAAAATGAGGGAAAATATTTCAAAGGGAAAGAGAAGGTGGAAGGAACTCCGGTTGAAAAGGAAACAAGAGGGGGTGAGAATAAAAAGGAGGTATCTGATAAAGAGTTCGGCGAATTCTTAAAGTTCATCAAGCAAAGTGAATACAGGGTTGTGTGGATCAATTGAATCAAACTCCGGCTCGGATATCTCTTTTGTCCCTATTAATGAACTCTGAGCCACATAGGAGAGTATTGATGAAGGTGTTGAATTAAACCCATGTCTCCCATGACATCACAGTTGATAAGCTCGATAACATTGTAGGTAACATAGTCACTGATAATTATGTCACTTTCACCGATGATGAAATACCAGCTGAAGGTATGGGGCACAACAAGGCATTGCACATTTCTATGAAGTGTCAAGATCATGTCATGGCTAGGGTTCTCATTGATAATGGCTCTTCTTTGAATGTAATGCCAACGTCAACACTGGCAAAGTTGCCTTTCCATGGAATTCATATGAAGCCAAGAACAATGATTGTAAGAGCTTTCGATGGTACCCGAAGGGAAGTCATGGGAGAAATTGAATTGCCCATTCAGATTGGCCCTTGCACCTTTGAAGTACTCTTCCAAGTAATGGACATCACACCAACTTACAGTTGTCTCCTAGGATGACCATGGATCCATTCGTCTGGAGCTGTACCTTCCACATTGCACCAGAAGGTGAAGTTCATTGTTGATAGTAAGTTGATAATTGTTTCTGGAGAGGAGGATATGTTAGTGAGTAAGCCATCAACAACCCCTTACATTGAAGCTGCTGAGGAAGCTCTCGAGTCCGCCTTCCAGTCACTTGAAATTGCCAATGCCACTTATGTTGGGGATGGTTCCACTCTTGAAACCTCAGTCATCTAAAGTGTCTATTATGATGGCCAAGGTTATGCTCGAAGGAGGATACCAACCTGGAAGCGGTTTGCGGAAGAATAGTCAAGGTGTCGCTGACATCCTCATGCTCACTGAGAATAAGGACAGGTTTGGGTTGGGATACAAACCCACCAAGACCGACAAGATGAGGGTTATATAAGAGAAGAAAAGAAAGAGGTTGGCTCGACTGGGAAATCGTGAATACGAGGCTGAAAGGGTTCCCATCTATGACATTCGACATAGCTTCCGAAGCGTAGGTTTCGCATTCCTGGACCAAGCAACAGTTATTGAAGATGATTATCCCGCCGATCATGGTATCAATCTGGTATATCCATGCTCTCTGAATATAGAGCTCAACAATTGGGAGATCATTGAGTTCCCCAGGACCATGAGTCTTTTTCAAAATAATTTTGTAATGCTTATCCTTTAGCTCTGCCCAAGGCTTTAGGAATTTTGTTGTAATGACTTACTTGTTTACATTTCGAATATGACTTATCAATAAATGCATTTATTAAGTATATTTATGTTGTTATCTCTCTTATTTTTTACTTTCGTTTTTGTTCACCATTCCTCACCATTCATAGTCTACTTTATGGTAGAGGGTTACGGTAAAAATTTTGGTTGAAAATTCAGACGAAAGTCGGTCTGCTTTTTCACTGCCGGTACAAGTTTACTGTGCAGAAAACCTAATTTTGACCCGTGAACGAGATAGTTAGTGTTTTTATTATGTTTCCTTCAACTTTGGTTATTTTGAAAATTTTCGTTCAAAAATAAAATATAATATTTTATTCGAGCGAAAACATCGGAAGAATTACGATCGGAAATGCAACCGGGTACGAAATGGAGCAGAATAGGAGACATAAAAGGCATGAGGTGAGATGAGGGAGTGAGGTGACTCACTAGAGGTATGGCCTAAGCTACCTCCTAAAAAGTGGTCATGATGGACTTTTGAAATATATCATATTATATTCTAAAAACCTATTTTTCTCTTTCCTTTTCAACCAAACAAGTCTTAAAGACAAAACTTGCTCTCCAAGCTCATCCTCTCTCCAAAATTTTGTGCTCCCCTCTCCGTCCTCTATATAATCATCACTCATCTTCATTCTCTCATTTTCTTCCTCCATCTTCATACTTCTTCAACTTCTTCCATTTCTTCTTTTTTCAAACACTTAAAGCTTCCATTTTTATTAGTATTTTCCACTTGAGTTCTTCATTAAAGTTCTTCCTTATACTAAGGGTAATGCTCTCATATGAATCTTTTTGCAAGTTTCATCTTTTATTTCTTAGTTTGCTTTATGTGTTCTTTATATGCTTTAAACTTCTAAAATCTCTCTAAAAAGGTAGAAAACTCCTTTTGAGTTGAAAACACTTTCTATAGTCTTGTATTAACTTATATTTTCACATACTAAGAGGCTGTGTAAAACAAAAATCTCTACCTATCTCTTCCAATGAAGGCCAAATGCTTGCATTTGTGACCTAGGAAGTTTTTGTTTCAACTTTTGGAATATGATCATGTGTTTGAGTTTCTAACTATCCATTGATCTTAAATCTATAAATCTTGGAAGTTTTGATAGCTTGTTCCTATGATGGCTGAAAATATGAATAAGTAAGCCTAGGATACTATGTTTCAACTTTCCAAGTATGATCATGGATTTATAACTCTTAATACCTTGTGATTCTAAACCTAAGAGTTATTTTTAAACAAAGAATATTTTTCCTCATCATCCTATGATGGCTGAAACTTAGTGTTTAGGTACTAGGATGTTTGAGTTTTTATTTTTCCAAAATGATCATGGATTTAAGCTCCATAAGATATTTGGATGCTAAGTCTAAGAGATTGGAAAGTTTAAGGATTTCTAACTTGTTTATTCTATGTTATTAAAGCTAGGATGTATTACTTTCATTTTTCCAAGATGATCATGGACTTTAGCTCCATAAGATATTTGGATGCTAAGTCTAAGAGATTGGAATGTTTAAGTTTCCATTGTTTTCCAAAATGATCAAAGACTTGAGCTCCATAAGATATTTGGATGCTAAGTCTAAGAAATTGGAAAGTTTAAGGATTTCTAACTTGTTTATTCTATGTTACTAAAGCTAGGATGCATTACTTTCATTTTTCCAAAATGATAATGGACTTGAGCTCCGTAAGATATTTGGATGCTAAGTCTAAGAGATTAGAATGTTTAAATTTCCATTGTTTTCCAAAATGATCATGGACTTGAGATCCATAAGATATTTGGATGCTAAGTCTAAGAGATTGGAAAGTTTAAAGATTTCTAACCTATAAATATTATGAAGGCCAAACCTAGAAGGTTATGGACCTAGGATACTTTGTTCATATTTTTCCAAAATGATCATGGTTTTGAGATCCTTAATACATATGGATGCTAAACCTAAGAGATTGGAAAGTTTAGTGAATGCTAGCCTATTTTACTAGCCTTGGCCGAATACCCTAAGTTTATAACTTAGTGGGATTTTAATTCAACTTTGTTAAGTGATCATTGTTTATGAACTCCTAACACTTAAGGATCATAAATCCATGAATTGTATAATTTTCGGGAATCTCTAACCCTAAGAACTAGTCTTGGACGAACCTATACCTTGTGGTTTAGTGTTCTTGTTTGATTTTAACTTGTGATTTTGTGTTCATAACCTTAGACTTCCATCGCGGAGGAAACGAGGACGTTCGTGGTATACCTCTTCAAGCATCTAATCTCCTTACCTTCGCAGAAGGTGGAGTTAGTACTTTGTGGTGTGATAATGAGGAGCTTCGAGTTCGGGAGTCCGGTGATAACCCAGGTGGGGGAAAGAACCAACCTATCGTCGGAATGGATAAGTAGTAGATTATATAATAATTGTGTAGGGCAACCTAAACCCTACTAGTAGTCGGGTAATCGACAAGACCAAATCACATTGGAAACCTTTTCTGAAAAACCAATGGCGATTCAGGGATTGTAGGTTTATTGACATTAGGTTGATCTTTATATTGTTCATGGTTGATTTGATTTTATTACCTTTTTTTGAATTGATTTTGTGCTATGTTGGTAACATGTGAATATTTTGATTGATATTGTGTTATGCATGATCTGCCTAGTTTTTATTATTATGCTTAGTGGATTTTAAGCAAAGATATATATGTTGTCTAAGAGATGATTGTTTTGGGTGTGAGGATAATGATGATTTAGAAGTGCCTAACTTAGATGAGGAATTTTGAAGAGGTGTTATGGCATAGAATATGTGTCAAGTTCTAATGGAAGGTTAAGGCACTAAGATGTTGTTAAAACGGGTTGGTGAGATTCAAGTATAGGTGTTGTTGTCCACAACCGTGTATTGGTAATATAATAGACAAAGACAAAAGTGTATTGGTAATATAATATGCAAGGACATCTGTGTATTGGTAATATAATACACCGTGTATTGGTAATATAATACACGTTAAACACTTCTGTGTATTGGTAATATAATACACCGTGTATTGGTAATATAATACACGTAAAATCAAGAGTTCTCGCAAGACCACTTCCACCTTAGGGAATGGGGGTGGAACACCTTAATGGGAATGGGGGTGGAACACCTTAACGTGAATGGAGGTGTGCTTTAGGTGGAACATCCTAACGGGAATAAGGGTGTGCCCCGATGCAAATGAGGGATGGTGACAGGAGTGGTAGTGGCCACGATAACGTAAAGACATGGTGACAGGATTAGAGAGGTTACGTGTTAGATTGCCTGAGAATAAGGGTAGAGGATGATATATATTGACCTGAGGATGATTCGTTAGTTATGTGTGTTGATTGTCTATGACAATTACTGTATAATTTACTATGACTCTTTTCCGCTTTTTTATGATAGAACTGTTTCTTATCCCCTGTGTTTCTGTATTTTTTTGGGTTACTTTGGTTTATGTTAGAAGACACGATGGAGGGTTACGTTGCTGAGGAGCTGGACAGAACTCTGCATGAAACGGAGATTGCTGAGGAGTTGGATGGAACTCCTTACGAACCAGGCACCGAGGGCCCACTGTGATCCATGGCGATTAGAGTCTCGACATTATGGCCAGTGTGTCTAAGGAGTATTTTTATATTTCCGCTAAGTACGTCTATTATTAATTTTATGCCTGTGAGGGATCCTACTGAGAGGATACCCTCAACAGTGTTTTGGTATCGTAATGAACAATTAGGTGTGTATTTACATATGTTAAAGTTGTTGTGTTTTTAAATTTGCAGAAGTATATGATAATTAAATAAGTTTTAATTTTTACGTATTTTCACGATAAGCGCACGGTTAAGAATTGATTTAAGAAGGTAATTAATCTAATAAAACACCGGGGCACAACGGGGTGTCTCATATGCCCTTTGGCTTGAAAAATGCTGGAGCAACATATCAGCGAGCTATGGTGGCTTTGTTCCATGACATGATGCACAAGGAGATAAAAGTTTATGTAGATGATATGACCGCCAAGTCCAGATCCGAAAATGAGCATGTTGATAATCTGCATAAACTTTTTGAGCGGGTAAGGAAGTTTAAGCTCCGACTGAATCCGGCAAAATGCACTTTTGGGGTGAAATCAGGCAAGCCTCTGGGCTTCATAGTTAGTCAAAGAGGAATAGAGGTTGATCCCGAAAAAATTCTAGCAATCATCGAAATGCCAGCACCTCGAACAGAGAAAGAAGTTCGTGGGTTTTTAGGAAGATTGAACTACATTACCAGGTTCATCTCCCAATTAACAGCGGCATGTGATCCAATCTTTAAATTGCTGCCCAAAAATCAGGTAGTAACATGGAATGAAGATTGTCAAAACGCTTTTGAAAAGATCAAACAGTACCTACAAGAGCCTCCAGTCTTGGTTACCCCGGTGCCAGGAAGACCTCTCATCATGTATTTGACTGTGCTAGATGAATCTATGGGTTGTGTACTGGGGAAACACGATGAGTCGGGAAGAAAGGAACATGCCATCTATTATCTAAGTAAGAAGTTCACCAGTTGTGAAGCCAACTACTCACTGCTAGAACGCACTTGCTGTGCTTTGGCATGGGCAGCTCGCCGTTTGAGGCATTACATGTTGTGTTATACTACCTGGTTGGTGTCCAAAATGGATCCAATCAAATATATCTTTGATAAGCCTGCTCTGACTGGAAGAATTGCTCGTTGGCAAGTCCTGCTATCAGAATACGACGTAGTCTATGTCACCCAGAAAGCAGTAAAAGGTAGCGCTCTTGCAGAATATCTAGCCAATCAGTCAGTAGAAGATTATGGATCGATGCAATGTGATTTCCCAGATGAAGATATAATGGCTTTGTTTGATCGCGAGTAATCACCAGGAAAAGAAAAGTGAACCTTGTTATTTGATGGAGCTTCTAATGCATTGGGACACGGAATCGGGGCAATCTTAATCTCACAAGAAATGATTATTTCCCTGTCACTGTGAGGCTCTGCTTCGACTTTACAAACAATTTAGCTGAATACGAAGCTAGTGCACTAGGGATCCTGGCAGCAATATAGTCAAAAGCAAGGATATTGGAGGTATATGGAGACTCTGCATTAGTCATCCACCAGCTAAAAGGGGAATGGGAAACCCGAGATGCCAAGTTAATCCCGTATCGTGATTACATCAAAGGTTTGATCGAGCAGTTTGACGAAGTCACATTTCATCATATTCCTCGAGAGGATAACCAATTAGCCGTGCGCTGTCTACCCTGTCCTCGATGTTTAAAGTGAGTGATGAAAGAAATCTGTCACTCATCAAAATGGAAAGTCCTGATCATCCTGCATATTGTCAAGCGGTAGAGGAAGAGCCCGATCAAGAGCCGTGGTACCATGACATCAAACGTTTCTTGCCAAGAAAGGAATACCCCCCAGGTGCTTCAGAAAATGACAAAAGAACCCTAAGAAGACTTGTGATGGGTTTCTATTTAGATAAGGGTATTCTCTACAAAAGGAATCATGATATGGTACTGTTAAGATGCGGTGATGCAAAAGAGGCTAAACATATAATTGAGGATGTACATGAAGGGTCGTATGGGACTCATGCGAATGGTCACGCAATGGCAAGAAAAATCTTGAGGACGGGCCATTACTGGTTGACAATGGAGGCTGATTGCTTTAATTATGCGAAGAGGTGCCATAAATGCCAGACATATGCTGATAAGGTTCATGCGCCGCCGACTCTCTTGAATGTCATGTCGGCACCCTGGCCGTTCTCAATATGGGGAATGGATGTTGTCGGACCAATCGAACCGAAAGCCTCAAATGTGCATCGCTTCATTCTTGTTGCCATTGATTATTTCACAAAGTGGGTCGAAGCTGCATCATATGCCAATGTGACCAGGAATGTGGTGGTCAATTTTGTAAAAAGATAGTTAATTTGTCGTTATGGGTTATCGAGTGAAATTATCACTGATAATGCGACCAACCTAAACAACAAGATGATGAAGGAGATGTGCGAAAGCTTTAAGATAAAGCATCACAATTCCTCCCCATACCGCCTAAAGATGAACGGAGCAGTTGAGGCAGCTAATAAGAATACCAAGAAGATTGTTCAAAATATGGTTGTGACGTATAAGGACTGGCATGAGATGTTACCTTTCACTTTGCACGGCTATCGCACCTATATTCGCACCTCGACAGGGGCAACTCCATATTCTTTAGTTTATGGGATGGAGGCAGTACTCCCGATTGAAGTAGAGATCCCCTCATTAAGGGTATTGAGAGAAGCAGAATTGGAAGAAGCTGAGTGGGTCCAAGATAGACTCGACCAATTGAACCTCATTGAAGGGAAGAGATTGGCGGCACTGTGTCATGGTCAATTGTACCAGAGAAGATTGATAAGAGCTTATGAGAAGAAGGTACGCCCACGACAGTTTCGGGAGGGTGACCTAGTGCTTAAAAAGATTCTACCAATCCAAAAGGATCACCGAGGGAAGTGGACTTCGAACTACGAAGGACCTTACATTGTGAAAAAGGCCTTCTATGGAGGAGCTTTAATTCTCACCAAGATGGATGGGGAAGATCTACCACTCCCTGTAAACTCGGATGCGGTAAAAAAGGACTATGCTTGAACGCACTTTCAAAAAAAGGGGAAGGGGGGCTCGCTAGACTGAAAATCTGAAAAGACGGTCTAGGCAAAAGTTAGAGCAACTCGCTAGACTGAAAACCTGAAAAGACGATCTAGGCAAAAGTTAGGGTTAAAATAAAAACATAACAAATGAAATGTCGTCAACCTGATAAACTGGGGCAATGAATGTCCAAGATGCATGAAGACTGGGGCAAATAACATTCTCTGAAGACAATTGATGAGTAGTCAAGATTGAATGAGGGATACTAACACTAGTCATTGAAAGAGATGTCACTTGAAGAGATGTGATTCTGCTACATAACCTTTATGCAATTCCATATTCCATAGTAATATCTGCTTTGTACACCTCTTCAGTCTAAGTATAACAACAATGACTTCCAATTTTGTTGTTTACCCATGTCCTTCTATTTACCTCTTTGTTAATTGTGTGCATTCATCTTGATAAGTATATACTGAAATGTGAAACGAGTAATGTTTTTTTAAGATGTTAGAATTCCTTAGAAATCATCAAAAGGTCATTGGGGACACGATGGTTCCCCTATAAAGGGCACTGAAGAAAGGAAGGAATATTGAGAATCGACCATCGGGATAATTATCATCAAGAACATCTACCATCAGAAAATAAAAGTGCATGATATCTTTTCTTCGATAATATGGGACTTGTTTTAGTTCATCCTCAAGACTAACTGTGATCGATGCTTTTAAGGGGTCAAGGAGCCAATAATGAAAAGACACAGCAAAGAGGAAATAATTTCATCAAAAGTATCTCTTGCATCGTGCCAAAATATAATAAGGGTTTTCATCATTAGCATTTATCAATGAAAGGCATCTCATACATTGTCATTCCAAGCATTGCATTTGTCCATATGGCCTCATTCGAGCTTCCAACGGGCAATCCACCCCGTAAGCTCTCTTTTATCTTTTTGTTCGAGTTTCTGACGGGAAATCCACCACGTAAGCTCTTTATCTTTCTGTTCGAGCTTCCAAAGGGTAATCCACCCCGTAAGCTCTTTTATCTTTGTGTTCGAGCTTCTGACGGGAAATCCACCCGGTAATATCTTTATCTTTTTGTTCGAAGCTTCTGACGGGAAATCCACCCTGTAAGCTCTTTTATCTTTGTGTTCGAGCTTCTAACGGGTAATCCACCCCGTAAGCTCTTCATCTTTCTGTGCGAGCTTCTGACGGGCAATCCACCCAGTAAGCTCTTTATCTTTCTGTTTGAGCTTCTGACAGGTAATCCACCCTGTAAGCTCTTTTCGTGCTTCTGACGGGCAATCCACCCCGTAATCTCTTTTATCTTTCTGTTCGAGCTTCTGATGGGAAATCCACCCCGTAAGCTCATTTATCTTTCTGTTCGAGCTTCTAACGCGCAATCCAACCCGTAAGCTCCTTTTTATCTTTACGTTCGAGCTTCTGATGGGTAATCCACCCCATAAGCTCCCTTTTATCTCTCTGTTCAAGATTCTAACGGGCAATCCACCCTGTAAGCTCTTTTTATCTTTTTGTTCGAAGCTTCTGACGGGCAATCCACCCCGTAAGCTCTTTTATCTTTGTTTTTAAGCTCAGAGGAAATCCACCCCGCAATCCAAGTGGGCAATCCAACCCTGCAGTTTCTTTATAAGAAATAGCTTTGTAACCACAAATTCTTTGCTTGTCAGCATACCCCGGACAAAATTGGAGTTCTTGTCTTTACTAATTTCTTATAACGATAATTGGTTAACCACAGTTACACCTATTATCTAATATGAAACAAGTAAAGAGGGGCAGCTGTGAACACCTAATTTTGTCAGGATTTTTTTTAATGTTTTGAAAATAAAAATAATTTTTGCAACAAAATGTGGAATGTTTTGTTCTTGGCCCATTATAAATTTAGACGTGGTCCTTTTTATTGCAAGCCCATGACCCAAACCCAAAATTAAAAAATATATATAAAGAAAACACAAAAAATAAAATAATAATAACAAGCAAAATGGAAAGAGGAAGTGCAGGTTATGATAATCACGTGCATATATGATCAAAAGCAAAAGACAAACTAAGTTAATGCATGTTGGTATGATGGGCAAGTCAACTTTGGTTGAATTTTTGAATTTGGAAAAATAGCATGAAAAGAGAAATGGTGCATCTGCTTCCTGCTTCCCCTGTGATCACATATTCAGAAGTTGGAGCATGTAAAGAGAGCCAAAACGAGACTTGACAAAGGGAAGGAAATTTGAAGCACCAAGAAACACTCAACAAATATAAAATCAATGAGAATGGAAGTCTGAAAAAGACTCTCCAATGAACAATCTTGGGTTGTGTTTTTGTACTCTTGCAAGCAAAGAGGGATTTAAAATGAGGAGGAGGGGACGATTGGAAGGGGACCTTTTTTCTCTGGTTCCATTTTTCATCTCCAAAAATACCCCATCTTCACCATCCTCTATTCATATCATCCCCATCATACACATCTTCATCTTTCAGCCACCAAAAATAAAACAAAACAAGAAACTCCATTCCTCAACCCATCATCTTCATACAGTTTCACTCAATTGAACCCCACAACAACATTCAAAACACAAATCAAAGAATATCAACGTTGCTGTCACCCACTCCCCAGATCCGCCACGAACTCGGACTCCAGCACGCCCCTTTGTCGACGCCACAACAACCACAGGACCGCCTCCGCCACAGACGTCGCACGCCGCCACGAGAGTCCCTGCATCGTTCCCGATCTGCTCCTCGCAAGCCGTCGTGCGCTCCACGTCCACACACCGCCGCTCACAATTCCTGCTCCACCGTCGCCACTAGCACTCGCCGCCGTCTGGTCTCCTTGTTCAGCCATCATCTCCCCCCTGTTTGCTTGTGTGGGTATCGTGAGACTCGGAAGCTTCTAGCTTCCGAGTTTGGTTCTTTTCCTTTTTTCTTTTTTTCATTGTTATTAAGTTATTATATTATGTTGATTTATGTGTTTGGGCTTCATTGAGTTGGGCTTCTTAAGGGGTTATGGGTTTGTTTCTTTTTTTTTTCTTTTTTAGCTATTGGTCTGTTTTGACTTGTGGGCTTAGGATCAATGGGTTTTTTTTTTTGACTTGTGGTCTTCTTTGTTGGCTTACTGGGCCATTTCTTCTTTTATTCAAAAATGTTCTTGAAAATAAAAATAAACTGAAGTTACTTGGAGTCATGGATTTGGGCTTAAAATATGTACCATATCTCACTTTGTCTCTAGAAAAGTTTAAAGAAAAAATAGAAATAGAAGAAAACAAAAAAGGTCTTGTAAATATTTTTCGTCCATATTTTAAAAAAAAAATTTCCCTAAAAAAATCCTTAAAATTTTTCCTAAAATCTCTTTTAAGTTCACGTAACAATCTATGACGTTGATGTATGATTTTCATCGTATGGCTTCATTATCTTGAACCCTGTGCAAGAGTGAATTCCTTTTGTAAAGAAAATATTTTCATTTTACTCCTTTTAACAAAATTTCATCCAATTTTATAAAACAAAAATCTTTTAATTCACGCAACAATTTACAACGTTGATGTACGATTTTTCGTCCTCAAGTGTTGTAAAAGTTATAAGGGTTTATCGTATAGTTTCACTATCTTTAACCCTGTGCAAGAGTGAGTTCTCTCATTTTAGAAATAAAAATTATTTTTATGTTCTACTTTGATAAAGTTTTTTTTTTACAAAATTAAATAAACGAATGCTTTTAAGTATCTCTAATAAATTTTTAGTAAATAAAAATCTTTTTCATTCACGCAATAATCTATGATATTGATGTATGAATATTCATCCTCAAGTGTCGTATGAATTGTATGCGTCTATCGTATAGCTCTGCTATCTTGAACTCGATGCAAGAGTAAATTTTACTTTGAAGTAAAATCTTTTTTTTAACATAAAAAAATTTTAAAAAAAATCAAATCTCTTCTAAAAAATAAAATCAATCAACCAATCAAACATTTTCGATAAGAACTACGTGGCTTTGAGTTTCCCATCGCACCCGGGAATATGTAGGAGCAGAATCAATCATTCTGTCAAGCCAAAATTTAATTTTCTCTTTTGTTGTGTTTATATCTTAGTTTAATTTAAAAAGTGAGGTAAAATAAATATTTTCAAATGTTATTAAAATTATTTTGCACTAATAACTTGAGGTACCATTTTTTTAAACGGGCAATGTAGGGTGCTAACACCTTCCCTACTCGTTACAGACTCCCGGACTCAAATCTCTATATTTTTTAGACCAGTTTCCTTGAAATAAATGGTTTTTCCAATGTTTTTCCCAAATAAAATATTGGTGGCGACTCCTCTGTTTCTACCTTCTTTTTCATGGCTTCCGGACGGGATGGTCGCGACACACCTAATTCCTATGTTGAAGTTTCGGTCATGACTAATTAATTAGGCTAGAGATTTCAGAAATTCACAATCTCTTGGATTAGTGATCCTTAAGCATTAGAAGGACAATATCAATGATCATAACATCAAAAATTTAAAATCAAATCATCTAACTCAATCATGAGCTAGTTTCAGCCTTCACTAAAAAAAATAGGCTAGGGATTTTATTTTGTTTCAATCTCTTGAATTCAATACATATGGGTAATAGAAAGATGAAATCAAGTGTCACTTTCTAAAAATTGAAACAAAATTTCCTCCACCCTCACAACTAGGGTTTCGGCCATGTGAACATGAATAGGAAGGAAATTTTATTTTTATTCATGCTCTTTAATGATGAACATAGAGATTATAGTGAGTTCATAGAGATTACAGTGAGTTCATAGAAATTGAAATCACATTAAAATGATTTTTCTATGATTTTCTAGAAATTTTCGAAAATCTAGATTTCAACATGATGATCATGGCATGAAAAAGTGAAATCAATGAAGAAGATGATGTTTATTTATCAAAGAGAGTAAGGTATATCTCTTGGATGTTGAGAAATTGAAAGTAATAGAGCAAGTTCTTCACAAAGTTTGGTTATGGTGTTCTTGAGAAATGGAGAACAAATGGAGAAGATGAAATGAATGAGTGAAAAATGAGAGAAAATGGCCTAAGTGTGGGGTTGAGACCGTGGAGTTCAAGGGACAAGGGGGTCCAAAGTTTGTTCACTTAGGGACAAAATGGTAAAATCACTTAGGGATCATTTTGGCATTTAATAAAAGGTTAAGGACATGAAAGACTTTTCACTCACATTTTCATCATGACATGGTGAGTCACACCATGACTCACCTACATGAGTCATCATGGGTGACTGATGTTCTCATCCTTCAGCGGGTCCCGGAAATCCCGTATTCAGCTCCGTCGTTCACCCGATTTAATATATCACCCGAATAAATTATAATATTTCCTGTTTAAGTGAAAAAAATTCAAAATAACTAAATTCGATGGAAACGCGATATAAAACCTAACCATTTCATTCATAACCATTTCATGCACGAGTCAAAATTAGGTTTTCTGATCAGTAAACTTTTACTGTCAGTGAAAACACAGATCGGGTTTCGTCTGAATTTTCAACCCAAAATTTAACTGTAACTCTCTACGATAAAGTAGAGTATAAATATGACTTTGTTTTATCCAAAATCATTTTCTAGGTCTCGGGTAAAAATATAAAAAGATATATATATATATTGAAGAACAGAAAAAAAAATCGGGGTGTTACATATTCAGTTAATAAATAAAGAAAAATTTCATAATAAAAAAAATTAAAAATCAAGAACAGAAGAAAATTAGGATATATACATATATGAGCAATACAAGTTCTAATTAAATCAACTTTTCAAGAAGGAATAAATTCACATATTGAATTAGTTCCGAAGGATAATAGAATAAATGATCCAAAAGAAAAAAAATACTAGAGTAATAGAAGGAAATCTAATTAAAATTTGAAATCAAACAAAATATAGGAATTTCATTAAATATTCAAAGACTAAATCAAGCATTGACTCTCGAACATAAATTTTTAAGAGAAAGTTTAATGAAACTAGGAGATAAAAAAAAATTCAATAACCTATTGTGTAAACTATGCATTAACAAATTCAGTATTATTTTCAGAAATAATGATCGAATAAATATTGCAAGATTATTTAAAGATATTGGAAAAATTTATTATCCAAGAAAAAAAATGAAATAACGGAATTAGGAACACTAATAAATAAACCAAAAATACTTGAGATTGAATCAATTCCAAGACCAATTATTCTTCTAGAAAGAACTAATGAAGAAAATGACATTATTAAATTAACTAATCAAGTAAAAGATATATCATTATTTATAAAAAAATGAAATATGAGTAAAAGAGAAGAATTAGAACGACTACATAAAGAATTTAATTCAAACAAAGAAAGAACTAAATCAGATATTAAGGATTTAAACGGAGTTTTAAGTTATTATCTTAAAATTGATCCAGAAAATAGAGATAGGAAATTAATTGAAAAACAAATTATAAAAAAAAAAGATGAATGAACTAAATTGGAAAATTATGAAAGAAAAATGAAGAAAGATTTTAAAGAAGGAATGGAACACATAAGGAATGGGGACTATCAGAGTTAAGTAAGTAGAAAAAGAATTATGGATTATCAGAATATATAAAAATTTGTGTATAAGTTAAGCATGTTAGATCTAACTAATCAAAATTATTTAAAAAACCTATATTAAGAATTAAATGGTGAAGCTACTGATATATGTAACAGACATATAAAATATCATTGTGAATACTGTAATTGTAAAGAATATGATAAAGAAATCGAATTAATAAAAATAATAATTATTAAAATAGAATTATAGATAGAACAATGAGAAATATTCCACTAAAGGTAAGCAATTAAAAAGAAGTCAAAATCATCTATAATAAAAAACAAGGGTACCCGTTGAATTTACCGTAGAAGCCCCTCCGGATTCCGGTGGAGCATGCATTATTTCTCTGAGGTACGCATTTAGCAAACCATATAATATGATTATAAATCATGATACTGGTTTTTTTTTTTTAAAGGTAAAATCATGATTCTTGTTAGGAAATATAAAAGTATAAATGTTTTATTGATAAACTAAACATATCATTTCTTCAAATGTTGAATTTACAAGTTTCAATAATAAAAAAGATATTATTTTCTTAATCAGTACCCTTAAGATATGGGTTAATATTTTCCTATGATTATTTTGAATAACACTACTATGCATATTTATATACATATATAATTCTCATATTTATACAATTTCATCATTTAAATATCATTTCATTTCACTTTATTTTTAATTTTGTATCTATGCAAATTATGGTTATATATAATATATGCTCCACGTGTGAGGCATAGAGACGTGTAACTGACTTTTTTTCAATTATTTTATGAGCTGATATTGATCTAATGTTTTTAAAAACAAACCGGCTGGGCATTGCCTCATGGTCTTACTATGGTATATAACTAATATTTTTGCACACGGGTCATCAATTACCGAGGTAGTTAAAAACGGACAGGGCAGGGAACCGGACAGTAAGTCGGTTTAAATGTCCACTAAAACCGGCCTTTCACCAAACCGGGAAAGGAACCGTCAAAACCTATCAAGGGCGGCCTGGACCGGTTCCTTAAATTCAAATAAAAAAATTGAAAAAACTGAAAAAGCTGTCGTTACTGCGAGTTTAAGGGATTCGACTTCTCTGCCGTTGTGGCGGGTAAAGTCACCTGTCTTTGGCTATTATGAACCGTTGGATCCAGATCCTTGTTGATCTGTCCATTCATTTAATTTTTCAATTATAAGTTTTATTAAATCTATTTTTCTCTCATATTCTATACAATCACAATATTCGCAATGATATTCCATGTGTTTATTACATCTATCAGTGGCTTCCTCTTTTAATTCTTGTATCAAATCTTTTAATCTATTTTGATTTGTTAAATCTATCATACTTAAATAGTGAACAAATTTTTCTACATATAGAGCACTCATTGTTAATTAGCTAGTACTTGGCTTTGATACCAATTCGGAACCACTCTATCTTTTTCCCAGGTAGTGGTAGTAATTAGGCATAATCTGGATGATTATTTTCATGCATAATTTGAGTTACTAATAATTCATACCCATAATCCATTATGTCTTCCTCTATTTCCATAATTTCTTCAATTAATAATCTTCGTTTTTCTTTGCAAAATGCTAATTGAATTCTTTGTTGAATTTGTTTTAGATACAGTGTTTCTTGCCAATGTTGGTGTTTTAATTTATTAATTATTATTTGCTTACAATCTATGGGTATTTTCATTATCAGAATACTTAGTATTTCTTGGTCCATTTTAATCATCTAGTAAATCCCATTCTTCATATATATCAGATAATGATAGTCTATCATATTCAAATTCAAAAGCTAATCTTATTTCTTCCATATAGTTCCATTCTATCTCTAACGAAATGGTTGTAAGATAATAATCTTCTTGTCTAAATTGGGCTTTTATTTTTTCAATTATTAATTGTTTACAGTCAATGGGTAAATCCATTACTAGTACACTTATTATTTCATTTTCTGTTTGATTATCAAACTCAGAATATATTTCCATTATTTTAATCAATATCTTCAAAAGTTGGTGTTGTTAATTTAAAATAACGAGTTGATTGATCTGACTTTAAAATCATTTTTTCTATTTTTTCTATTATTTGTCTTTTATGTTTTTCTCTTTTATTTCTTATATTAATCAGTTCTTTTTCCTTTTCTATCATATATTTTTCCATCTGTTTTCGGTTTTTATCTTCCTTATTTCTTTTAAGATGATTATCATAAATATTCATAAAGTCTTTTATATTCTTTTTATCTTGATTTATTTTATTATAAGATTTTTCATAAATATTTCTTAATTCTTTTTCTTTGTTCATATTCTATTTCTCAAATATTGGGCTAGATCTCTTACTTGATTTGATAATTTATCTATATTTTCGTCTTTATTTTCTTCTATTTCTGGGAAAGTAATTGGTTTAGGGATCTGCCTAAAACTTAGTGATTTTGGATTTCTTATAGAAATTCCTAATTCTGTTAAGTCATTTCTTTTAGGATAATAAATATTTCCTATTTCCTCGAAAAGTCTTGGTATATCTATTCTGTCATTATTTCTAAACGTAATACTATGATGTGAGTTTGTTAGTGCATAATTGACACAATAAGTAATTGAGAAAATCTTATCCCCTGATCTCATTAAATTATTTCTTAAAAATCTATGTTCCATAGTTAGAGTTTGATCTAATCTTTGGGTGTCTAATGGTATTCCAATATTTGGGTGTATTTCGAATTTTAACTTAACGTAGGCTAAGTTTCCTTCGATTACTCCTAATATTTTATCATTAGGATCTGTTATTCTATCATCCTTTAGAACTAATTCGATTGGTGAATCTATTCCTTCTTGAAAGGTTGCCTTAATTAAGACTTGTATTGCTCCTATATGAATATAACCTATTTTCTTTCTATGTGATTCCTTTTTTAAATTCCTCTTTAACTTAATCAATTTTTTCTTATTTAATAGTTGTATGCATGTGTTTCCTTGTGTTTCAGATATATCTATTGGTGTCTCATTAATTATTTTCCCATAATATATTATATTTTCTTTTTTATTGAAATATTTCATTATTCCTCCTAATTTTTTCATATTTGCATCTTTAGATAAATTCAAGTCCTCCTTCTGAATCTTTTGAAATAATTTCGGATCTATTAAAATACTTCCTTCATAGTTTCCGTCTTCTTCAGTAATTTGTAAATGTTCTACATCAGTATTATTAATTATTTCCTTTTCTATTTCAGACATGAGTGATTTCTAGTATAAACTGAATAAAACTAAATGGTTTCTGAGTCATACCTGATCTGGTGTTTTGAAGTAATTCTGGGTTTCTTGGTCCACCGCAGCTTCCGTTTATTTCAAGTTGGAATTTAATCGAGTAGTTGGAAGTAAAGTAATGAAGGTGAAGTAGAGGAATATATGAAAGTAATGTTTGTTTATTATAAACAGTAGTGAAGTACATAGAACAAGGTTGATTCCACACTCAAGGAATCGCTAAGAATAGCTTAGAACTTCTCAGAGAGAATAGAGAGATTGAAACTTTCTTTTTTCAGATCTACCTCTCCTCTGCCTCCGAGGGCTTATTTATATAACCAGAAGGGCTAAGTAATTTACAAAAGAGTCCCTGAATTATTACAATCAATCAGACATTTTAATAATTTCTGATGATGTCATTGCTTACGTCATCCTTCCAATAATGCTTGATGACGTCAGTGTTTACGTCATTCTTCAATTATGGCTTCGTCTGAATCCTTGTCATCTTGCCGACAGTCTTTTTGTTTTTCACATCTTTCACATGCGTGATTGCCATTCTCCTTAATTATTGAGCATAACAAGTCAAGGACAGCTGGTTGGTAATTCATTGAAAGTCCTTGTAGCGTGTAGAAGGGTAATTCAAAGTTCGTCAGTAGTGCTAGGTCTCTTTCTCGAATCAATTTTCCACTAGTTTTGCTGAGTAGCAAAGTATGTGGACCTTTGTACATGGCTTTTATGAAAGAATCTTTACCAATAATTTGGCACTGAGTAAAGATGCTCGCCAGTTGATTTGCTAGGATCATGACAATCTTTTCCTCACTGTAATCCTCTCCAGTAGGTTCATCTCTCATGTAGAAACTATTATTACTTACTCCAATGAAAATTAAATTCTTTGTGGGTTGTTTTGTGGCAAAGTCTGGATAGGTTGAATAAAACTTCAGAAAAATAGTTCTATCCTTTGCGACATTCTTTTGATAGTTTTGGATGGCTTCCTTCAAATTGTATGGAAATAATTTGATTTCTTCCAAGTCTTGACTGAGGTAGAGACATTCAATAAGTCCAAACTGGAACATATTAAATGTAAGGATTGATGTTGCTCCAAGAGTAATTACGGCCTTAACTCCGAAAATATTTCGGTTGACCATGTAAAAACAATTAATTTTTTCTTTCTCGGACCAGTGGGTCAGTCTTTTTAAGTTTTCAAAAAAAATTTCTTTGGAAAATTGAACTTGAAGTTCATGATCTTTTCTTGAAGGGATTTGGTAGTCATCAAGGGAGGAAGGAATTCTTCCAAGTATTTTTAATGAAGTTTTTTGGGCTGGTGGAGTCTTTATGGTTTCAGAGAAAGTCCTTGGGCCAAGATAAACTTCCTTGCCCTTGTCTTGTTCTTTCTGGTAGTCTATCAAAGCCTTTTCTTCTTCTTCTTTGGTACGAAATCCTTTGTGATGGACTCCGGAAATTCCAATGCAGTGAGGGGCTGCTTTGTGCCATTCATTGTAAATACCGGGGTGTGGTCCATTAAAAATGGTGTACCATTTTTCATTAGTGCTTTCCTGTACCTGTTGTTTTATGGTTTTCATAGGATCTTCTTTGATAGGCATTCTTTGTAATTGAAACTTTAGTACTTCAATATTTGTTCTGATCAAGTCAAGCTCCATTATCTTCTCTTTCGAGCATTTCTTGATATTGAATCTGCTTCATTATTTCTTCAGTTGTCGATTGCTCCATTCTCTTGATAAAATATCTGCAAGAACATTTTTATCTCCCTTTATGTGAGAGATTGAGTAATTGTATTCGGCAATTTTCATTTGCCATCTAATCAATCGTCCTTGTTTGTAAGTTCCTTTATGATTTAAGTTCTTAAAACCTGCGACATAAGTCGAATCGGTTCGGACTATAAAGTCCTTATCCAGTATATAAATCCGATGTTTTTCCAACATTCGGATCAAAGCCAATGTCTCTTTTTCATGAGTGGGATAATTAATCTCACTGTCTGAAAAAAGTTCACATATATATCGGCACGATAATTCATTTTTGTATCCAGGGGGTTTTGCTTTCATAACACCTCCCCAATAGTCATTTGAAGCATCAGTCTCAATAATTATTATATCGTCATCCGATGGATGATATAGCTCAGGAAGATCCCGGCATAAGTCTTTCATTTTTATAATAAGTCTATCATCATCATCGGTCCATGTCCAAGTGGGCATCCTTCTTTAATTTTTGTTGAAGGATTCTTCTTTTCTATTTGCAAGATTTTTTATAAAACCTTCATTTGAAATATATGTTAGTAGTCCAAGAAATCTTTGTAAATCCTTTTTCTCCTTTAATGTTGTTGGAAAATTTTGAAGTTTTTCTAGTACATGTCGTTGCATTATTATTTTCCCTTTTTCGATTTCTAATCCTAAATAATTAATTCTATTCTGGGCTAGGACAGCTTTTTTCTTGCTTAAAACTATTCCATACTCATAACATTTGTTAAGAACGAATTCTATCTTTTTAAAGTGATCATCTAATCCTTTGTTTGAAAAGATTAATATATCATTAATATAAATAAGACAAAAATCTTTAAATTCTTTAAGAATTGAATCTATTCTTCGCTGGAAGATTCCAGGTGATTGCTTTAATCCCATTGGGAGTACATTCCATTCATATTGACCTTGAGGACAACTGAATGCTGTTAGTGCCTTAGATTCTTCAGTCAATCTAATTTGGTAGAAACCTGATTTACAATCAAAGGTGCTAAACCAATCCATGTTTCTAATCCTTTCAAAAATTAAATCTTTTCTTGGAAGAAAATAGGCATCTCCTTCCATGGCATCGTTAATTTGTTTGTAATTAATTACCATCCTTCTTTTTCCTCTTTTTATCTCATTATGGTTTTCTACACAAAAGGCTGGTGCAGAGTGTTTACTATTTGATGGTCTAATTAGTCCTTTTTTACACATTTCATCAATGTCTTTTTCAAATTCATCTCTATCTTGTTTTGTGTAAATCATTGGTTTACATTTTACCTCTTTCGTGGGGTCTTTTAATTTTAATTCCACTAATTCAGTATTTTTGTTAATCGTTGGGTCTAAAGGGTTTTCACTACAAACCTTATTTAAAAGTTCTTCTATGTGAGCTGGTATTATTCGATTTGGTTCTAAATTTACTAATATATGGCGAATTTTTGTGCAAATTAAGCTAATAATCTCACCACGTTTTAGCTGTTGAAACTTTAATGAATAAGTACATGTAGAAGTGTGAAGAATTGGTATTTTCATAATTTCTCGTTTTTGTTTTTGATAAATATATGGGGTTCTCAAAGTAATATATGTTAAATATTGACAAAACGATTGATATAATCGTAAGAAATTATTGCCGATAATTATATCTATGCCTGTTTCTTGTTTGTATATTGTTGGTATGATAAATATTTTTTCTTGTATTATTAAAGTAATTCTTTTTGCTATCCAATACAACGAATGTATTGATCCATCAGAAATTTGTATTTTTAATGGTTTTTCCGATCGTTCCCAATTATCAATCAATGCTTCAGTTACGAGGCAGAGACTTGCTCCAGTATCGATATAGGCTTCTGTTACATTCTTACTTTTTTCTATCAATATTTTTATATAGGTACTATTCGAATTCTCCTTCTTCTGAAGATAATTCATCTTCTGTATATTCATATATACTTATTTCTGAATTACTTAATTCTTTTTCTAATGGTTCAAGTTCATATATCTGGAAAACTTGTTTTATTATTTTTGATTTTTCCTTAAAATCTTTTTCTTTCCTTTGAGGGCATTCATTAGCATAATGTCCTTCAACATTACATATCCAACATACACATTTCTTTTTTCCCTTCGGGTAATATTTCCTTGGTGTTGATCTTTTTCTTCTAAAATATTTCTTTTTATTATTTCTGTAATAATTCTTTTTTCTAGGGTAAGTCTTTCTTAAGGTTGATTTCTTGTAATATTTTTTTCTTTTTATTTTCTTTTCACAACCATATTTCCCTGGTTTTTCTATTTCTGGAATGTCACAACAAATGACATTACTTCCTCTATTTAATTGTCTAATTGTTTCTCTATTCAAACATTGTTCTCTTAGTTCTTGGTATAAGAGTTTAATAACTCCTCCTAAAGTATTTGCGGTTTCTTCTGATCTTAACTCCCATAATTTATTTATTTTTGAATTAAGTGGATATGGTAATTTATCTATAAAGATATATTTATATATTTCTTTAGTTTCTTCGTCTAGTTGATAATAGTATTTTTGATATTCGCAGATAAAACTTTCTATCTGACACATATCACATATTTGCATTCTATTAAGGTGTGACTTGACATTTTCAATTAGAGTTTTATTTGTCTTTTCTCTTTGTTCCATTAAATTATATCCTAAAAATTCTTGGTGTATTAGAGTCATTATTAATTTAACATAGTCTGCGCTATTATCTACCATTCTTCTGAAGTTAATCCATTCTGCATCCTTAATTCCTATTAGAAATTTTTGCACATTCCCAGTTGTTTTGAATGTCACAAAATTTTTTGTTTCTATAAAGTTTAGCAGTTTAAATCTTTCGTCAGTTAGGATCATTAAGATTATTTCATTTGTCCATCTTAATAATACATCTTCTTTATTTCTAATACAGTCAAGGTCAAGTATCTTTCCTGTATTATGGTATCGAGGTTTAAATTCTTCTTGAATCTTTGTCCATTTTTTATTATTTTTCCTTGCATATCCTTTATTATACATAGCTTCTGTTTCATATTTATCCCAAGCTCCTTCGGGTGTATATTTATATTCTTCCTATTTTCTTTTAGGGCTTTTTCCACTATATTCTCCTCTTTCCATTTTTATATGGTTTTCTTCAGATTCTGAAGAGGAACTATAATTTAAGATTATTTCCTCATTTTTCTTTGTTTTCTATGTCTTTTTTATCAATTTTTTCGATATTGTGTATTTGATTATTTTTTTCTTCAACTATTTTGAGTTGTTTTAATAATTGTTGAATTTCTTCTAAATCATTTGATTTTCTTAATGTTTCCATGTATTCTTCTTTTATCCCCTCCATGAAGATTCATGTTCTAGTTCTTGTTTAATTATTATTCCTTTTAATTTTCTGGATTCTAAAATTTCTTTTAATTCATTTTTTGTTATACATCTATTATTTTCTTCATATTCTAATAGGTTTTCTAGTTGTTCTAAAATACTTTTTATTCTAATAATATCATTATTTTTATCTATCTCTTTTCCTTTATTAATATTATTTAAGGTTTCTTTAATATTTTCTATTTCATTTTTTCCTTTTTGTATTTTATTGTAAGTGTAATTTGCAATTTTATCTGTATTTTCAATTAATTGAATAATATTTTTATTAATTTCTATCATGATTCTTTCTAATTCTTTGAATCTTGATTCTATTTCCTCGGATAATCCCAATATCCTATACAATTTTCTAATTCTTGTTTTAATCGTCCTATTCTTTTTCTAACCAATTCTTGGTGATAAATAATGTATTCATTTGGCTCTAGTGTTTCTAATATTTTTAGGTATTTACTTAACTCCTTAATGTTTTGTTTTAAGGTTATTATTCTGTTCATTATTTTGGTGTTTATGGATGAAATCAATGGCTAGGATTTATCAAAGTCAGGTGACGTTAGTTATTTAACGTGAGACAATTCTTATCCGAGTTTAAGGGTACCCCTCTACCCCCTTTTGCTGGTCGATCCTTCGTGCTCCAGTAGCAGCTCCACAGAGATGAATAGATGAAGAACGGTGGAGTTAATATGCGCGACTATTGTGGTGGGTGAGAGTGACAGAGAAAAAGTGGAAGACTGGAAATAAGAGATGCAACAAATGAGAGAGTCTGGCGGCTAGGGTTTTCTTCTACTACCTCACCTAATAAAATATAAGAATGGGGTGGGTAGTAATGGAAAGAAGCCCAATACCTTTTCCCCCCTGTTGTTTACGAGAAGGCTGAAGCCATAAATAAATGCAAAATATGATATTTCACATTCAATTCTCCATTTCAGTGTTTATACTTTATACATTTCTTTGGGTTTAATATTTCAAAATAAAAAATTAGATTTAATAATTCTAGATGTTATGTCATATTTGATTTTTTTTTTTCATATGTAATATTATATTTAAAAATACTATTTAGTTAATACTGGTTTAACCACGGTTCAACCATGGTTGGACCATTGAACCTTAAACCGGTACCTTCACCGGTTCGATGACCGGTTCGGTTTTGAAAATCTTGTCAACTATTATTATTATTGATAGCACTGATATCATTAATAACTTGAATTGTGCCTCTGTATCTACCAAACTTTTTTTTTGCTTTATCCTAAATTAAGTCCACTATGTCAAACATTTTATTTACTTATTTCACACTTTACTTTCAATATTTTCTTCCCACCCATAATGGTGGTACTCATTCATCTCCAATGCTTTTTATTTATAGACAGAAGTGATCAGCAAAAACCTTGAAACAATTTTATCTATAATTTGAGTGCAAAGAATTGAATATCATTTTTATTTTAAAATGATATTACAATACGTAATGCAACACTATTTGTTAAGTGTTCATCTTTGATTATTATTAATGATCAACTAATCCTCTTAAATCATGTGGTGCTGACACGTGTCCCTTTATTAGAAAATCAGCAATTCCCCTTATTAATTGTATAGATATAGATTTATTATTTAAAATATAAAAAAACAAAGGCAAGGATGTAGAAAAAATAAATTAGAAAATATGAATAGCTCTGCCTCTATTTATGTCAATTCAAAGATTGTCGTGTTTGACTCCCAAAATATTGTACCTTTACCGGTTTGTAAATATTTTATAACAAAAAAAAATATAAATTTTAGAAAATAAAAAATATAATAAAAAAATTTCATCACTTGACATGTGGCTTGTACCATTGTGCTACACTAAAATCATCATTATATATTGATTTATTATTTAAAATAGAAAAAACAAAGGCAATGATGTAGCAAAAAAAAAAATATTAATAGCCCTGTCTCTATTTATGTCAATCCAGAGATTGCCGTGTTTGACTCCCAAAACAATGTATCTTTACCGATTTGTAAATATTTTAAAACAAAAAATATATAAATTTTGAAAATAAATAAAAGAATAATAAAAATATTTCATAACTTGACATGTGGCTTGCACCCTTGTGTTACACTAAAATCAGAATTTCTCCTTATCAATTAGTATAGATATAGATTTATTATTGGTTTGGTTTGATTCGGTTCGAACAAGAAAATATTAAAATATATATATATATATATATATATAGTATAAAATATTAAATTTTAAACTATTAAACTATTAAATTATATATACATTAAAATATAAGTATATAAAAATTAAAACATCAAGAACATAACAACCCTACTTTTACTGTTTGCCAATTTATGATTGGTTGATAGTGTAAAAAACTTTACACTATCAGTGTATACAAATAAATTAAAAAAAATATTAGGAAAAAAATTATTAGAAAAAAATTAAGGAAAACGTTAAAAAAATTAAAAAAAAAAGTTAACAAAAATTAAAACAAGTTTAAAAAAATGTAAATTTTTAAAACAAAAATTTTTAAAAATAAAAAAATAAAAAAAACAAACGTAAAAAAAATCAAAAAAGTAAAAAAAAAATAATTTTTTTAATAAAAAAATTAAAACTATTTTTTTTATAAAAAAATGGTAAAAAAAATGCCGCTGACACGTGTATGTATAGTAAAATTGTCTCTCCACCTTTTATATTTGCATAGATATAGATTTTATTTAATGTAGGATTCGATAGCTTTTCATGTATAATTAATACGTAATTTTTGAAAATTAAACTATATTAAATTATTAATATAAATAACTTGTTAATTTCTTGTATAATCTCTTCAATTAATATTTCAAGTTGAAGCAATAAAAGTCAATGGTTTTCTCTTCTAAAACATTTTCTTATTTAACATCTTTTTTGTATATTTATCATGTTAAGATTTAAATCACAATAATTAATTTCAAGTTAGAAAAGTCATATCTTATAATGGGTGAAGGGATCAGACCCAACAAAAATTATTATTGTGAAAATTTTGGAGCAGTGAAAAACACCAATTAAATTTAAATATTGGTTAATTTTTATGGGAATTTTGTATAGAAGAGATCACAAGAGAGAATCAGAATATACATGAACTAATTTCTGTTGAAAAAATCGATGCAATAATTAGTTGTGTGGTGATTATAAGTAAGGAATGATGGACACGATGAGTTTAGAGAGAGAGGCTCTGCCTTCTCTCTATCCTTTTTCTCTCTATGAGCCGGTACACCCAATTAGGGTTTCTTCCTCCACTTGGTTGGAGCTCTCTTCCCTCCCTTGTGGAGGCTCTCCCCTCCCTTATGGAGGCTTCCCCTCCCCTTCCTTGGGGTTTATCCAAAGATGTTGTGCTCTCTTCCCTCGCCTCCGTAGCGAT
Organism: Sophora flavescens; assembly: GCA_030762895.1. NCBI lineage: Eukaryota > Viridiplantae > Streptophyta > Magnoliopsida > Fabales > Fabaceae > Sophora > Sophora flavescens. The sequence continues at coordinate 130,196,508 of CM061062.1, read as the reverse complement.
ATGGCCGCCACCACCCACCAGTCCCTATCGCTACCCCCTTCCCCTGCTCCTCCACTCGTAACCGCCATGGTCGTCCTTATCAGAGACCCTTTCATCCCGCCCCAACACCAGGTTTCTTCTTCACAAGCCCCAGATCTGATCATTACTCCCTTATCCCTTCACCCACCACCATCTCCGCCTCTGCCCTAGCGGAGCAACGACCACCACCTGAGCCACCTCCTCAAGTCATGTGGCAAACCCCAAAAGAAACTCTGGGTCCCCGACTTTCTTCCAGCCAAAGGCAGTCAGAGTTCGCTCCTCCACTGTTTGTTTTGGGTCCCGAACGCCCTCCACGAAAGCCGCCGGATGCAGGTATAGTTTCTTATCTTGATAGTCTTGTTGTTGCTGCTGCCTCTGCGGGCTTCTTTTTGTGCAGGAGGGGCTTCCAGATTTGTAATGGAATTTTGCACCTATGGTGGTTGATGGAAAGACCCAAAAGAGATGGGCACACTAGTGCAGAAAAGGGATTCCACATCGGTTATTTTTGGCTTTTCACATCGGTATTTAAACTGATGTTGAAACGACCGAGGTTGTTTATTGTTACTTTTCACATCGGTTTTAAAACCGATGTCTAAAGTACACTTTTAACAGTGGTTTTCTAAATAACCAATGTGGAGAGTTCATTTTTCACATGGGTTATCACAAAACCGATGTGGAAATATCACTTTACAAATCAGTTTTAAAAATAACCAATGTGGAAACAAAACCGATGTAGAAAGTTCACTTTCCACATCGGTTTTTTAATAACCCATGTGAAAAGTAAACTTTCCACATCGGTTTTTGGATAACCGATGTGAAAAGTCTCATTAAAAAAAAACTCTTTTTACATTTCTATCATTCATTTCCCCTGTTTCAGTAATCCAGATCAATACCAGTATAACATATTCTAAATATTCTCAACACAATCATTTTTGTACAACAAAAACACACTAAATTAATATATACTGAATTTATTACGAATAATACATATGTTCAATTACATTCAGACAACAAAGATAATTAGAAACCAAAAAGCTACATGATATATTATAGATTTCATATCAAAATATATATCAGTCGATAGTACACTATAGCTAGTACATGATAAGTTTTTAAACTAACTACATACAAACTATGGTTGGTACACTTCAAGAAAGAAAGTTACCCAACGCCTCCTTATGTTATTGATGTCGGCATCAGATAATGGAGTCGGATTGTTGAATATCTGCAAGTTTAATTGGACAAAAGATTATATCTTTAAGTAATAAACTAACATAAAACATATAACGAATCTATAACTGTTACTTCTAATTGTTACCAATTAACATTTACCTCGTGCCATATTTCAGTGATCCTGGAGGAGATAATTTCGACCATCCACTTCATCACATAGTATCCACATTCCCATGATCCACGTTGTATACGGGACTACATACAAATGAAACCCAATTAGAATATGAGGAATTAAATAGAAATCAATAATTATACCCACTGCATTTGAAGCGTTTGAACTAATAAATATCTTACGTTAGAAATAATCCATTTAATAGCCCGACGCCTTTCACCACGCAACATGTGGTTTGAATTAATAGGACTATCATGACAAAATAAATATTAATTAAAGTATATCTAATAGATTTCAGATAATTAAAACAATTGCATTACTGATTATAAAGTATTTTAATGCTTACGTTTCCATGATCATCTTCAGTTCATTCGTCAGCTTATTTCCCATTGAGCAGAAGAAGACCACGACATTCATCCTAGGGTACAAGATCAACAGTTGCCAATGCTTGCTATATCTGCGGAATAATTAGTGACTAAGTCATATATAGTTATAATTAAATAACTGGTACTTACTTATTGAGATAAGGTGCAAGGTAGAATTGATGATCGTCTCGGGCAAGTATATCACGTATGGTCGAGTCTTCTGATGCTAGGAGAACATCACCCTGAATGAACATGGGGTCAATGAACCCATAAAGGGTGAGGTTACCCTGATCAACTAACATACGATGCAGATACCTAATATATTGAAAAAACATGTTAATTATCATAGTATTTAAAATTTAATTACTTAACTTATAAATAAAATATACTTACGTGCACCATAACGATAGGTGTGCAGAACTGGCCATTTCTTTATCGAGTACAATCTCCATAAGTTCCTTCTTTGGAATATACAGTTCGTCACCTGGACTGGTATCATGTTCCAACCTTACCAAAGCTACGTCATTCTCTATGGTCACAACCTGTATAGCCAGAAGTTTAAAAACATCACCAGGTGCCCCTTTGTCGATCCCCTAAACAACAAAGATATATATTAGTAATCACAGATAAATTATTTCATTCGTAATTAATTAAATGGTCAAATGAATACCTTGGCAGGAGCTGACATCTCTGGTCTTCCTGGATCCGACCTTTTAGGCAAAATATCATTTCCAACATCCTAAAACAAATAAAAATAAAGCATTATCTTTAAACAATAGTAAATAATTTCAACTATGAATATAGAAAACACAACTAACTGAATACCTCATATGCAACAAGAAAGCTGACCAGTCTTCTTGGCCAGGGGATGAAGTTACCGGGGGCCTGACCCATTGTTTGGACCTCCTCGGTGGGCACAGGGACTCGACCATCAGCATCTCGAATAATATCAACAACGACCCTCACCTGATCATCCGATAATAAAGGATGGTGTATGGTATTACCGAAGTTATTATGTGTCCTCCCCAATGCCACCAAGCGGCGATTATGATGATCATCAACATACAGCTCACACCTATCAGGGTCGTTATCATCATCATCATCATCATCATCATCATCATCATCATCATCATCATCACCATCATCATCATTTTCAGGCTGATGAGCAGGATCACATGAGCCCTTAGTGCTCACATGGACAGAGGGTTGAACAGAGGGTTGTACACTTGCTATCATCATCTGTTTGGGACATATAAGTCAATATTACCATCGCCGGGCAACCGCTCGGCCATCTCCTGTCTAAGCTCAGCTGCAATCTCCTGTTTTAGCTGTGCTCTATCTGCATCAACATCCCTGTGGCATTGGTGTGAAGATGAACCATGGTATTGGCTAATGCCGACGCCCCATCCAACACCAATGACACGGCCCGAGTGGTCTGGTTTACCGATGGCAGCAGCTAAGATATCATGGCGTCCTCTAGGAACAAAGGTTCCTTGGGTTACCTGCTCGTCCAAGGCATCCTATAACATATAAAATATCAGGTCACATTACAATTCGGTAACAATGTTAAAATGACAATTACAATTCAAACTATGCTTACAATCTTCTCAGCTACTTGGCGGGCCTCCTCAGATGTATATTGTCACGTTTTTCTTTGTTGGACCATCTTCCATTTACGATGGCGTGAGGGTGGAGGTGGATCAACAACTTCTGGACGATTTTCAATGTTAGGATCCGCCTGAGATGCTGCTTCCTGAAATGCTTTCTTTTCCTCTTCCACCATTATCTGACCAAGTTTTTTATATCCCCCATGAGACAGTACATGGGGGTAGACATTCTTGCTTTGGTTTTCCTGCCTCTTTTTCCTCTTCTCCTGTTATAAATAGAAGGCAATTAAATTACATAAGTAAATAAAATTAATGAAATTACATAAATTTAGAGACAAATCAAATAATTTAACCTGAAAGCTGGGATCATGTCGGCTCTGAACAAAGCGATCCCACGTTGCCTGGTCAAGAAACGGGTACACCTCAAGTGGGTTCGATCACATGTTGGATTGAATACATAGTATCTGCCCAGGTCGACCTTAAAAGCCCTCCAACGCTCACCAGCATACTTTATCAAACACTTCTTCATATCCGTCGTATCCGGTATGTCAAAGGTGAGCTACATTAACACCAAAAGAGTCAACGAATTACTGTATGATATTAATAAGATTAAAATAAAGTAGATACAAACAAACACATGACGTAAAAGTATAGATACTAGAATACTCTCCCATATATGATCCTTCACGTCCACCGGTACATCTTTCCAATTATCAATAAGTATAGTAGGTCTGCTTCTAGCAAGGGTCGCCACAAAACCGTTAAATCGCTTCCGCCATTGACCTAATAGGATTGAGGTTATTATCAAAGTCTATTCTTATCCTTTGATTTGAACCACGGTTGGCAGTCAAATTCCTCATTCGTGTGTCACGTCTACCCTTTCTACCTGAAGACGGGGTTTTTAACCCGTTGCATGAATGAGGGATATCCTCAGGATCAGCCATGTATACCTGTTTAAACAAAAAAACACCTGTTAGTATGTCGGGATAAATATCAAACATAACTTATAAATATCGATCAACGTACGTAAACATAACTTATCAATATCAACGTAAACATATAATATGACTTTAAACATAACTCAAACTAAACTTACATTGTGGTCAATTAGTAAAGTTCTCCCATAACCCTTCTTGGTGATCATTACGAGTAGCATGTACATCATCCACTTCATTTTCCTAATTGAAATTAGGCACCCGTGTTGAGAAAGAAGGAGTATCAGAAATATCAAGAGTTGAATCTTGATTTCCCTCACTACCATTATACAAGTTTTTTCCCTGGAGAACCACAGACCACCTTCTGTTAGAAGGATCACGGATATAAAACACTTTTTTTGCTTGGGATGCCATGATGAAAGGCTCTTCTTTAATACCTGCCTTATTAAGGTCCACCAATTTGAATCCTAACTCATCGGTTTGCACACCATTGTTACTGTTAACCCACTGACATTTAAAAACAGGTACTCTAAACTTCGTGTAATCAACCTCCCATATCTTTTCAATGATTCCAAAGTATGAAACAAATGTCATAACAGGGTTTTTATCTTTCGAACTAGAGAAATGCATGGACTCAGCGACGACCATAATTCCCACTGTTTTGCATAGTACTTTTGTCATCCTGGGACTTTGTATAGAAGGAAAACTTATTGATATCATACCCACTCCAGCATATGACATCAAAGTTAGGCCCCTGTGCTAGCCATTTTAATGTATCAGAAGCAATACCATCCTTTGCAATTTTTTCTTTAAACCAGTTCAAGAAACTCTTGTTATGCTTGTTCAAACACCATTTTTCATTCATTCTAGGGTAAGTTTCATTGATGATACTTTTGTGCTCACATAAGTATGGTTCAACCTCATCAGTGTTATTCAATATATACAAATGTGCTTGAAGCACTTCCTCCCGATCAATGCTCTTAACAGTGATACCTCGTGTACCCTTACCATCATATCTTCCTTCGTGACGAGACTTCGGAAGCCCTACAGGTTCCGCTTCTGACATGTAGTCTGTACAAAACTCAATAGCTTCTTCTACAACATACCTTTCAACAATAGATGCTTCGGGACGGTGTGGATTCTTTATATATCCTTTCAAGATATTCATGTATCGCTCAACCGGGTACATCTACCTTAAATAAACGGGGCCGCACAATCTAATCTCCCTCACTAGATGAACAATCAAATGAACCATGATGTCAAAAAATGAAGGTGGAAAATACAACTTCAATTGGCACAAGATAATGGCTGCCTCATTTTCCAAGTCATCAAACTTTTTAGTGTCAATGACCTTTCTACATATATCATTGAAGAATAAGCATAACCTAGTAATGGCATGTCTGACTTTTTTAGGCAAGATGTCACGAATGGCCACCGGTAGTAGTTGTTGCATCAAGACATGACAATCATGAGACTTTAAGCCAACTAATTTGAGATCTTTCATTGAGACAAGTCTTTTGATATTTGAAGAGTAACCCTGTGGCACTTTGACTCCCCGTAGACATTCACATAAACTTCTTTTCTCTTTTTTTGATAAAGTATGACATGCTGGGGGACAAATAAGTCTTCTTATCCCCCACTTTATGTGGAGCTAACTGCTCTTGTATACCTATCGCAACTAGATCAAGAAGAGCATTCACACCATCCTTTGTCTTGCCTTGAATGTTGAGAAACGTTCCGATTAAACTGTCACACACATTTTTCTCCACATGCATCACATCAATACAATGTCTTACATCAAGCTTGCACCAGTATGGAAGATCAAAGAAGATCGACCTCTTCTTCCATATTTTCTTCTCGGTAGCCTTCTTCTCGGGTCTTCCCATAGATAACATTAGTGTTGTTCACCCTTTCATAAACTTGCTCTCCAGTCAAGGCCACCGGAGCAATTTCATTCTCCGGAAGTCCATTGAAAGCTTTTCTCAATCTACGATAAGGATGATTACGTCGGAGAAATCTCCGATGCCCAAGATAAACTGTCTTCCTTCCATGTAGCAGATGATGGTAACATGTGCCTTCTTCACATATTGGACATGCTTTATGCCTCTTAACACTATACCCACACAGGTTCCCGTATTCTGGAAAGTCATTGATGGTGCAAAATAACATGGCACACAATCTGAATGTCTCACGGCAATACCTATCGATCATATCAATGCCTTCATCCCACAACATTCTCAAGTCTTCAATCAAGGGACTCAAATAAACATCAATATCATTTCCTGGCTGTTTAGGACCCGGAATCATCATACTTAACATAATGTATTTGCGCTTCATGCACAACCAAGGAGGCAGGTTGTAAATTACCAGGAGAACATGCCATGAACTATGAATACTGCTTAAGTTTCCATATGGATTCATTCCATCGGTAGCAAATCCAAGCCTGAGGTTTCTGGGCTCATTGTCGAAATCCGGAAACAAACTATCAATTCTCTTCCATTGCAAAGAATCGGCCGGATGGCGAAGCTGTCCATCACACTTCCTCCCATCTGCATGCCATCTAATGTTCTTTGCGTCATTTACATTAGCAAACAATTGCTTGAACCGCGGAATCACAGGAAGATACCATAACACCTTCGCAGGAGGACCTTTGGTGACCACATCACAACTAGAATCATCATCCTTCACTTTGTAGCGTGATACCCCACACCTGGGACACTCGTGCATCTCTTCAAACTCTTTCCTGTACAATATGCAATCATTGGGGCAAGCGTGTATTTTCTTATACTCCATACCCATCGGACACAATATCTTCTTCGCCTCATAGTTTCGAGATGGCAATGTGTTACCTTCCAGAAGCATGTCTTTCAACAACTCAAGTAATTCGGTAAAGCTTTTATCGCTCCACCCATTTCTCGCCTTCACATTTAACAATCTTAACACCACTGACAACCGTGTGAAATTATTGCACCCCGGATACAAAGCCACTTCCGCATCACTGCACAAAGTATCATACACATGTGCGTGTCGAAAAGACTCTTGCCCAACATCACGAATCATGTCCTCTAGTCCATCGTCCATATCCACGTCATCAACTTCCTCTCTATCCGACACCCTCGGTCTGTCTAACGATTCACCATGACATATCCATGTTGTATTACTCTTGCAAATCCCCTCACAAATAAGATGATCACGTATCTCCTCGCCTTCTAGTCGTCTCTCATTCAAACAGTTAACACAAGGACAATAAAACCTTCTGTTACCACTATCAGGAGCATTTGTTCTTGTAAACTGTAGAAAATCTTCCACTCCATTCTCATACTCATCACTTGTCCATCTAGCATTCATCTAACCACGATCCATGACTAAAACCAATAACTTCGTACTTAGTCCAACATATTCATCAACCACTTCTTATGACAGGGTATGGCCCTATCCCATTAGAGAAGAAACTTTTTCAACATTCGGTTAACAGTTAGTCCTTAACTCTCATGCTCATACTCGACGAAATTTCGGCAGCATTTCCCTTCGGTCTCCAACGTACACGACTTGAACGCGATGACATCCACCACGATAAAGTATGCACCCGGAGAACGAAAGGAAATGTATCAATCCGAACTTTCATCAAGTATATAACATTAGAATCAATGAATAACTATTTTAACTGAATGAATTTTTTTCCCCCAAACTGTCCAACTTTGGACAATTCAAGATCCAATACAATGAGCGGTCATTAAGCACATACACGTGTGCTCATTAGTATTGCATCTCAAATGGGAAACTAATGCTTTACTAATTAATTAACATTAAGAAAAATAATAAAACACTCCAACTCAAGTACAATGCAAACAAAAACCAAACGAGAAAAGTGGAGAGGAGAAAGCTTACTAGGGTGTGGGAAGAACACTCACTTAAAAACCGTAATGAATAATGAATATTCTGCTTAATATTCTGCTCGGAACTTGTACCGTAATAGTTTCAATAACAGCAAGTGTACCTATACAAAAAGAGAAGCACTTTGTGAATATTTTCATAACAAGACCAGAATAACAAGTTCACAACAACAATTATGTAGCTTGATCAGTATAGGAGCATAAATACAGAAGAACTTCGACAGAGATAAATTACACACATACATATAAGAAATAGCTGAGCTTACAGTAGAAAATCCAAGTTGATGAACACATATAAGGCTGTATACACATATAAATGATTTAGCAGGTAGAATGATAAATGAAATCTGGAGCTCAAAATTTCATGGGGAAGATGATCAAAATGAAGTCTGGAATGGTTGAGTTAGGTGTGTCAAGATTGCTCTCACTCTCATGCATTTAAATCTATAACTCTTGAAAAACAAATCGGAATTGTAAGTTTTAGTCTCTTGATATTTAACATGGCAGGCAAGCAAAACATATAGACTAATCAATCCTATCCTACCTAAACCTAACATAAAATCGATCCAACTTAATCAGCTAACATTTATATTACTTTCAGTCACTTAATGAGGCAAAACTTATCTTATAAATCTCAACCAGATAAATGACAGCAAGCTAAACATAACTGCAAAATTCTCACACTAGATCATTATCCATCATCCTCAATTATAAGAAGACCTTTTAAAATTATATTGATAACTGTCAAAGACAACTCCTTTTTAAATTATATCATACTCGATCAACTGTAAAATCTTAAAGACAAAACATATCCCCTGCATGAATCCTGCTTAACAAATATCCTCCATGGAAAGAAATAACGCTTTAACTCAATGGGATCATAGCTGCATTGTGTAGGTAATTTTGGAGACACAACTGATGCGTGTATTTTTAGAAATATAATTAAAGGCAAGTGCACCTCGTCGCAATCAAGTAATACGGTGGTGAGACCGGTTATCGTATCCACAGGGATTGGATGTCAATTACCAATTCGCAAATTCAACAACTATCTAGACTAATCTAAAATATGAGAGATTAAAACTAAAGAAATAAAATATTTTTGTCTTTTTGTAATTTTGTCAAACACTTGGTATGCAAACAGGGATGTGGTTAGAATTGTCGGGTTTAGACTACACTAATCCTCCCTTAATTGCAATGAAATGGTAATCAACACAAGTCCTAATTCAATTATGCCAATCAAGCCTTTTCTAAAGTACTCAAGCCTAATGTCTTAGGTGCATTGAGCCTAAAACCCCAAATTGAACCCTAATGTCTTAGGTGGAATAACTTGAGATTTTGCATTAAGTTAAGACTTATAAGATTGCAAGCAGCCAACACCTATGTCTAGATTCTTGACCTACTTGGCATATGATTCATGAGCATGCCTTAATACCAACCTTCCAGTCATCTATCAAAGCAACAAATCATTCCTATGGGTAGCTAATCCAAGGAAAGCATTAAACACAGAATCACATACTCATAACGAAATAGAAACTTGTATTAAAATACCAAATCAATTACAACAAGTTCAGAAAAGTTACATCTAACCCCAACAATGGGGATTTAACTACTCATAATAAGGAAGTACAAAAAGGAAAAAGAGAAGGGATGAAGAACACTCATAGACAAGCTTCCTCCAATCTTCTCTCCATCCAAGAGCAGAGAAAACGCCCCTTTTTGGGTAGAAACCCTCTCCAGCCTCTCCCGCCTCACCCCGCCTCCAAGTGCAGATTATTTTAGGTTATAATTTAGTCCCTTTTTCTGTCTGCAGTGGTTTTATTTATAGGTCCGTCGCCCGTCACGGCCGTGATGGCCATCACGGCCAGGCCGTGATGGTCTCTGACTTGGGCGCCTCTTCATTCACTTATTCATCACGGCCGTGATGGATATCACGGCCAGGCCGTGATCGTTTCTGACTTTTCCAACTAGCAGGTCACGGCCGTGATAGCCATAACGGCCAAGCCGTGACGACTTCGACTTTTGGCTCAATCTTTTTCTTACTCATCTGCTCCTCACGGTAGTGAGGGCCATCACGCCAGGCCGTGATACTCTCCGCTTGGCTCATAATCTTCACTTTTCAAGCTCTTTTTCATCCAAGCTCCACCAAGGCTGATTTCTCGGGCATTTTTCCACTAAATCCCGCAAAACAACACACGAAACCACCTCATCCGTTCCAAGGGAAAAACTATACAAAATCAACACTAAATTGGCCTAACTATATGCAAATGCATGCCGAAATGTACATGAAAAATGAGGTAAAATCACACTCATCAAATCACCCCAAGCTTAAGACTTTGCTTGTCCTCAAGAAAAAACTAAGGCCAGAAGAGATAAACAGTCAAAGCATGGATAGTGAACTAAGAACCCGAGTAAAATGATCCAAGCAATAGGCAATTCAAACAATTCAGCAAGAGACAATCAATTCAAGTCCAATTAGGGGCTTAAGTTTCCTAGACTCACATTCTCACTGATTCGGGAACTCTTGCTCACTTGAAGCTCACCCCAAGCTTGTTTACTTGCTTGGCTCTCTTTCTTGCCTCACTCACTCAAGTGTTCAAGTATATATAACAATTCGCTCCATTTTCCTCAAGGAATGATTCCTACCATATGCTTGACTATCAACCAAATCTCCACTTTATTTATGAAAACACCTAAGAATCAAGAGGTCTTTATTTGGTTGTAACGTGGCCATGGGATTAATCTTTAGGTGGGGATAACAAGAAAGGGATATTTCAAAAGGCTAAACCAAGTATCAAACATTTCAACACAAGAAACCTTCTAAAATACCTTCTTGGGTTTTCAATACATTTTTCCACCCTTCTTTTCTTTCTTTTTCTTTTTATTATTTTTCACTTCTCTTTTTGTCATCCCCTTCTCTATTTATTTATTTATTTATTATTTTTTTTTTCTGATTCTTTTCCCAAACTTTCAACTACCTTTTTCACCCTTTTTGTGATACTTTAGAAGGTCCCTTATCAAGTATATGTATCCAAATTTTTCAGGGTACCAAGAAAAGCATTTTATTCATTTTGGCTCAAAATTGGGCAACTAAGGGTAGCATTTACACATTCAAAGCTCGGAAGGCCAGAAAAATACCTATTGCCTCAATCATTTTCAAAAATGTTTCCAAAAATTTTTAAGCTTTAAAATGGTTTTAAGTCAAGTTCTAGAGAAAACAGACCAAGAGGAATAACACTCTACACAAAGAATGGGAGCAGATTTAGTGAGTACCCCCTAATGGCTCAAAAGCTCACATTTATCAGTTCAAGAACCAGTGAGAAACACAAGTCTAAAGAAACATATGCTAATCATCAACTATCCAAGATCATCTCAAGCATATTCATTTGCAGCCATATCACAAGAATAAACAGAATTGGGTTCAAAAATCCACTATCACAATTTAATTGGCACTTAGCTCTCACAATCATAAGCTCAATCTAAGCAAGGGTAATCAATTCATGTGATCATGCAAATTTAAGCCTATATGAATGCAATATTTACAATGCAAGCAAAAAGATTACCCCTACCCCAAGCTTAAAGATTTACATTGTCCCCAATGTAAACAATCAAGTTGGAGAGGGGAAAGAAAAATAAAATAAAACAAAGGAAAAATGGAACGGCTTACCGAGGCGGTAGCGGGTGTTGGCTCACATGCTTTATGGCTTTGTTTCTCCCTGCTCTTTTTCTCCTTCCTTTATTCAAAATCTGAAGACACTTAACAAAATTATTAACAAACCTCTTGAGCTTCTCAAATTATTCAAGAGGTTAAAGCAAAAACAAAATTAACTAAAGAGAAGGGTTAAGAAAAGTTGGGTTGCCTCCCAATAAGCGCTTCTTTAACGTCACTAGCTTGACTCATCAAGAAGCATCCACCTGGATCCCATAACCTGTGGTATAAGGACCAAGGAATGCTAACCATGTGAGATCCTTCACCTGGATCCCACGATTTGCAGCAAAAATGTGGAAGTGAGCACTCGAAATTCATGCCGACTTCTTCAAATGGGAAGCGCTTTTCAATTCCACTCGGGTCAAAGATGACCCCTTTATCCATAAAATCTTCCCAATAAAAATGGGGTTCAACCTCAGGTAGAGGCATGAACTCCATTGTTGATCGCTTTAAAATATGAGGTGGCAAACAAATCGAGAGGATCATTGGTGCTGTTTCGCTTCGTACCATCTTCACTCTCAAAGACGCCAAATCCATCACCTTCCAAATATGCAGAAATCTCCGCACAAACCACACAAGTGTTTCTCCCATCACATTCCACACATGCATAGGGGCCAATAGCATCATTTAATTTCACAAGTTCTTCATCATCCCCGAGCATGGTGACATAGCTATCCTCCAAATGCCTCTTCCTTTCAGTGCTCTTTAGTCAAGGGTTCAATGGGGGTGGTGCACCTATGTTCTCCAAAACAGGGTCTTCACTTCTTGACTCGGTTGCTCCCACTTCTTCTTCTTCCTCCTCATCCATCATTGCATCATCTTCATCATCATCCATCAAGTCCTCATTTGGCATTTTGGGTAGTAGGTTAGAGAGTTCCTCAATACGCCTGCCGAGACTTCGAATGGCATCTTCTTGATTCTTTAATTCTTCCATTGTTGTTGCCATGAAGTTCTCCAAAACAGCCTCTAAGTGAGGTTGACTATCCGGGATAGGTTGCTCAACCTCGACTGGGAATGCAGATTTGAAGTTCTCCCAAACAACTTCCAATGGGGATGGCTCATCATACCAAGGTGTGGAAGATTCCCAATGTTCCCCTTCATCCATCAAAGTGTTATTTGGAGGGTTCCCCCACCATGGAGTAGAAGTGTTGGGAAATTGATTTCCCCATTCAGAATAACCTACCATTGGTGGAGGAGGGACAGATTGCCCTTGATACTCATCACTCACTTGTTGGATTTTTACTACCAATCGCAAAGATATCTACCCGCAGCTGCAGCTCAGATAATTCACTTTCTGCATCAGATGGTTGATACCAATTGTAGTCCATGATCCTATCTAATCAATTTTTCACCTCACAGACAATTAAGCACAAGATCAAAGAACACAAAAACAAATATATACAAAACTAACAAAAGAAAGATATCAAATATATACAGAAAAATAAAATAAAAAATGTCTAAACTAGTTGTCTCATTTGTTACTAATGATATTGACAAAACCAATCCCCGGCAACGGCGCCAAAAACTTGATGCGTGTATTTTTAGAAATATAATTAAAGGCAAGTGCACCTCGTCGCAATCAAGTAATACGGTGGTGAGACCGGTTATCGTATCCACAGGGATTGGATGTCAATTACCAATTCGCAAATTCAACAACTATCTAGACTAATCTAAAATATGAGAGATTAAAACTAAAGAAATAAAATATTTTTGTCTTTTTGTAATTTTGTCAAACACTTGGTATGCAAACAGGGATGTGGTTAGAATTGTCGGGTTTAGACTACACTAATCCTCCCTTAATTGCAATGAAATGGTAATCAACACAAGTCCTAATTCAATTATGCCAATCAAGCCTTTTCTAAAGTACTCAAGCCTAATGTCTTAGGTGCATTGAGCCTAAAACCCCAAATTGAACCCTAATGTCTTAGGTGGAATAACTTGAGATTTTGCATTAAGTTAAGACTTATAAGATTGCAAGCAGCCAACACCTATGTCTAGATTCTTGACCTACTTGGCATATGATTCATGAGCATGCCTTAATACCAACCTTCCAGTCATCTATCAAAGCAACAAATCATTCCTATGGGTAGCTAATCCAAGGAAAGCATTAAACACAGAATCACATACTCATAACGAAATAGAAACTTGTATTAAAATACCAAATCAATTACAACAAGTTCAGAAAAGTTACATCTAACCCCAACAATGGGGATTTAACTACTCATAATAAGGAAGTACAAAAAGGAAAAAGAGAAGGGATGAAGAACACTCATAGACAAGCTTCCTCCAATCTTCTCTCCATCCAAGAGCAGAGAAAACGCCTCCCTTTTTGGGTAGAAACCCTCTCCAGCCTCCTGCCTCAGCCTGCCTCCAAGTGCAGATTATTTTAGGTTAGAAGTTAGTCCCTTTTTCTGTCTGCAGTGCTGTTATTTATAGGTCCGTCGCCCGTCACGGCCGTGATGGCCATCACGGCCAGGCCGTGATGGTCTCTGACTTGGGCGCCTCTTCATTCACTTATTCATCACGGCCGTGATGGATATCACGGCCAGGCCGTGATCGTTTCTGACTTTTCCAACTAGCAGGTCACGGCCGTGTTAGCCATCACGCCGGCCGTGATGCGACTTCTGACTTTTGGCTCAATCTTTCTTCAGCTACTGCTCCCTCACGGCCGTGAGGGCCATCACGGCCAGGCCGTGATACTCTCTGCTTGGCTCATAATCTTCACTTTTCAAGCTCTTTTTCATCCAAGCTCCACCAAGGCTGATTTCTGGGCATTTTTCCACTAAATCCTGCAAAACAACACACAGAAACCACCTCATCCGTTCCAAGGGAAAAACTATACAAAATCAACACTAAATTGGCCTAACTATATGCAAATGCATGCCGAAATGTACATGAAAAATGAGGTAAAATCACACTCATCAACAACATTGCGACCAAACCAGAAACTAATAGGACACATACAATGTTGATTTTTTTTCCTGATAAAAGACATAACAGTGATGGCACAAACTTGTTTAACCCGAAAACAAAAAATATGATCCACTTCAATAACAATTTACCTTCAATCAGGTATGCTTGTGAAGAAAACAAGTTAAAACACAAAATTCATTAGTCCAAATAAAATGCTCACTTAAATTCCTTTAATGCTTTGGTTAATACTATAAATGGGGCTTTCTCACCCCCACCTACATTCCAAACCATCATCACCTAGTGCCTGGCTAAAGTTAAATTATACCATTTTCCTTGAAAACCCAGAAAGAAACACAAAAATGTGCAGATAGTCCATCACAGCTTATGAATGAAAATGCAAGCAAAACAAAAACAAACTCTGTGCAGTCTGGCAATTATTCAACACATAAAATAAATGGAAAGGGTATTAGGGAGAGGGTATGAGAAGACCTTGCACTTCAAGTAGAGGATACAAGCTAGGGTCATGGCAGCGACACGGAGGAGCAAGCGGAGAACAGCGAACTTCGTGGTGGAGGTGACGTAGTGGTCCTCCCAAGCCGTAGATGGTGACGCGCGTGGCAGAGCGAGCAAGGAACAGAGGTTATGAGGGTGTGAGCATTACGGTCTCCATATCTTTTTGAGCTTTTGAAGGAAACAAAAGAAAGTGGTTAGAACCATTTACGCTAAATGTATTTCAGGGTTGGGAGAGAAAGAGAGAGTGATAGAGTGTGTGTGTGTGTGTGACCTGTTATCGTGGTAATGGGGCGAGGTCGTAGGGCGGCGTCTTCCTCCCTTGCTTACTGAGTGGAGGGCGGCGGCGACGTCTTGTTTTCGTGGCAATGGAGGTGAGGAATGGGGTTTTCTGGGAGGGAGAGTGAGCACGGGCATGCAAGAGGGGTTTTTTGGGTCAAAGGTTTCATAGCAGCGCGAAAAATAAAAAGGAGGATGTGGGAATTAAAAATGACAGATGAACAATACACATCGGTTAACATTAAAATCGATGTTAAAAGGTTTTCCACATCGGTTATAAATAAAACCGATGTTAAATGTTGAGATATTAATTTATTTTTTTATCAATTTTTATTACCTTTTCCACATCGGTTTTTAATAAACCGATGCTATAATGTTTTTCACATCGGTTATAAATAAAACATATGTTAAAAGTTATAGTATTCATTTCCTTAATTTTTTTTATTCGTTTTTCCACATCGATTTTTAAAAAACCGATGTCAAAACATAAACATTTCCATATCGGTTATAAAAAAACCCGATGTGTTAACTTATGCATTTTTTAATTTTTTAATTTTTGGTTCAATTTTCAACATCGGGTTTATAAAAACCGATGTTAAAACCTTTATAACATCGGTTTATTTTAGAACCGATGTTAAAAGTTTTCAATTTAATTTCAAAAATGCTACCCGCCTCATTTTTCACATCGGTTTTCTGTAAACCGATGTTAAAACCCCGATGTTAAAAGTATATTTTGCACTAGTGGCATTTTGGAAATACATGGTGTGCGATAGACCATATGCGGCTGATACAAATTTCTGCATCCTCTCCAAGGTTTAATTTTCTTCCGAACAAGGGTTCAATTGAGACAATCCGGAGACCACTTATAGTCGATATATGCCTGCAAAAGCCAAAAATAATCCGTAACTAGATAGATAAATCTTCGTCATCACTGACCATGTGCGGAAGTTAATAGACCGATAGATTGGATCTAGAAATTGGCTCGGTCACTTCCCTTTGGCTCCTCAACAATATTTATGTATTGATGTTTATATCTTTGATGCCTTAACTCTTAAAGTTTACTCTGTTATGGGGATGGGGAATGCCCCAACACTTTTCCTTCAACCAGTTTGTACTGTTGTTTATGGTTTCTATTGAATGAAAATGTTTTTATGGTAAAAAAAGAAGGAAGGATGGACACACTCATTTTATTTTCCAAATCTTAATTAAAATAAATATTTTTTAAAACATTGTATTGTGGGATCATCTTTCTAAAACCGTGAAACTATATTTTTGCTCTCTTATATTTATTTTAAGTTTTAATTTGATCATTTTTTTTATTTTTATTTTCAAAATGATCCCTTATTTTTTATTGTTATATCAATGCGGTCTTTTTTTTTCTCGAAATGCTCTTTTATTTTATATTTTATAAAATTTAAACTCATGTGGTCTCTTTTTTATTCTGAAATGATCCATTTTTATTTTTTTTAATTGATCCCTTATTTTGCAAATATATATATATATATATATATATATATATATATATATACACACACACCAATGTAGTCCTCTCCAAACCACAATTTAAACGGAAAAACCACATTAAAATCCAAAATAAAGATAATGATCCCTTTTAGAATATGAAATAAAAAATTGAAACCAAATTAAAATCTAAAATAAAGATAAACGAAGAAAGGTAGTATAATTTAGCCAACTTTTTATTAATAGTTTGAGCCTTGAAGGGCATAAGCATGGTGTGGTTGACTTGGAAGAAAATGATAGAAATTGTGCAACCAAATTCTCTTATACATTATTTATTGCAGAATATAGACCGTGCAAAGACGTATAACACCAACACCCAACACTTGATCAAACAGACAGACCATAACTCCATAAGGCAACCCAACAGGGCCACACACATGTACACAAGGACTCGTGATACATACAAAGTAATCAAACAGCCACACGTACAAACTTTAAATGTATAATCTTCAACCAAATCAAGTGCTTTTTCCTGAGGATAGCTCTAGTAATCAGGATTTGCCAAAACGAAACCCTCAATGGCCTTGAAAATACCAAATCGCGTGGCTCTTGTTTCCTCACGCGCTGCTTCCGATAGCGGTGCATCGCCTTTGGTGTGGTATTTGACAGTGGTCTTTCCGATGGATCCACCGCCAGGGCCAGTCACAACCTTCGTCTCAAATGTCACTTTCTCCAAACTTTCATCCAACCCACTTCCTCCCACTAGGCTGTACTCGTATGACAAGCTACCCTCATCGATGCCATCAACTTTGTGCAGCACATAGTGGGTTTTGCCTCCTACAGATAATCAATCATATATAAATTTTACTTACACATGTATATATATGGAGCTAACTAGAATATTTAGCTAATTGAAATAAGAAAAACTATTCATATTTAAAGATTAGGGTGAATCACGGTTAACTTATGTACACCACCCATTATATCACCCACATATCAAGAGCTCTATCAATTCTTTATACATATGGTCATTTGATTTTTCAACCACCCAAATATATGGTTGAGATTGAAATCTTGACCAGTCCATGTGACAATTTCATTGACCCAAAACTTGCCACATGGATAATATAATTGGTGGTACACCTTCACCCACCTCATCAAAAATTTATGTATAGCAAAATTACATGAATCATAAATTCCAACCCAAGTCATACTAGATAGCATAATACTTATTTACAGAAAACGAGTGTCCTTATGATATTGTTTAAGGAATCGATAAAGAAAAATTTACATGAAAAAATGATGTATTTAACATTTTGAAAAGTGTTACACTTAGTTTCTTTATACAAACTTTTCTTTAATAGATTTCTTAATCAATATTCTTGAGGCACTCATGAGCAAGACCCATCTTCTTATTTTAATTTCTTAACTAGTTCTTCTGCTATCTATATATATAACATACATATGGGTTTGTTTGAAAGAACTCAATGAAATTATGAAAATAACTTATAATAATAAATTTATGCAAATATTTATGAAAATAATTTATGATGTAAAGCTCATTTTAACTTATGAAAATATGTTTGCCAAAAAACCTTTATGAAAATAAATTATTTGTAGTTTTTTAAAAGAAGAAAAAAATTATTGAATAGACATAATTAAGTTGTTTATCCAAACACATCTTGTAGTACAAACCTTCAACAATGGTTAGCTTCTTGACAGTTCCGGGCCCTCCATTTCCTTCAACGATCTCAACACTTTGGATAGCCTCAATTACCTTTGGAATGATGTTGTCAGCATCTATTGCAAGAGCTTTGAATAGTTTAGTTGGAGCAAGAGTAGAGGAGTGCTCGTCATCAAAAGCAAAAACACCCATGACCGATCGTTGATGATGGAGACACAAAGGAGGACTAATGCAAGAATGAGAAGAAGATAATGGGAGTGGTATACAACACAGCTTAGTTTATGATGCGGTTTATGCCAAGAGGAGAATGGTATTTATAGACACTGGCTGGTACCTTTACTCATAAATGCTCCTTTATTTAGCCGAAGAAGTTCACTTGATGTTGTTGCTTACCATGAAATTTATTTATTTGGGTCAATCTTCTTTGGTAGTATTGTATTTGCTCATTTGGATAATCTTAAATGGAATTGAGAAAAGAAGACTAAGAATTAGTCAAAATTGACGGATTTAAAAATGACAGTAAATTACTAAATTTCTCTAAAAAAAATGATAATGAATTAGCAATCACTAATCAGGCTTCTTCTTGGTGTAAGATACTCGAGATTAACGGTGCTCAATAACGTGAAACAAATTAAGCCGTGAAACTCAAAAAAAATGAGTATTACATCTGTTCTTAATTATAAGCACAAAAAAAAATCTATATTTTGTAGACTCAAATATAAGTAAAATTCAACAAACTCAACTCTATTTAATATAAATATTTCACAAATCAAGAAAATTAACCAATCAAACAAATTCTCCCTTTACTTTTCCAAGAGTATTGCACATTCCCAAGACAATTAAAAGGGAGTTTAGTAATTATAACTTTTTTTTTATATAAATCAAGACAATTAAACTAAATTAATTAATTTCCTTAATAAGTATGAAATTAGTTATTTTTTCTTATAATTGAGTCTCGATGTAGTAGCAAATTAAATTTGGGAAAACGATAACGTGTGTCCTTGAAGCATTAATTAAGTAAGGAGAATGCTAACAAGTGTCATTAGGACATTGTTTAAGGAATCAAGAAAGAAAAATTTGTATGAGAAATAATGTATTTAACATTTCAAAAAAGTGTAACATTTAGTTTTGCAATACTCCCTCTAGACTCAATTATAAACAAAATTAACTAACTTCACATTTATTAAGGAAGTTAGTTAATTTAGTTTAATTGTCTTGATTTATATAAAATTGAGTTACAATTACTAATCTACTCTTTAATTACCTCGGAAGTGTGCATTGCAAATTGGTTGGATTAATTAATTTTCTTGATTTTTGAAACACTGATATTAAATAGAGTTTAATTGGTTGAATTTTGCTTATATTTGAGTCCACAAAATATAGATACTTTTTGTTTATAATTGAGAGGGAGTACAAATTTTTTTTTACGGGTTCCTTAATCAATATACTTAGGGCTCGTTTGGTGGTTAGGATAGGATAGGGGCGAATAAGATAAGGGAGCAGGATAGGAGTAGGATATTATATGAGCAGGATAAACTGTTATCCTATCCGACGTTTGGTGTCCACCAGATAACCAATTGGATGGCATTGCAATTTTAGTATGAATTTTAAAATTTTCGTTCTTGTTCTAAATGTTTTCATATTTTATTAGATTTTAATTTTTTTATAATTTTCATTTTTTAAGATTATATAAAAAGACAAAATTGTCCTTGTGATAAAATTACATATAATATTTTAAAATTTAAAATATTGTTTAACTTAAATTAATTTTTTTATAATTTTAAATATTCATTTTTAGTTTTTACTTTACATATAGTTAAATTATTGGAATATTTTTATTTATTTTTCAGTTTTTAAAAATAATATAAAGTAACAAAATTAGCCTTGTGAGAAGAAATAATAATTTTTAAAATTAATTATTAATATTTTTATTATTTTATGTTTTATTATACCTTTTTTCGGTAACCATATTATAATTTATTATACTTTAATTATTTTATGTATACGTTTTGTTTATACTTTATTATACTTTAAATCAAATTATCCTATCATGTTGAGTTCTAACCCAGCCCTCCCATCAGGATAGAATTTTAACTAGATGGATAAAATATGATAGGAGACATGATTGATTTATCCTATCCTACTGGCTCACCAAACAATAGTTTCAGACAGTATATGATAGTTTATCCTATCATATCTCTCTTATCCTGAACACCAAACGAGTAATTAAGGTATTTATTAGCAAGAGTGCAAGACCCGTTAAGTAATTTAAAAAAGTATGAAAATTAACGGCCTAATGAAGACCGAAAGCTGTTTATGTTCTCTTATATTATTTGCAAATAATATTGAATAATAGAAACGCATGTTTCCACGATAGGGGCTGCACTGCACTCTGCAGAGCCGGACCAGGGAAGGGGCGGCATCACCACATGGATAAAAAAATTGAGTAATGTTATTTATAAATCTGAGAGATACTTACAATATCTGATATCTAATTAATATTTTTTAAATATATGATTGATTATATTTAGTTGATGATTAATGAGTTATGATATTTTGTTATAATTATTAATCATCTACCGAATATGATTAATCACATATTTGAATTGTATTAACCACGAATTTTCGGATGTTCAAATATACATGAGATCATGTATATTTGAACATAGAAATGTGGTTAATGAATACAATTTAAATATGTGGTTAATCACGTTCAGTAGATGGTTAATGAGTTGTGACATCTTGTTATATCCATTAACCATTCATTGAACATAATTAATCATATATTTAAACTGTATTAATCAGATATCGCAGGTATAGTTAAGGTGTCTAAAATCTAAATGTACAATAACATTACTCAGTCGGGCATTGCTCCCACACCCTCAATGATGGGAGAGTATGGCTACCCCTCAAATCAGTGAATGCCAAATGTTCTACTTAATCCATGTGATGTCTGTTGGTAAGTTCTTTTAAATTTTGCATTTTAGTCCTTTATAGTTATGGTGTTTTACAATCTGTCCTTCGGTGTTATTTCATCTTCTTCTTCTCCGTTCATTCATTCTCTGCGACAACTATCTTCTCCCAGGCACAGAAGGTGAATTCACCGATCCACAAAAGGAGGCTACACTGAGACTACTCACTTAAATGGTTCCACTTTGGACATGATTCGTTTTCGTGATTTTCCTTTTATCTTTTGGGTTGTTGATCATCGCATGCTTCTTGTTTTCTCCTTCTTGATTTTCCTTCCAATTCGTTTCCTTATTTGTATGCCCCATTGTGAATGTTTTGCCCTTTATTTCTAATCAATGTGGGCAAAAGAGTTGTTTTCCAATATTGTCAATTCTATGTTCAAGTGTTGTGAAATTAAAATCAGGGGTTTTCGTTTATGATAATTATTTGCATATATGCTGTTTGTTAGAAGGTCTGAAATGAAATCATAGCATATTTTAGCATTGTATCATATTCAGTGCTGGGTTTTCTCCTTTGTCTTTCAACTGTGTGAGTCCTTTGACCTTTGGTACACTATCAACTGATGCGGCTGCCCTGTTTCGGTGGTGTTGTTTCTTTGGCATTGTAGCTTGTTAGTAACTCTGGGAACATCTCACATAATGTGCAAGACACTACCTGATCTTAACTACTACACTTGTTAAACTTGTAGACATGATTGTGATGATCACGAACATATTCCATGAATTAGCAACTTTTGTCCATGTTCAAATCATTATAGGTTTCTTTTCTGTCCATAAGTTATTTGGATTATTTAGGTAGCAATGCTTCCCATGACACACTTCAATCAAGACGTATAACAAGAAGACAAATGATAAAAAGCTAATAAATCTCCAATTTAATTAATTTTCTAAAGCTATGAGTTGTGATGAGTTTTGTTATCAATCACTATTGAGTTATCGAATTGGAATATTTTCTTCAAAGCAAGTTGCTCTTGTAGAGTTAGAGAACTATGAATGAGCCAAAGGAAAATAATGACAGTGTTGAGAGCTCATGGAATCTCTCTTTTTGTGAATGACATATGGGAATGCTGTTGGTGATCCTCTCTTGTATCTCACAAGAAGGTAAAGGGGAAAGCTTCCTAGTGTCCAAAAAAACTTACTGCTTGCTTGCCTACAAAAGAGGAAATGTGTCTAATTGGTTGCTCAAATAGTTGAAATTGGCTTGTAGCACCTCTGGTGCTTATAATCCTATAAATATATATAACTTGTTCATCAAAAAAATAAAATAAAAATGAACCACTCCAATTCATCCTATTTTAATCATCCAAATATAGGTTCCATCCCCTCCTCCAATTAGGAGTGTATTGTTGTCTCACTCCCTTTGCCTTGATATTTTGTATTGAATTTCACAATGCATATACATGTCTTAGGCGATTTTACCATTGTATATATTATTTCTCAGCAAAATAAGTACAACGTATTAGATATTTTTACCACCAAATAAAATGAAGAATAGACATGCAACTCAGGAGTCTATTAAAATATCCCGTTTGGTTAGAGGACTGCAACACAGCGAACCTTCAATTGCAATACTTAGTTATGACTGACTTGTTTGAAAGATGAAAGGCATTATTTTCAGAGTTGTAGATGAAAGTATAGCCATGACTAAGGGGTTGAATGTTTATAGATTAATGTTCTGCACCAGATGCATTTCTCCCCTCATTTTAAACATAGATTTTCCATTGGCTGTTTAATTTTTATCATTATCTAGTTAGTATGATCTATCATTATGGACCAGAAGTGGATGTATGGAGTGCTGGTGTTTGATTGTTTGTCTCATTGAAATAGTTGGTATTATAGTGATTAGTGACTTTTATGTTGGAAAGGGACCAATTGTCAGTGTTTTGTCTCATTGCATATATACTGTTCGTTAGAAGGTCTGAAATGAAATCATAGCATATTTTGGCATTGTGGCATATTTACTGCTGGGTTTTCTCCCTAGTCTTTCAACTGTGAGTCCTTTGGTTCTGCTTACTGCACAATAGTTCACTTTTTCTTCTCTTACAGAGTGTGAATGAACATTAAATTTGATTGCTGATTTCATCAAATAAGAGTAAGGGTGGTTGATAAAACTCTGATTTATTAATGTTTCTAATTATGTGAGGCATGTCCAAGACATGAATTAATAGGATGGTGTGTGGCATGTGCCTTTGTTTTGAGAAGCATCCCAAAAGCCAAATCAATAACCAGACTTGGTTCGGCTAACAAGTTTTTATTTTCTGTTTTTTCTCTGTTTCCTTTTTGCAGGTTGCTGTGTTTTGGATTGTTTCACCATGGGGGGAGAGTTTTCAGCATAATTATGAACCCTCCCTTTCTGGATAGAGTCAGCATAATTATAGAACTTCTACATGACTTCACCAACACCTAAGTTACAAGGCTTTTCAATATTCTGTTTGAAGCATTAGGATGGGATATTATCTTTTGCTGTAATTCACTGCTGCAAGTGCTCTACAAAGTCATACACATCATTTTGCGGTTTCTTCTATCAAGCTGATCTCTTTGAGGATGATTTTTGACTAATGGAATTATACAAACTGATTCTGCTTGGGAAAATATGAGGACCTAGTTATTCTTGGTTGAGGCAATTGCTACTATAAGGGTTTCAAGCTTTTGGCAGGCAGTGAGCTATGACTTTTGGCTATCGTCTGTGCAAATTTTTTCTATGTTTTTTTGGGGTGTGGGGAATGTAATCTCTCAACCTTGGTGTGGTCACCTATGCCTTTACTGGTCTTTGAGTACAATTACATTACTTTGGTTGAATCTTTACCTTTCTCCTTTCTCCTTTCTCTTTTTGTAATTTTCTTCTTGTATACGGGTTTGGGTACCCCTAGTACTCACATTAATTCATTTTTTGCTTATAAAAAAAAATAATAAAATTGTCTTTGTAATCGATTGTTATCATAGAGCGAAAAATCAATTTTTTTCATCATTGTCTCCGAGAAAACGACAATAAAATTATCCAAAAATTGACCAAATGAATTAAAGAGGTAGGTGAAAATGCCCATTAAATTGTTGTTAAGTAACTAATGTTATAACATTATTTAGCAAGTTATGAGTGATTTATAAGGGAGCAAATGTGTTGCTATTAAGGATGACAAGGACCCTCCACCTCTCAATTTTTGTATACTCATCATTTACAAGTGCAAAGAGTTACTACTCTTTTCCAAAAACAGGACAGGTTTCACCAAGGAAACCGTAACCGCCCCAATACAAGAAATGCATCCCACTTTTACAGCTTGCTAAGGCTCATAAAGACTAATAACTCCCAAAGCATTACCACCTCCTCCTATACCTTTAGTTCCTAAGCTGCACTTACTGCACAAGCAAAGAAACAGCACCAAAACATATAGCAGTGCACACCTCTTCCCATATCAGTATAATTCCTAGACATTTTTTGCACTCAATTTTAGAGCAGAGCACTGCAGTGGACTGATGCACCATATTATTACATCAGTTATCCCATCTGAGCTGCACGAATTGCAGACCATTCGGTATTGGCTTTGGAACTAGGACTAGGATTGAAATATAACACCTCCAATGTTAGTAGAGCAGCAAGTAGCAAGAAAAAAATCAAAAAGCAATTGTGAGAGACAACCACTATGGATCTCCAATAAATTTGGCGGCATTGAAGTCATAGTGCATAAAAAACCCATAGATTAATCCAATAAATTATAAAAGTCTTGACAAGAACATGACATGTCCCAAACATAGAATAAACCCACAGAGTTCAACAAAACATGACAAAAAAGGACTCAAATGCCAAAAAACAAAGCAACCAAACCTTAGATAAGAACATTAACAACAAAAAGGGTGCTAAACCAACAACGAAGTTCAGAAAAACGTCAAATAAAAATAAACCAAATACCAAAATAGTGCATCCCAAAATCAGTTGTTAAGCATAAGGCTTCAAAACTTTGACCAGACTCTTCCTTGTCTTCAAATCTTGACAAGACTCTTCCTTTTTTCATCAAGGTCTGTCCAGTTCTGGAATGCCTTCCTCAGAATCTCATCCTCGATTTGGTTGTAACTATCCATCACCAAGTCAAGCACAATGGTGATCCTTGTCTCAATGTTAACCTTTTAAATGAGCAAACAATAATTAACAAATTGTAAATAACACTCCGAGTAACTAGTATATGTAAATAAGGTTAAACATATACTTACATAAATCTTTTCGTATTCATCAGACCATATGCATCGTTTCATCCACTCTGCCACCCAAACACCACAGTCAAACCTAACAATGGGGAATTTTAGATGTCAAACAAAGCAATAAATATTAAGTTGATTACTAGGAGATAATGTAATTTCATATAAATAATGCAATGTTATTTATTTAGACCCATTAATTTGTCTTTCGAGATTATCTGGCTGAATCAAGGTAAAATCAGAGATTAATGGTTTGATTGATGATGCACGTTCATAAAAAGAAGAGTCCACCCACCATTGCTTCCAAGAAAAGGGCTTGTAAACAGGGTAAAGAATAACATTATTATAAAGACACACAACCGTTTCGTTTTAAGAGGATTCTTCATAAGGTGAAATTCCATTTACCAATATCTTAACATTTCGCTTCCTCCATTCATCTCTTGTTGGAGACGGTTGCGAGTCCAAGAGTATAAGACGCCTTTCAAACATGTCGACTACCAGCAGGTACCAATGTATGCCTTGGTCATTGATAGGAACGAATATCTACAAAGTTCATTATAAGGTATATTAAAATTTGATTGAAAATTTACATATCAAATCATGTAGTAAATATGATGGGTAACAACCTTCCTCAGCAATTCAACCTTCCCCATGTAATCCTTCTGGTAATATCCCATCAAAGTACCCGGCTCATCCTTGTTTAGAAGCCTTGAGCATGTTCTAATGATGTGTCCAGTTCTATTACAGTTAGAACAACGCCTTCGCTTCCTACCATGCTTTTTATTAACCGGAGCGCCTTTAGTCTTGACCACGGTAGGATCACCTATATCCTTAGCAGACGAGTTACGTGTGTTCCGCCTATCCCCCTTTTTCTCTAACTTTTTTTGTAAGTTTAAGTATTTCATCTCTAACCTTATTGAAGGACTCAATATTTTTGGAAGCAACATGACAGAGCCTATTACATGCAACGGATAAACTTCCAAAACGGGCAACCATCATTATATCCGTATCCAGTTCATCTTGCTGCGCTGACGTAGTGAAATCATTCTTAGCATCCTTCGACCAACGTTTGCATATCAAGCTTGCAGGAATACAATCCATTTGCTCAAGTCACATGGCACAAAAAAATATGAGCACAAGGAATGCCACGGGATTCAAAAAGCAAACAATCACAACTAAATTTACAAGCCCCCGTATCGTAAACAACACTAACCTCACTCTCGGGATTGCAATATTTGTTTAGCCTGAACTTCAAGTTGTCACCACTGTCTAAACGCTCAATAACATTTAAAGCCCCACATTCTTCAATCTCATGTTTCACTTCCTTGAAGATCTCATGGGTGTAATTTTTTGAAGCATGACGCTCGATCTTGTAGAGAGATGTAGTCAACATAGGGTCAGAAAAAAATGACTTAAAGTCGACAATAAGCTCATTGTTCCTGTATTCACGCAAAGCTTGTTCAAAGTTATGCATGAATTCCACCATGGTGTTTTTTCTCCTTACATATTGCTTTACCATTGAATTAATGGCTTCACAGTGAGATATGGTTCTTATATGCCCAAGGAATTTGTCATGAAGATATGCAGTGGCCCATAAACACTTGTTCTCATATGTTTTGCTAACCCATTTGTTTCCTACAAGCCCATGGTTCACAACAATCTTCTTCCAAAACTCTTCAAACTCAACTATGGTGAAATTCGAATACATTGCTCTCTTAAAATCCTCTAAAAATGGTGAGTTCTTAACGTTATCACAGGCATTGTTATGCAAGTGCCATGCACACAGTCGATGAGATGCATATGGAAAAATAGTTGTTATAGCTTCCCTCATAGCACCATCACCATATGTCACTACTCCTTTTGGATGTTTATTGCACATGGCTTCCAAAAATGTTTCCAAAACCCATTTATAAGTCTGCACCGTTTCATCAGTCACCAAAGCACAACCAAATGAAACAGTATGTGAATGATAATTACAACCAGAGAAAATAACCAAAGGGTGGTTATATTTGTTCTTCTTGTATGTGGTGTTGTCGCGACCGTCCCGTCCGGGAGCCGCGAAAAAGGAATAAAAAAAGAGGAGTCGCCACCAATATTTTATTTAGGAAAAACATTGGAAAACCATTTATTTTAAGGAAAACTGGTCTAAAAAAAAGGAGAGAGAGATGAGTCCGGGAGTCGGTTACGAGTAGGGAAGGTGTTAGCACCCCACGTCGCCGGTTTAAAAAACGGTACCTCAAGTTAATTGTGCAAAAAAATTTTAATAGCCTTTTAAATATTTATTTTACCCCAAAAATTATTCACAGGAAAGAATTATTTTTAACTTTTAATATTTTAGGTTTTTATTTATTTTTATATTTTTAAATTTATTATTTATAAAAACTAAATGGGGTTGAACATGGCACATGAGTCCATAGAGCATCCCTACAAAGTTTAATTATTTTGATTAATTATTTTAACATAAAAAGAGACACAAAAAAGAAAAATTTAGTTTTGGCTTGACAAGATGATTTATCTTGCTCCTACGTATTCCCGGGTGCGATGGGAAACTCAAAGCCACGTAGTTCTTTTAAAAAATTTGATTGGTCGGTTGATTTTTAATTTTGATAAAGGTTTGATTTCTGATTTTTTTTTGGTTAAAGAAAGGGATTTTATTCTAAAAATAAATTCACTTTTGCTTAGAGTCCAAGATAGCAGTGCTATACGATAAACTCTTACAATTCACACGACACTTGAGGATGAATAAGTCCATACATCAACGTCGTAGATTGTTGCGTGAATTAAAAAGATTTTTTTATAAGAATGAAATTGGGTAAAATTGATTAAAAGTATCAATTAAAAACATTTAATATTTTTTAACGGGGATTCACTCTTGCACATGGTTAAAGATAGCAAAGCTATACGATGAACCCTTACAATTCATACAACACTTGAGGATGAAGAATCATACATCAACATTGTATATTGTTGCGTGAATTCAAAAAAGCCAATTTGGTTTCCAAATATTTTAGGAGAGTTTTATTTGAAACAGAGAACCAAAAGGTTATTTCAGAAGATTTTTAGTATTTTTTTTTTATCTTTGCTGGTTTAGTCTTGGCCCAAATAGCAAACAAAGACAAGAAACGTAAGAGTAACTTAAGAAGACTAACACCCCTCATGAGCCCAAAAGAAAAACAAAAGCCCAATCACATAACATTAATAAAAACAACAAAAAGGATAAACAAACCAAAACTAAACCCAACTGAAAAAGAAAGCCCAAATGCCATAAACTAGTATTTGAATTATATAATAAAAGGAATAGCAAAAAAAAAAAGACAAGGGTATCAGAGACTTGGCTCTTCTTTCGTTACCCAGAGTCCCACAAGGTGATGAGCCTTGATGCAAGTACGGCGGCTGCAAACCCGAACGACGGTGAGGGGTGCGGTGGTCAGGGGCGCGACGGAGCTGGGGAGAATCGGTGGGTGGTCGTTGCAGGGTTGCAGATCTCGCGTGACCTGTGGCGGAGCAGATCTATCATCAAAGCAACGACATTCTGGCGGGTCTGGTTCAGATCGACGAAGAAGACAACGGCTCGGGTTGGGGGAGGAGCTCGCGGTAGGGATGGTGGCGGTAGCAGCCGCAAGGACGAGCCAAAGTGTGTAGGGACACGCGATCTCTCCGTCATGTCTACAAGTCACGGTCGAGCGATGAACGGCTGCTCCTAGGATGGTGGATCGCGACTGCTGGTGGCTGCAGGAGGGTGGCGCCGGATTTGAGAGAGGGAGGAGGAAGATGAAGTTACAGTGGGGAAAGGCTCTGCACTTGTAAAATAAGGAAAGAAAGGAAGGAAATGGAGAGTGAGGGGAAGTGGGTTTTCAAAGTTCAGGGAGAAAAGTTAGATGGAAGATGAGAGGGTATTATGCTGAAGCAGGAGAAGAAATAATGTGGAAGAATGAGAAGGAAATCGTGAAAGGGAGAGAGGAAAAGAAAAAAAAAGAACAAAGAAAAGGTGAGGAATGGCATATAAATGGTGTTTATCTTTACTTTTTTTTTTTGTTTTTTTTTTGATGATGGTGATGGGTTATGGTAGGAAGATAAATGGTTTGAGAGAGTTTGATACTAATGGAGATTCTGGTTGAATGGTGTAATGGTGGGATGAAGATGGAGGGATGGAGGTGAAGGGGCTTGCTGTGTCTTTTCTGTTTTTGTCGTTGTTGCCTGTTCTTGCTTATTTTTTTTTAGCTGATAAGAGCCAATTCCCCCCTCTGTGCCTTTCTGTTTGGCATTTAAATAGAAGAAGATGAGTCCTCTGCCGTGTCCTCTCACCTTGGGACCAAGGACCATGTAAATTGGAGTGTTGAAGAGGGTAAAGTCTGCTTCAATCTTTTTCAATGTCCATTTTTGTGTTTCATTCCTCTGATCTAGACAAAATACTCTTCCCAAGCTCTGAAGAATACCCAAAATGGAAGCCTATGCTTGAGCCTGTGCATTGAAAGCTTGTACGATGGAGAGAACACACTGGGCACAATATTTCACATTCAGAACATTATTTCTTTTTTCTTTTTGTTATTTTATTATTTTTTATATACATATATTTTTTACTTGGGCTTGGATTCAAAACAACTTGTAACAGAAACAAGTTGGGCTAATAACATAAACACATTTTTTTTATTTCTGTATTTTCCATTTTTTATTTTGTAAATATTAATTAAAATGATAAAATACCCGGACAAAATTAGGTGTTCACAGCTGCCCCTCTTTACTTGTTTCTTATTTGATAATTGGTGTAACTAGTTAACCTATTATCGTTATAAGAAACGAGTAAAGACATGAACTCCAATTTTGTTCGGGATATACTGACAAGCAAAAGGACCCGTGACTACAAACCAATTTCCTTTAAAGAACCCGCGGGTTAGATCGCCCACTGAGGTTTACACATAAAAGCTTGCAGGGTGGATCGTCTGCCGAGCTTAAAAAAAAGATAAAATAGCTTACGGGATGGATTGCCCGTCAAAAACTCGAGCATAAAGATAAAGAACTTACGGGTTGGATTGCCCGTCAGACTCGAACTGAAAGATAAAAGAGCTTACGGAGTGGATTGCCCGTCAGAAGCTTGAACAGAAAGACAAATGAGCCTACGGGGTGGATTGCCCGTCGGAAGCTCGAGCATAAAGATAAAAGAGCTTACGGGGTGGATTGCCCGTCAGAAGCTCAAACAGAAAGACAAATGAGCCTACGGGGTGGATTGTCCGTCTGAAGCTCGAACTGAAAGATGAAAGAGCTTACGGGGTGGATTGTCTGTCAGAAGCTCGAACCGAAAGATAAAAGAGCCTATGAGGTGGATTGCCCGTCAGAAGCTCGAACCGAAAGATAAAAGAGCCTACGGGGTGGATTACCCGTCAGAAGCTCGAGCATAAAGATAAAAGAGCTTACGGGGTGGATTGCCCGTCAGAAGCTCAAACAGAAAGACAAATGAGCCTACGGGGTGGATTGCCCGTCAGAAGCTTAAACAGAAAGATAAAAGAGCTTACGGGGTGGATTGCCCGTCAGAAGCTTAAACAGAAAGATAAAAGAGCTTATGTGGTCCTATGCCTATAGGAGCCAATAAAGGTATAGCTTATGAGCCCTGTTCCCGTTAAATCTAAACAAAAACAAACACGAAGCTCATGAGGTCCTATGCCTACTAAAGCTAATAAAGACGCAGCTTATGAGCCCTGTGCCCGTCAAAGCTGAACAAAAACATAACGAAGCTTATGAGGCCTTGTGCCTGCTAAAACTAAAGGTAACAAAAGAAAGCTTAGAGACCCTATGTCCGCTAAAGCTAACAAAAACAAAGCTTCCAGGCCCTATGCCTAGTAAAACGGACGAAAGCTTAGAGACCCTATGTCTGCTAAAGCTAACAAAAGCAAAGCTTAGGGGCCTTGTGCCCGTTAAAACAAACGAAAGCTTAGAGACCCTACGTCTGCTAAAGCTAACAAAAACAAAGCTTATGGGCTCCAAGCCCGTAAAAGCCAGTAAAATGGGAGCTTATGGGCCCTATGCCTAAATGTGATGCAATGATGTTGATTTTGGTGCATGAAATAATGCATGATGCAAAAGATTCTTTCAATGATTGATGATGAACTTTGATCATTTTTCGCAAACCACTCTTTGATTTCTAGCCCCGTAAAGCTTCGATCACAGCCAAATTTAAGGAAGAACTGGAATGTCACTCATTGATCCGGATTGTCATTTTCTTGCCCCATCGATGCTTTGCCCCTTGTCACAAATATGTCTATTTATAATGATTATCCCGATGGATGAGACTGCTTGATTTCTCTTTCTTTTCCAACATTGCCCTTTGACAGGAGATTGATGTACTTTCCATGACCTTTGCATCCTGAGAGAAACTCTAAATGATATCATTATTGATACTTGCTTCATCTTTCAGTATGTATTAAAGAATGCAAATTGAGTCTATGGTAGAAAGAGGGGTAGGTAAATGAGGGAGTAGCAATATGTGGAAAGTGGTAAGGATATGAGCAAAAGAATTGAAAGGTTGTTAGAAGGAAGGAAACAATGACGGGATGGAGTTCACATTTTTCTTCAGGTGATACTCTTTTAAGATGATAAGTGCTAGCTTCTCATGCGTATAATCTCGAGCACCCCTTTAATCAGCTTTCAAGAACATGGTTTGTTCCAGTCTTCATGTATTGAGAGCACTTCATGACTCGCCTTCAAAATGCCCCAGTTTGCAGTTTGCATTTCTTCAAGAGACACTCGTATGATCTCGAGTACTGCTTTAATCTCCTTCCGAGGACATGATTTGCCTTTAAATTCAAACTGCCCCAGTTTGTTGCTTCGAGAAATCTGTTTGACCCTAACTTTTGCGCAGGTTGCTATTCCGATCCTTCAACCTACCGGGTCGCTCTAATTTTGCCTAGGTCGCCCTTGCAGGTTTTCAACCCAGCGAGCCTCCCCTTTTTTTTGTTTTTATGTTTTTTTCATTTTCCCTTTGTCTTTTCCTTTCTTTTCCTTTTTCCGAGAGCGATGCATTGAAAAAGCACATACATTTTGTCTCACAATTAAAGTTAATGAAAATGATAACAATCTTTCATTGATCATAATGGACTTTTTAGGCTCATAACGCGGCCAATGGTTGAGAGTCATGAAGGAAAGGATATAAGGCTCAGACAAATGTTTTAAGGTTGAATAGGACTGAGGATCCCTGATCTTTTCGATTTCTAAGAACATTTGTTTTCCTCTAACTTTCCTTTTTATTTCTTCCTTTTTTTTGTGCCTTTGCATGAAGTTTTTTTTTTCTTTTTCTTTTTGCTTCATAATCACCAATTCTTTCATGCTTGCCCCTTGCCTAGGGGTGATCCTTGTCCCGGGTTCTTTGAAAGAATTTCAGGCTCAAACGGAGTAACAAGGGACAGTACAAGTATGTGAAAGATATAGAAAGATGGCCATTCTTCATTTCAAATTTTGATTGTTAATTTTCTGAAATTTTAAAAGGAAGACAAAATGATAGTACTTG
Organism: Sophora flavescens; assembly: GCA_030762895.1. Classification (NCBI taxonomy): domain Eukaryota; kingdom Viridiplantae; phylum Streptophyta; class Magnoliopsida; order Fabales; family Fabaceae; genus Sophora; species Sophora flavescens. The sequence goes on along the minus strand of CM061062.1, from coordinate 130,163,137 downwards.
CAAAAATCATAACCGAGCGCTCCTTCTCGATTTCCCTTTTAATTTTCTTTTTCTTTTTTCAAATCATGGGGTCTAGCTTGAATCAAAAAGGATTTCCTTTGATTGCCTCAATCATCTTTGGTTGATCTCATGAGGAAGCTTTCCAGCATGGTTAATGAGGCGATCAGGATCATACGATGAGGTTCTAGCACTTATTATTTTATTTTATTTTTAAAGAGAATCACCATCAGATCTGCTTTATTGATAACTTTCAAAAAAGGATGGATGAAGGTAAAATCAGAAGATGAAGGAAAGGAAGGAAACTCAATGCATTCATTTATTCATACTGAAATGGAAACAAGTAAGCCCATTATTAAAAACTTCCTAAAGCCTTGGACAGAGCTAAAGGATTAGCATTAATGAATTACTCTACACAAGATTCAAAGGTCATGTTCCAAAGTGTCCTCTACGGCATGGACTCCAGAACCTCCTGCATCAAGAGTGTCTCGTTGGAAACTTAGCACATTTGCATTGATCAGATCTTGCACTTTATACTTTAAGGTCTTGCAATTTTCAGTTGAATGACCTATCACTCCCCCATGATAGTCACACTTGACATTTGGGTCAAACCATTTTGGGTATGGGGGTTGCACCGCCCTGGTCGGGACCGGGACCAACAAAGATTTTTCAATAAGGCTGTGCAATAGCTCCGTGTAAGTCATAGGTATAGGGTTAAACTGCAAGGGCTTCTTTTATGGGTTGTAAGGTTGTCTCCTTTGATTTGCATTTAGGTTTTGTTGGGGCGGTATGGTGGGAAAGGTTTGATGTTGGAAAGGGTTTGATGGTTGGTATGGCGTCCTCATAGGATAGGATTGGGTTGGAAATTGTGAGACGGCGGCGATGTATGGCTGGTTGGCTTGGTGATACGGAGATGGTTGGTAATATGTGGGGTATTGGGCTTGGAAGACGGGTATTTGGTTTGGTTTAAATTGGTTCAGTTTCTTTTGTTCAAAGGTTACTGCATGTGTTTATCCCTCCTTCTTTTTCACAAGTTGGGTTTTCTTTGGGTCATTTGCCAATGAAGTCTCAGTGATTTTGCCAGTCCTCATTCCACTTTCGATTCTTTCACCGATAGTGACCATGTCAGAAAAGTTCGATGACATGCTTCCAATCATTCTATCATAGAAAGGCGACTAGAGTGTATCAATGAACATTGCCACAATTTCTTTCTCGGCCAATGGAGGCACCACCTGAGCAGCCAGTTCCCTCCATCGTTGTGCATACTCCTTGAAAGTCTGTGTCTCTCTTTGCCATATTTTGGAGTTGCATCCTATCGGGAGCCATGTCAATGTTGTACTTGTATTGCTTCAGGAATGCATCTGCTAGATTTTTGAAGGATCGGACGTGGGCCCGTTCAAGATGCGTGTACCAATTTGAAGCTGCCCCAGTTAAACTGTCTTGGAAGAAGTGAATCAAGATCTTATCATCTTGAGCGTATGATGCCATCTTCCTTACATACATGGTCAAATGGTTTTTTGGACAAGTGGTTCCCCGATATTTGTCAAAATCGGGTACCTTAAACTTCGGCGGAATTACCACATTTGGCACTAGACAAAGTTCTGAGGCATCCCGAAGACCATAACTGTTTATCCCTTCAATGGCCCGCAATCTTTCCTCTAGCACTTCCAGCTTTTCTTTAGATTGGGAATTTCCTCCCGACTGATTCACCAGAGTTTCTCCATACATATTATGGGGAAATGAATATGGCATGGAGGAGGAACCGAAGTTTGGCATCATTTGAGCCCCCTGGTGTCCATAATGTAGGATGTATTGTGGGGGCCTTGGATTGACAGAAGGTGTCACTATCGGGGTGTTACCATATGTAGGGTTGACAGTTTGTTTTTGCGGTACTTCGACAACATTGGTGGGGATTTGTGTCTGAGTGATGTGTTCAGAGTTTTGAATGCCATCTTGTGGACTGGGGGCTGTTGGTGGTACAAATCCACGAGGCAAACCGTATGGGGGATTGTTCGGGTCAAATGAAAAATGAGTTTGGTTGAGAGGCATCATGGCCCCTGGTCGGTTGAAGCCTTGAATAGGAATCTGAGAAAAACCGGGCGGGATGAGAGGTGTGGCTGGCTGTCTTTCGTTCGAGGCTGGAGGGTTCTCCTCTGTATTCTTCTCCTTCCGTATTTCTTGTAGGATCTCCATCATCTTAGCCATGTGATCCTTGATTTGACTGACTTCATCCCTGATCTCTTGAACTTCTTCTAGTTCATCCGCCACGGCTCTTGCTTGTGATCGAGTGCGATAAGGGTGTCTTCGAGCAATTGTTCAGAAAAGCCACACACTGTTTTAATTGAAATAGAGGTGAGAACAAACTGTTGGAAAAATGAAAAAGCTTTTATGAAAATCGCCTTTGGAGTTATTATTATTATATTTTTATTATATTTTTTGAGTTAACACCTTATAACAGACAAGAGATGGTCCCTCCATCCCACGCAGAAAGCATTGTGCTCATAAGATGAAATGGAGTTGACAACAAATCTAGGGGAGAAACAACTCTCCACAATTGATGTTGTCTCTTACCAAATTATCCGTGCAAAGGAAAATTTATTTTATTAATAACATTTGGAAAGCAAAATTACTTATGCATGAGAGTGTACCAAGATGCATGAATGCATGACATATTGATGATGCATGGCCTAAAAATATTACATGCACGAGGATACAATGTAATAATGAGTAGAACAGAATGCATGAATGAATTGCATGTTAAGGTGCATGTGGGATGCGTGCACAAAATCGTTATGATGCATGTGATATAAAATGTGATTATTCATGTTGCAGAAAAAGATGGAATGCGCTCCCTTTTGTCCTACATAGGTCATATCCTAAAGTTGGGACTTCTGAAGTCAAGACCCTATTTTGGTAGGCTGCTAATGGCATTTTATGAGCATGGCTTTTGGACAGATCTAGACCCCTAAACATATGGTCCCCGGATTAGCCTCATCTAAAAGATAAGGATCCGAATCCATGAACCTCACCACAGGGACAAAAAAGTCACAATATGGTAGTTCATGTACCGGTAGCAATCCGAGCGGGAGAATCAATGTCTGTCAGGGACGCAAAAGCATCACAATAACATCACTGAAGCCCCTTCTAATCCTATGGCATTCCAAGACTCGGGTATAGAGCCCAAAAGTGTGTGAGTATGTGATGGCGATGTGTGTGCTGGGAGCAAGCAAACCTGCACAAAACCAAAAAACTAACCCCAAGCCTGCAAAAGAACAGCCAACATTTGCAAGAGTTTTCTACCCTAAGGTTGCAATAATGTACAAAGACATTTATTAAAACATATAATATTATATACAAAACAAATAAAACAAAGAGGGGTAAAACAAATATTTTCAAATTTATATAAAAAAAAAAGCACAACCAACTATGATAGGCCTGACTCTCAAAAGTCCCCAGTGGACTCGCCAGCTGTCACGACCGTCCCGTCCGGGAGCCGCGAAAAAGGAATAAAAAAAAGAGGAGTCGCCACCAATATTTTATTTAGGAAAAACATTGGAAAACCATTTATTTTAGGGAAAACTGGTCTAAAAAAAAGGAGAGAGAGATGAGTCCGGGAGTCGGTTACGAGTAGGGAAGGTGTTAATACCCCACGTCGCCCGTTTAAAAAATGGTACCTCAAGTTAATTGTGCAAAAAAATTTTAATAGCCTTTTAAATATTTATTTTACCCCAAAAATTATTCACAGGAAAGAATTATTTTTAACTTTTAATATTTTAGGTTTTTATATATTTTATATTTTTAAATTTATTATTTATAAAAACTAAATGGGGTTGAACATGGCACATGAGTCCATAGAGCATCCCTACAAAGTTTAATTATTTTGATTAATTATTTTAACATAAAAAGAGACACAAAAAAGAAAAATTTAGTTTTGGCTTGACAAGATGATTTATCTTGCTCCTACGTATTCTCGGGTGCGATGGGAAACTCAAAGCCACGTAGTTCTTTTAAAAAATTTGATTGGTCGGTTGATTTTTAATTTTGATAAAGGTTTGATTTTTGATTTTTTTTTTGGTTAAAGAAAGGGATTTTATTCTAAAAATAAATTCACTTTTGCTTAGATTCCAAGATAGCAGTGCTATACGATAAACCCTTACAATTCACACGACACTTGAGGATGAATAAGTCCATACATCAATGTCGTAGATTGTTGCGTGAATTAAAAAGATTTTTTTATAAGAATGAAATTGGGTAAAATTGATTAAAAGTATCAATTAAAAACATTTAATATTTTTTAACGGGGATTCACTCTTGCACATGGTTAAAGATAGCAAAGCTATACGATGAACCCTTACAATTGATACAACACTTGAGGATGAAGAATCATACATCAACATTGTATATTGTTGCGTGAATTCAAAAAAGCCAATTTGGTTTCCAAATATTTTAGGAGAGTTTTATTTGAAACAGAGAACCAAAAGGTTATTTCAGAAGATTTTTAGTATTTTTTTTTTATCTTTGCTGGTTTAGTCTTGGCCCAAATAGCAAACAAAGACAAGAAACGTAAGAGTAACTTAAGAAGACTAACACCCCTCATGAGCCCAAAAGAAAAACAAAAGCCCAATCACATAACATTAATAAAAACAACAAAAAGGATAAACAAACCAAAACTAAACCCAACTGAAAAAGAAAGCCCAAATGCCATAAACTAGTATTTGAATTATATAATAAAAGGAATAGCAAAAAAAAAAAGACAAGGGTATCAGAGACTTGGCTCTTCTTTCGTTACCCAGAGTCCCACAAGGTGATGAGCCTTGATGCAAGTACGGCGGCTGCAAACCCGAACGACGGTGAGGGGTGCGGTGGTCAGGGGCGCGACGGAGCTGGGGAGAATCGGTGGGTGGTCGTTGCAGGGTTGCAGATCTCGCGTGACCTGTGGCGGAGCAGATCTATCATCAAAGCAACGACATTCTGGCGGGTCTGGTTCAGATCGACGAAGAAGACAACGGCTCGGGTTGGGGGAGGAGCTCGCGGTAGGGATGGTGGCGGTAGCAGCCGCAAGGACGAGCCAAAGTGTGTAGGGACACGCGATCTCTCCGTCATGTCTACAAGTCACGGTCGAGCGATGAACGGCTGCTCCTAGGATGGTGGATCGCGACTGCTGGTGGCTGCAGGAGGGTGGCGCCGGATTTGAGAGAGGGAGGAGGAAGATGAAGTTACAGTGGGGAAAGGCTCTGCACTTGTAAAATAAGGAAAGAAAGGAAAGAAATGGAGAGTGAGGGGAAGTGGGTTTTCAAAGTTCAGGGAGAAAAGTTAGATGGAAGATGAGAGGGTATTATGCTGAAGCAGGAGAAGAAATAATGTGGAAGAAGGAGAAGGAAATCGTGAAAGGGAGAGAGGAAAAGAAAAAAAAAGAACAAAGAAAAGGTGAGGAATGGCAGATAAATGGTGTTTATCTTTACTTTTTTTTTTTGTTTTTTTTTTTATGATGGTGATGGGTTATGGTAGGAAGATAAATGGTTTGAGAGAGTTTGATACTAATGGAGATTCTGGTGAATGGTGTAATGGTGGGATGAAGATGGAGGGATGGAGGTGAAGGGGCTTGCTGTGTCTTTTCTGTTTTTGTCGTTGTTGCCTGTTCTTGCTTGATTTTTTTTTAGCTGATAAGAGCCAATTCCCCCATCTGTGCCTTTCTGTTTGGAATTTAAATAGAAGAAGATGAATCCTCTGCCGTGTCCTCTCACCTTGGGACCAAGGACCATGTAAATTGGAGTGTTGAAGAGGGTAAAGTCTGCTTCAATCTTTTTCAATGTCCATTTTTGTGTTTCATTCCTCTGATCTAGACAAAATACTCTTCCCAAGCTCTGAAGAATACCCAAAATGGAAGCCTATGCTTGAGCCTGTGCATTGAAAGCTTGTACGATGGAGAGAACACACTGGGCACAATATTTCACATTCAGAACATTATTTTTTTTTCTTTTTGTTATTTTATTATTTTTTATATACATATATTTTTTACTTGGGCTTGGATTCAAAACAACTTGTAACAGAAACAAGTTGGGCTAATAACATAAACACATTTTTTTTATTTCTGTATTTTACATTTTTTTTATTTTGTAAATATTAATTAAAAGGATAAAATACCCGGACAAAATTAGGTGTTCACAGGTGTCAAATGCGAGCACATCATCAAAGCATTGAAAATCGCTCTGCTGGTTCCTTCTGCCCAAAATAGATGCTTCAATCTACCATCAGTCGTAGTTGTGTACTTTGAAAATAACATGGGATTGCTATCTGCCTTGACTTGTAGATTACTTAATGCAGCACTTGCATCTCCATCTTTGATCTTACCACGCTTCTGGCGGTCAAGATAGTTGTATAAATCCTTTTTCGAAAAATCAACGCCAGCATAACCCCCTTTCTAAGACACCAAATATCCCATAATGTGACAGGTTCTCACCCCAAAGGAATGCAAGTTATCCACTTGAGCTTTGCCTGCATCGATCATGACACGATAGGCAGGCATTAAGTGCACATATTGGGAAGGGGTCAATTCATGATTATGTGACTCCTCAAATGATGCAACTTTTCATTTAGATGACCTGTAATCTAAGTAAATCCGAATCTTGGCTTGACGCTTTGTACGAGTTAATGGTTGAGGCTCTCTAGTTCTATCTACCCTCGTGAAGTATTTTTTGTTCCTCAATCCCTCTTTGTTGCATACAAGTTGACGCATGATAACCTTCCCATTGAAGTCTCGCTTCACATCGTCCCTCCTCACAACAAAACAGTAGAACTTTGCATATGTCTTATAAAATAGACAACCTCCCTTGGTCATTGATAGGAACAAATATCTACAAAGTTCATTATAAGGTATATTAAAATTTGATTGAAAATTTACATATCAAATCATGTAGTAAATATGATGGGTAACAACCTTCCTCAGCAGTTCAACCTTCCCTATGTAATCCTTCTGGTAATATCCAATAAAGTACCTTGCTCATCCTTGTTTAGAAGCCTTGAGCATGCTCTAATGATGTGTCCAGTTCTATTACAGTTAGAACAACGCCTTCGCTTCCTACCATGCTTTTTCTTAACCGGATCGCCTTTAGTCTTGACCACGGTAGGATCACCTATATCCTTGGCAGACGAGTTACGTGTGTTGCGCTTATCCCCCTTTTTCTCTAACTTTTTTTGTAAGTTTAAGTATTTCATCTCTAACCTCATTGAAGGACTCAAAATTTTTGGAAGCAACATGATAGAGCCTATTACATGCAACAGATAAACTTCCAAAATGGGCAACCATCATTATATCCGTATCCAATTCATCTTGCTGCCCTGATGTAGTGAAATCATTCTTAGCATCATTCGACCAACGTTTGCATATCAAGCTTGCTGGAATACAATCCATTTGCTCAAGTCTCATGGCACAAAAAAATATGAGCACAAGGAATGCCACGGGATTCAAAAAGCAAACAATTACAACTAAATTTACAAGCCCCCGTATCGTAAACAACACTAACCTCACTCTCGGGATTGCAATATTTGTTTAGCCTGAACTTCAAGTTGTCACCACTGTCTAAACGCTCAATAACATTTAAAGCCCCACATTCTTCAATCTCATGTTTCACTTCCTTGAAGATCTCATGGGTGTAAATTTTTGATGCATGACGCTCGATCTTGTAGAGAGATGTAGTTAACAGAGGGTCAGAAAAAAATGACTTAAAGTCGGCAATAAGCTCGTTGTTCCTATATTGACGCAAAGCTTGTTCAAAGTTATGCATGAATTCCACCGTGGTGTTTTTTCTCCTTACATATTGCTTCACCATTGAATTAATGGCTTCACAATGAGATATGGTTCTTATACGCCCAAGGAATTTGTCACGAAGATATGCGGTGGCCCATAAACACTTGTTCTCATATGTTTTGCTAACCCATTTGTTTCCTACAAGCCCATGGTTCACAACAATCTTCTTCCAAAACTCTTCAAACTCAACTATGGTGAAATTCGAATACATTGCTCTCTTAAAATCCTCTAAAAATGGTGAGTTCTTAACGTTATCATAGGCATTGTTATGCAAGTGCCATGCACACAATCGATGAGATGTATCTGGAAAAACAGTCGTTATAGCTTCCCTCATAGCACCATCACCATCTGTCACTACTCCTTTTGGATGTTTATTGCACATGGCTTCCAAAAATGTTTCCAAAACCCATTTATAACCAAAGGGTGGTTATATTTGTTCTTCTTGTTTGTGGTGTCAAATGCGAGCACATCACCAAAGCATTGAAAATCTGCTCTGCTGGTTCCATCTGCCCAAAATAGATGCTTCAATCTACCATCAGTCGTAGTTGTGTACTTTGAAAATAACATGGGATCGCTATCTGCCTTGACTTGTAGATAACTTAATGCAGCACTCGCATCTCCATCTTTAATCTTACCACGCTTTTGGCGGTCAAGATAGTTGTATAAAACCTTTTTCGAAAAACCAACGCCAGCATAACCCCCTTTCCGAGACACCAAATATCCCATAATGTGACAGGTTCTCACCCCAAAGGAATGCAAGTTATCCACTTGAGCTTTGCCTGCATCGATCATGACACGATAGGCAGGCATTAAAGTGCAGATATTGGACAGGGGTCAATTCATGATTATGTGACTCCTCAAATGATGCAACTTTTCATTTAGATGACCTATAATCTAAGTAAATCCGAATCTTGGCTTGACACTATGTACGAGTTAATGGTTGAGGCTCTCTAGTTCTATCTACCCTCGTGAAGTATTTTTTGTTCCTCAATCCCTCTTTATTGCATACAAGTTGACGCATGATAACCTTCCCATTGAAATCTCGCTTCACATAGTCTCTCCTCACAACAAAACAGTAGAACTTTGCATATGTCTTATAAAATAGACAACCTCCCTCTTCATTGCCAAACTCTAGCCCTCGTATTTCATCACCTTTCAAATCTATAATGTTTCTATAGTGCATATCTGTTTCGTTGAAATCTTCTCCATTTTGCTCTTCATTATGCTCACTGTGGCCACTTTCATCGGATATAACATTATCATCACACTTGACATCTCCATCATCATCCAAATTAACAAATTAATTATCACTGTGGCTATTCATCTGCAATACAAACACTATTTACAATTAGACTACTTCAAATAGACCATCAAATAACAGAAAAAAGATTTAAATTAGTTTAGATCATTTTTTTTTGAAAAGCTAAAAATTTATTGCACAAAGACGCAACAAGCACAAAACAAGGTGTACTGAAGCAAGCTGGTAAAAAATACACAAAATGCTCCTAAAAAGAAAATCATACCAGCATAAACAACCCACAAAACACAAAAAATCCAATACTCAATACCACCTATGTAACCCACAAACCCCTCACATCATAACAGAACCGAAACAAGCCAAAAACCCAGATTATGAATTTTACTGGAAAATAAACTACAAAAATAAAAACATTATGACTTGTTTACAAACCTTTTCTTCTCATTTTTTCCATATAAATAATTTCCTGAAAAGTTCTCATTTATTTGATTTAATTCTACAAATCTATGTTGACTTGCCAATGATGCATATATTGAATAAGGGTAAAGGCCCATTTTGGTTCCTGACAAAAATTGCGCGGACCATTTTAGGCCCTAACAAAAAGAAAGTGCTCCGTTAGTCCCTGACAATTACTAACGTGAGACACGTTAGTACTTCAGTTGACTTCTGTTTCCCAGCTTCTGTTAGTTGTCCTACGTGGCCGTTAACTCATCCTACGTGACTGTTATCTCTGCCCTGTTGGATTATAATTTCTTTTTCAATTTTTTTCCTTCAAAGGACCAAAACGGCGTCATTTTGGTCCTATTAGTTAGACCCAAATTGATCCTCTTCCATAAAATAATTTATGGAAACCAAAAGCCCTCTCCCATAACCCTAATCTAATCCCTCTCCAATTCCACGGTAAGCTCCAGCAATCGTGTGCCTTCTTCACTGCAAATCGAGATTATTGACAACAAATGTGAGTTAATTTCCCTCTCTTATTCTATTTTCAATGTCGTTTCTAATTTAGGGTTTGTTCTATTCTTCTCCTTTTTGGTTTAGGGTTTTCGTTTTATGCTTCAAAGTTAATTTTGGATTTAGGGTTATAAATAGTGGTGTAGGGTTAGGTTTTATAAGGTTGAATGTGGGTGTGGGGACCAGTTTTGTTGGGGAGTGGGGGGTGAGGGTCTAGCTTTGTTGGGAGGGAGGTGGGGGGGTGAGGGACCAGCTTTTTTGGGGTTTTTTTGGGTGCATTTTTAATTAAAAATTTTGCATATTTTCTTTTTTAGGAAAAAACAGGCAGAGTCTCAAGAAGAAGTGTCATTATCACAGAATCATCCTTCAACTGAAACTGAGCCACAGGTTGTGCATTAGCAAATTTCTTTGGTTTTAACACATAAATTGATTTACTTTTCTAACTCTCTGAAACTGTCTAAATTGGTTGTATTCATCATAATTTCGGAGTCCTGCCAGATAAGAAGTGTAGAGCACAGAAGCAGCATTTGCTACACAAGAACCACCTGCTGTAACATAGGTTTACACATAGGGACTAAATTGTCCCTCGATACTAATTGTTAGGGACTACTTAGTCTCAATATAAAAATTTTTGGGGACTAAAATGTCCCACGATACTAACTGGTTTAACTTCATTTCAGGGGCAATCTGCTATTATGCCAGCTGCTCAAGGGAGGATGAAACTACCAATTAGGCCAACTGCTATTAAGCCAACTGCTCAAGGGACACCACCAGCTATGTCACCTTCATTGATACCATCTACTTCAGTTGGAACCAACTCAAATCAACCACCAAGAGCACCAGTGAGGCCCTACAGACCACCAAAACTGCAAGGAACTCCTAGAGAGATGACATTAATGCCAACACCTGGACTTAGGCCACCAAGATTTCTTGGGCCAAGAGCTGCAATAATGACACCACCTGGTATGCAACCACAAACTGGAAAAAAGAACTCAGACAAGTCTTGAAGGGATGGACAGTATAGGATTTTGGGGGATGTATAGGATTTTGTGGGAGATGCATATGATACACTTTTTGGGGGATAGAACTCATAAGTTTTTTTTTTTGGAATTCATAGAAAGGATACACTTTTTGGGGGATGTCAAGTACATTAGTTATACTTTTCTTAGTACATGTTGACAATGATGATGTAATCCAGTACAATATATTTTGGAAATGCTTGAATGAAATTTGGAATTAAATTACCTTCATTCTCATTTTACCTCTTTAATTAATGTTGTCATTTTACTTCAATACTTATAAACACAAGTGCTAACACAAAATTGAACATTAATAAGCCAAACTTTCCATTTCATTACAATAACCAAAACAACAATCACAGCCCCTAACACCATTCCAAGAGATCTCTGCTGTTGCATAACTTCATTGATCTTCAATTGCACTTCATTCATCTTTGATTGCATTTCACTAATCTTGCGATGCATTTCACTCATCTTGAGTTGCATTTGAATCAACTTAGCTTTGTTGTCATCGTTGTCCATCTCCAGCCGATTGATACTCCCTTCTTCAAGTTTTTCCATTGACAGCAGCTTCTGCTGCTGCTCCTCGTATTCATCCAGTCAAACAAACCTTTCCAAATAAGGTTTGTTGTCCTGCAACCATCACAAACAGTAAGCATTGCATTCCCAAAGACTAAAAGGAAGCCATAGAATGAATAATTTCATTTACCCTATTATAATTTGGGTACCCATTGAATGCTATATTTGGATTCTTCTTAGTTCATGAAATGAAGATGACACATGGTTTCTTGAAAATACAAATTGGAGGGTAAAATTTTGGAGTTGCAAAGCTTGAAGAACCACTTCAGCTATGCTCACCCCTAGTCATTGTATTGGAACCGCAACTCATTCTGAGATAGAAGTGAAAAGGGGCCAAATCGCAGTTACTAGGGATTAGGGTTCTAATGCAAATAGCCCATCAACTCAACCCAAGTGGGTAGCGCACAAGTCTGGAGTGAACACAGGGACCCAAAGAACGCAAATCTCTTATTAGAAAAATTAGGGTTCTTGTTTGATGTTATAGAAAACAGAGGCAAAGGGAAGAAGAAGAATAAGCTCAAGCCTTCTATTCTTAATGGACCCAAAACGACGTTGTTTTGGTCCTTTGAAGGAAAAAAAATTGAAAAAGAAATTATAATTCAATGGGACAGAGATAACGGACACGTAGGACAACTAACAGAAGCTGGGAAACAGAAGTCACCCGAAGGACAAACGTGTCTCACGTTAGTAATTGTGAGGAACTAACGGAGCACTTTTTTTTTGTTAGGGACTAAAATGGCCCGACAATTTTTGTCAGGGACCAAAATGGGTCTTTACCCATTGAATAATTAACAACAAGAAGAGGCTTGAATGGCGGATCCGAAATTTGATCATCACACACAGTCATGAGAGCAACTATATCAACCTTATAAGATATATGAAACTTCGCTTAAATTTCAGTATGTCTTGGCATTGACTATAATAGATCAATTATATGCTAGAGCCTAGAAGCAACTTCTACCAGATTACAACCAGTGTAAGAAACTTCTATCAATTATATGTGTTAGCACTACATAATTTATTATGTAGTCCTATATTGCATTGGCAAGTAGTTAGTAGATAACAATTAACACGCTCTGAAGGATGGAGTGTGTTAATGAACCAGTAGTGTAGATCACGAACATGAGCACCAATGTAGTCATTGAAAGAAACCACTCACAGAAAGGCACAATCACAGATAATGGCTAATTCAGAAAAATGATAATTTAACAGGCTAGCTATTTCATTTTTTTTCCAAATGTCACGTTACAAGCAAAAAGAAGAAAAATAGAAGACATTAACATATCATTGAAATCTAAAAGAAAAAATTGCATCTTCTTCAAACAATAAGTGTGAGTTGCAGCAAAACCCACTCAATAAGATGAGTTATATTAATACATACCTACAATCCGTAATAGCTATCGGAACGGAATGGAACAGAGAGCCTAAATATTGATTTTTAGAATGACAAAATGGGGCTTTTGGATACAGATGATGAGAAAATTGTCTTTTAACACAGATGATAAGAATCACTAAAAAGATTTTCAAAAAGAAGAATTTCTTGACTTACGTGTTACGACGGCGACGAGTAAAAAGGACAAAATGGAGGAACAACGATGATACAAGGATCACAAATGAAACACTAGGAAGCACTAGTGCAGAAAAGGGATTTCACATCGGTTTTTTTGACTTTTCACATTGGTTTTCAAACTGATGTTGAAACGGCCGATGTGGTTTATTGTCACTTTTCACATCGGTTTTAAAACCGATGTCAAAAATTCTATTTCAGCAAGACAATAAATCATGTTCAGCACTTTTCACATCGATTTCTGAAAAAACCGATGTGGTAACCCCACATTCCACATCGGTTATTTTAAAAACCGATGTGGAAACCAACATTTCACATCGGTTTTAAAAATAACCGATGTGGACAGTGAGGTTACCACATCCGTTTATAAGAATCCGATGTGAAATGTTGGGTTATCACATCGATTTTTTCAGAAACCGATGTGAAAGTTTTTTTTTTATAAAAAAAAACCCCCCTTTACAGTACTTACAGTCATTTCCCCTGTTTCAGTAATCCAGTAATCCATATCAATGCAGAATCTAAATATTCTCAACACAATCACTTTTGTACAACCAAAACACACTAAATTAAAAGATTACAAACAATTAATATATTCAATTACATTCAGACAACAAAGATAATTAGAAACCAAAAAGCTACATATGATATATTATAGATTTCATGACAAAACATATATCAGTCAAAAGTACACTATAGCTATAACATGATGCGTTTATAAACTAACTACATACAAACTATGGTTGGTACACTTCAAGAAAGAAAGTTACTCAACGCATCCTTATGTTATTGATGTCGGCATCAGAGAGTGGAGTCGGATTGTTGAATATCTGCAAGTTTAATTGGACATAAGATTATATCTTTTAAGTAATAAACTAAAATAAAACATATAACGAGTCTATAATTGTTACAACTAATTGTGTTACCAATTAGCATTTACCTCCTTCCATCTTTCAGTGATACCAGAGGAGATAATTTCGACCATCCACTTCATCACATAATATCCACATTCCCATGATCCACGTTGTCTACGAGACTACGTACAAATGAAACCCAATTAGAATATAAGGAATTAAATAGAAATAAATAATTATACCCACTACGCTTGAAGCATTTGTACTAATAAATATCTTACGTTAGGAATAATCCATCTAATAGCCCGACGCCTTTCACCACGCAGCATGTGGATTGCATCAATAGAACTATCATAAGAAAATAAACATTAATTAAAGTATATCTTATAGATTTCAGATGATTAAAACAACTTCATTACTGATTATAAATTATTTTAATGCTTACGTTTCCATGATGATCTTCAGTTGCTTCGTCGACTTATTTCCCATCGAGTAGAAGAAGACCACGACATTTAACCGAGGGCACAAGATCAACAATTGCCAATGTTTACTGCATTTACGGAACAATTAGTAACTAAGTCATATATAGTACGTTATAATTAAATAACTGGTACTTACTTATTGAGATAAGGCGTAAGGTAGAACTGATGATCATCTCGGGCAAGTATATCACGTATGGTGGCGATCGGGTCTTCTGATGTTAGGAGAACATCACCCTGAATGAGCATGGGGTCAATGAACCCATAAAGGGTGAGGTTGCCTTGATCAACTAACATGTGATGCAGATACCTAATATATTGATAAAACATGTTAATTATCATAGTATTTAAAATTTAATTACTTAACTTACAAATAAGATGTACTTACGTACACCATAACGAGATGTGTGCAGCACTAGCCATTTCACGATTGAGCACCATCTCCATAATTTCCTTCTTTGGGATATACAGATCGTCACCTGGCCTGACATCATGTTCCAACCTTACCAAAGCTACGTCAGCCTCCATGTTCACAACCTGTATAGCCAGATGTTGAAAAACACCACCAGGATCCCCTTTGTCAATCCCCTAAACAAAAAAGATATACATTAGTAATCACAGTTAAGTTATTTCATTCGTAATTAATTGAATGGTCAAATGAATACCTTGGTAGAAGCAGACTTCTCTGGTCTTCCTGGATCCGACCTTTTAGGCAGAATATCATTTCCAACATCCTAAAAAAAACATTATCTTTAAACAATTATAAATAATTTCAACTATAAATATAGAAAAATACAACTAATTGAATACCTCAGATGCAACAAGAAACCTGACCAGTCTTCTTGGCCAGAGGATGAAGTTACCAGGGGCTTGGCCTACTGTTCGAACCTCCTCAGTGGGCACAGGGACTCGAGCACCAACATCTCGAATAATCTCAACCACGACCCTCACCTGATCATCCGGTAATAAAAGGTGGTGTATGGTATTACCTAAGTTATGTGCCCTCCCCAATGCCACTAAGCGGCGATCATGATGATCATCAACATACAGCTCACACCTATCAGGATCGTCATCATCACCATCATCATCATCATCATCATCATCATTTTCAGACTGATGAGGAGGATCACACGAGCCCTTAGTGCTCACATGGACAGAGGGTTGGACACCTGTGTTTTGCTGGGACATAGCAGCCATTATTACCAGCTACTGGGAAAACTGCTGGGCCATCTCCTGTCTAAGCTCATCTGCAATCTCCCGTTTTAGCTGTTCTCTATCTACATCAACATCCCTGTGGCGTTGGTGTGAAGATGAACCATGGTATTGGCGAATGCCAACGCCTCATCCAACACCAATGACACGGCCTGAGTGGTCTGGTTTACCGATGGCAGCAGATAAGATATCCTCGCGTCCTCTAGGAACAAAGGTTCCTTGAGTGGCCTGCTCGTCCAAGGCATCCTACAGCATATAAGATATTAGGTCACATTACAATTCGGTAACATTGTTAAAATCACAATTACAATTCAAACTATACTTACAATCTTCTCAGCTACTTGGCGGGCCTCCTGAGATGTATATTGTCCCGTACTTCTTTGTCGGGCCCTCTTCCATTTACGATGGCATGGGGGTGGAGGTGGATCAACAACTTTTGGACGATTATCAACTATAGGATCTGCCTGAGATGTTTCTTGCTGAAGTCTTTTCCTTTCCTCTTCCACCATTGTCAGGTTAAGTTTTTTATATCTCCCACGAGACAGTATATGGGGGTAGACATTCTTGCTTTGGTTTTCATGCCCCTTTTTCCTCTTTTCCTGTTATAAATAGAAGACAATCAAATTACATAAGTAAATTAATAAAATTAATGAAATTACATAAATTTAGAGACAACTCAAATAAGTTAACCTGAAAACTAGGATCATGTCGGCTCTGAACAAAGCGATCCCACGTCGCCTGGTCAAGAAACGGATACACCTCAAGTGGGTTCTTTTCACAGCTTGGCTTCAATACATAATATCTGTCCAGGTCCACCTTAAAAGCCCTCCAACGCTCACCAGCATATTTTATCAAACGATTCTTCATATCCGTCGTATCCAGCAGGTCAAAGGTAAGCTACATTAACACCAAAAGAATCAACGAATTACTGTACGATATTAATAAGATTAAAATAAAGTTGATACAAACACAGGACGTAAAAGTATAGATATCAGATTACTCTCCCATATATGATCCTTCACGCCCTGCGGTACATCATCGATTCTTATCCTTTGATTTGAACCACGGTTGGTAGTCAAATTCCTCATTCGTGTGGCACGTCTACCCTTTCTACCCGTAGACGGGGTCTCCGACCTGCTGCATGAAGGAGGGATATCCTCAGGATCAGCCATGTATACCTGTTTAGACAAAAAAAAATTGTCAGTATGTTTGGATAAATATCAAACATAACTTATAAAGATCGACCAAGGTAAGCATAACTTATAAATATCAACGTAAACATATAATATGACCTTAAACATAACTCAAACTAAACGTACACTGTGGTCAAGTAGTAAAGTTATCCCATAACCCTTCTTGGTGATCATTACCAGTAGCATGTACATCGTCCACTTCATTTTCCTCATTGAAATCAGGCACCCGTGTTGAGAAAGAAGGAGTATCAAAAATACCAAGAGTTTAATCTTGATTTCCCTCACTACCATTATACATGTTTTTTCCATGGAGAACCACTGACCACCTTTTGTTAGAAGGATCACGGATATAAAATGTTTGTTTTGCTTGGGATGTCATGATGAAAGGCTCTTCTTTATTTCCTACATTATTAAGGTTCACCAATTTGAATCCTAACTCATCGATTTGCACACCGTTGTTACTGTCGACCCACTGACATTTAAAAACAGGCAATCTAAACTTCGTGTAATCAACCTCCCAGATCTCTTCAATGATTCCAAAGTATGAAACGGATGCCATAACAAAGTTTTTATCTTTCGAACAAGAGAAATGCATGGACTCAGCGACGACCATAACCCTATTGTTTTGCATAGTAGTTTTGTCATCTTGGGACTTTGTATAGAAGGAAAACTTATTGATATCGTACCCACTCTAGCATATGACATCAAAGTTAGGCCCCCGTGATAGCCATTTTAATGTATCAGAAGCAGTACCATCCTTTGCAATTTTTTCTTTAAACCAGTTCAAGAAAGTCTTATTATGCTTGTTCAAACACCATTTTTCATTCATTATAGAGTAAGTTTCGTTGATGATGCTTTTGTGCTCACATAAGTATGGTTCAACCTCATCAGTGTTATTCAATATATACAAATGTACTTGAAGCACTTCCTCCCGATCCATGCTCTTAACAGTGATACCTCGTGTACCCTTACCATCATATCTTCCTTCATGACGAGACTTCAGAAGCCCTACAGGTTTCACTTCTGACATGTAGTATGTACAAAACTCAATAGCTTCTTCTGCAACATACCTTTCAACAATATATGCTTCGGGATGGAGTGGATTCTTCATATATCCTTTCAAGATCTTCATGTATCGCTCAATCGGGTACATCCACCTTAAATAAACGGGGCCACACAATCTAATCTCCCTCCCTAGATGAACAATCAAATGAACCATGATGTCAAAAAATGAAGGTGGAAAATACATCTCCAATTGGCACAAGATAATAGCTGCCTCATTTTCCCAGTCATCCAACTTTTTAGTGTCAATGACCTTGCTACATATAGCATTGAAGAATAAGCATAACCTAGTAATGACATGTCTGACTTTTTTAGGCAAGATGTCACGAATGGCCACCGGTAGTAGTTGTTGCATCAAGACATGGCAATCATGAGACTTTAAGCCAACTAATTTGAGATCTTTCATTGAGACAAGTCTCTTGATATTTTAAGAGTAACCCCGTGGCACTTTGACTCCCCGTAGACATTCACAGAAACTTCTTTTCTCTTTTTTTGATAAAGTATGACATGCTGGGGAAAATAAGTCTTCTTATCCCCCATTTTATGTGGAGCTAACTGCTTTCGTAGACCCATCGCAACTAGGTCCAAACGAGCATTACACCATCCTTTGTCTTGCCTTGAATGTTGAGAAGCGTTCCGATTAAACTGTCACACACATTTTTCTCCGCATGCATCACATCAATACAATATCTTACATCAAGCTTGCACTAGTATGGAAGATCAAAGAAGATGGACCTCTTCTTCCATATATTTTTCTCAGTAGCCTTCTTCTGGGTCTTCACATAGATAACATTAGTGTTCTTCACCAGTTCATAAACTTGGTCTCCAGTCAAGGCCACCGGAGCAATTTCATTCTCCGGAAGTCCATTGAAAGCTTTCCTCAATCTACGATAAGGATGATTACGCTTGAGAAATCTCCGATGCACAAGGTAAACTGTCTTCCTTCCATGTTGCAGTTGATGGTGAAATGTGCCTTCTTCACATATGGGACATGCTTTATGCCCCTTAACACTATCCCCGCACAGGTTCCCGTATGCTGGAAAGTCATTGATGTTGCAAAATAACATGGCACGCAATCTGAAAGTCTCACGGCAATACCTGTCGATCACATCAACGCCTTCAAACACAACATTCTCAAGTCTTCAATCAAGGGACTTAGATAAACATCAATATCATTTCCTGACTGTTTTGGACCCGAAATCATCATACTTAACATAATGTATTTACGTTTCATGCTCAACCAAGGAGACAGGTTGTAAATTACCAGGAGAACAGGCCATGAACTATGAATACTACTTAAGTTTCCATATGGATTCATTCCATCGGTAGCAAGTCCAAGCTTGAGGTTTCTGGGCTCATTGCCAAACTCCGGAAACAAACTATCAATTCTCTTCCATTGCAAAGAATTAGCCGGATGATGAAGCTGTCCATCACATTTCCTGTCATCTGCATGCCATCTAATATTCTTTGCATCCTTTTCATTAGCAAACAATCGCTTGAACCGCAGAATTACTGGAAGATACCATAACACCTTCGCAGGAGGACCCTTGGTGACCGCATCACAACTAGAATCACCATCCTTCACTTTGTAGCGTGATACCCCAGACCTAGGGCACTCGTGTATCTCTTCAAACTCTTTCCTGTACAATATACAATCATTGGGGCAAGCATGTATTTTCTTATACTCCATACCCATCGGACACAATATCTTCTTCGCCTTATAGTTTCAGGATGGTAATGTGTTACCTCCTGGAAGTATGTCTTTCAACAACTCAAGCAATTCGGTAAAGCTTTTATCGTTCCACCCATTTCTCGCCTTCACATTGAAAAATCTTAACACCGCTGACAACCGTGTGAAATTAGCGCACCCCGGATACAAAGTCACTGCCGCATCACTGCACAAAGTATCATACACATGTGCTCGTCGAAAAGACTCTTGCCCAACATCACGGATCATGTCCTCTAGTCCATCGTCCATATCCACATCATCAACTTCCTCTCTACGCGACACCCTCGTCCTGTCTAACGATTCACCATGACATATCCATATTGTATAACTCTTGCAAATCCCCTCACAAATAAGATGCTCCCATATCTCCTCGGCTTCTAGTCGTCTTTCATTCAAACAGTTAACACAAGGACAATAAAACCTTCCGTTACCACTATCAGGAGCATTTGTTTTTGCAAATTGTAGAAAATCTTCCACTCCATTCTCACACTCATCACTTGTCCGTCTAGCATTCATCCAACCGTGATCCATGACTAAAACCAATAACTTCGTACTTAGTCCAAGATCTTCATCAACTACTTCTTATGACAGGGTATGGCCCTATCCCATTCGAGAAGAAACTTTTTCAACATTCGGTTAACAGTTAGTCCTTAACTCTCATCCTCATACTCGACGAAATTTCGACAGCATTTCCCTTCGGTCTCCGACGTACACGACTTGAACGCGATGACATCCACCACGACAAAGTATGCACCCAGAGAACGAAAGGAAATGTGTCAATCCGAACTTTCATCAAGTATATAACATGAGAATCAATGAATAACTATTTTAACTGAATGAAGAATTTTTTTTTCCCCAAACTGTCCAACTTTGTACAATTCAAGATCCAATATAATGAGCGGTACCTTAAGCACGTACACGTGTGCTCAGTAGTATTGCATCTCAAACGGGAAACTAAGGCTTTACTAATTAATTAACATTAAGAAAAATAATAAAACACTCCAATCCCCAAGTACAATGCAAATAAAAACCAAACGAGAAAAATGGAGAGGAGAAAGTTTACCGGGTGTGGGAAGAACACTCAGCTGGAAACCGAAATGAATAATGAATATTCTTGTCGAAACTTGTACCGTAATAGTTTCAATAACAGCAAGTGTACCTATACAAAAAGAGAAGCACTTTGTGAATATTTTCATAACAAGACCAGAATAACAAGTTCATAACAACAATTATGTAGCTTGATCAGTATAGAAGCATAAATACATAAGAACTATGACAGAGATAAAGCACACACATACATATAAGAAATAGCTGAGCTTACAGTAGAAAATCCAAGTTGATGAACATATATAAGGCTATATACACATATAAATGATTTAGTAGGTAGAATGATAAATGAAATCTGGAGCCCAAAATTGGATGGGGAAGATGATCAAAATGAAGTCTGGAATGGTTGAGTTAGGTGTGTTAGTATTGCTCTCACTCTCATGCATTTAAATCTATAACTCTTGAAAAACAAATTGAAATTGTAAGTTTTAGTCTCTTGATATTTAACATGGCAGGCAAGCAAAACATATAGACTAATAAATCCTATCCTACCTAAACCTAACATAAAACCGATCCAACTTAATCAACTAACATTTATATTACTTTCAGTCACTTAATGAGGCAAACAGAATGGAACGAAACTTGAACCCATGTGCATCACTGCATCTCGAGGAAGGGCGAGGAACAGAATGGAATCAATGGATTTCTCATAATGCAAACAAAAATTTGGTATGAGGACTATTCTACAATTCAGGTAAAATTAAACCCCAAAAAATAACAAGAGTAGTGATGTGGCTTGAGACGCCCCGACGTCCCATTAAAGAAAACCCAAAATATTAAGACCTAATTCTGTTATTATCGTTAAGCGAGTATATCAAAACAACAGAAAATTTAAAACTTAAAATTATAAATACATATGTAAACATACATATAGCACATAACTATAATTATACATATATACATGCCAGTACTGCTGTCAAGGGATTCCCTTCTGTAGGATCGCGATATATACCCAAGCTAGTGACATCAACAAAATACATCAAAAGCCAAAATGAAAAGCCTCACTGATGCACTCCACACCCCGTCCCCTCTCCAAAAATACAGTAAAACCTCACCCACACCTATACAGATGGCACTGGCCCGAGCCATCATACACTACTACCCTCGTCTGCATCCTGAGGTCCGGCAGGTCCGGACACCCCTCCGCTATCACTAAAAGAACTCCTGGCCGGCTGTCCTTGAAACCTCTTCCTGTAGAGTCTGCTATCCCGAGGATGTAGTCGTCTAGAAGATACCCGCGAAGACTCAAACCGTAGCACGAACCTCTGGGGGTGCGGGTACCTCAGGAAGGGGTGCCAGGCCCGGAGCGGGGGCAACTGGTAGGTCCTGAGTAGGGGCAACTGGGTCCTCCACCGGAATAGGTGCCAACTCGGGCTCCGGTGCTGGTGCCGGTGCGAGTGCAGGTACGGGTGCAAATCTGGGTACCAAGGCATCAAGAGGTACCATGAAGGGTACAGGGGCCATCCCGAACATAGGCGGCATCGGTGGTACGTGTCCATCAGGCTGTCCTATTGGAAATGGGAAGGTCATGCAGAAACGAAACGTACCAACAAACCCGATGGGCGCTCCCTGCCCAAGCCCCGTAGTGATGGACGCAGGACCCGTATATACCGCGAAACGAGTGACCGGGTCCACAAGCCACCTGTGCGGGTCTAAGCACTCTGTTGACGGTTCTGGTCAAGTATACCCAGTCGTGCAAGTAATACGGTGGTGAGACCGTTTTATCGTTCCCACAAGGACTGCGACAAGTACTAGCACGTACCGAATCAATTACTATTCAAGCTGATACTTGGATTGAAGAGAGTTATATACTAATTATCAAGCCCAAAACAACAAAAGAAAAGGAAAAGTTCTTTGAGGATTTCTATCGAACACTTGGGAGGCAGAGAAGAGGATTCTTCAAATATATAAAATATGTTGGGATTAGGTTCACTCAACTTCATCCCCATGCAATGAAATGACTAACAAACAATTTCTACTTCAATTATAACAATCAATCCACTAAATTACTCAAGCCCCGATTCCTCGGATGACAAGAGCCTAAATCCACTAATAGACCCTAATTCCTTAGGTGGCCTAGATTAATGAATTTGCATTATGATTAGGGATTACACGATTGCTAATAAACCTAAATCTATCCCTAGATACAAGGTTTACCAGGTAATTGATTTCAATTCCGGTTCTAATACGAATTTCCCAATTGCATATCAAAACACTAATCGAGTCATGGGGGTGCTAGCCACAACAAGCATTAAGCATAGAAAATCAATTACTCATACAGAAGTAAAAACTGTATTACAAGATCAAATCAAATACATGGGTAATTCAGAGAGAGCTACACCTAACCCCAACAATGGGAGTTTAGCTACACATCATCAAAGTAAAAGGGAAAAGAAAAGATACTGAGATGAAGGAAGGGAAGAACTCCATGGAAGGATGCACCCAGCCACAACAGCAGAAATTGTGTTTTTTAGGGTTTCTTGGCCGCCTCCTTTCCTGCAAATCAAATCCCCCCTACAATTCTGCCCTAAAACAGCTTATAACAGGGGTTCTGGGTTTCGCGCGCTCGCGGGGTGAGACGTAGCTCGCGAGGCGAATGTTAAAAATCTGGTCTTCAGAGATTGGATCTCTCGCGAGGCGAGATAGTAACTCGCGAGGCGAGACCGAAAGGGAGATATCTCTGGCACAGTCAGGCCTTCAGGCTCACGAGGCGAGATGGTGACTCGCGAGGCGAGACAGAAAGGCTGACTGTTGCTGTTCAGCTGGTCTTCAGGCTCGCGTGGCGAGATCCAATCTCACGAGGTGAAGCTTCAGAATTCTGCTTGGCTCAATTTCTTCTCCTTTCAGGCTCTATCTTCATCCAAGCTTCATCATGGCCAAATCTTGGGCAATTAATCATAAATTCCTGCAAAACAACACACAAAACCACCTTATCTGTTCCAAAGGAAAAACTAACCAAAATCAAACTAAAATGGCCTAACTATATGCAAATGCATGCAGAAATGTACATGGAAAATGAGGTGAAATCACACTCATCAAATCACCCCAAGCTTAAGACTTTGCTTGTCCTCAAGCAAAAACCAAGGCCAGAAGATGAAAACGAACAGAGCAATGATAGTGAACTAAGAACCCGAGCAAATGATCCAAGTAACAGGCATTTCAAATAATTCAGCAAGAGACAATCAATTCAAGTCCAATTAGGGGCTTAGGTTTCCTAGACTCATATTCTCACTGATTCGGGCACTCTTGCTCACCTGAAGATCACCCCAAGCTTGTTCATTTACTTGGCTCTCTTTCTCGCCTCACTCAAGTGTTCAAGGATCTATGACAATTCGCTCCATTTTCCTCAAGGAAAGATTTCTACCATAGGCTTGACTATCAACCAAATCTCTACTTTATTAATAAAAACAATTAAGAATCAAGAGGTCTTTTGCTTTGGTTGTAACGGGGCCATGAGATTTATTGTTAGGTGGGGATATCAAGAAAAGGAAATTTCAAAAGGCTATACAAACTATCAAGCATTGCAAAGCATGACCTTCTAAAATACCTTTTTGGGTTTTGATTTATTTTTCCACCTTTCTTTCTTTCTTTTTCATTTGTTCCTCACTTTCTTTTGTCATCCCTTTCTCCATATACTTTTCTTTTCCTTTTATTTTCCTTTTATTTGGAGAAGGGAAGATTTTCAGCTCAAGAGAAATATTTTTCTGATTTTCTCATCCCATATTTTTTTCAACTACCTTTTTACCCTTTTTGTGCAATACTTTAGAAGGTCTCTCATAAGCATCATTCATCAAAAATTTTCAAGGGACCAAGAAAAGTATTTTATTCTTTCAAGCTCAAAATTGGGCAACTAAGGGGTAGCATTTCATCAATCAAAACTCAGAAGGCCGGAAAAAAAATACCTAGTGCCTCAATCATTTTCAAAAAAATGTTTTCAAAAATTTTTTAAGCTTTGAAATGGTTTCAAGTCAAGTTCTAGAGAAATACAATCCAAGAGGAATAACACTCTATCACAAAGAATGGGGTATATTTAGTGAGTACCCCTTTTTGGCTCAAAATTCTCACATTTAGTAGTTCAGAAATCAATGAGAAACACAAATCTACAGAACCACATGCTAATTATCAACTATCAATGATCATATCAAGCATTTTCATTTGTAGCCTTATCACAAGAATAAACAGAATTGGGTTCAAGAATTCACTATCTCAAGTTATTTGGCACTTAGTTCTCACAATTGGATGCATCATCTAAACAAGGGCAATCTAATTGTGTGATCATGCAAAGCTATCATGCAAAACTATATGAATGCAACATGAAGGATGCAAAAATCACCCCAAGCTTAAGAATTTACATTGTCCCCAATGTAAACAATCAAGTTGGAGAGAGGAAAGAAAAATTGGAACGACTTACCGAGGCGGCGGCGGGTGTTGGCTCACATGCCAAGTCAGGAGGAATTGCATGAAAATTGGGTCATGGCCTGGGCGTGATGGGTGCTGACTTTGCTTTTTCTTGTCTTCTTGCTCTTCCCTCCTTCCTTCTTACCCTGGAAACACTTGGCAAATTTATTAGTAAAAGAAAACTCTTGATCTTCTCAAATTATTCAAGAGTTAAAAATCAAAAACAAAAGGAAAATGAAAAGAAAACTTGGGTTGCCTCCCAATAAGTGCTTCTTTAACGTCACTAGCTTGACGGGTAGGTGACCTCAAGGATCATGAAGGCGCACAGCTGAGATCAATCTCTCGATGTCACCACCCAAGTAGGCCTTGAGTCTTTGGCCATTGACTTTGAAGGTCCTGTTTGCAGTAGGGTCCTCCACTTACACAGCTCCATGAGGTGAGACTTCTTTGACAATGAACGGTCCCGACCACTTAGACTTCAACTTGCTCGGAAACAACCTCAGCCGGGAATTGAATAGTAAAACTTGTTGTCCCGGCCGAAATGTTTTCATCACGATCTTCTTGTCGTGGTAGGTCTTGACTCACTGCTTGTAAATGGCTGCATTCTCATATGCATTAAGGCGCATCTCTTCTAACTCATGCAGCTGATTCACTCTTTTCTCACCCGCCAGAGTGGCATCAAAATTCAAGAACTTCAATGCCCAAAAGGCTCAATGCTCCAACTCTACGGGTAGATGACATGCCCTCCCCTAGACCATCTGAAACGGAGATAACCCCACAGAAGTTTTCAGTGCAGTCCGGTAAGCCCACAAGGCATCGTCAAGCTTCTTTGCCCAGTCTCTTCTTGAAGCGGCCACAGTCTTTTCCAGAATTCTCTAAATCTCTCGGTTAGAGACCTCCGCTTGCCCATTTGTTTGCGGATGATAGGGAGATTCCACCTTATGCCTCACATCATACTTGGTCAACACATTTCTCAGTTATGAGTTGCAGAAGTGAGATCCCCCGTCACTTATAAGAACCCTTGGGACACCGAACCGGACAAAGATGTTCTTCTTGATGAATTTAATCACTGTCTGGGCATCATTCTTCGGTGTTGCAATGGCTTCCACCCATTTGAAAACATAGTCCACTGCCACCAAGATATATTGATTGGAGAATGAAGGTGGAAGTGGACCCATAAAGGCTATGCCCCAGCAGTCAAATACCTCAACCTCCAATATGTTCTGCAGTGGCATCTCATCCCTTCTTGAAATATTCCCGGTCCTTTAGCACTTGTCACAGCTCTTCACATGATTGTAAGAGTCCTTGAAGATTGAGGGCCAAAAGAACCCAGATTGAAGGACCTCTGCAGCTGTTCTATCCCCATTGTAATGTCCACCATATGGAGAGTTATGACAGTGCCACAAAACTTTCCTTGCTTCCTCTTGACTAACGCACCTCCTCCATAAGCCATCTGGTCCCACCTTGAACAGAAATGGGTCATCCCACATGAAATTGTTGGCGTCCCGGAAGAACTTTTTTCTTTGTTGCCAAGTGAGGTGCTCTGGGACAATGTTGGCTGCCTTGAAGTTTGCCATGTCGGCAAACCATGGTCTCTCATGTACCAGCAATAAAGCCTCATCCGGGAACTCATCCCGAATGTCCTTTTCCTTTGCAGCCACTTCTTCATTCACCAATCGGGACAAGTGGTCAGCCACTATATTCTCGCTGCCCTTTTTGTCCTTAATGACTAAGTCAAATTCCTGCAACAATAGAATCCACCTTATGAGTCTTGGTTTAGAATCTAACTTAGTCAACAAATATTTAATTGCAGTATGATCAGTAAAAACAGTGACTTGTGACCCTATTAAGTAGGAACGAAATTTTTCCAGTGCAAACACTATGACTAGCAACTCTTTTTCAGTTGTTGCATAATTTACTTGGTTCTCATTGAGAACCTTGCTAGCATAGTGAATGGCATGGAAGAATTTGTCCTTCCGCTGTCCCAAAACTGCCCCAACTGCGTAGTCACTGGCATCACACATTAATTCAAATGGTGACTCCCAGTTGGGTGCAACAAGAATGGGAGCGGTAATCAACTTGTCTTTCAAAATCTGAAAAGAGTTAAGACAAGCAGTGTCAAACAGAAATGGAGTGTCCTTATTCAAAAGGCTACACAACGGCTTGGATATCTGTGAAAAGTCCTTGATGAACCGCCAGTAAAAGCCTGCATGCCCAAGGAAACTCGTCACACCCTTGACATTCACTGGTGGAGGTAGTTTCTCAATCACATCAATCTTGGATTTATCCACTTCGATCCCCTTTGCTGAAATTTTGTGCCCAAGCATAATGCCTTCCTGCACCATAAAATGACACTTCTCCCAATTTAAGACTAAATTGGTGTCCATGCACCTCTTTAACACAGCAGCAAGGTTAGACAAACAGTTATCATAAAAGGAACCGAAAACAGAAAAATCATCCATGAAAACCTCAATGTATTTTTCTACCATATCAGAAAAGATGGAAAGCATGCACCTTTGAAATGTCGCAGGCGCATTACAAAGACCGAAAGGCATCTTCCGATAGGCAAAAACTCCAAACGGGCATGTGAAAGCAATTTTCTCTTGGTCTTCCGGGTTAACCGCAATTTGGTTATAACCCGAATGACCATCCAAGAAACAGTAGTAAGCCTGCCCGGCCAACCTCTCCAACATCTGGTCCATGAATGGGAGTGGGAAGTGATCCTTCCTAGTAGCTTGATTTAGCTTCCGGTAATCTATACACATTCGCCAACCGGTGACCGTTCTAGTTGGGATCAACTCATTCTTCTCATTGTGCACGACGGTCATTCCACCTTTCTTTGGAACCACTTGTACCGGACTCACCCAAGCACTATCGGATATCGGATAGATCATTCCAGCTTCAAGGAGTTTCAGCACCTCCTTCTTCACCACTTCTTTCATTGTAGAATTGAGCCTCCTCTGCGGTTGGACCACCGATTTAAATTCAGCCTCCATCATGATCTTGTGCATACAAAACGTGGGGCTAATACCTTTCAAATCGGAGATGGACCATCCAATAGCTGTCTTATGCTCTCGAAGCACCCTTACAAGTTTCTCTTCTTCCAACTTAGACGATACATTGCTCACTATGATAGGGTCTTCATCCTTCTCACCAAGAAAGACATACTTCAAGTGGGGAGGTAGAGGTTTAAGCTCTAACTGGAGCTTCTCTTGGACTTCATCCTTTTTGAGCTCTTCTTTCATAGTGTTCACAGCAAGTTGCTTGGGTTGAGCCTCCAAATCACACAAACAGTCTTCTAATTCCTTCTCCTCTTCCTCATCAACATTTTCAATCGAATTCACAATTACCTTCTCAAGTGTAGAGGAATGGTGCTGCTGTGCAAAGACTTCGTTGACCACTACATCCACAAGATCCATGCGGAAACAATTCTCTTCATCACTTGGGCGATGGATAGCTTCAAACACATTGAAAGTAACCTCTTCATCTTGCACTCTGAGTCGAAGCTGGCCCTTTTGTACGTCTATCAAAGCACGACCGGTTGCAAGGAAGGGTCTCCCCAATATAAGTGGAACCTCCGCATCCTCCTCCATGTCTAGTATCACAAAATCCGCTGGGAAGATAAACTTGTCCACTTTAACCAAGACATCTTCCAGAATACCATAAGGACGCTTAATGGATCTGTCTGCTAGTTGAAATGCCATCCTTGTTGGCTTCACCTCTCCACCTCCAAGCTTGTTCAAAATTGAAAGCGGCATCAAATTGATACTCGCTCCCAAGTCACATAAGACTTTCCCAATAGCAACACTCCCAATAGTGCAAGGAATTGTAAAACTACCAGGATCTTTAAGCTTTGGAGGCAGCTTCCTCTGAAGTATCGCGCTACACTCTTCTGTCAAGGCAGCAGTCTCACCTTCTTTGAACTTTCTTTTCTTCGTGAGCAACACCTTCATAAACCTTGCATAGGTTGGCATCTGCTCTAGTGCTTCAGCAAAGTGGATATTAATCTGTAATCTCTTGAAAATGTCAAGAAATTTGGCAAACTGTTCTTCCTTCTCCCTTTTCTTGCTCAAATGAGGATACGGCAACTTCACATAAGAGGGGATCTCTTGAGGCTTGTCTCTATCTTTCAAAATCTGACTTTTAGTCTTCCTCAAAATTGAATTCTCATCCACTAGCTTCTCCCTCTTGTCTTTTTCACTTTCTTTTTCTTCCTCCTCTACTACAACTTCTTTGCCTTTTTCTTTGTTCAAATCAGTTTTTCCAGCAATCACCTCTGTTCTTTCATCAACTCTCTGATTTTTCATCAAAGGCTCACCACTCTCTTCCTCAAGGCTTTTACCACTCCTCAACACAATAGCCTTGCAATTCTCCTTAGGATTAGTTTGAGTATTACCTGAAAAACT
This sequence comes from Sophora flavescens, assembly GCA_030762895.1. Classification (NCBI taxonomy): domain Eukaryota; kingdom Viridiplantae; phylum Streptophyta; class Magnoliopsida; order Fabales; family Fabaceae; genus Sophora; species Sophora flavescens. The sequence continues at coordinate 130,133,519 of CM061062.1, read as the reverse complement.
GCTGCTAGATTGCTCCTCTAGTTGCTTTGCAATCTGTCCAACTTGAACCTCCAAGTTCTTTATAGAAGCATCGATGTTTTTCTGGTTTGACATGGACATCTGCATGAACTGATTGAGGGTGTTTTCCAAGATAGAAGTCCGGTCTTGAGGCGGTGGTGGTGTGGGTTGGGGCTTGCTTGCTTGTCCGGTATCTTGCTTCCAACCAAAACTCGGTTGATTCCTCCATCCTTGGTTGTAGTTGTTGGAGTATTGATTGTTGCCTTGCCGCCCATAGTTCCCCATATAATTAGCTTCCTCATGGGAACTTGGTGGTGCCTCACATCTTCCATTATCGTGATCTCCTCCTCAAAAATCACATCGCATTACCTGTTGAGGTGGAATAGTTGTCCCTTGAACAGTTTGGAGTTGTTGTGGGAGTTGAGCTAGTTGCTTTGTGATGGACTCCAGTTGTTGTGTCATGAGCTTATTCTGAGCCAAAAGTGCAGATTGTGAATCTAACTCCAACACTTCCCTCCTTGATGTGGGACCCCGATCATGATGCATCAAATAATCATTAGATGCCATAGCCTCTATCAAAACCAATGCTTCCTCTGATGTCTTCGTGTTCATGGAACCTCCAGCTGAGGCATCCAGCATATACCTGGTTGACGGCCTCAATCCATTACAGAATGTCTGCATTTGGGTATGATCATCAAACCCATGATTTGGACATCTTCGGAGCAATTCCTTGAACCTTTCCCAGGCGTCATGAAGAGTCTCACCTTCTTGTTGCGCAAAGCTTATGATGTCACTCCTTGTCTTCACAAATCTTGAGGTGGGGAAGAACCTTGCCAGAAATTTTGCCTCTAAATCATCCCATGTAGTAATGCTTCCCCTTGGTTAAGATTGGAGCCAAGCCTTGGCCCTATCTCTTAGAGAGAAGGGAAATGCCCTTAGGCGAATTGCATCCTCAGAGGCGCCATTGTGCTTCATAGTATCACATATCTCAATGAAGTTGGAGATATGACTATTAGGATCCTCCTTTTCCAACCCGGCAAATTGATTTTGTGCCACCAAATTCAAGAGAGCTGGCTTGAGTTCAAAATTGTTGCAGTTAATTGGGGGCCTTACTATGCTAGTGACATGCCGATTGACATTTGTATTGTCGTAGTCCCCAAGTGTCCTCCTTGGTGGAGCACCTTCACCATTACCTGCCATTCTGAGTCTTTCTTGATGAACTTGAGAAGTGGAAGTCTCTTGTTCTTCTTCTTGTTGTTCTAACAGTCTCCGCTCTCTTGCTTGCCTCCGATTTCCTCTAGTTGTTCTTTCAATTTCAGGATCGTAGAGGAGTTGGTCAGCTGGGATAGTACCTCGCATACACAAATAGTTTAGCAACAAGGGTGTTAGCAGTAACTGTTAGCACACAAACAGCAAACACACCAGGAAAAAATGACAGCAAAACAAAACAGAAAAAATGACAGCAAACAGTTTATAACATAATTTTTTTTATTTTTTATTTTTTATTTTTTTTTTGTTTGCTTAAATTAGTAACCGAAATGGATATGCTAATATTGAAACACAATCCCCGGCAACGGCGCCAAAAACTTGTTGACGGTTCTGGGCAAGTATACCCAGTCGTGCAAGTAATACGGTGGTGAGACCGTTTTATCGTTCCCACGAGGACTGCGACAAGTACTAGCACGTACCGAATCAATTACTATTCAAGCTGATACTTGGATTGAAGAGAGTTATATACTAATTATCAAGCCCAAAACAACAAAAGAAAAGGAAAAGTTCTTTGAGGATTTCTATCGAACACTTGGGAGGCAGAGAAGAGGATTCTTCAAATATATAAAATATGTTGGGATTAGGTTCACTCAACTTCATCCCCATGCAATGAAATGACTAACAAACAATTTCTACTTCAATTATGACAATCAATCCACTAAATTACTCAAGCCCCGATTCCTCGGATGACAAGAGCCTAAATCCACTAATAGACCCTAATTCCTTAGGTGGCCTAGATTAATGAATTTGCATTATGATTAGGGATTACACGATTGCTAATAAACCTAAATCTATCCCTAGATACAAGGTTTACCAGGTAATTGATTTCAATTCCGGCTCTAATACGAATTTCCCAATTGCATATCAAAACACTAATCGAGTCATGGGGGTGCTAGCCACAACAAGCATTAAGCATAGAAAATCAATCACTCATACTGTATAAAACTGTATTACAAGATCAAATCAAATACATGGGTAATTTAGAGAGAGCTACACCTAACCCCAACAATGGGAGTTTAGCTACACATCATCAAAGTAAAAGGGAAAAGAAAAGATACTGAGATGAAGGAAGGGAAGAACTCCATGGAAGGATGCACCCAGCCACAGCAGCAGAAATTGCGTTTTTTAGGGTTTCTTGGCCGCCTCCTTTCCTGAAAATCAAATCCTTCATACAATTCTGCCCTAAAACAGCTTATAACAGGGGTTCTGGGTGTCGCGCGCTCGCGGGGCGAGACGTAGCTCGCGAGGCGAATGTTAAAAATCTGGTCTTCAGAGATTGGATCTCTCGCGAGGCGAGATAGTAACTCGCGAGGCGAGACCGAAAGGGAGACATCTCTGGCATAGTCAGGCCTTCAGGCTCGCGAGCCGAGATGGTGACTCGCGAGGCGAGACAGAAAGGCTGACTGTTGCTGTTCAGCTGGTCTTCAGGCTCGTGTGGCGAGATCCAGTCTCGCGAGGCGAAGCTTCAGACTTCTGCTTGGCTTAATTTCTTCTCCTTTCAGGCTCTATCTTCATCCAAGCTTCATCATTGCCAAATCTTGGGCAATTAATCATAAATTCCTACAAAACAACACACAAAACCACCTTATCTGTTCCAAAGGAAAAACTAACCAAAATCAAACTAAAATGGCCAAACTATATGCAAATGCATGCAGAAATGTACATGGAAAATGAGGTGAAATCACACTCATCACACTCCACCTCACAGGTCCCCGAGAGGGGGAACCCTGGATCCTGGGTCATCCATGGGTGGTCCCAGTGCGCCATCTGCTCGGTCGGAGTCTGAAGTACAAAACGTGTATATACATAACACACAGCAAAAGAAAAGGGGATAAGAAGCCATATAACATCAAACGTGGAAAGGGTTTAGCCACATTTAATTAAATAACGGCACACTAAACATACGTCTCCAAAGTATGGGTGTATATATATATATAACACAATCATCCTCAATCCAAATCTAGGATCTTTCCTCTACCCTCCATCATGATGCAATGCAAATGCTGTATGAATAATCTCCTCAGGTATCGGCCATATCCGGATATCACAACAATATAATCGACACATCCCAGAGTCCCCGGCGCACACCCTCGTCCGCGGCTGGAGGGTGCCCATGCAAAGCAATGACACTATAGCTACACAACCAGGTGCACACCTCTGGACCACAATCCAGGATGCTCATGCAATGCATGAACTATAGTTGCGACTAAAATGAAATCATCTCTGGACGGTCCGCCGTTAGCCTATCCCCGGGAATTTTCCCTCCGAGGCATAGACCCCACTCGACCATGTTTCAGGTCCACTCGACCATGTTTCAGGTCCCTCATATCACAGACCAAGTTTCAGGTCACCCCCTAGTGCCCTAACCGGTCATCCTAATCTCATAGATAACCTCAAAATAATTTCATCTCATTAATCTCAACCTCATCTCACGATAATTATCTCGGTTGGGCACTGCTATCACATATCGTATGCAATCCCCAAATACATCCTCATGTCTCAACATAACTTATGATTTACTCAATCCTCTAAGCACAATCATTACACTCATCATATCATCATAATCGTCATCATGATATCCAAAATCATCATCATAGATCCTCATATCATAATATCATTTCCGAATAATAAATACCGAAATATAATAATAATAATAATAATAATAATAATAATAATAATAATAATAACAATAATTATCATCACCGTAGTAGTAGTAGTAATAATAATAATAATAATAATAATAATAATAATAATAATAATAATAATAATGATAATAATAATAATAATGACAATAATAATAATACTCATAATAATAATAATAATAATAATAAAATATAAACACTTCTAAAATAATTACCACGCTCATGATATCATATACCAAGTATCAAGTTCACATCAACCAGTCAAACATGCAATTATCACGTAATAAAATAATATATGTATGTAGCGTAACGACGATAAACGCACAATTTTTATATCATCATCGGTACCACTGAGTAGTTCCCAATGTGGTATAGACATTGTCCGTTACTCGCTCTCGTGTAGGGTTTGGGTCGCCCTACGCCATTATCTAATTAAATGTAACCGTGCTGTTTCCGACGTTAAATAGTTTCTTTCCCCCACCTGAGAGGTCTTAGGTTAGCTCTGGAGTAACGAAACGGACACTCCCTATACTTCCTCAAATCTGCCACGCACAGTTCCACACCCTCCGGGGCTCCAAAAATTCACCTGAACACATCATTGTGAAGCACACGTTACGTGTAACCCAAATCTGAAGACGAAATTGGAAAACGATAAATGAATTGAAAGATAACCTCAATACCGTCGCCGACGGCATTTAGGCATAAAAGGACATATGCTTACCTTAGCCTAATCAAGAAAATAAAGATAGGATAATGAAGTAGACATCGCGAAGATCACAACGGTATAATCGGTTTCTCGATAGGACGAACGGATTGACCGGAATCGGATCCAGAAGTTTCACTCTCTCTCACGGTCCCTCTCTCCCTCTCTCTATTTCTCACGCTGCCCCAGTTCTTTCTTATTCCTTCATTTTCGTTCTTTTCTTTTACCTTGGTTTTATATTAATTTAAAATAACCAACATTCTTCGTGATAAAGTAACATAATGACTCATCCATGCTACCATGCTACGGTTATAGACTAGAATTTACGTGGACTAAGGAAAAGAAAGGCAAGCAGGTGACATGGTTCAGCGCTGCCTCATTGAGAAAGGAAGAAGAAAAAAAATAAAATAAACAAAGGCAAGTAGGTGACATGGTTTCTCAAGGATCATGAAATGAGTTAAAGAATTGTATGAAGATGGAAATACTTAAGGAGGAGGTGGCGCCCCATAAATTTTTGCCATAAATTTGAAGAGGTGGAGGTGTCCTCCATGTATAAAACCGTGAGCTACTTGCTCATATATAAAAATTTATTTTAGTTAATTTAATTAGGTTAAAACTTGTAACTAGGATATAATTATTTTAGACTAGTGCTAATTAATTATGATGAGTACATTGATTATAATTATCTAGATTTGATTAAGATATATATCTATGTCTGATTATCTTTTAATTTTGTTGATGATAAACCACCTTAATAATGGATTTAAATTGAGGTGCTTCCGGTAGGGGTTTTTGACGTACTTGCTTGAGGTGCTTGCCTATTGAAAATTGAGTTACTTGAATTTTATTTTGAACTGGCATATGTGTTTGGATTCTTAAATAATTTTTTTTTAGATTTATCTAACCCTCACTCCCATCTAATTAAAATATTTAATTTCCCGAAAGATAGGATGTTACATTACTACACCCTTAAAAGAAATTCCGTCCTCGGAATTTATGTACCTCAGAAAAGATGTGGATACTGCTGCTGTATATCCGCCTCACGCTCCCATGTAGCATCTCCAGTAATCTCATCCCAAATGACCTTAACCAAAGGAATCTGTCTACCACGGAGTTCTTTGATCCTTCTATCTGCGATCTTAACCGATAAAGCCTCATATTCTAGATTCTCTCGGAGTTGTATAGACTCAGGCTCGAGTACATGAGAAGGATTATGGTAATATTTTCTCAACTGGGAAACATGGAAGACATCGTGAAGGTTGGAAAGGTAAGGTGGTAAGGCTATCTGGTAAGCTACTAAACCAATTCGTCGAAGAATCTGAAATGGTCCAATGAATCGGGGAGTGAGCTTTCTAGACTTTATAGCTCTGCCAATTCCGGTCTTCGGAGTGACTCTCAAGAACACGTGATCACCTTCTTGGAACTCTAAGGGTCTCCTCCTCTTGTTACTATAGCTTCTATGCCGATCCTGGGCTTCCTTCATTTTCTCTCTTATTTTCCTAACTTATTCTGTCGTTTGTTGTACCACATCAGGACCCAACACTTGGCTCTCGCCAGTCTCATACCAACATAATGGAGTTCTACACTTTCTCCCATACAGAGTCTCATACGGTGCCATCCCGATGCTACTATGGAAACTGTTATTGTATGTGAACTCAATCAATGGTAGGAATTCATCCCAACTGCCGACATGTTCCAACACACAAGCTCTTAAAAGATCCTCCAACGATTGAATTGTTCTCTCGGACTGTCCGTCCGTCTGAGGATGATAAGCAGAACTCATCCTCAACTTTGTTCCCAAAGCATCATGTAACTGTCTCCAAAATCTAGATGTAAATCTAGGATCTCGGTCGGAGACAATACTCGACGGCACACCGTGCAACCTTACTATTTCCTTGATATAGATCTGGGTCAACCTTTCAAGACTATAACTTTCACCAATAGGTAAGAAGTGAGCACACTTCGTCAACCTATCAATGATAACCCAAATCGCATCAAACCTCTTCGGAGTTCGTGGTAATCCAACCACAAAGTCCATCGCTATACTATCCCATTTCCACTCTGGGATATCTAAGGACTGCAACAACCCGGCGGCTTTTGATGCTCTATCTTAGCTTTCTGACATACCAAACATGATAGAACATATTCCGCCACTTCTTTCTTCATCCTTGGCCACCAAAACATCTTCTTCAAGTCTTGGTACATCTTGGTGGCTCCTGGATGGAAACTCAGCTTACTTTTATGTGCCTCCTCTAAGATCATCTTCCTAATCTCTAAGTTTTCTGACACACATATCCGATCCTTAAACCTTAACACTCCATCTGATCCTCTCCAAAACTCTGAAACCTTACCCTCATCTATACCTCGATTCACATCCACCAAATATTCATCCTGACCCTGCTTAATCTTAAGGTTTCTCAAAAACTCACTACTGATGGTGATCATACCTAACCATATTCTATCCTCAATCAAATCCATACATAGGTTCAAATCTCTAAACTGTTCAATCAACTCCATCTCTTTCACCATCATTGCGGATACGTGCAAGGATTTCCGACTTAGTGCATTCGCCACAACATTAACCCACATCGAGATAACATATAATACTACATAAAACTGGAATATAAATACTACATGCCATAAAGATGTCGCGTCGGACTCACTACCCAACTTCTAAGCATAGTTGTTATCCGATGTGGATTCAACTAAATGGCCAATTCACCCTAATCACAGTGCTCACAGTCCGTTCCAGAACCGAACTGCTCTGATACCACTAAATGAGACGCCCCGACGTCCCATTAAAGAAAACCCAAAATATTAAGACCTAATTCCGTTATTATCGTTAAGCGAGTATATTAAAACAGCAGAAAATTTAAAACTTAAAATTATAAATACATATGTAAACATACATATAGCACATAACTATAATTATACATATATACATGCCAGTACTGCTGTCAAGGGATTCCCTTCTGTAGGATCCCGATATATACCCAAGCTAGTGACATCAACAAAATACATCAAAAGCCAAAATGAAAAGCCTCACTGATGCACTCCACACCCCGTCCCCTCTCCAAAAATACAGTAAAACCTCACCCACACCTATACTGATGGCACTGGCCCGAGCCATCATACACTACTACCCTTGTCTGCATCCTGAGGTCCGGCAGGTCCGGACACTCCTCCGCTATCACTGGAAGAACTCCTGGCCGGCTGTCCTTGAAACCTCTGCCTGTAGAGTCTGCTATCCCGAGGATGTAGTCGTCTAGAAGATACCCGCGAAGACTCAAACCGTAGCACGAACCTCTGGGGGTGCGGGTACCTCAGGAAGGGGTGCCAGGCCGGAAGCGGGGGCAACTGGTAGGTACTGAGCGGGGGCAACTGGGTCCTCCTCCGGAATAGGTGCCAACTCGAGCTCCGGTGCTGGTGCGGGTGCAAATCCGGGTACCAAGGCATCAAGAGGTACCATGAAGGGTACAGGGGCCATCCCGAACATAGGCGGCATCGATGGTACGTGTCCATCAGGCTATCCTATTGGAAATGGGAAGGTCATGCAGAAACGAAACGTTCCAACAAACCCGATGGGCGCTCCCTGCCCAAGCCCCATAATGATGGACGCAGGACCCGTATATACCGCGAAACGAGCGACCGGGTCCACAAGCCACCCGTGCGGGTCTAAGCACTCCACCTCACAGGTCCCCGAGAGGGGGAACCTTGGATCCTGGGTCATCCATGGGTGGTCCCAGTGCGTTGATCAGCCTCTGGTTGACTAGTTTTATAACTAGTAAGACCATGGCTTTTGCACTAATTCTTCGAGTTTCAATCTCGTTTTAGCCCAGATTTGGATTTGACTGTCCTCAAGCAACATTTTGAGTTTCTTGAGTAGTTTAGGACATTTTAGTTAGTTTTTGAGTCAAATAAAGCATTCACTGTTAACTCATGTTTTCAGGTTAAAAAGGGAAGCACTTAAAGTCAAGAAAATGGAGAAAGCAGTGGAAAATGCAAGTCTGGAAGTTTTCGCCTCGCGAGAAGCTACTCGCCATGCGAGACTGAAGACCAGCCTGAACAGCAGAATGTCATCCTTTCTGTCTCGCCATGCGAGCCTGAGGACCAGAAGCTATCACGGCCAGGCCCTGATGCTCATCACGGGCGTAATGAGAAGATTCTCTCAGTCTCGCCTCGCGATTCACTGTTCACCTCGCGAGAATCCAAATTTGAACCAGCGCCATTTTAATATTCGCCTTGCGAGCGCGCGCAGATTCTGAAGGGTATAAGTTGTTGTTTTAGGGCAGATTGCAGGAGAGTTTTTTTTATCATCTTCTTTTCCTTTTAGATTAGACGGCTGCGAATTAGGTTTTTGACATATTTGTAATGGAGAACTAACTCCCTTGGATTGATCTACTGTAATCGGGTTCCATTGACACTTGAGGTTATGTAATTCCCATTCTTATTGCTTTTCTCTTTCAATATAGTTCTATATATTCTGTTTGCTTAATTCAGGATTGTATAGAATATGTATTGATTTGTTTCGATGATTGTGTGTTCCTATACTTAATCGCGTTTGCTTAATTCTCGTGTGTTCAATCGTGTTTGCTTAATTCACGAGTGCTTCACCCCGTTTGCTTAATTCGGGAATTAGGAACATACGTCTTGTAGTGCCGGTTTTGCTTGTTAATTGTCACTACAATCGAAAAGAGATTAGAATCCGCTTAGGGCTTGGAATGTATATGAATCAATGATAGTGGGAAACCGAGAGCAGTAGATTAGTCGTTTCAATTATTGACAATCACCTATTTGCATTGTTTTCTTAACTGTTTTCTTAATTGAATCTTTAATCCTAACCCCCCCCCCCAAAACTGATTTTTCTGCTAATAACAATCCAAGAGTCCTTGTGAGACGATACTCGAGTTGTTGCGCCCTAACTACATATTTTTCCAATCACTCGTTCTTTTTGACGCGTGCGCGACAGCGTGTCAAAAATTGGCGCCGTTGCCGGGGACTCTTGTTGTTATTAACAGAAAATAAAAAATAAAAAAAAAAATAAAAAAAATAAAAAAATAAAAATATCTGCATTGCTGAATTAGTTATGGCTGCTTTGTCTGAATCTTAGTACTTCCCATGGATAACTATATGCAAGATTATATGCCTTATGTTGATTATGAGCCATGCATATATTATCCTAACTTTGCTGGAGGTTATGAGTTTAGTAGTGATTTTCGCATGGTTGGAGTGAATGATTGTTTTGGCCAACATGGTGGAGGACAAGGCATCTTGGATGAGATAGCTTCTTTGGTGCATCAAATGACAGTAAGCCAGCACCAATATCAGCCTGACCCTACACTATCCCAACTCAGTCTGGAAGAATTGGTGCAACAGATGACAGAACACAATCTTCAATCCCGACAGAGGACAGAGACTGATTTTCAGAATTTGGCCGCTCAAATTGATCAAAGCCAACGGAGGATAGAAGCAGGTTTTCAGAAGTTGGCCACTCAGATTGGTCACATTGCCTCCACCTCGGCTACACTGCAAACTCAACATCTCCTTGAAGAACACGCAGATTCACAAATAGTTGTTCTTGACAATACTTCCTCTGAGGATAATTTTGATAATAATGTCAAGAACACTATTAATGATGAACCGTGTGTTGAATTTCCAGACATTCAAGCCTTTTCTGATTCTGCCTCTTGTACTATATGTACCGACTGTACTAACACTAACCTTTGTGTGGTGTGTGCTGAGATTACTGCATGTATAGCAGGTGATGGATCAGATAATGCAGTGAATGAAGATTGTGCAGAAGTCGAAGCAACACCAGTAACCCTCCCCACTTGTTCACCACCTCCCACTGTGGAGCAACCAGCGATGGAGTTCAAGCCTCTGCCTGAGAAGTTGGACTTTGAGTCGTTAACTAGGAAGGCACTATGGCCAGACCAGGCGGTTGAACCCCATTTTTATTGGGAAGACTTTGTTGACCAGGAGATCAACTTTGACCCAAGAGGGAGTGAGAAGTCCGCCGCACTTGGCAAAGTCACCACGATTGTCAAGCGCTCCCTTTCATACTTATGCTGCATGCCATGGGATCCGGGAGGATCATATTGCAATTTGAGCATTCCGTGGCCGCTGTATCACAGACAGTGGGATCCCGGTGGAACCGCCTCCATGAGTTTTCTCTAAACCTTTTCCTTTTTAATTATTCTTGCTTTGTTTTTGTTTTCTTTTCTTTTAGCTCTTGAATAATTTGAGAAGATCAAGAGTATGTGTGTTGAGTCTTGTGTCGGTGAGCTTGTTGGTTTTTGATCAAATTTTGCATAGATGATTGCATGATATTTGTTGACTGCTAATGATTCCCCCCTAGGTCTTGAAATTTGGAAATTGATCCCCATTTGAAAAATTGAAAATTGAACTTTGAGATATTTCATTGTTATTGCATGATTTATGATAAGTTTGGGGTGAAAGGGTGCACACACTAGGGATTGAATCTCGGTCAAACAATTTGTGAAAAAATGTCCAGGTGAGGATTTCAGCCTCCAACATGTTTTTAATTGTGTGAAGCACTTTTGAGTTGCACTTTCCCGAATTTGCTTGAATCTCTTCATGGTTTGCATGTCTATGTGTTTGCATCAGATGATTTAGGCAATTTTCTTTGAATTAACCACTTGGCCTAAAAATAACCATCCCTAATGCATGTTCCCTAGTTAGCCCCTTTGAGCCTAATTAGCCTATTGCTTCGTGATGACCCTATATTATGAGCCAAAAATCTGGAAAAACCATGTTAACCCGATCTTAGGATTATGAGAGCATGGAAGCTTAGCAAGAGAAGGGTTGCAAGAAACTAAGTTTGGGGTGACTACGAGGATATGATGTGTTGTCTGGGATTGAGAAAAAGAAAAAAAAAGGTTGGAGCCTAACAATAAAAAATAAAAAAAAGAAAGGAAGAAAAGTGCAAAAATGTCAAAAAGGGTATTAGAAGAAAAAGGCTGTAGTCACCCAGAAGCATAAAGAAAAATGGAAAAAGGAACTTGAGTGGGAATTCAATATGTAAAAATGCTCATGCTCTCTTAGTTCCTGGGGACTTAAGCCTAGTACCTTTGAATATCCTACCCTTAGCCAGGCCCCATTATAACCTTTAAAGACCTTTTGATGTTGCATGCATGTTTCCGTGGGAACTTTGTTTGAGATGAAAATCAAATTCATGGGAAGTGCTCTTGAAATGTGAAACTGAGTGAAAAGTTGATAGCCTAGATAAATTGAGCGATTGAGTGAAAACTAAATACCCTTGTGAGGAAGGCAATTGTTTTGAAATTGGTGATCTCCCTTTTGTGTGTAACTTGGATTCCTTGCTTAGATTACTGATTGCTTGAATGATGGAATTCTCAATTGTTTGAAGTAAATGAATGTGGGGATCACATTGTTGCAAGGGGGGAAAACATTGAAGAGAAATTGTTTTGTTGTAATTGCATGAAGTTTGTGCGAAATTGATTGAATCCTTTAAGCTTGCCAAGTTTGAGTCTTTTTTGAGTTTTAGTTTGCTTGGGGACAAGCAAAGTTTAAGTTTGGGGTATTTTGATCAGCCTCTGGTTGACTAGTTTTATAACTAGTAAGACCATGGCTTTTGCACAAATTCTTCGAGTTTCAATCTCGTTTTAGCCCAGATTTGGATTTGACTGTCCTCAAGCAACATTTTGAGTTTCTTGAGTAGTTTAGGACATTTTAGTTAGTTTTTGAGTCAAATAAAGCATTCACTGTTATCTCATGTTTTCAGGTTAAAAAGGGAAGCACTTAAAGTCAAGAAAATGGAGAAAGCAGTGGAAAATGCAAGTATGGAAGTTTTCGCCTCGCGAGAAGCTACTCGCCACGCGAGACTGAAGGCCAGCCTGAACAGCAGAATGTCATCCTTTCTGTCTCGCCTCGCGAGCCTGAGGACCAGAAGCTATCACGGACAGGCCCTGATACTCATAACGGGCGTAATGAGAAGATTATCCCAGTCTCGCCTCACGAATTACTGTTCGCCTCGCGAGAATCCAAATTTGAACTGGCGCCATTTTAATATTCACGTCGTGAAAGGCTATTCGCCTCGCGAGCGCGCACAGATTCTGAAGGGTATAAGTTGTTGTTTTAGGGCAGATTGCAGGAGAGTTTTTTTTATCATCTTCTTTTCCTTTTAGATTAGACGGCTGCGAATTAGGTTTTTGCCATATTTGTAATGGAGAACTAACTCCCTTGGATTGATCTACTATAATCGGGTTCCATTGACACTTGAGGTTATGTAATTCCCATTCTTATTGCTTTTCTCTTTCAATATAGTTCTATATATTCTGTTTGCTTAATTCAGGATTGTATAGAATATGTATTGATTTGTTTCGATGATTGTGTGTTCCTATACTTAATCGCGTTTGCTTAATTCGCGTGTGTTCAATCACGTTTGCTTAATTCACGAGTGCTTCACCCCGTTTGCTTAATTCGGGAATTAGGAACATACGTCTCGTAGTGCCGGTTTCGCTTGTTAATTGTCACTACAATCGAAAAGAGATTAGAATCCGCTTAGGGCTTGGAATGTATATGAATCAATGATAGTGGGAAACCGAGACCAGTAGATTAGTCGTTTCAATTATTGACAATCACCTATTTGTATTGTTTTCTTAACCGTTTTCTTAATTGAATCTTTAATCCTAACCCCCAAAAAAACTGATTTTTCTGCTAATAACAATCCAAGAGTCCTTGTGAGACGATTCTCGAGTTGTCGCGCCCTAACTACATATTTTTCCAATCACTCGTTCTTTTTTGACGCGTGCGCGACAGCGTGTCATGCGCCATATGCTCGGTCGGAGTCTGAAGTACAAAACGTGTATATACATAACACACAGCAAAAGAAAAGGGGATAAGAAGCCATATAACATCAAACGTGGAAAGGGTTTAGCCACATTTAATTAAATAACGGCACACTAAACATATGTCTCCAAAGTATGGGTGTATATATATATATATAACACAATCATCCTCAATTCACATCTAGGATCTTTCCTCTATCCTCCATCATGATGCAATGCAAATGCTGTATGAATAATCTCCTCAGGTATCGGCCATATCCGGATATCACAACAATATAATCGACACGTCCCAGAGTCCCCGGCGCACACCCTCGTCCGCGGCTGGAAGGTGCCCATGCAAAGCAATGGCACTATAACTACACAACCCGGTGCACACCTCTGGACCACAATCCAGGATGCTCATGCAATGCATGAACTATAGCTGCGACTAAAATGAAATCATCTCTGGACGGTCCGCTGTTAGCCTATCCCCTAGAATTTTCTCTCCGAGGCATAGACCCCACTCGACCATGTTTCAGGTCCACTCGACCATGTTTCAGGTCCCTCATATCACAGACCATGTTTCAGGTCACCCCCTAGTTCCCTAACCGGTCATCCTAATCTCATAGATAACCTCAAAATAATTTCATCTCATTAATCTCAACCTCATCTCACGATAATTATCTCGGTTGGGCACTGCTATTGACCCGCTGTCGCACACGGGTCAAAAACGAGTGATTGGAAGAAAAACTGTAGTTAGGGAACGACAACTCGAGTATCGTCTCTCAAGGACTCTTGGATTATTATTAACCTACAAATCGATTTTTTTTTTTTTTTTGGGGGGGGGTTAGATTTAAGATTCGATTAAGAAAACAGTGCAATTAAGTGATTATCAATAAGCTAGAACGATTAATCTACTGTTCGGTTTCCCAACTATCATTGATTCACATAATTTCCATGCCCTAAGCGGATTCTAATCCCTTTTCGATTGTAGCAGCAATTAAACAAGCGCAATTGACACTACGAGATATATGTTCCAAATTTCCGAATTAAGTAGACAGATTGAAGCTCTCGTGAATTAAGCAAACACGATCAAACACACGCGAATTAAGCAAACGCGATCAAGGTATAGGAACATAGAATCATCGAAATTAATCAATACTTGTTCTATATAACTTGAATTAAGAAAACAAGGCCTATAGCATAATATTAAAAGAGATGAGCAATTTGATTGGGAATTATGGAACTTGAGTGTCGGCGGAACCCGATTACAGCAGACTAATCCCTGGTGATTAGTTCTCCATCACAAACGTAATAAAAACCCTTGGAATAATTCGTAAAATAGTGAAAATTGTGTGTCTTTTGCGTCTGCCCTGGTGCCTTTTTATAGATCAGGTGCGCGTCACGGCCGTGATGACCATCACGGCCTGGCCGTGACGTGTTCTGCCAAGGGCGCGCATTCAAATTCTAGTCTGTCATGGCCGTGATGCCCATCACGGCCAGGCCGTGATCAATTCTGTCCATGGGTGCTGATCTGTCACGGTCGTGACCTCCATCACGACTAAGCCGTGATGCTCTCTGATCTTCAGGGTCTTCTCATCACGCCCGTGATGGTTATCACGGCTGGGCCGTGATGCTTTCTGGTCTTCATGGGTAGCTCATCACGGCCGTGACCAGTGTCACGGCCTGGGTGTGATGCTTCTGCTTTAAGTGTCCTTCCCTTTTTGCTCTTCTCATTAACCTGAAAATATGAAATAGCAGTAAATGCTTTATTTGACTCAAAATTAACTAAAATATCCTAAAACCACTTAGGAGACTCAAAATATTGCTTAAGGACAATTAAATCCAAATTTGGGTGAAAACGAGATTAAACTCGAATAATTAGTATAAAAACCATGATCTTACTAGTTATAAAACTAGACGAGTCAGAGGCTTATCAGCTATCACATATCGTATGCAATCCCCAAATACATCCTCATGTCTCAACATAACTTATGATTTACTCAATCCTCTAAGCACAATCATTACACTCATCCTATCATCATAATCGTCACCATGATATCCAAAATCATCATCATAGATCCTCATATCATAATATCATTTCCGAATAATAAATACCGAAATATAATAATAATAATAATAATAATAATAATAATAATAATAACAATAACAATAATAATAATAATAATAATAATGATGATGATGATAATGACAATAATAATAATACTCATAATAATAATAATAATAATAATTATTATTATTATTATAATTATCATCACCGTAATAGTAGTAATAATAATAATAATAATAATAATAATAATAATAATAATGACAATAATAATAATACTCATAATAATAATAATAATAATAATAATAAATATAAACACTTCTAAAATAATTACCACGCTCATGATATCATATACCAAGTATCAAGTTCACATCAACCAGTCAAACAGACAATTATCACGTAATAAAATAATATGTGTATGTAGCGTAACGACGATAAACGCACAATTTCTATATCATCATCGGTACCACTGAGTAGTTCCCAATGTGGTATAGACATTGTCCGTTACTTGCTCTCGTGTAGGGTTTGGGTCGCCCTACGCCATTATCTAATTAAATGTAACTGTGCCGTTTCCGACGTTAAATAGTTTCTTTCCCCCACCTGAGAGGTCTTAGGTTAGCTCTGGAGTAACGAAACGGACACTCCCTATACTTCCTCAAATCTGCCACGCACAGTTCCACACCCTCCGGGGCTCCAAAAATTCACCTGAACACATCATTGTGAAGCACACGTTGAAGACGGAATTGGAAACCGATAAATGAATTGAAAGATAACCTCAATACCGTCGCCGACGGCATTTAGGCATAAAAAGGACATAGACTTACCTTAGCCCAATCAAGAAAAGAAAAATAGGATAATGAAGTAGACGTCGCGAAGATCACAATGATATAATCGATTTCTCGATAGGGCGAACGGATTGATCGGAATCGGATCCAGAAGTTTCACTCTCTCTCGCCCCCCGCCTCCCCCCAATTTCTCACGCTGCCCCAGTTCTTTCTTATTCCTTCATTTTCTTTCTTTTCTTTTACCTTAGTTTTATACTAATTTAAAATAACCAACATTCTTCATGATAAAGTAACATAATGACTCATCCATGCAACCATACTACGGTTATAGACTAGAATTTACATGGACTAAGGAAAAGAAAGGCAAGCACGTGACATGGTTCAGTGCTGCCTCATTGAGAAAGGAAGAAGAAGAAAAAATAAAATAAACAAAGGCAAGTAGGTGACATGATTTCTCAAGGATCATGAAATGAGTTAAAGAATTGTATGAAGATGGAAATACTTAAGCAGGAGGTGGCGCCCCATAAATTTTTGCCATAAATTTGAAGAGGTGGAGGTGTCCTCCATGTATAAAACCGTGAGCTACTTACTCATATATAAAAATTTATTTTAGTTAATTTAATTAGGTTAAAACTTGTAACTAGGATATAATTATTTTAGACTAGTGCTAATTAATTATGATGAGTACA
Source organism: Sophora flavescens (assembly GCA_030762895.1). Lineage (NCBI taxonomy): Eukaryota > Viridiplantae > Streptophyta > Magnoliopsida > Fabales > Fabaceae > Sophora > Sophora flavescens. Next base: position 130,116,556 of record CM061062.1, on the reverse strand, counting down.
TTGATTATAATTATCTAGATTTGATTAAGATCTATATCTATGTCTGATTATCTTTTAATTTTGTTGATGATAAACCACCTTAATTAAGGATTTAAATTGAGGTGCTTCCGGTAGGGGTTTTTGACGTACTTGCTTGAGGTGTTTGTCTATTGAAAATTGAGTTACTTGAATTTTATTTTGAACTGGCATATGTGTTTGGATTCTTAAATAATTTTTTTTTTAGATTTATCTAACCCTCACTCCTATCTAATTAAAATATTTAATTTCTCGAAAGATAAGATGTTACAAATCCTTTGAAGTTGATGAGTGGAAGGATATACAAACCCTTTGAAGTTGATGGGTTCCGGAAAAAAATCCTATTCGAGAATTACAAGGGACTTCCTCAATATTTATGTTGAAAGAAATGGAAGTATAATGATAATATAAAGTATAAACATCAAAAAGTGAATGTAACTTTTAGCATATAAAAGGACTATTTAGTGTAATTTATTTATTTTTTGTGAGCATTTTGTATAATTTAATTTAATTAAACCTTAAAAACGATTATTGTAATTTCTCCTTTTTTTTATTATGGTTTCAACTAAATTCACAATAAAAAGGTTAAAACTATTAAATATTAGAGTTGTGCTAATTTGACACAAAATTTGCGACATCATACGCGACATCATGCTACAGTAGCGCACTGTAGCGCTACTGTAGCACAATTTTTTTTTATTTTAAATTTTGACTTTCTAAAAAAAATACAAATTTTATTTCTTAAAAAAACCCATTCACTAGATAATGAACTGAATTCACTAGATATTTGTACATGATTCACCAGATATTTGCACATACTTAACCAAAAAATTTATTTCTCAAAAAAATTCATTCACCAGATATTTACACATACTTAACCAAAAACTTTATTTATAAAAAAAAAAACACATCCACCAGATAATGAACTGAATTCACCAGATATTTGTACATGATTCATCAGATATTTGCACATATTTAACCAAAAAATTTATTTCTCAAAAAAACTCATTCACCAGATATTTATACATACTTAATCAAAAAATTTATTTATAAAAAAAACACATTCACCATATAATGAATTGAATTCACCATATATTTATACCTGATTCACCATATATTTGCACATACTTAACCAAAAAAATTATTTCTCAAAAAAACCTATTCACTAGATAATGAACTGAATTCACCATATATTTATACCAGATTCACCATATATTTGCACATATTTAACCAAAAAAATTATTTCTCAAAAAAACCCATTCACCAGATAATGAACTGAATTCACCAGATATTTGTATCCGATTCACCAGATATTTACACATACTTAATCAAAAAAATTATTTATAAAAAAAAATTAATTATTTTTTAAAAAAAAAGGACCCGCTACATTGTCGTACAGTGCAGCTACAGTATCGCACAGTACGGCACATACGATATCGCGATATTGATGTCCAAGAATTGTGTCAAATTAGCATTTGTGTAAATATTACACACTCTTCACCTCCAAACAAGTATTGCTGCCTTGCTGGTACCGCTACCGATGATGTGAACGTAATGGTAATGCATCACAGGTGAGGTGTAGTAATTAGTGAGGCTATCGATGAGCAATAGAGAATGCTGAAATTTTGAGTATTAACGATGAAGTCCTACGTATATAGTATATTCAGAAGGGATATACCAAGTAATAAGAACTACATACATAAGAAGACGTAAAGAATTAATTTGTTGAAGTTTTGATTAGGATATGGTGTGAAACTTATTATTGTTATTTCTCGCTAAAGTCCGCTAAACTTATGGTGTGAAATAATTTTTTAATTATTTGTATAATCTTTTAAATTAATATTTCAAGTTCAAGCAATAGAAGTCAATGATTTTCTCTTCTAAAACATTTTCTTCTGGATGGAGATGGGAGCATTGTAGGAGTGCTTCCAATACCAATGGCTTGCCTGGTGGGGGTAAAGCATTTTCTTATTTAACCTCTTTTTAGTATATGTATTGATGAAGTCAAGATTTAAATTACAATAATTAATTTCAAGTTAGAAAAGTCATATCTTATAGTAATGGGTGAAGGGATCAGACCCAACAAAATATATTATTGTGGAAATTTAAGTGCAGTGAAAAGGACCAATTAAATTTAAATACTGGTTATTTTTTATGTGAACTTTGTATAGAAGAGATGAAGAGAGAATATACATGAACCAATTTCTGTTGAAAAAATCGATGTAATAATTAGCTGCGTGGTGATTTTATTTTTTGTTTTGTTAGGAAGCTGTGGGTGATTATAGCTGAGGGGTTTTGAGATGGTACTGGGCCTTAAAGTAAATTTTCATAAAAGTTGTTTATTTGGCATCAATCTCAGCTTGGAGTTTCTGAATTCTGCAGCGGATTTTCTGTACTGTAGGAGAGGGAGTCTGCCTTTCATATATTTGGGGCTTCCAATCGGGGCTAATCATGGGAAAACCTCCACTTGGGAGCCCATTATTGATGTTCTGAGGAAAAGGCTGGCTAATGGAAATGCATAAAATTGTCAATGGGGGGCAGAATTGTTCTCTTGAAATCAGTGCTCTCGAGCTTGCCACTTTAAGTACTTTTTTATCTTTTTTTCGCATTCCAAATAAAGTCTTGAGGACCATTATTGGAATTCAGAGAGCTTTGTGTGGCTGTCCCTGAAACTCTTGTGTTTGCCTATGGTTTCTGGATCTCCTGTCCTGACTTTAGTGTGTTTGTTTTGTTCGGTGAGGATGAGGGAGCTGTTGTTGTGAGAGTGATCATACTATTAGAGAAGAAGTGTTGGTGGAGCTCTAACATGTTTTTCTATGGTTTTTTTTGCTGGTTTGCTGGTTTTTGCAGGTGCTGGTCGGATTGAGGTGGTTTGCATGGCTGGTTTTTTGAGGGGCGAGCTTGAGTGTTTCTCTAGTGAGATTGTCCTTTTTTGTGAGGTCTGGTCTATATGAACAGTTTTCTTGAGTGCTATCTGTGAGGTTGTGTATGAGTTCTTTGCTTTATTGTGCGCTTTTTGCGCTTTGCTCTGTGTTTTTTGGTGTTTGTAGTCAGTCTCCTTCGCGTGTGTTCCTCTTTTTTTCTGGTTTAGAGTGGTGTGGGTGTTCTTCCTGCCTATGGCTGTTTTTTTTTCTTCGTGTGTAGTCTTTGTTGATTGTGACTGGGGTTGGGTCTTTATCCTGTCTGTTGTGATTGAGTAGGTTCCTTTAAAAGCATCTCCTTCTTTTCCCTCTTTTTTCTCTTTTTTGTTCTGTCCCTCTTGTACTTGTTCCTCGCAGCTGTTTGTTTGTTTTTTTTTTTTTTGTTATTGTTGTTGTGTCTAGGCGTATTCTTGGTGGTGGTCTTTCTCTTCTTCTGTTTGGTTTTTTTTGGTTGTGTCTAGGTGTTTTCTTGGTGGTGGTCTTTCACTTCCTCGCAGCTGTTTGGTTTTATGTTGGTGGATGTTTGCTTTGTTGACTTTTGTCCGTGGAAGAGTCGGGTTGTCTCACTGGATTTACACTCTAAGCTCGGATGAGAGTTGTCTAACTTTAATTAGTTAAAGTCGCCTTACTTTAATAATTAATAGTCATTGGATTAATCCAACGTACCAGAATAATGAACAGATTATTGACAATAAAACAAAACATTAAGAAATTAAGAAAATACTTAGAAATACTAGAAAAATTAGAACAAAATGAATATATTATTTATCATCAAGAATTGGTCAGAAAAAGAATAAAAAGATTAAAACAAGAATTAGAAAATTGTATAGGATAATGAGATTATCTGAAGAAATAGAATCAGGATTTAAGGAATTAGAAAAACTAATGAAAGAAATAAATAGAAATATCATTCAGCTAATTGAAAATACCGATAGAATTGCAAATTACACTTACAATAAATTACAAAAAGGACAAAGTGAAATAAGAAATATTAAAGAAACACTAAATAATATTAGCAGAGGAAAAGAAATAGAGGAAAATGAAGATATTATTAAGATAAAAATTATTCTAGAACAACTAGAAGATCTTTTAGAATATGAAGAAAATAATAGATGCATAACAAAAATAGAATTAGAAGAAATTCTGAAAACAAAGGATTTAGATAAAATAATAATTAAAAAAGAATTAGATCAAGAATCATCAAGAATACCTACACCTGTATCTTCATGGAGAGGATAAAAGATGATTACATGGAAACATTAAGAAAATCAAATGATTTAGAAGAAATTCAACAACTACTAGAGCAACTTAAAATCGTCGAAGAAGAAAATAACGAAATACACAAAATTGAAAAGATCAATAAAAGAGATATAGAAAATGATGAAATAATTCTAAAATATAGTTCATCATCAGAATCCGAAGAAAACCATATAAGAATGGAAAAAGGAAAATATAGAGGAAAAAGCCCTAAAAGAAAATATGAAGAAGAAACTATGTATAATAAAGGATATGCAAGAAAGAATAATAATAAATGGACAAAAATACAAGAAGAATTTAAACCTCGATATAATAATACAGGAAATATTCTAGACCTTGATTGTATAAGAAATAAAGAAGAAGTATTATTAAAATGGACTAATGAAATAATATTAATAATTTTAACTGATGAAAAATTTAAACAATTAAACTTTGTAGAAACCAAAAATTTTGTAACATTCAAAACGTCCGGAAATGTACAAAAATTTTTAGTAGGAATTAAGGATGAAGAATGGATTAAATTTGGAAGAATGGTAGATAATAGCTCAGATTATGTTAAATTAATAATGACATTAATACAACAAGAATTTTTAGGATATAATCTGATGGATCAGAGAGAAAAGACAAACAAAACTCTACTTGAAAATGTTAAATCACATTTAAATACAATGCAGATTTGTGATATGTGCCAGATTGAAAGTTTCATCTGCGAATATCAAAAATACTATTATCAATTGGATGAAGAAACTAAAGAAATATATAAATATATCTTTATAGATAAACTACCATACCCACTTAATTCAAAGATTAATAGATTATGGGAATTAAAACCAGAAGAAACTGCAAATACTTTAGGAGGGGTTATTAAGCTCTTATACCAAGAACTAAGAGAACAATGTTTGAATAGAGAAACAATTAGACAATTGAATAGAGGGGAGGGACTGAGGGAGTACTGTCATTTGTTGTGACATCCCAGAAATAGAAAAACCGGGAAAATATGGTTGTGATAGAACAATAAGAAGAAAAAGAAAAACTTATAAGAAATCGAATTTACGAAAAACTTATCCTAGAAAAAATAATTATTATAAGAATAATAAAAAGAAATATTTTAGGAAAAAGAAATCAACCCCAAGAAAATACTGCCCCAAGGGAAAAAAGAAATGTGTTTGTTGGATATGTAATGTCGAAGGACATTATGCCAATGAATGCCCTCAAAGAAATGAAAAAGATTTTAAAGAAAAAACAAAATTAATAAAACAAGTCTTCCAGATATATGAACTTGAACCACTAGAAGAGGAACTAAGTAATTCGGATGTAAGTATATATGAATATTCAGAAGATGAATTATCTTCAGAAGAAAGAGAATTTGAATAATACCTATATAAAAATATCAATAGAAAAAGGTAATAAAGAAACAGAAGCCTATATAGATACTTGAGCAAGCCTCTGCCTTGCAATAGAAGCCCTTATAGATAATTGGGAAAGACTAGAAAAGCCATTAAAAATACAAATTGCAGATGGATCAATACATCCTCTGTATTGGATAGCAAAAAGAATTACTTTGGTAATACAAGAAAAGATATTTATTGTACCAACAATATATAAACAAGAAACTGGAATATATATAATTATTGGAAATAATTTCTTAAGACTTTATGGACCGTTTTGCCAGCATTTGAAATATATTACTCTAAAAACACCATATATTTATCAAAAGCAAAAACGAGAAATTATTCAAATACCAATTATACACTATTCTGCATGTACTTATTCATCAAAGTTTCAACAGCTGAAACGTGGTGAGATTATTAGCTTAATTTGCACAAAAATTCGTCATGCACTTATAAATTTAGAACCAAATAGAATAATTACAGCTCATATAGAAGAACTTTTGAATAAGGTCTGTAGCGAAAACCCTTTATATCCAAAAATAAACAAAAATACTGAATTAGTCGAACTAAAATTAAAAGACCCTACAAAGGAAGTGAAATGTAAACCAATGATTTATACAAAAATTGATAGAGATGAATTTACAAACGACATTAAAGAAATGTGTAAAAAGGGATTAATCAGACCATCGAATAGTAAGCATTCAGCACCAGCCTTTTACGTAGAAAATCATAATGAAATAAAAAGAGGTAAAAGAAGGATGGTAATTAATTACAAGCAAATTAATGATGCTATGGAAGGAGATGCTTATTTCCTCCCAAGGAAGGACTTAATTATTGAAAGAATTAGAAATATGGATTGGTTTAGCACCTTTGATTGTAAATCAGGATTTTATCAGATCCGACTGACTGAAGAATCAAAAGCTTTAACAGCATTTAGTTGTCCTCAAGGACAATATGAATGGAATGTACTGTCGATGGGATTAAAACAATCACCAGGAATTTTCCAGCGAAGGATTGATTCAATTCTCAAAGAGTTCAAAGACTTTTGTCTTATTTATATTGATGATATATTAATCTTTTCCAATAAAGGATTAAATGATCACTTTGAAAAAATAGAATTAGTTCTCAATAAATGTTATGAACATGGAATAATTTTAAGTAAAAAGAAAGCTATTTTAGCCCAAAATAAAATTAATTATTTAGGATTAGAAATTGAAAAAGGGAAAATAATAATGCAACGACATGTATTAGAAAAACTTCAGAATTTTCCAACGAAATTAAAGGATAAAAAGGATTTACAAAGATTTCATGGGCTATTAACATATATTTCAAATGAAGGATTCATCAGGAACCTTGCAGCGGAGAGAAGAATCCTCCAACAAAAGCTAAAGAAGGATGTCCCTTGGACATGGACTGATGAAGACGATAGACTAATTATAAAAATGAAAGACTTATGCCAGGATCTTCCTGAGCTTTATCATCCATCGGATGATGATATACTAATTATTGAGACTGATGCCTCGAATGACTGTTGGGGAGGTGTTATGAAAGCAAAACCCCCTGGATTCAAAAATGAATTATTATGTCGATACATGTCTGGAACTTTTTCAGACAGTGAAATGAACTATCCTACTCATGAAAAGGAAACACTGGCTTTAATCCGTATGCTTGAAAAACATCGGATTTATGTACTGGATAAGGACTTTATTGTCCGAACCGATTCCACTTATGTTGCAGGTTTTAAGAACTTAAATCATAAAGGAACTTACAAACAAGGACGATTGATTAGATGGCAAATGAAACTTGCCGAATACAATTACTCAATCTCTCACATTAAGGGAGACAAAAATGTTCTTGCAGATATTTTATCAAGAGAATAGAGCAGTCAACAACTGAAGACATAAAGAAGCAGATTCAATATCAAAGAATGCTTGAGAAGCAGAAGATAATGGAGCTAGACTTGATCAAAGCAAACATTGAAGTACTGGAGTTTCAATTACAAGCCAAAAGAGAATCTATCAAAGAAGATCCTATGAAAAATATAAAGCAACAGGTACAAGAAAGCACTAGTGAAAAATGGTTCACTATTTTTAATGGACCACACCCCGATGTTTATAATGAATGGCATAAAGCAGACCCCACTGCATTGGAATTTCCGGAGTCCATCACAAAGGATTTCGTACCAAGGAAGAAGCTGAAAAGGCTTTGATAGACTACCAAAAAGAACATGACAAGGGCAAAGAAGTTTATCTTGGCCCAAGGACTTTTTCTGAAACCATACAGAATCCACCAGTTCAAAAAACTTCATTAAGGATACTCGGAAGAGTTCCTTCCTCCATTGATAATTACCAAATCCCTTCAAGAAAAGATCATGAACTACAAGTTCAGTTTTCCAAAGAAAAATTCTATGAACACTTAAAAAGACTAACCAACTAGTCCGAAAATGAAAAAATTAACTGTTTTTACATGGTCAACCGAAATATTTTCGGAGTTAAGGCCGTAATTACTCCCGGAGCAACATCGATTCTTACATTTAATATGTTCCAATTTGGACTTATTGAATGTCTCTACCTCAGTCAAGACTTGGAAGAAATCTAATTATTTCCATATAGTTTGAAAGAAGCCATCCAGAACTATCAAAAGAATGTCGCAAAGGATAGAACCATCTTTCTGAAGTTCTATTCAACCTACCCAGATTTTGTAACTAAACAACCCACAAAGAATTTAATCTTCATTGGAGTAAGTAATAATAGTTTCTCTATGAGAGACGAACCTACTGAAGAAACTTATGATGAAGAAAAGATTGTCACAATCCTAGCTAATCAACTAGCAAGTATCTTTACTCAATGCCAAATTATTGGTAAAGACTTTTTTATTAAAGTCATGTACAAAGGTCCACATACTCTGCTACTCAGCAAGACTAGTGGAAAATTGATTAGAGAAAGAGATCTTGCACTACTGACGAACTTCGAATTACCCTTCTACACGTTACAAGGACTTTCGATGAACTACCAGCCAGCTGTCCTTGACTTGTTGTGCGTAATGATTAAGGAGAATGGCAATCACGCATGTGAAAGATGCGTAAAGATAAAAGACTGTCGGCTAGATGACAAGGACTCAGACGAAGTCATTATTGAAGAATGATGTAAGCAATGACGTTCGCCGAATAATAATGGATGGGATGACGTAACCAATGACGTCATCATGAATTATTAAGTTGTCTGATTGATTGTAATAATATAGGGACTTTTCTGTAAAATACTTAGCCCTTCCTCGTGTATAAATAAGGCCTTCTATACCAAGGCAAAGTAGAATATAGAAAAGTGTTCTAATTCTCACCTCTTCTCTCTGAGAAGTTCTAAGCTATGCTTAGTGATTCCTTGAGTGTGGAATCAACCTTGTTCTATGTACTTCACTACTGTTTATAAATAAACAAATACTACTTTCATATATTCCTCCACTTCATTACTACTTTACTTTCATTACTCCCAACTACTCGTTGAAATTCCAACTTAACTCAAACGGAAGCTGCGGTGGACCAAAACACCCAGAATCACTTCAAACACCAGATCAGGTATGACTCATAAACCATTTATTTTTATTCAGTTCTTAATAGAAATTAATCATGTCTGAAATAGAAAGAGAAAAGATTGATAATACTGATGTAGAACATTTACAAATTACTGAAGAAGATGGAAACTATGAAGGAAGTATTTTAATAGATCCAAAACTTTTCCAAAAGATTTAAAAAGAGGACTTGAATTTAGCTAAAGATGCAAACATGAAAAAACTAGGAGGCATAATGAAACGATTTAACCAGAAAGAAAATATAATATACTATGGAAAAATCATTAATGAAACTCCCATAGACATATCAGAAACAACTGGAAATACTTGCATACAATTGTTAAATAAAAAGAAGTTAATAGATCTAAAAAGAAGTTTAAAGAAAGAAGCCCATAAAAGAAAGATCGGATATATTCATATAGGAGCAATACAAGTTTTAATTAAGGCAACTTTTCAAGAAGGAATAAATTCCTCGATAGAACTAGTCTTAAAAGATGATAGAATAACAGACCCGAAAGACAAAATATTAGGAGTAATCGAAGGAAACTTGGCTTATGTTAAGTTAAAATTCGAAATACACCCAAACATTGGAATACCATTAGACACTCAAAGACTAGATCAAACTTTAACTATGGAACATAGATTTTTAAGAAATAATTTAATAAGACCAGGAGATAAAATCTTCTCAATTACTTATTGTGTTAATTATGCACTAACAAATTCTCATCATAGTATTACCTTCAGAAATAATGATAGAATTGATATACCAAGACTTTTCGAAGAAATAGGAAAAAATTATTATCCAAAAAGAAATGATTTAACAGAATTAGGAATTTCTATAAGAAATCCAAAATCACTAAGTTTTAGGCAGATCCCTAAACCAATTACTTTTCCTGAAATAGAAAATAAGGAAGATGAAAATATAAACAAACTGTCAAATCAGGTAAGAGATTTAGCACAATACTTAAGAAATAGAATATGAATAAGGGAACAGAATTAAGAAATATTTATGAAAACTATCAAAATAAAATAAATCTAGATAGAAGAAATATAAAAGAATTTATAACCCCTTATATAGAAAATAAAAATCAAGAACAAATAGAAAAATATATTATAGAAAAAGAGAAAGATCTTACTAATATAAGAAATAAAATAGAAAAATATAACAGACAAGTATTAGAAAAAATAGAAAAAATAGAAAAAATAACTTCAAAATCATCATCTAATTATTTTAGATTAACTGCACCATCTTTTTAAGATAACGAATAAAAGAATGGAAATATATTCTGAATTTGATAATCAAACAGAAAATGAAATATTAAGTGTTTTAGTTATGAATTTACCTACCGATTGTAAACAATTAATAATTGAAAAAATAAAGACTCAATTTAGACAAGAGGATTATTATCTTGCAACTATTTCGTTAGATATAGAATGAAACTATATGGAAGAAATATGATTAGCCTTTGAATATGATAGACTATCATTATCTGACATATATGAAGATTGAGATTTATTAGATGATTAAATGGATCAAGAAATATTAAGTATTTTAATAATGAAAATACCCATAGATTGTAAGCAAATAATAATTAATAAAATAAAACACCAATATTGGCAAGAAAAACTTTATCTGAATCAAATACAACAAAGAATACAATTAGCATTTTGTGAAGAAGAAAGACACCAAATAATCCAAGAATTAATAGAAATAGATGAAGACATCATGAATTATGGATATGAATTATTAGTAACTCAAATTATGCATGCAAATAATCATCCAGATTATGCCTAATTACTACCACTACCTGGGAAAAATTAGAGTGGTACCAAACTGGTATCAGAGCCAAGTACTAGCTAATTAATGGGTTCTCGAAATATAGAAAAATTTGTTCACCATTTAAGTATGATAGATTTAACAAATCAAAACAGATTAAAAGAATTAGTACAAGAACTAAAAGATGAAGCCACTGATACATGTAATAAACACATGGAATATCATTGCGAATACTGTGATTGTTTGGAATACGAAAGAAAAATAGATTTAATAAAAATTTTAATTACTAAATTAACTGAATGGACCGATCAACAAGGATCTGGATCCAACGGCTCAAACTAGCCAAAGGCACCTGTCTTTACCCGCCACAAAGGCAGAGAAGTCGAATCCCTCTAAGCTCCTTTTGGGAGAACTTTTCTATTATCGTGTGTTTGGATGATAGAATTTAAGAGGTTAATATATTTTTAGAGGGTCGTTAGAATCTAAGATGTAGGATGTGGCTATGGTGCACCACCCATATTTTACACCACTCACTACACCACCCATGTGGCAAATTTTGGGCCAATCAAATTGTCACATAGGTTGGTCAAAATTTCAAACTTTCTAGTTGTATTATACTGTAGTCAAACTATATAAATACAGTATATTGTAATGTAATATATGTGTTTTTTGTATTTACAAATTTAACTCATATTAAAATAATATTTTTTATTAAAAAAAACTGATTATATTGTAAAATATTATTGACAACGAATATTATTTTAATTCATATTAAAATATTATTGTAATATAATCAGTTTTTTAATCAAAAAACATTATTTTAATATGGGTTAAATTTGCGAATACAAAGAGTACATATACTATACTACAATATATTGTATTCATATATTTGACTACAGTAGAAATACAACTAGAAAATTTGAAATTTTGACCAAACTCATGTGACAATTTAATTGGTCCAAAATTTGCCAGATATGGGTGGTGTAGTAGATGGTGCAAAATATGGGTGGTGCACCTTAGTCCAACCCCTAAGATGTATTGTATTTTTACACTATTAAATTTCAATTACTCTTTAAAAATACATTACCTTCTTAAATTCCTTCGTCCAAACACACCAATAAGGTTTTTTTTTGCTTTTTTGGTATCATATATGATGGTGACGCCTTGCTGTTTTATTGCCTTGCTTGGCATTATGTGGTTCTGGTTATGTTCGGTTGTGGGTGGCTCTCCTTTTTTCTGTGGCATGATTGGTGGTAGTTTGGGCTGGTTACATTTTATTTGATGGGGGTTATGATCCTTGATGATGTGCTTTTTCAGAGTGGAGGTTTTTTTGGTTTGAGACAGATGCTTCTTTGTTACTTTTATCATTTCGGTTTGGAGGTCCAGTACATGAAGTTTCTAATCAGCCCTCATTGCTTTTACAGCTGTGGCGTTGCAGGTGGTTTTTTAAGGATCCTTTTTGATGAGCTTGGCTTTGTTCATGGTGCCCTGCTCCTGCTTGGTGCTCTTGGTCGCTGCTTATAGTGTGGTCTTGTGCTTCTTTTGCTTCATGTTTTAAAGGTTTTATTTGTGTAGGCTCTTTTTTGGGCTCTTTTTAGGGAGGATTTGGTATCTTTTCATACTGTTTTTTTTTTTGCAGTGTTATAATTACGCCAGTCGCTTTTTTGATTTTTTTTTTATATGGATTAAAGTATCTTTTGTACTCTCATTAAATATACTTAGTGCTTACCAAAAAAAAATGGACAAAGTGTCATTTTATTTTCCAAGATCTTAATTAAAATACAAATAATTTTTTAAACATTGTATTGTAAGATCGTCTCTCTAAAATGGTGAAAATATTTTAAGGAGCAATGATTTAGGCTAAGCTATACTTTTTGTCTTTTATATTTATTTTAGATTTCAATTTGATTCCTTTTTGATTTTTTATTTAAAAATGATTCTTTATTTTACAAAGTTTTTTTTTTAACAAATTATTTTACAAAGTTATATCCAGGGTTTTGAAAACCGGACCGGACCGGCCGGTCCGACCGGGAACCGGGACCATGGCCGGTTCGGTCAGTAGGAAAAACCGGTCATGCATTGAACCGGTGCAAAAACCGGAAAACCGGTTCAAAACCGGTAAAACCGGGCATAACTTAGGTAGTGAACCTACTCACAGGTTTTCTTAAAAAAAAAGAAAAAAAATAGTATAAAAGGATTTGGATCATCCTAGTCAAAACCCAATTCTTTTGTTTTCTAACATATGTGGGCTGGTTGTAGATTTTGGGTTGGTTTTCCTTATGAAGACGATTTTAACATATATCTTTATATTTATTTAGTTTAATTTCAAAATAATAAAAATTGTGCTTAATAATTTTAGTTGTTATGTTTTTTTTTTGTTTAATATTGTTATAAATATTATATTAAAAATTAAAATAATATTATTTAATTATAACCGGTTCAACCACGGTTCAACCTCGGTTGGACCATTGAACCTCGAACCGTTGCCTTCACCGGTTCGATGACCGGTCCGATTTTGTAAACCTTGGTTATATCAATGTGGTTTCTTTATTATTGTGAAATTATCTCTTATTTTACTTAAGTTAAACCGATGTGATTATTATTTTTTTTATTCTGAAAGGATCCTTTTTTTTATTTTAGAATGGTCCTTTATTTTACAAAAGATTACAATGAAACCTAAATAAAGATAAAAGATCATTTTGAAACAAAAAATAAAAGAGATATTAAATCGAAACCTAAATAAAAATAAGTAACCAAAAATATAGTTTAGCCAACTTTTTATTATTAGTTTGCAGGCTTGGTGCCACATAAACATATATAGTGTGGTTGAGCTGAAAGAAAATGATAGAAATTATGCAACCAAAGATATTCTCTTACATTATTTATTGCAGAATACAGATGCTGCAAAGACGTAACACCAACACCCAACACTTGTTCAAACAAACCATAGATAAGGTAACCCAATTATAGAGCCACATGTACACAAGGACTCGTGATACAAAGTAAATCAAACAGTCACACGTACAAACTTACATATTATTGGCATGAATATTCAACCAAAGCAAGTGGTTTTTTCTGAGGCTTGCTCTAGTAATCAGGATTTGCCAAAACGAAACCCTCAACGGCCTTGAAAAGTCCCAATCCCTTGGCTCTTGTTTCCTCACGCACTGCTTCTGATAGCGGTGCATCACCTTTGGTATGGTATTTGACAGTGACCTTCCCGATGGATCCACCACCAGGGCCAGCGACAACCTTCGTCTCGAATGTCACTTTCTCCAAACTTTCATCCAACCCGCTTCCTCCCACTATGCTGTAGTCGTATGACAAGCTACCCTCATCGATTGCATCCACTTTGTGCAACACAAAGTGGGTTTTGCCTCCTGCAAATAATCAATCATATATAAATTTTACTTACACACATATATATATGGAGCTAGCTAGAACGGGGAATGATTTTTGTCACAAAATAGGAACACCTCGTTTGAGTGTATTTTCGAGAAACGTGTATATAAGAAAAATAAAAAATAAATGAGATACAGAGATAAACATATATGTATCACATATTATCCAAAATTTGTGTTTAAATAATATAACTTAGAATTAGCTGATTAATTAGTCTGCTCATATTATATAGAAGTTTAAAATAAGAAAAAACTACTCTTATTTTTTTTTTATCATATTTTATATGCGAAGTATCCATCGATTTCGCTGATGACTAATCTCGATTGGGAAACTTAGCTGATCACTTTTAGTGGGTCTCCTCTCCCAACCATATTTTTCCATTCACAAGACTCGAATCCAATACCCTACTTAAAGAATTTAAATGCAGTTCCACCCAGCCCAACGTGATGGTACTCATATTTTAAGCTCAAGGTAAATCATCAACCTAAAATTTATGTATATAAAATTACATGAACCATGGATTCTTTCTAACCCCGAGTCATATTAGTTAACATAATACATCTTATTGTAATTTCAAACTAGGCGTTATGGAATTTATATATATAGCATACACTATAACACTGACCTTCAACAATGGTTAGCTTCTTGACAGTTCCGGGCCCTCCATTTCCTTCAACGATCTCAACACTTTGGATAGGCTCAATTACCTTTGGGATGATGTTGTCAGCATCTTTTGCAAGAGCTTTGAATAGTTTAGTTGGAGCAAGAGTAGAGGGGTGCTCGTCATCGAAAGCAAAAACACCCATGATCGATCGTTGATGATGGAGACACAAAGGAGGACTAATGCAAGAATGGGAAGAAGATAATGGGAGTGGTATATAGAACACAGCTTAGTTTATTTGATGCGATTTATGCCAAGAGGAGAATGGTATTTATAGACACTGGCTGGTACCTTTACTCATAAATGCTCCTTTATTTAGCCGAAGAAGTTCACTTGAGGTTGTTGCTTACCATGAAGTTTATTTATTTGGGTCAATCCTCTTTGGTAGTATGTATTTGCCCATTTGGATAATCTTTAATGGAATTGAGAAAAAGAAGACTAAGAATTAGTCAAAATTGACGGATTTAAAAATGAGAGCAAGTTACTAAATTTCTCTAAAAAAAAATGATAATGAATTAGCAATACGCACTAGTAGAAATTCATGAGTTACTTACGGATTTTCTTACGGATTTTTTCCGTATGAATTTCTTTGTAATTTTGCTACAATTTTTTCAAAAATAAGGTTTTTACTTATAGATTTAAATTTGTAGGAAATTTTGTAGGAAATTTTGATATTTCTTGCGAATTTTTCTATAGATTTAAATTTTTCAAAAGAAAATCTACAGGAAATTTCCTACGGATTTTAAAATTAGCAGGAAAAAATTACCCACGAAGGTATTACCTATATGTAGAAATTCGTAGAAAAATCCGCAAGAAAATTTACATGTAATCAAAAGATTTATAATAGTACGAGCTTTTTCTTGGGGTAAGATACTCGGGATTAATAGTGCTAAAAAACTCACAAAAATGAGTAGACAAATTTAGGAAAATACTAATATGTGTTCTTTAAGTATTGATTAATGAATTAAAAAAATTATAAAAATAATATATTTATTATTTAGTATATTAAAAAGTTTTTTTTGACTGAATATATTAAAAAAATTTATACTTATCTTTTAAGTATAAAATTCCTTTTTGTTAATTCTTTAATAAACATCTTTAGGACACTAATTAGCAACATTCTTAAATTTATAAAGAGCTAATTAATTTGAACATTTACAATGCCAATCCAGAGTAAGTGGTTGTAAGAATTCAACTTGTGGATAAGCAAGTTGTTTCCGTCCAGATTGGGCGGTCCAATTCCATAAAGGATCGGGCCAAACCCAGCTCTAAGCCTCTATTGACTCATCACTCTATATTCCTCAAGGCTACTATATAAGAATGACTCTAATAAGGAATGGAGGCAACTATCCATAGATACTCTCACACACACTACTAATCAAGGGTTTTACTTGTATCTAGGCTATATCAATAAGCCTCCAATGACTCTTGTAATCTGATACACGTCAAGTAAAGTATTTTTCCGTCCCGTCAGAATTTATTGTTCTGCATGAAACAGAAGTGTTTTCTATACTTTGGATATTAATATTACCTTAGAGTAATGAGTTAGACTGTGTTTGATTTACCATTGCAAGTATATTTTTTTGGTTCAAAATTGTATTTATCTCAGAGAAATTCTATAGATATTTTATCACAAACATATGTTTCCAGCTTCTCGATTATAAACTAAACATAATTTTTCTTTTCTTAAATGCATCTGGTTGATTTGGGATGCTTGAGAGTTTATAGAAGAACTTAATTAATTGACGCAAAGATACATTTTATATAACTTTTTTTTTGGTGGGGGGATAAATGATTAGAGAGTAGGAAGGGTACCCTAGAGCTGGATCAGGGAGGGGGCGGCATCACCACATAAATGAAAGTTTTTTGTGGCAAAAATTATGCTAACGTTAATTATATTTCTCAACCTTATTTCAGAATTACAGCAGGGCCGGTCCAAGCTCTTGCCTTTAGGCCCACAAAAAAAAAACTTACTTACTATTAGAGTATTAGTATTTATAAAAGTTACATCATTAGATAGCCTAGTTTAATAGTAAATAGCTTTTGTTTTTATCTTGGGGAATGAGGTTCAAATCCTAGCTTGAGCAAAAGCCCCATTTATTTTTGTAAAGCCTCATATTTTTCAATTATTATCTCTCACTTAAAAGTTAACTAGTCATTATTTTCAATTAAATATGGCTCAATTCTCATCAATTTGGCTATATGAAATGTCATTTTTTTTTCCAACTTCTCAAATTTAACTCTATTTAAAAATGTCTCAATTCAAATTTCGCTTCAGATCTAGCTAAGAATATATTGGGCCACCCTAAATTACAGAAAACTCCCTTAATATTTATGTTGAAAGAAATGTGGCTATAATGATAATACAAACATTAAAAGAAAAAGTAAATATAATTTTTAATATAAAGGGACTATTTATTTTATTTAATTTTATTTTTTTGTCAAAAAAAGGTGTAATTTAGTCAAACCTTAAAAACGATTTTGTAATTTACTATTTTCTCCTTTTTCTTATGGTTTCAACTAAATTTACAATAAAACGATTAAAACTAGTAAATATCACCTCCAAACAAGTATTGCTGGTTCTGCTATACTGATGATGTGGACGTAATGCTAATGCATCACAGGTGAGGTGTAGTGAAGCTCTTGAGCAATAGAGAATGTTGGAATTTGGAGTATAAACGATGAAGTCGTATATTCAGAAGGGATATAGTAAGGGTGTGTTTGATTTGTAAAAATTCAGGGATTTGATTGGACAAAAATTTTTGTTCCCTGTTTAATCTGAAAAGTGGTCAGGGGATATGACAAAAAATGAGGGTGAGGGACAAGACAAAAACTCAAAATTTTGTCCCCCACCAAACCATGGGACAAAAAGTTATCTCATGGACAGACTAACAAAAGACAAAATTATCCTTACATCTCTCTCCCCTCTCTTCTATCTCCCTCCCACCCTCCCTCCCTCCCTCCATATCTCTCTCCTCTCTCTCTCCCTATCTCTCTCTCCCCTCTCTCCTCTCTATCTCTTTCTCTCTCCTCTCTCTATACATAATTATACAAAATTATATATTGTATATTTATATATTAAATAATATATATTATAAAAGATATTCCGGTAAATTTAATATTATTTTGTTTGTGCTGTCTATTATCCATCAAACAATGCACAAGACAAAGAATTGTCGTATGCTTCAAGGATTTGTCTGTCTTTGCATGTCTTGTCTGTCTGTCTTTGTCTTGATACCTTTTGCAAATCAAACACACCCTAAGTAATAAGAGCTACATACATAAGAAGACGTAAAGAATTAATTTCTTGATGTTTTGATTAGGATATGGTGTGAAACTTGTTATTGTTATTTCTTGCTAAAGTCCGCTGAGGCATATCTCACCCAACCCCTACCGTCGTGACATTGATGTTCTTCTAGAGTTGATCCATCTTTTTTGGGGTCAGCATGAACCTTGATAAAAATTATGAGTATGTACAGCCGTACCGGTTGGTTTAATTTGGTTTCACATGAGGGGGGAAAAATGAATCATTTAAAATCAATTGATTTGATGTGTTTTAGATTTGTAAATTTTGCCGACTCGATTAAAAATGTATTGGTTCGATTCAATTTTTTTTTTGAAAAAAAAAGCTTTAAAAATGAATAAATTAGGTTTTCTTAAGTAAAATATTATCTTTGAGTCTTGTAAATAATATTAAAACAATTACAATAAATAACGGAAAGAACTTTAGATTTAGCCCCTTAAATAAATCTTTTCATGTGAACTCGAATTAGTTAATAATATTTTATAAAATCTTTCGATGGCAAGTATCTTGGGAAAAAATTAATAAATTCGAATATATATATATATATATATATATATATATATATATATATATATATATATACATTCAATAAGCCTGATCCGTTTTTACTGTTCATAGACACGTGTCGGTCCCTTAATTATTTTGGGTCATTTCCATTTTAAAATTAAAAATACTTTTTAGGGTATAAAGGTAACAGCTTGCATCAAGTCCATTATTCACTATAGACAACTGAATGGCTGACACATGACATTTTTTCCCGGGTCCCACCTCAAATTTTCAGCTTATCCAACACATTTTCCACATTCAAATTTTCAGATTCTCCACTACACTTCTCTTTCCTTTTCTTCCTATTATCTCACATTCTCTCTCTCAATCAACTCTTTTCTCTTCCTACTCTCTAACAAACAGCCGCCTCCGAAGCTCCTCCGCCCACCGCATGGCCGTCGTTGACGAAACGGAGCCCAGATCCGCATTCCCCTCATCATCCTCTACGTTTTGCACCTATAAGAGTTCCGACCCGCCACACATGGCCGTCGTCGCCGCACCAGAGTTGTTGCCGCTGCGCCGTCTCTCTTTTTTGGGTGAGTAATCCTGACTCTATTTCACTCTTCCTTTTCACCTTGCTCTCCATGTTTTCCCAAATCAGTTTGAAACCCTAACCCTCTTTGCATTCTTTGAAATCTTGGGTTGTTGAATGTTTGTTATGTGAGAGAATGTGAGTTTAAATATCCAATCATTTTAGGAGTTTAGTTTAGTTTGTAATTTTTAGCTAATTGTTATTCAAAAGACTAACTAATTTATCATACTTTAAGAAAGGAAAAATGAAGAAAAAGGAAAAAGAATAGGCTAAAGAGGATATCCTTAAATCAGAGAGATATAGTGGAATTGGATTACATAGTCAAAAGGAGAAATATATCTTTATTATTCAAATTTGTCTTTGTTTAATGTAATTGATTCAAAATTTTGTGGGTAATACAAAAGTATCAGATGGGATGTTGGGGAGGGAGGTTGGTGATTTAAAGGATATAAGGAAAATGCAGGTTGTGGAAGAAGTTATGCATAAGAAAGTACAACTGTTTGTAATGAAAGAAAGAACAGAAAAAAATAAAGTGGATGGCACTATTTTGAGGGGGAAAGCTTGGAAAAAGGATAGGTGGGCATGGATTTGGGAAAGAGGTACAATGAGAAAATGTTACAGCAATATGCTTTTGGGGATTTATAAATCTAATGTTATACTAATGGTATTAGTGAAGAAGACTAAAGTGGCTGGAATGTGAGTTTAAATATCCAATCATTTTAGGAGTTTAGTTTAGTTTTTAATTTTTAGCTAATTGTTATTCAAAAGACTAACTAATTTATCATACTTTAAGAAAGGAAAAATGAAGAAAAAGGAAAAAGAATAGGCTAAAGAGGATATCCTTAAATCAGGGAGATATATTGGAATTGGATTACATAGTCAAAAGGAGAAATATATCTTTATTATTCAGATTTGTCTTTGTTTAATGTAATTGATTCAAAATTTTGTGGGTAATACAAAAGTATCAGATGGGATGTTGGGGAGGGAGGTTGGTGATTTAAAGGAAATGCCAATCTCTTTCTCATTTGAGGTTAAAATGTGATTTTTATAATTAGCTTATTTTGTGTTCAGAAAAGGAAAAAAGTTATGATCAATTGTTGAAGAAAGAGCTGTTCTCAGATTGGTGTTCTAATCCTATCATTTGTATGCAATCCTGTAATAGGAATAATGGGTGTTTTTGGTAGCCTGCAGCAGTTCTTTTTGGTGGTTCCTACATATGTGTGTTTACTGTGAGTGTAAATTTGGTGGTAGATGTGGTCTGTTCTTATATATTGTCTAGGTGGTACTTTTAGTGATGATGCGATGCACTCTGCACATTGATTTTCTGGTAGTTTGCATAGGTTTAATCTGCTGTTATGGTTTACTGTTCTGTGGCCATCTTACTCAGGTGTAAGCGGGTATTGGTGGTGGATTTTCCTTCCCAGTGGGCATGGTTCGGCCTTGCCATGTGCTTCCTGGAATTTTGTCCTATGCAGCAACTTTTTTAGGCAATTTGACAATGGTTTCAATGTTTTGGTTGGCAACTTGCAGCTGTTTCTGGTTTAGAGTGGTAACTACAGGGGTTCTGGTTTTTCTTTTATGTTAAGGGTGGATGAACACAGCTATCTAGCAACCTCTTAGCAATATTCTGTTTGTGGTTAAAAATTAAAATCATTTCCAAGGATCTTGGTGTTTATGATAGTTGATTCCCAACAAGATTTAAATCTTTTAAATTGTATAAGAAATACCCTACAGTTTAGATTTAACATGTTCCTTCTTTTTTGTATTTTTGTGTAAGAATATTTTCATTGTTTAAACTTCCAGAATAAATCAAGAATAGATGTTGTAAAGAAAGAAATTCTACAATGGATTAAGTCATAGATATGAAGGAGGCTACCAACTAATAGCTTAACAGAATCTTATTAGTTATTAGTGTGTATTCAATTTTTTATGTTACTCAGTTGTTATGTAATCTTTATTAGCAAGGACGTGATATGAAAACTCTGAGTGTATCACCTTTGAGCCCCTTCCATTTTATTTTATAAGAAATAATAGCTTATTTTCTAAGATTTTTTTTGCCTGCTACATTCACAGGTTGAGACTAAGAGCTGCTAAGTATATATATATATATATATGTGTGTGTGTGTGTGTGTGTGTGTGTGTGTGGCTATTGTAAATTGGTATCTGTCTCTTTTTTTTACCCAAGTGTGTGTGTGTGTGTGTGTGTGTGGCTATTGTAAATTGGTATCTGTCTCTTTTTTTACCCAAAAGTTCATTTATTAAGTATAATATTGTTGCAAATTCATTTTACCTATGCCTGTTCTGTAAGAGTATTACAGGATATACTAAATTCATTTTTTTTTGCCTGACTGATTTGATTCTCTATCCAGTAATAGCTTCTTAAGTAAATACTTATGGGTGCAACGGTAATACTCATCCAGCAATAATACTTATCATGTTCTGTATGAGTATTATTCTCTATCCAGCAATAATACTTATCCAATAACACCTTTGCTAAATTCCTGTTATAAGTGCAGGTCCACCCATGGATGTAAAAGTCTTGCTCATTCATTTAACATGTGCCTGTTCTGTACGACTTCATAGCTTCCTAATAATATCTATGCATTTTATGTTTCTAAAGGATCTAATTGGCATTGTTGGATGAGTGCAGGTCCACCCATGGGTGTTAGACTTCCTCATGAATTGAATGTTTACCAGGTTGAGCATGAGAGATGAATGAATTCTATTTTATTTTTTGGTGCTCTTGATGTTTAGAGTGACCTCCTTGACATGGTCTTTTTTCTTTCTTTTATCATCCCTTCAGGATATTTTCAAACATTTCTATCTAAGAAAATACAGTGGAAGGCATTTGATATGGCAACATTGATTTGGTTAGTGTCTTGAATAATAACATTTGTTGTTGTGACCATAATCTTACCGTCTTCTCTTTGTGTTTCTGGAGACAGGGAAAATGTCCATATGCAGTGGTGCTGAAACAATAGCTAGCATTGCATTTATTCTTTTTGTTTTATTTTGGACTATATTGTGCATCATTTACTACCCATTCTGGATTCTTTGGAGTACTAGGTATGTATTCAGTTCTCAATTTACATTTTTCCCCTTCTGTTGTCATTTAAGATTCCTTACCCGTTTATTCTGAAGCTGCAAATCTAGGTAAATTATGTGATGTCCCAACATGTATTTTTTTGAAGTAAAACATTCCTTAACATACTTACAAGGATGATGATTAGCTTTTCTGTTTCTCTTCAGATTCAAAAGTTGTCTTTTTGGGGGAGATTTTCACTTTTCTCTTCTGCATTCTTAACAAAATGGAAGCTGTTCTGGTTTAAGTTTTATAAACTATAAAATCGGTTCTATTTATGTGCCTTCACTTTTCCTTATCTTTTTCCTTGATAAGAGTAATTCTATATGTATTCGGGTGCCTTTTAACATATCGATTGCTTGGAAAAACTTTTTAGTGATTAGATTATGTAACATTTTTGGAAAACTCTCAAGTCAGTGTTTTGATTCATTTCTCTGGAGGCTTTGTAAGTTTTTAGTAACACTGTTTCTTGCTTTATCACATTAAGCAAATTCTGTTGTTCAACTTCTGGGTTTTGTGACATATTCACTATCCATAGAGATTGTTTCAGAAATTGGCAAAATCTGATAGTAATTGTTGGGCACGAGCCAGAACGCATTTAATATAAGGTCTGAATGGTATATTCAGAAGGAATGGACCGAAAATGGTTAGTAGTTACAAGTGGTTTCAATTGGGGTTAGTAGGTGAGGTAGGTAGATAAATAGGACTGAGTTGTTCTCATTAGGATAAGATAATCAATCTCTTTCTCAATCTGTGTTTTTTTCTTATAATTCTACTTAATCATCATTTTGATCTCTATCAACTTTGGTCCGACCTGCTGGATCATCCATGGCAAATTAGTTGATCTCTATCAACTTTGTTCACACCCTTCTCATTCACGCACAAACCATAGGTATAGATTTACTTTGATGGAGGACCCTCAAATATCCCTTGAGCAAAGGTATGTGATAAAAGAATTTGCAATTAGCTGAAATTCACTTTTGAAGTTATTAACATATTTCTATATTTGATAAAACCATCGGCTGTTAGTGTTATAGATCTTAGGGTGGTATTAGTTCAAAAGCAGAGGCAGGATATGCTCTTCCAACGGGGGGAAAACTCATTATTGCGTGTTATGCTTATATATGGTACATGGTTTGAGCAGTTTACAAGTTATGCAAATGTTGCAAATTATAGCCACTTCCGCTTTTCAAAGCTGTCATTTTCTTTTGCTTGATAGAGTTTCATGAATAGACTATTATCCCTTAGTTTCTAAAGTTCACTTCCAATTTTAGACATCATTTTTCTGCATTTGTTATTTCTAACTTCAATTTTTTTGGTGCAGGAAGAAATATATGTTATAGTGATAACTACACACAAAAAAAGTAATTGTACTTATGCTACTAGGTCGGTCTTTCTCCTTTAAGTTGTATTAAGAGGCAATGAGGTTTTGCTATAATGACATAATGTGATGTAGATTAGACATGAAATTACCACCACACAAAATTGTAGTTTTTGCCTTGCAATCAATAATGCATCTTCCATTGTAGTAATAGTTTTTCAAACAGACACCATTCTTTCACTTTCTCTATTTCTTCTAAACGACTCTTTTTGAAATACAGCTTATAGGAAGCAGTAAAGCCGGAAAAAGAAAATAACACAAAGAGAGTTTAGGACATATGGAAAGAGACAAAATGATGTTCAATTCAACTAACATGATATAAAGTAGGAGATCATTGATATTATTTTGGTCTACGCTTCATATAGAGGGAAGTCATAATTTGATGGAATTGTTATATTTTGTATCACATTTCAATAAATCTGCATTGTATCGCATTTTAATAAATCTTATAATAATTTGATATATAAATATAATTTTTAAAAATGATTCACTTTTAATGAGGGAAAGAGAATTAAATTAAATAGATTTTCAAATGAGAAGAAAAATAAATGATTGATAAATAAATTTCCTAAAAAAATGGTTAAGTGTGTGGCTAGATGTAAAGGTTTGTGGATCATTGGTCAACTAGAGCGGTTAAATGGGCAAATGGCACACAAGGCTCAACTAAGAGAATTTAGTGAGTTGGTGTTATGTCTAGGGTTTATTAAAATTAGGTGATTAGTTACTTATTTTTTTAAAATGGGGTCACTTAGTAGTTAATGGTATATTTTGGAGTGGAGAGGGGCAGCGTGAAAGAAACGGAAAATGAAGTGAATAATAACATACATAATGTTTACAAACATTAAATATTAACATTAACCATTTATCATTATCAAATAAATTTAGAGTTAAATTTTTGTATACTATTAGTGTAAAAATTCTTTACACTGGTAAACAATCGCAAATCAGGATATGAATTACTTTTAAGGTGGTTAGAATAAGATTCAAAGAATTTTAATGATATGACAATTGGTAATTAGTTGACTGTGTAAAATATTTTTACACTGACATTGTATAACAATTAAATTCATAAATTTATTAGTTCAATGTTATTCTCCTCCATAACAAATATTTAAAAAGTTAATGTCAACAAAATCTTTCTTTGTGTGAATCCGGTCGCCGGGAGTTAGAGTTAATTCCTCGAGGTATTGAAATTCATTTAAGGGGTTTAGCTCTCTCAATAAATGATCTTCCATACACAATAACATGGTATCGAACCTCTAAGCACATACTTCAAGGACCCAATCATGTGCTAACCGTACTACACCATTTTGATAATATTGATATATTTTATCTTGCTGTTAACATGAAACTAACATTTTAAATGTGTTCATTATCAACATTATAGTATGTATTCATGATATAAATATATTGAAAGATGAAGAATGTTAATAAATAAAAATAAAATTAAATATTATAGCATTATTTATTTATTTTAAAAAACTACTCGTTTGTTACCCACGGGTAATTACACTAGTATATATATATATATATATATATATATATATATATATATAATTATCGCAATCGAGTCGCAACTACGTGCCACGATACTAACCCGTCATCGGGGGGAGAAGAAGACTGGTGGATCAAAGAAAAAAAGATCGAATTTTGTGACTTAGTCATGCATCCGCAAATAGATGAGAGATGAATTATAAACTGTACACGTATTGACAATAAATTCATATTATTTAATTGGATGTCAATGTTCTTTACTGAAATCACGCAGTCTATTCATTCTTTGGTGGGTATAATTATTGCGAAAAATATAAACCTCGTATTTATTGGAGATAGTATTTAATAAAAATTTATAAGTAGTAGATAATTCTCATCCTATGAATTAATTTTTGGGATTGAGTTAGACATAAAATATCTAATATGATATAAGAGTTATTCTAAATACAATATCTAATAAAAACTTATAAGTAATGAATAATTTTCATCATATGAAATAGCTTTTGAGATTGGGTTAACTACAAAATAATTTAGGGCAGGTGTGCTTGTCTCGTTCTAGAGTTAGTTGGGCTGTCAGAGATTTCATTGATGCTTATAAATATATTTATAATTAACCTTTTTTTTAACCAATTTATAATTAACCTATTAACAATGAAATTCTGGCAAAATTTAAATCATAATTAACTTAATTGACGCAGTTTGTCTCTAATCTCTATAGTCGTGTTAACTGTTAACCCTTGGGTGCATGTCTCATTTTAGAACCAGGGGTTGTGAATTTTAAAAGATTATGTAGAAATTTAATGACTTAAAGATTGTTATAATCAAGATTCTCATATTTGGATTTTAAAGGATTTATATTATAAGACTTTATCATATTTGAATGGACTATATGGATTTATAAGATTTGAAATGAACGCATAATTATTTTTGCAAACATTTAAAGTTACAAGAATCAGTGAAAAAGATAACAAAGAAATGAATAATTTTAATAAAAAAGAGAGTAAAACGCGATACAATTTTCCAATATCTTCATTAATAGCCAATTCAATGTAATTTCATGTCCTCCAGAGTTGTTACGTGTAAGTGTTAACATTTTGTTATATTGATTTTTAAATTACTTCATTCGACTCAGGTAATGATTATAAGTTTTAAGGAACATAGTTTTTGCATTGAGGCGAGAAAATATCACTCTTTCTATATTTTGCTTGCTAAGCGGCCAATTAGTGTCACGTAATCCACTATTTATAGCATTTACTGGTAGGGGTGTTCATCAACCGATCCAATCCAATGACAATCGCAGTGACCGAACCGAATAACCGATAACCGAAATAACCGAAAACCGCAAAAAACCGATTCTGTTAATTGGATTGGATCGGTTTTCGGTTCCAATTTGAAAAACCGATCCGATCCAAACCGAACCGAACTTCCATATAACTATACATACTATCCTGCTGTATTTACGTTACTGCCCTTCTACTTATAGCATACTTCCTATTTTAACCTTCACTCATTTCACCCTATATTGAGGACTTGCGGTATTGGCGTATTGCCTTTCCTGAGTCCTGACTGCTGACCTAATCCCTAATTTCCTTCCTTCTGCGACGGCGCATGAGCGCATCCCCTCGGCCTCTCCCAGACTCCCACCACAGACACAGAGCCCTTCTATTTGCGTCGTCCTCTTCTCTCCCAGCTCCTGACCTAATTTCCTTCCTTGTTTGCTTCGATCCCTAATTTCCTTCCTTCTGCGACGGCGCATCCTCCCACCACAGAGCCCTTCTATTTGCGTCGTCCTCTTCTCTCCCAGCAGCCGAGCACAGTATCGCCGAGCACTACCGTTCCCTGGTTGGTCGACGCCGTGTGTGGAGCCATCTGCATTTTGGTGCGTATTGCGTAACCCTCCTTCTCCTTCTTCTTCTCCTCCTCCTCCTCCTCCTCCTTCTTCTTCTTTTCATCTTAAGTGATTTTCATTTCTGAAATACTCTGAACTAATTGTACAGATTTTCGTTTCTGCATTTACAAACTCATGTTTGATTCATTTTCATATAATGCTTGAGGAGGAGAGGATGTCCCTCATTTTCGTTTCCCTGGTTTCTCTGGTTTCTACAATCTTTTTGTGGCTTTGTGTGACTTAGTTAGTTAGCTGTAGCAATTTGGTTTCACTGAAAGTTTGGTTCTATTTATTGTTTAATAATGCAGATTAAATTGGTTTCACTGAAAGTTTGGTTCTGTTTATTGTTTAATAATGCAAGTTGCTACTCTTGAAGGAAGATGTTTTCAAGTTGTGTTTCAAGGATGTTATTATTTTACTTAGGATGTTATTCTTATTTCTTATGGACTGATTTGTGATGTTATTTATATTTCGGATAGTAGACTGATTTGGTGATGACATTCTGTTAATGAGCTTGATATTGTGTTGCTATTGTAATGTCTTGGATGGTTGATAAACTTGATTTTGTATGCTAGATATTTTAATATGGTAGTAGATTGTGATCCTCATGTTCAGTTTCCTCATTTAGTGCTAATGCGGTAAATTATAGACCGGGTATTGTGATAACACGACATAAGATAACTATGTAAAAATCTATAGGTAAAAACCGAATATCCAATCCAATCCAAACCGTATTTTATTAGATTGGATTGGATCGGATTTTTCTAAGAATGTCATCCAATCCAATCCAAACCGCATGCTGTTTGTATCATCGGACTGGATGGTTTTTTGCCTAAAAACCGATCCAATCCAATCCGCGAACACCCCTATTTACTGGGGAGGTGCAACAACTTACTGCTATCCTCCATGGTCCAAGATTCATAATTTTTTTTTGTAATTTCCTTTATTGTTTCCTTGTTATGAATCCAGCATTTGAATTACTATTACAACATATATAAGAAACTTATTAATAATTATACCAATCAATAAAATTACAATTTGAAATGAGTATAAAAAAACACAATATAGATTCAATATTTGCTATTTTCTTTTTCTTTTTTTTTAAAACACTTTCTGTACGCGCCTTCAACCTATCATTCAACCTAATAATATGCAACTCCTGTATATAATACCTATTACTTATTTATATGATATGCAAGCAGAGAAAGGAGCTTGGGCTCAACCCTGTTTAAGTCAGGACCTAGCCTTACTTAGCCTATTCCCCCACAAACACAGTGGATGCCTATTTTAGGTCTTATTGAAAAGTAAGCCTTAAAATGAGTGTTGGCCATACCGGTCATGCCTTAAAATAAGTGTTGGTCATGCCAGTCATGCCAGACCTTAAGCCTAAGCTCAACCCTATTTAAGTCAGGTCCTAGCCTTGCTTAGGCTATTTCCATCATTACTAAAGACAAATCTCTTTCGAGGTATAAAGATCATTGAAGTGAGTTTTGTTTCTCATATATAGTAAAGCATTTTTTTTTCATATTTCATATATACATAGCAGGAATTGAACCCCTAATCAACAACATGCTTAAGAAATTTAACTATCTACCAATTATACCGAGCCTTGTTGATTCTCTTAATTGATTAGAAGTTAATGATACTTTATTTATCATTTTAGAGAGAAAAATTTGTTTCATTTTGTTTCTCATTTTAGAAAATTAAGAAGTCAACAATTATTTTTTCTTCAAATTTACATTTATTTCTTGGTATCTATATATACTAAATGAAATGAGAGAACATTAATGAAGTAAAAAAGTGATTTATTCAAATATAATTATATTTTTATAAAAACAAGTATATTAAACAATTTCTTGATTCTTATAAAAAAAATCCTAAATGATATATTTTTTTTATTCTAAAATGATATATATTTTAAACCGAGGGATCAGTATAGTCATGATGTAAAAATAACTTTTTTTCCTAGATAAGGACAAACGCATTCCTTTATTTAAATTATATTAACTGTATAATACACCAAAAGATTTAATACCTCTAATGTTAAGGAGTTGCTAGTTTGCCCAAATTGACCGGCGTTTTTTTATTTTATTTTATTTTATGGTCAAAACAATTATATTTGGACCTAACAATTTTAAATTTCAAGTCAATCGATAAGCATTAACCTTAATTTCAAGACAAGAAAGATCTCATATATTCAAAACTTGACGTGTTGTTAGTTGTTACATCTCAAGTTGTGGCCCATGCAAGGTTAGAAAAAACCACAAGGCTTGACTAAAGCAAAAAACGCAACGAGCTCATGGACGGCAAAGTTTCAAAACTGGCAACCTAAGCATACTGATTGATTTCTCATTGCTTTCACATTCATTATTCATACAACTTGGTTGGCATACTATATTTTAGAGAACTTTCTTGGTCTGTTGAAGATATTAAGTTTAGAGCATAAGGAACAAGGAAAAGAAAAAGATGATTGTAAATTTAAAAACTAAAATAATTAATATTGAAAATAGGTAATATGACAATAATTTTTTTTATAAGCAAATTATATATATATATATATATTAAGAAGTGTACAAATGGTACTCTAACCCAGTTATAAGGATAAACCAACCGTCC
Source organism: Sophora flavescens (assembly GCA_030762895.1). Lineage (NCBI taxonomy): Eukaryota > Viridiplantae > Streptophyta > Magnoliopsida > Fabales > Fabaceae > Sophora > Sophora flavescens. The sequence continues at coordinate 130,086,722 of CM061062.1, read as the reverse complement.
ATATAGAATTGATACTACCCCTAGGAGGAAACCAAAATCAATTATACATAAGAACACCAAAAAGAAGCAAAACACCAGAGACCACCTACACAAACCACAACTAAAAATCAAACAAACAACCATAAAGACACAATAACATTAAAACAGAACCAAAACCCCCAATAGCACAGAAACCATAAACCCCCCAAAAAAAAAACATAGATACAAACTTTATCTAAAAACATCACATTATAACACTAAGTTGATTTCCAAATGTTTTCAACCAAAGAGATCATCATCCTTCAGGCTTTCAAATTCCAAATTGCCTCCCTGTGCAGCCTCACCTAAAACCTTCGTGCTGTTATGCTACCACAACAATAATAGATCAAAACTAAATAGTACCAAAGACCACATATCTGAGAAAGATCACAATAAACCAAGACCACTAATCTACCAAGATAGAATATGATAACCAAACCAAATAGCCCTCTGAACTTTCAGCCCACACACATTAGGCAAATTAGGACAAAATCCCAAGAAAATAATCTATATCACATTTACAACCTTGAGCATGATAGAGATTTAAGCCAAAAAGCAAAATTTCAACAAAACAGTGATAATTAGGATACAACAAATACATCAATAACCCAACTATGCTTATTCCACGTTGTGAACACCTAATTTTATCCGTCCTTATTTGATTTTATTCTAACTTTATTGGTATTATTTTTTTTTCTTTTTCTTTTTTGTATTTCAGGAAACTAGAAAAAAAATAGTGAAGAAAGAAAGAAGAAAAAGAGACGTGAAGAAAGAAAGGAGGAATAAAAAGAAGAAGAAAAGAACAAATCAGAAAAGGAGAAAAAGAGGTGATTGGGCTCAGTCCACTATCCTAGCCCAATCCCTACCAGGAAAAAAACTCCAAACCCACGAAAAAAAAGGCCTAAACCCCACACCTCCAAACCGGGTCGCCCCTGACCCGATTGTTGATCCACAACCCACATTTTTCATTCCTTCTCTCCCTCACTTCTAACCCTAGTGCCCCTTTTCTCTACCCATTAGAAAAAAACAGGTCCTCTCATCTCCTCTCCAAGCTGTCACCCCCTCATTGTAACCATCAGAAAAACGTAGCCCCATACCTATCAGTACAAAATCCGCCGCCTCCCTCCTTCTAACCACCAGAAAATCGCACCTCACACGAAACCCACACTAGTGGAAAATATACATTAGACGGTAAAGGTTTACGTCAGTTAACCAAAAGCTAGACGTTAAAAAGGGGGCGGTGGCAGTTTTGTAAATATCAGACTTCATTAATTCAATTTTAACGTCAGTTGTTGTAAGGACTGACGTTAAAAGTGAAGTGACTCACTTTTAACGCAGTTCAATAAACAATCGACGCGTTAACGGTGAACATTTTAACGTCGATTCTTTATCGAACCGGCGTTAAAAAGTGAGTCACTTCACTTTTAACGTCGATCCTTACAACAACCGACGTTAAAGGTTATTTTAATAATTTTTTATCTAGTATATACGTACCATTCCGCATTGCCTTCCTCAAAGTTTCAGTTTCACAATTGCTTTGATGTTTTTACATTTCTGTTTTGAAAACTAAAATATATGTGTGAAGTATAAGTTGAATCAATAACCCAAACCGGATCTCATTCATGAAGTGTAATACTGACCGTCTGAGGAAGATTGAAAGGGTTTAAAATCCTATAAAAAGTTACATTGAAAGGGTTTAAAATCCTAAACATTTGTTGAGGCTTCGTTCCCTTCACGGGTGAGCAAGAGAGGAGAGTCGAGCGACTGAGTTTTCTAGAATTTAATGAGGAGGTTGTGTGGCAAAGCATAAGGCCACTTTTGGAACCCCTTATCACACCCGAAACATTAAAGCTACATCCCATCAGAGAGTTTTATGAAATATGCCAAAGGGAAAACTATACTCCGAATGTGACCATGTCTAGCAGTGATGGTGTTACTCATGTTGGAATCGAGGTACATGCTGATAATGTGGTCATTCATAAGCTGAGGTTTTGGAACTGTAGTAGCCGATTCTCCGGAAGGATGATAAGGTGAGCAACTCACATTATGTGATTTACAGAACCTTATCACCCATGTTATGTGATTTACACAACCTCAGAAGTTGTTTGACCATTAAGACAAAGATCTTTGAGTCTAGGAATAGGAAGAAAGAGTGATGAAGTTAATCTCCATGGCAGAGCCATATTGTGAAGCAGAAAATAAAAGGAAGGAAGGAAGCTATTTATTGGAGCAGAGGATGAAGTTACTAGGCGTGGTAAGTTGCTAAAAAATTAAGTTGATCATTAAGAGGATTAGGTTCCAAGGTGAATGGGTAAGTAGCACAGTAGTCAAGGGAATGAATGTTTTTGCAGAAACTTATATACCTTTAATGTCAATTGTTTAATACAACTGATGTTAAAACTTGTTTAAATAAAAAATATTTATTTTTAACGTCAGTTTTTTATACAACTGACGTTAAAAGTGTGATTTTTACTTCAGTTAAATAAATAGCTGACGTAAATAATCCTATATCCCTATCTGAAATGCCCTGTTGTCACTCTTAACACAGGTCACTCCATATATATAGTGCAGTTTATTTCTAAACTTTTTTTTTAAACAAGTTTATTTTTAATCTTCATTAATTAGCTTGAATTAGTAAACAAATTCTTGTGCAAATTAAAATAAATAAACATTTAACATAAAAACAAGTTATATGTATAATCAAATCGTATCTCATTGAAGCGATTCATAAGTTACAATTAAATGATTAAAAGATAAAAAATTTCTGCAACGTAGCCATAAAATATAAAAAAGTTTTGCTTCAACATCATTTTCTTCTCAGTCTTGTCCTCAGAAACTCCAATGGATGCATCTCCTCCCTCACTTGAATTCCATGATGCAAAAGTGAATCCACATTGAAATGGATCTTTGCATCTTCTCCTTCACTGGAATTCCTTGATGCATCGTCTTGAATCCACAATCACTTCACTAGTGCAATAAGTGCTTTTTACGTCAGTTAAAATTGAGTTTTTACGTCAGAATACCGACTGACGTAAATACAGCTGACGTTAAAAGTTTAACTTTTAATGTCAGTTGATAACTGACGTTAAATATATAACTATTAACGTCGGTTCTTTAACACAACTGACGTTAATTTTGTCAAAATTAACGTCAGTTCTTTAAAACAACTGACGTTAATTTTGTAAAAATTAACGTCAGTTCTTTTCAGAACGGACGTTAATTTTGTTAAAACTAACGTCAGTTGTTATGAAGAACTGACGTTAAAGGTCTTAATTTTAACGTCAGTTGTAATAAACAACTGACGTTAATAGTGTACTGTATATTTTATAAAATACTATTAACGTCAGTTGTATCATACAACTGACGTTAATAGTATTTTTTTTAAATTCAGTTTTAAAATATCACTCCCCTCGCCTATCCCTCGCATTCAGTAAATATAAGAACACGAATATCACACATATTACAGAATTGCAAAGGAAAAATGGAACAATGATCCATATGTATGCCTGTTCGTAAACAATATATATTTATTAACATAGGTTATAACTCAAAATAAATACAGAAATATAAATAAAAATAAATGTATACTAAGTTTAAACTACCTATATCAATATCCCTTCGTGATGATCATCACGAGTGGCATGTACATCGTCCACCTGTGTCTCCTCGATTATAGTAGGCATGTTTGTTGAAAAAGAAGGAGTCTCAGGAATATCAAGATTTGAATCTTCATTTTCATCACTACCATTATACATGCTTTTTCCTTGGAGAACCACGGACAACCTTTTGTTAGAAAGATCAGTGATGTAGAACACTTGTTTTGCTTGGGAAGCCATTATGAAAGGCTCATTTATATGACCTAACTTGTTGAGGTCTACCAATGTGAACCCCAATTCGTCGGTTTGTACACCACCGTTACTATCAACCCATTTACATTTAAATACGGCACCGTAAGCTTAGTGTAATCGAGCACCCAAATATCTTCAATATATCCAAAGTAAGGTCTCGGTGCTTTAACGGGTTTTGTGTCCTTTGCACTAGAGAAGTGCATTGCTTCGGCCACGATCATAACCCCACTATTTTGAATGGTACTCTTGTTATCTTGTTCCTTTGTATAAAAGGAAAAGTTATTTATGTCGTATCCGCTCCAACATATGACGTTGAAGCTAGGCCCACGTGGTAGCCATCTTACGTCATCAGAAGCAGTACTACCATCCTTAAGCATTTCTTCCTTGAACCATGGTAAGAAAGTCTTGTTATGCTTGTTCAACAACCACCTTTCGCTCATTCGAGGGTTTTCTTGATTGACTTTTCTTTTATGTTCAAATAAGAAAGACTGAACACATTCGATGTTGTTCAATACATACAAATGTGCTTGAAGCACTTCCTCCCGATCCTTCCTATTAATTCTTAAGCCATGTGTACCCTTACCTTGACATCTAATCTCATCATGCCGAGGCTTAGGAACCCCTATAGGATCCGTGTTATGAAGGTAGTCCAAACAAAACTCAATAGCTTCTTCTGCAACATACCTTTGAACAATAGATGCTTCCGGACGATGAGGATTCTTCACGTACCCTTTCAAGATCTTCATGTAGCGCTCAACTGGGTACATCCATCTCAGAAAAGCCGGCCCACATAATCTAATCTCCCTCACCAAATGAACAATCAAGTGAACCATTATGTCGAAAAAGGAAGGAGGAAAATACATCTCCAATTGGCACAAGGTTGTAGCAGCCTCAACTTCCAAGTCATCCAACATACGGGGGTCAACGACTTTGCTACATATAGAATTGAAGAATGAGCACAACCGAGTAATGGCATGTCTCACATTTTTTGGAGCAATACCACGAATAGCAACGGGCAGAAGTTGTTGCATCAAGATGTGACAATCATGAGACTTTAAGCCAACCAATTTAAGATCACTAGAGACAAGCCTCTTCATATTTGAAGAGTAACCATGTGGAACTTTGATGCCCTGAAGACACCCGCAGAAACTTTGTCTCTCTTTTTTTGACGAAGTATGACATGCTGGCGGCAAATAAGTCCGCTTACCATCCTCAACAACTGGAGCTAACTGCTCTCGTATACCCATAGCAACGAGGTCGAGACGAGCATTCACACCATCCTTTGTCTTGCCCTGAATGTTGAGAAGCGTCCCGATCACACTATCACACACATTTTTCTCCACATGTATCACATCAATGCAGTGTCTGACATCAAGCTTGCGCCAGTATGGAAGATCAAAGAATATCGACCTCTTCTTCCATATGTTTTTCTCAGCAGCTTTACCTTTCTTTTTGGACTTGCAAACATCGATGCCCTTTACCCTCTGATAAACTTGCTCTCCAATTAAGCCCGCCGGCGCTTCTTCTTTCTCTTGGCATCCATTAAAAGCTTTTTTCATCTTACGATATGGGTGATCACGTCTAAGAAATCTCCAATGCCCAAGGTAAACCGTCTTCTTTCCATGATGCAACTGAGTGTAACATGTGCCTTCTTCACATATAGGGCATGCTTTATGCCCCTTGACATTGTACCCGGACAAGTTACCGTATGCTGGAAAGTCGTTGATGGTGCAAAATAACATGGCACGAAGCTTGAAAGTCTCATGAGAATACCCATCAACTACATCAACACCTTCCACCCACAGCGTTTTCAAGTCTTCAATCAAGGGACCTAGATAAACATCTAAGTCATTTCCCGGTTGCTTTGGGCCCGAAATCATCATAGACAACATCATGTATTTGCGCTTCATGCACAACCAAGGGGGCATGTTGTAAATTACCAACAGAACAGGCCATGAACTATGAATACTACTCATGTTACCATAAGGATTCATTCCATCCGTAGCAAGTCCATGCCTTAGGTTTCTTGGCTCATCGGCGAAATCCGGAAACATAGTATCGATATTCTTCCATTGAATAGAATCAGCAGGATGACGAACCTTTCCATCACGTTTCCTCTCATCATTATACCATCTAAGATTCTTCGCATCTTTCGCATTGGCAAACAATCGCTTGAACCTTGGAATTATTGGAAGATACCACAACACCTTCGCAGGAGGACCCTTTTTTCTCACATCATCAAGATCATCATCATCATCACCACCCTTCACTTTGTATCGTGATAACCCACATTTGGGGCAATCGTGATTGTCTTCATGAACACCGGTGTACAATATGCAATCATTGGGGCATGCGTGTATCTTCTTATACTCCATACCCATAGGACAAAATACCTTCTTGGCCTCATAGTTACGGTCAGGCAATGTGTTGTCCTCCGGAAGCAAGTCTTTCAACACTTCAAGCAATTCCGTGAAGCTTTTATCGGTCCAACCATTTCTCGCCTTCACACAAACCAATTTTAGCACCGCCGACAACCGTGTATGAGTAGTACACCCTGGATATAAAGGCTTATCCGCATCACCGCACAACCTATCATACACATGAGCTCGATGAAAAGATTCTTGTCCAATATCATGGATCATGTCCTCTACTCGATCATCCTCCATATCTACGTCAATGTCCTCACTTTGGGAGACACTTGTCGTACTACTCAACAACACATCACCATGCCATATCCATCTTGTATAACTCAAGCAAATCCCTTCACAAATCAAATGAGTACGTATATCCTTCACCGTACATTTCCTCGTATTCAAACACTTGACACAAGGACAACAAAATATTCCATTACTATTAGGAACATTCCTTTGAGCAAATTCTATAAATTCTCCCACCCCCTTCAAATACTCAGCACTAGTACGCTTACAAACCATCCAACTACGATCCATAACTAGATAGGTCCTGTAGATATACAAAACATATATCCAATATAAGGACAATACGGGAGATTGAAAACTATAGTTTTTGAAGATTGCCAAGCACTGGTCACGGCCTGGCAGTGATGTCCATCACGGCCGTAAAGTGCCAACTGAACCAGACCATCACAGGCAGAACTGATCACGGCCTAGCCGTGATGAGCATCACGGCCGTGACAGATCAACCAGCAGAGCAACATGCACTCAAAACCAAAAATAGAGATGTACATTCCAAACAACTCAAACTCACGGTTTCAAGTTTCAACTACTGAGACTACAGTTTCAACATACACTCAAAACCAAAAATACAAAAATGTGCCCTAAAGACTCACCAGAAATAGGTGCTCGCGTGGTGGTGGGGGAGGGGGAGTGGGAGCGGGAGCGAGTGGTGGCCAACGTTTGATGTGGTTACTGAGAGCAGAGGGACAAGGAGAGTTAGTGCGCGGGAAGGGGAAAGAGAGATGTCAAGTTATTGCAAAGAATGAATGGAAAGATAGAGTTAGGGTTAATAGTGTACCTCACGGTGGTGGCGAAGAAGCCCTCGCGGTGGTTGCGGTGGAGATGAGTTCGCGATTAGGGTTCTGTGCTGGGTGAAAGCGAGAGTGAGGGTTGAGAGTGATCTAGGGTTGAGCGTGATGAAAAGAGAAAAGAGACGTACATACAGAGCGAAGTGCAGAAGGCGCGCGGGTGTAAACGTTATAATCAAAAACCAAAAATAAAACAACATTTAACGTCAGTTGTATTAAACAACTGACGTTAAAAGTAATTGTTTAACGTCAGTTGTATTAAAAAACTGACGTTAAATATTAATATTTTTTTTAAAAAAACACTTTTAACGTCAGTTGTTGAATACAACTGACGTTAAAAGTGTTGTGTAAAAATCATTCTCTATATAAAGTACCATTCTTCTGTATCAGTCTGTAATACTGCCTCTTCTTTTCCTCTATATTTCTATTCCTTCACAAAATGGCTCTGAGACCTTTGTTATTTCTTCCTATACCTAGACTTAAAGGTCTCTGTCTTAATGGTCAAAAATCTTCTGAGGTTGTGTAAGTCACATTACATGGATGGTAAGTTTGAGTAAATCACGTAATGTGATTCCCTCACTTTATTTCATCCCAGTCATCCCTTTCACTCTGCTTTGGCTGCAAGTGACTTTGGATTCGAGATGATGCATCAAGGAATTCCAGTGAAGGAGGTGATGCAAAGATCCCTTTCACTTTGCTTTCGCAACTAGTGACTGTGGATTAATCACGATGCATCATGGAATTCAAGTGAGGGAGGAGATGCATCCATTTGAATTTCTGAGGACAGGACTGAGAAGAAAATGATGTTGAAGCAGAAACTTTTTTATATTTTAGGGCTATGTTGCAGAATTTTTTTATCTTTTAATCATGTAATTAATTGTAACTTATGAACGCTTCAATGAGATACATATATAACTTGTTTTATGTTAAGTGTTTATTTATCTTAATTTGCACAAGAATTTGTTTACTAATTCAAGCTAATTAATTAAGATTAAAAATAAACTTGTTTAAACAAAAAAGTTTAGAAATAAACTGCACTATAGATGTGGATTGACCTGTGTTAAGAGTGACAACAGGGCATTTCAGATAGGGATATAGGATTATTTACGTCAGCTATTTATTTAACTGAAGTAAAAATCACACTTTTAACGTCAATTGTATAAACAACTGACGTTAAAAATAAATATTTTTTATTTTAAAAACACTTTTAACTTCAGTTTTATTCAACAACTGACGTTAAAAGTGTATAAGTTTCTGCAAAAACATTCATTCCTTTGACTACTCTGCTACTTACCCATTGACCTGTGTTAAGAGTGACAACAGGGCATTTCAGATAGGGATATAGGATTATTTACGTCAGCTATTTATTTAACTGAAGTAAAAATCACACTTTTAACGTCAGTTGTATAAACAACTGACGTTAAAAATAAATATTTTTGTATTTAAAAACACTTTTAACGTCAGTTTTTTTCAACAACTGACGTTAAAAGTGTATAAGTTTCTGCAAAAGCATTCATTCCTTTGACTACTCTGCTACTTACCCATTACACAATTTGTGCTACTTACCCATGCACATTGTAACCTATAATCCTCTTTATGAGCATTAAGTTTATACCTAGACTTAAAGGTCTATTTCTTCCTATTCCTTCGGGCGTTTTCTTTTCTGCACGTTTATAATATATGACTGCCAACTCCCAATGCGCCTTGGAACCTAATGCTCTTAATGATCAATTTAATTTTTTAGCAACCTACGACGCCTAGTAACTTCATCCCCTGCTCCTATAAATAGCTTCCTTCCTTCCTTTAATTTTTCTGCTTCACAATATGGCTCTGCCATGGAGATTAACTTCATCACTCTTTCTTCCTATACCTAGACTTAAAGGTCTCTGTCTTAATGGTCAAACAACTTCTGAGGTTGTGTAAATCACATTACATGGGTGATAAGGGTGTGTAAATCACATTATGTGAATTGCACACATTATCATCCTTCCGGAGAATCAGCAGCTACAGTTCCAAAACCTCAGCTTTGGAACCAAGTGACTGTTCCAAGAATATTGCTGAAACAGATCGAGTGCACCCTTCACTCTGCTTTGGCTCCAAAGTGACTGTGGATTCACATGGAGCATCAAGGACTTCAAGTAAGGGAGGAGATGCATCCATTGGAGTTTCTGAGGACAGGACTGAGAAGAAAATGATGTTAAAGCAGAAACTTTTTTATATTTTAGTGCTATCTTGCAGAAATTTTTTATCTTTTAATCATGTAATTGTAACTTATGAACCGCTTCAATGAGATACGATTTGATTATACATATAACTTGTTTTATGTTAAGTGTTTATTTATTTTAATTTGCACAAGAATTTGTTTACTAATTGAAGCTAATTAATTAAGATTAAAAATAAACTTTTTTAAAAAAAAGATTGGAAATAAACTGCACTATATATGGAGTGATCTGCGTTAAGAGTGACAACAGGGAGATGACAACGAAAGAAAGATAGGAATGAGTTGATTATTTACGTCAATTATTTATTTAACTGAAGTAAAAATCACACTTTTAACGTCAGTTGTATAAACAACTGACGTTAAAAGTGTTAATAATCACTTTTAACATCAGTTCATTAAACAACTGACGCAAATAGTGATTTAATATTTACAAAACTGCCACCGCCTCATTTTTAACGTCAAACATATGGTCAACTGACGTAAAACGTTCCCGTATATTACATTATTTCCACTAGTGCTTGCTTCCAAAGCAAAGTGAAAGGGATGACGGGGATGAAATAAAGTGAGGGAATCACATTATGTGATTTACCCAACCTTACCATCTATGTTATGTGATTTACTCAACCTCAGAAGTTTTTTTACCATTAAGACAGAGACCTTTAAGTCTAGGAATAGGAAGAAATAACAACACCTCAAATATGATAGAGGCATATTGTGACGGAAAAAGCACGAAATATAGAGGAAAAGAGGGGGGTGTAATACAGATCGACTGATACAGAAGAATATGGTTCTTTATATAGAGAAGAGAGACTACCTGAATTTCTTGAAAACTGATCTAAAAACTTAATGCTCATTAAGAGGATTAGGTTACAAGGCGAATGGGTAAGTAGCACAGTAGTCAAAGGAATGAATATTTTTGCAGAAACTAATAAACTTTTAACGTCAGTTGTTTAAGACAACTGACGTTAAAAGTGTTTTTTTAAAAAAAATATTTATTTTTAACCTTAAACAACTCCGTTAAAAGTGTGATTTTCAGTTAAATAACTAGCTGACGTAAATAATCCTATATCCTATATAGAGAAGAGAGACTGATTTTCTTGAAAACTGATCTATAAACTTAATGCTCAGGGGTAGTAGCACAGTAGTCAAAGGAATTAATGTTTTTGCAGAACACTTTTAACGCCAGTTGTCTTCAACAGCGGACGTTAAAAGTTTTTTATTTTTAACATCAGTTTCTTAACAAAACTGACGTTAATTAAATATCCTTTAACGTCAGTTTTTACAAACAACTGACGTAAAATGTTGTTTTATTTTGATTATAACGTTTACACCCGCGTCCTTTAACGTCAGTTTTTACAAACAACTGACGTAAAATGTTGTTTTATTTTGATTATAACGTTTACACCCGCGCGCCTTCTGCACTTCGCTCTGTACGTCTCTTTTCTCTTTTCATCACGCTCAACCCTCACTCTCAACCCTCACTCTCACTCTCACTCTGCCCTAATCGCGAGCTCATCTCCACCGCAACCACCGCGAGGGCTTCTTCGCCACCACCGTGAGATACACTCTTAACCCCTAACTCTGTCTTTCCCACTCATTCTTTGCAATAACTTGACATCTCTCTTTCCCCTTCCCGTGCACTAACTCTCCTTGTCCCTCTGCTCTCAGTAACCACATCGAACGTTGGCCACCACTCGAGCTCCCCCCCCCCCCCACCACCACCACGCGAGCGCCTATTTCTGGTGAGTCTTTAGGGCACATTTTTTTATTTTTGGTTTTGAGTGTATGTTGAAATTGTAGTCTCAGTAGTTGAAACTTGAAGCTGTGAGTTTGAGTTGTTTGGAATGTCTCTATTTTTGGTTTTGAGTGTATGTTGAAACTGTAGTCTCAGTAGTTGAAACTTGAAACCGTGAGTTTGAGTTGTTTGGAATGTCTCTATTTTTGGTTTTGAGTGCATGTTGCTCTGCTGGTTGATCTGTCACGGCCGTGATGCTCATCACGGCTAGGCCGTGATCAGTTCTGCATGTGAGGGTCTGGTTCAGTTGGCACGTTACGGCCGTGATGGACATCACTATCAGGCCGTGACCAGTGCTTGGCAATCTTCAAAAACTATAGTTTTCAATCTCCCGTATTGTCCTTATATTGGATAGATGTTTTGTATATCTACAGGACCTATCTAGTTATTTTTATTTATACTTCTGTATTTATTTTGAGTTATAACCTATGTTAATACATATATATTGTTTCTGCACGGGAGGACACTGTGGGGGCTACGCAGGATCCGATCACGTCTACGCCTGATTCTAGTGTAAGTTTACATGTTATATACTATCTTTAGTCCTTCTTTTTAATGTAAGTTTATAATGTTACAACCCTCTATTTTATCATTTTTTTTGTCCATACAGACATCACAGGCTCATAGGAAACGGGATAGAGGAGCCACCTCGTTGAAGAAACTAGAGAAGGACAGGCAAAGCGGACAGAAGCTTGAGGTGTCCTTCGATGCTAATCTAAATGCCCAGGGACCCCGTGCTAAAGAATTTAATAAGTGGGTGTTTCTACAAGCGAAGCAGCACGTAAGCATCAACTACAACCACTGGAATGATGTTCCACAGAACGTTAAGGATCAGATTTGGGAGGCTATCGCGGTATTTTACCTTTACATTCGTTTGATTTACATTATTAGATAATTATCCGAGTTATAATCCATACAGGTGATATGTATTTAATGTGTAGGTAGCTTGATCGTGCCAAATGACGAGGATCATCGTCATAAATGTATGAAAATGGCATCAAAGCGTTGGAATGGGTTCAAGCATGATCTTACCAGGTACTATGTATCTGGGAAGAAGCGGCTTGATAAAATGTTCTCGGATTATCCCTGGATTGATCAGGATACTTGGGATATGTTTGCCAGGATTCGACAGGATGGAGAATTTCAGGTTGGTTGATTAAGTTAATTTTGTATGCTTCTTATAGATCATTTAACTGTATTTAATTATGTGTTTTTGTTTGAATAGACTAAGGCAAATAAGGGTCGGCAGAATCAGGCGAAGAACGTCCACCGCCACACCATGTCTCAGGGTGGGTACCAGACTCGGATCGAGCAGATGATGGCGGATAGGCTGAGGGCGAAGCAGGAAGAGCACTCTGCTAGGATTGAAAGAGGAGAGGTGCCTGAGGGCACACCATTAAGTCCTCCGTCGGACATCAACCGCGAGGATGTTTGGTTAGCCGGCCGCATGACAAAGACGGGATCTTTTAAAGTTGATGCCAATCGCGAAGTGGCAGATAAGATTGTAAGTAAATAATTAACTTGATTTCAATTGATATTTGTATAGATATTTGCAACACTTTTCACTTGCACGTTTTTTCATTTTTTTTCATTGTAGATGGATCTTAAAGCACAATCCTCCCAGGGCTCAATCGTCCCTTCTGGACAGCGGGACGTCTTGATGACTGCTCTAGGCAAGAAAGACCATCCTGGTCGGGTTCTCGGTGTTCTGGGAACGTGACCATCAAAGAATATTATGGCAAGTCTGCTTCACGAAAGCGGGTGGTCGATGAAGCATCAATTTTGGCTGACATTACTCAGTACCTCATGTCCAACCCAGCTATTACAACACATCTGATGCAAAGCTTAATATCCAACCCAGAATTCAAGCAGGCGGTTGCCATAGAGCTTTCCTCCGTCGGTACATCCCAGGACACCGCAGGGCATGCCAACCCTTCACATGTGAGCACAAAAGAGAGTTTTAGTAGGGCACATGTGGAGGACGATGAGTTGGCAGCTAGGGAGCGGGAGTTCGAAGTTCAACGCCATGAGCATGAGTTGGAAATGAAAAGGCGTGAGCTTGAGTTGGACTCCAAATGACGTGAGCTCAAAATGTTAACAAAGGTATGTATTCATTATTAATGTCCAAATTAGTCAAATAATTACTTGTGTTTTTTTTAATTATCAACAACTTATCTATTTTATTTTTCCTAAACTGAAGGCCAAGTCGACGTCGGTGTCGCTGTCACCTATCACTCGTTTGTTCTCACTTGGTGAGGATTATGCGTTTGATATTTTTGAATGTCCATTGGAGCACGATGGATGGGTGGCACGCCCAGATCAACAGAGGATATTTTCCTTCTGTGGTGACGATCTCGGGAACGCCTGCAGAAATAACGTCTGGATGGGCAGCAATGTTTTGAGTCTCTGGTGCACGTAAGTTAATTTTAATTTTATAACTTATTTATTTTTGGTATTTTTCCATTTAATAATTTATTTTAATTTCAATATATATATTATGTAATTAACATCCACACCTTTTCATATCTTAGGTATCTCCATCGTCTTCAGCTTGATAAGGGCGTTGCATCAGTTTACGGCTTCTTAGATCCGTCAATCCTTCTGCCCGATTTCTTTGCTGGCGATGCATTGAGTAAATACTTAGGGAACTTGTTGGGAGACAATACGAAAGAATTATATCTGGCTCCCTACTGTATGAAAAGCCATTGGCAGTTGTTCGTACTTCACCCGTCTAGGCATACTGTCATATTCTTTTGCTCTCTCCACCAACAGCCGCCACAGGTGGTGTTGGAAGCTGTAAATAAGTAAGTAACGACTAATCTTAAATTTAATTTAAGTTTTAATATCAGTTGTTTTTAGTTTATTACAAACATGATATATGAATTTGTTAATTGATCGACATGATTATTTGTTTATGATAGCACGCTGAAGGCGAGTAGCATAAGTTGCGCCAACGGGAGAAGTAGGACTTTTAAGGCTAAAGCAAATCCTGTATGAAACATCCTCAAGGTTTGGTAGTTTATTTATCAAATAATTAATATTATAATTACTAATTTATATGTATATTCAACTGACGTTGAAATTAATTTTGTTGGTAGTCTCGATTTCAAATTGACGGGTGGTCGTGCGGCTATTATGTGATGCTTCATATGCTGAACATAGTCTTCGCATCTATTACGGATGGATGGAATAAGGTAACATTTAAACAACTTGTTAAATTATATATTATAGTTTTGAAGATGACTTGCATTGATGTTATTGTTATTATTTGAACGTGTGTAGGCATTTAACGACCAATCGCCTATTAAAGAAGATGAGTTAAGAGACTTGAGGATGCGCTTCGCTGAATTCTTCTTCAAGTATGCGCTGAAAAAGAAATTGACAAGATACCTCCGCACTACTTAGATGAATAGTTTTTTTGTTAGACTTTATAAACTAATTAATAACATGTATATATATATATATATATATATATATATATATATATATATATATATATATATATCCTTAGATTGGTAGTTTTGTTTTTAGACATTGGAGACTAAAATTTATATATATATACTTGTAGATAGTTATGTTTTTCCTATACATGGGTTTTGGTTTTAAGTCCCCCCATTGTTTCATTTTTCCTTTGCAATTCTGTAATGTGTGTGATATTCGTATTCTTGGGATATTTCTTGAGTGCAGGGATAGGCGAGGGGAGTGATATTTTAAAACTGAATTTAAAAAAAAATCTATTAACGTCAGTTGTATCAAACAACTGACGTTAATAGTATTTTATAAAATATACAGTACACTATTAACGTCAGTTGTAATAAACAACTGACGTTAAAATTAAAACCTTTAACGTCAGTTTTTTTATAACAACTGACGTTAGTTTTAACAAAATTAACATCAGTTGTGTTAAAGAACTGACGTTAATAGTTTTAATTTTAACGTCAGTTCTCAACTGACGTTAAAATATTAACTATTAACGTCAGCTGTATTTACGTCAGTCGGTATTCTGACGTAAAAAATCAATTTTAACTGTCGTAAAAAGCACTTATTGCACTAGTGCCATATCCAGCTTTGTGTCTCATCACCATGGTTGCACCTTCTACCACGAAAATCGACCTGCCGAAGTTACTGTTGCACACAACCCCTCTGGAACACGCGAACGTCGCTGGTCAGCGCCTGGACTGAAACCATCTGTGACCCGATGGACAGAAGAGTGGGACACTTCCCCTCATTTCTTCTATAAATACGAGTTCCGAAAAAAGAGTGGGGGGACTTGGTTTTATTTTAATTTTTCTCTGTTCTGTAAACAAGAGTTCCAAAATTAGTAGCTTTTTTAGTTTCTTCTGTACTTTGGTTTTCATCTATATAATTGGGGAAGAAAGGAGAAAAATTTTGTTGCAACTACTGTATGCAATTTTTGAGAAAAGCTCATTTGGTAACTCTTTATTTCTCTATTCTGTCTTTGTTATGACAATGTTGGGAGTTTCTAAAAAATAATACACTATTGGTATCATTTTGTTCTTGTTGTTTTGATAATAGAATATGATGTATGTTGTAGTGCTTATCTAATTTGCCTACCAACTGTTTGACAAAATGTAGAGATTGCTGTGCAGCTTGCATAAGTTGTTGATTTACTTGATAATTATTTTAGGTGAGTTGAATAATCTTAAGTGCATTGGTTGAATGAGAATTAATTGGAATTTCTGGAATTCTTGACCTGCTTGTGTCAATGGTGTTTAATGTCATAATTTTTATCTGGTGCCTTTCTTTTGCAATGGTTGTGTTACAGTTTTAAAATGTTAGTGGAAAGTTTACTTTGTAAACAATGAGCATTGTTACAGCAAGGCCCAGGTTAGTGATTTTTTTTTTTTATGAAAAAAAAGGTAAAACATGATTCAGGTGTTAAAAATTTGTGATTTGAAACATGATTCATTATTTAATAATAATGAATTAATTGAATTATACAATTGATTGATTCTCAAAATCTTTTAATTGACATTTATGCTTATTTAGTTTACCATCCAAAGTTTCCTCACATTAAAAATAAAATAAAATCTTAACTACATAAAAATAAAAGATAATCATTTAAATTCTTCTCAATTGATTTGTTTCCCAAAATAAAAATCCTTTTGAATAAATGAACAATTGAATTTTCGTTATTTAGGGATGCCCTATGGACTCGGTGTCATGTTCAGTCCTTTATAATCAAAGTTGCACTATGGACTTATGTGCCATGTTCAACCTAGCTTAAGTTTTTTTCCAACATTTAATCAAAGAGTACCATAAATTAAATATATAAAATCATGAAATAACGTTCCTTTTTTTTCCCTTCAAATTCGTATGTTGTATTTTTTTCCTAAATAATTAATTAAATCAATATTATTTTAGGGATGTCCCATGGACTTGAGTGTCATGTTCAATCCCTTAGATTTGAGGTTGCTCTATGGATTTGTGTGCCATGTTTAATCTCAATTAAGTTTTAATAATAATAATAATAATAATAATAATAATAATTTAAATACGAAATTTTAATTTTAAGTGCAAAATCATAAAAAATATCAAAAATAAAAATAATGTTTGCTTGTAAATAATTTTTGAGGTAAAATAAATATTTAAAAAGTTATTAAATTTTTTTGCACAATTAACTTGAGGTACCGTTTTTTTAAACGGGCGATGTAGGGTGCTAACACCTTCCCTATTCGTAACCGACTCCCGAACTCAAATCTCTTTCTTTTTTTAAGACCAGGTTTCCTTAAATAATTAGTTTTTCCAATGTTTTTCCCAAATAAATATTGGTGGCGACTCCTCTATTTTTATGTTATTTTCGTGGCTCCCGGACGGGACGATCGCGACAGCTGGCGACTCCATTGGGGACTTTAAAGAGTCAGGCCTATCATAGTTAGTTGTGCTTTTTAATAAATTTTATTTATTTGACTTACCCTTTTTTTTTGTTTAATTTTTTTTTTATAAATATGCATTTATATGCCTTTGTATATATTTTGGGAACCCTAGGATAGAAAACTATAGTGCTGTTTGTTCGTTTTGCAGGTTTGGGTAGTGTTGTTTTAGTAGGTTCTTGTAAAGGTTTGTATGCCTCCAACACACACATCACTTACATTTATTTCACACACTTTTAGCTCTATACCCGAGCTTGTGGAAGCGTAAGGATTAGGTGGCGTCTTAACATTGTCATTGATGGCCTAATGCCACCCTGATATTAGTTGATTCACCACTCGGATTGTTACTAGCTTCATGGACTAGTTATCCTGAAGGGTTTATCCCTACTTCACTAGTGCAAAATATGCATTTAACATCGGGGTTTTAACACCGGTTTTAACAAAACCGATGTGAAAAAGGAGGAGGTGACATTTTTTAAATTAAACTGAAATATTTTAACATCAGTTATAATAAAAACCGATGTGATAAAAATATTTAACATCGGTTTTTATAAAAAAAACCGATGTGGAAAAGTGAAACCCAAAAAAAAATTTATCAGACATAAGATTGGACATCGGTTTTAGTATAGCCGGTGTGGAATAGTGAAAAACATCAATTGTAGACATCGGTTTTATGATAACTGATGTGGAAAAGGGAAACAAAAACAAATTTTTTTTAATCAGCCATAAGATTACACATCGGTTTTATTATAACCGATGTGGAAGATTGAACAAAAAAATTGATTTTTTTTAAGCAGCAATATTTTTAACATCGGTTTTTGTTGTTAACCGGTGTGGAAAAGCAATATAACACATTGATTTTGGATATAACCGATGTGTATTTTCATTTTATTTTCATTTATCCATCCCTCCAATTCCTCTGTTGCGCGCTACCACTAAATGTCTGAAACCCAATATTTTCTCTGTTGCATGTGCGCTCCGTAATCCTCACACCTCCATTCTTGCTCGCTTGGTCGCATCCTCCGCTGTCACCTCAGCCTCGAAGCCCCTCCGCTTGCTCCACCGCTTCGTGTCGTGACCCTGTAGCCTTCGCTTGCTCCGCCGCTTCCTGTAGCCTCGAAGCCCACTGTCCGACGCTTGCTCCACTTGCTCCGCCGTTTGCTCTTCTTGCTCCGCCGCTTAGTCATCTCTGGTAATGCACCTCTTATACCATGTTTCTAAGGAATCTGAGCATTGGGAAAGTACAATGGAAGCTTCTTCAAGCCATTTCGATTTTTTGACTAAATTTTCTCATTTCAGGGTTGTGCAAAGGGCTTGCTGTGGTACTGGTTAGTGGTCACATTTGTGGTTCAAGCTTTCCCTTCAGTTGTTACCTATCTTGCCCTCATTCCTTGCAAGGTACAATATTTACTTTGAACCTTAACTTTGGTCGGTAATGGTTTTTCCATTTTTTGGTTTTGGATAAAAGTAAATGAATTGGAAGTTGTTGATTTTTTGTTGATTGAGATTGAAGAATCATGAATGCCAAGTTATATTTTTTATCCAATGCTATGTGGGATTTGTTGTAAGTTTGGTGTGTGCTTAAAAATGTGTTCAAAACTACAGTGATGAGTTTTCTTCATGTTATGTAAAGCTTTTTCATGAATAGTTTTGCCCTCTTTTGAGGGTGTGGTAATTATTACCTATTGCTTTGAGGCTTTTTGATTATCAGGGGTGTTATTAGTCTCTTTGTTTGAATCTGACTTTGATTTGAGTTTAACAGGTGGTTGAATTTTTGATGTTCAAATTATGGAACTCTTTACTTATCCTACAACTCTTCAAAGATGACTATTAATTGTCAATGCCTTTAGACAGTTATTTTGTTATTATTTTCAGTTTGTGACTTAAAAAAGCTGCTGGTATATTAACTATTGCTTATTTTGATTTTTGTTTGCTTTGATTTAGGGATTGGAGTGTTCTATTAATTTTCTTAATGTTAATTAATTAGTAAAGCCTTAGTTTCCCATTTGAGATGCAATACTAATGAGCACACATGTACATGCTTAAGGTACCGCTCATTGTATTAGATCTTGAATTGTCCAAAGTTGGACAGTTTGGGAAAAAACTTTTTCTTCATTCAGTTAAAATAGTTATTCATTGATTCTCATGTTATATACTTGATGAAAGTTCGGATTGATACATTTCCTTTCGTTCTCCGGGTGCATACTTTATCGTGGTGGATGTCATCGCGTTCAAGTCGTGTACCGGGTGCATACTTTATCGTGGTGTACGTCGGAGACCGAAGGGAAATGCTACCGAAATTTCGTCGAGTATGAGAATGAGAGTTAAGGACTAACTGTTAACCGAATGTTGAAAAAGTTTCTTCACAAATGGGATAGGGCCATACCCTGTCATAAGAAGTAGTTGATGAAGATCTTGGACTAAGTACGAAGTTATTGGTTTTAGTCGTGGATCGCAGTTGGATGAATGCTAGACGAACAAGTGATGAGTATGAGAATGGAGATTTTCTACAATTTGCAAAAACAAATGCTCCTGATAGTGGTAACGGAAGGTTTTATTGTCCTTGTGTTAACTGTTTGAATGAGAGACGACTAGAAGCTGAGGAGATACGGGAGCATCTTATTTGTGAGGGGATTTGCAAGAGTTATGCAATATGGATATGTCATGGTGAATCGTTAGACAGGCCGAGGGTGTCACATAGAGAGGAAGTTGATGACGTGGATATGGACGATGGACTAGAGGACATGATCCGTGATGTTGGGCAAGAGTCTTTTCGGCGAGCACATGTGTTTGATACTTTGTACGTGATGCGGAAGTGGCTTTGTAGCCAGGGTGCACTAATTTCACACGGTTGTCAGAAGTGCTAATATTGTTCAATGTGAAGGCGAGAAATGGGTGGAGCGATAAAAGATTTACCGAATTGCTTGAGTTGTTGAAAGACATGCTTCCAGAAGGTAACACATTACCGTCCCGAAACTATGAGGTGAAGAAGATATTGTGTCCGATGGGTATGAAGTATAAGAAAATATAAGCTTGCCCCAATGATTGCATATTGTACAGGAAAGAGTTTGAAGAGATGCACGAGTGCCCTAGGTGTGGGGTATCACACTAAAAGTGAAGGATGGTGATTCTAGTTGTGATTCGGTCACCAAGGGTCCTCCTATTAAGGTGTTATGTTATCTTCCAGTAATTTCGTGTTTCAAGCGATTGTTTGCTAATGAAAAGGATGCAAAGAATATTAGATGGCATGCAGATGAGAGGAAATGTGATGGACAGCTTCGTCATCCGGGTGATTCTTTGCAATGGAAGAGAATTGATAGTTTGTTTCCAGAGTTTGGCAATGAGCCTAGAAACCTCAGGCTTGGACTTGCTACTGATGGAATGAATCCATATGGAAACTTAAGTAGTATTCATAGTTCATGGCATGTTCTCCTGGTAATTTACAACCTGTCTCCTTGGTTGTGCATGAAGCGTAAATACATTATGTTAAGTATGATGATTTCGGGTCCAAAACAACCAGGAAATGATATTGATGTTTATCTGAGTCCCTTGATTGAAGACTTGAGAATGTGGTGGGATGAAGGCATTGATGTGATCGACGGGTATTGCCGTAAGACTTTCAGATTGCGTGCCATGTTATTTTGCACCATCAATGACTTTCCAGCATACGGGAACCTGTGCAGGTATAGTGTTAAGGGGCATAAAGCATGTCCAATATGTGAAGAAGGCACATTTCACCATCAACTGCAACATGGAAGGAAGACAGTTTACCTTGGGCATCGGAGATTTCTCCATTGTAATCATCCTTATCGTAGATTGAGGAAAGCTTTCAATGGACTTCCGGAGAATGAAATTGCTCCGGTGGCCTTGACTGGAGACCAAGTTTATGAACGGGTGAAGAACACTAATGTTATCTATGGGAAGACCCAGAAGAAGGCTACTGAGAAGAATATATGGAAGAAGAGGTCGATCTTCTTTGATCTTCCATACCGGTGCAACCTTGATGTAAGACATTGTATTGATGTGATGCATGTGGAGAAAAATATGTGTGACAGTTTAATGGGAACGCTTCTCAACATTCCAAGCAAGACAAAGGATGGTGTGAATGCTCGTCTGGATCTAGTTGCGATGGGTATATGAAAGCAGTTAGCTCCATATAAAGTGGGGGATAAGAAGACTTATTTGCCCCCAGCATGTCATACTTTATCAAAAAAAGAGAAAAGAAGTTTCTGTGAATGTCTACGTGGAGTCAAAGAGCCACATGGTTACTCTTAAAATATCAAGAGACTTGTCTCAATGAAAGATCTCAAATTAGTTGGCTTAAAGTCTCATGATTGCCATGTCTTGATGCAACAACTACTACCGGTGGCCATTCGTGACATCTTGCCTAAAAACGCCAGTCATGACATTACTAGGTTATGCTTATTCTTCAATGCTATATGTAGCAAGGTCATTGACGCTAAAAAGTTGGATGACTTGGAAAATGAGGCAGCCATTATCTTGTGCCAATTGGAGATATATTTTCCACCTTCATTTGTTGACATCATGGTTCATTTGATTGTTCATCTAGTGAGGGAGATTAGATTGTGTGGCCCCATTTATTTAAGGTGGATGTACCCGGTTGAGCGATACATGAAGATCTTGAAAGGATACATGAAGAATCCACACCGGCCCGAAGCATCTATTGTTGAAAATATGTTGCAGAAGAAGCTATTGAGTTTTGTACATACTATATGTCAGAAGCAGAACCTGTAGGGCTTTCGAAGTCTCGTCATGAAGGAAGATATGATGGTAAGGGTACACGAGGTATCACTGTTAAGAGCATGGATCGGGAGGAAGTGCTTAAAGCACATTTGTATATATTGAATAACACTAATGAGGTTAAACCATACTTATGTGGGCACAAAAGCATCATCAATGAAACTTACCCTATAATAAATGAAAAATGGTGTTTGAACAAGCATAATAAGACTTTCTTGAACTGGTTTAAAGAAAAAATTGCAAAGGATGGTACTGTTTCTGATACATTAAAATGGCTAGCACAAGGGCCTAACTTTGATGTCATATGCTGGAGTGGGTATGATATCAATAAGTTTTCCTTCTATACAAAGTCCCGGGATGACAAAAGTACTATGCAAAACAGTGGGGTTATGGTCGTCGTTGAGTCCATACATTTCTCTAGTTCGAAAGATAAAAACCCTGTTATGGCATTCGTTTCATACTTTGGAATCATTGAAGAGATCTGGGAGGTTGATTACACGAAGTTTAGAGTGCCTGTTTTTAAATGTCAGTGGGTCGACAGTAACAACGGTGTGCAAACCGATGAGTTAGGATTCAAATTGGTGGACCTTAATAAGGTAGGTAATAAAGAAGAGCCTTTCATCATGGCATCCCAAGGAAAACAACTATTTTATATCCGTGATCCTTCTAACAAAAGGTGGTCAGTGGTTCTCCAGGGAAAAAACATGTATAATGGTAATGAGGGAAATCAAGATTCAACTCTTGATATTTCTGACACTCCTTCTTTCTCAATACGGGTGCCTAATTCCAATGAGGAAAATGAACTGGACGATGTACATGCTACTCGTAATGATCACCAAGAAGGGTTATGGGAGAACTTTACTACTTGACCACAGTGTAAGTTTAGTTTGAGTTATGTTTAAAGTCATATTATATGTTTACGTTGATATTTATAAGTTATGCTTATGTTGATCGATATTTATAAGTTATGTTTGTTATTAATTTATCCAGACATACTGACAATTTATTTATTTTTTGTCTAAACAGGTATACATGGCTGATCCTGAGGATATCCCTCCTTCATGCAGCGGGTCGGAGACCCCGTCTACGGGTAGAAAGGGTAGACGTGCCACACAAATGAGGAATTTGACTGCCAACCGTGGTTCAAATCAAAGGATAAGAATCGACTTTGATAATAATCTCAATCCTATTGGGCCAATGGCAGAGCAGTTTATCAGTTTTGTGGGGACCCTTGCTCGAAGCAAGCCTAGTATACTTATTGAGCATTGGAAAGATGTACCGCAGGGCGTGAAGGATCAGATATGGGAGAGTATTATGGTATCCATACTTTTACGTCCTGTGTTTGTATCTACTTTTTAATCTTATTAATATCATACAGTAATTCGTTGATTCTTTTGGTGTTAATGTAGCTCACCTTTGACCTGCCAGATACGACGGATATGAAGAAGCGTTTGATAAAGTATGGTGGTGAGCATTGGAGGTCTTTTAAGGTGGACCTGGGCAGATATTATGTATTCAGGCAAAGCTGTGAAAAGAACCCACTTGAGGTGTACTTGTTTTTTGACCAGGTGACGTGAGACCGCTTTGTTCAGAGCCGACATGACCACAGCTTTCAGGTTAAATTATTTGAGTTGTCTCTAAATTTATGTAATTTCATTAATTTTCGTAATTTTCTTATGTAATTTAATTGTCTTCTATTTATAACAGGAGAAGAGGGAAAAGGGGCAGGAAAACCAAAGCAAGAATGTCTACCCCCATATATTGTTTCGTGGGGGATACAAAAAACTTGACCTGATAATGGTGGAAGAGGAAAAGAAAAGACTTCAGTAAGAAGCATCTCAGGCAGATCCTACAGCTGATAATCATCCAGAAGTTGTTGATCCACCTCCACCCCCACGCCATCGTAGATGGAAGAGGGCCCGGCAAAGAAGTACGGGACAATATACATCTGAGGAGGCCCGCCAAGTAGCTGAGAAGATTGTAGGTATAGTTTGAAATGTAATTGTGATTTTAACAATGTTATTGAATTGTAATGTGACCTATTATTTTATATGTTGTAGGATGCCTTGGACGAGCAGGCCACTCAAGGAACCTTTGTTCCTAGAGGACGCGAGGATATCTTAGTTGCTGCCATCGGTAAACCAGACCACCCGAGCCGTGTCATTGGTGTTGGATGAGGCGTTGGCATTCACCAATACCATGGTTCATCCTCACACCATCGCCATAGGGATGTTGATGCAGATAGAGAACGACTAAAACGGGAGATTGCAGATGAACTTAGACAGGAGATGGCCCAGCAGTTTTCCCAGTAGCTGGCAATAATGGCTGCTATGTCCCAGCAAAACACAGGTGTCCAACCCTCTGTCCATATGAGCACTAAGGGCTCATGTGATCCTCCTCATCAGCCTGAAAATGATGATGATGATGATGATGATGATGATGATGACGACCCTGATAGGTGTGAGCTGTATGTTGATGATCATCATGATCGCCGCTTAGTGGCATTGGGGAGGGCACATAACTTAGGTAATACCATACACCACCGTTTATTATCGGATGATCAGGTGAGGGTCGTGGTTGAGATTATTCGAGATGCTGATGCTCGAGTCCCTGTGCCCACTGAGGAGGTTCAAACAGTGGGCCGGGCCACTGGTAACTTCATCCCCTGGCCAAGAAGACCGGTCAGGTTTCTTGTTGCATTTGAGGTATTCAATTAGTTGTGTTTTTCTATATTTATAGTTGCAATTATTTATTATTGTTTAAAGATAATGTTTTTTTAGGATGTTGGAAATGATATTCTGCCTAAAAGGTCGGATCCAGGAAGACCAGAGAAGTCTGCTCCTGCCAAGGTATTTATTTGACCATTCAATTAATTACGAATGAAATAACTTAACTGTGATTACTAATGTATATCTTTGTTTTTTAGGGGATTGACAAAGGGGATCCTGGTGGTCTTTTTACACGTCTGGCTATACAGGTTGTGAACATGGAGGCTGATGCAGCTTTGGTAAGGTTGGAACATGATGCCAGGCCAGGTGACGATCTGTATATCCCAAAGAAGGAGCTTATGGAGATGGTGCTCGATCGTGAAATGGCTAGTGCTGCACACATCTCGTTATGGTGCACGTAAGTACATTTTATTTGTAAGTTAAGTAATTAAATTTTAAATACTATGATAACTAACATGTTTTATCAATATATTAGGTATTTGCATCGCAAGTTAGTTGATCAGGGCAACCTCACCCTTTATGGGTTCATTGACCCCATGCTCATTCAGGGTGATGTTCTCCTAACATCATAAGACCCGGTCGCCACCATACGTGATATACTTGCCCGAGATGATCATCAGTTCTACCTTGCGCCTTATCTCAATAAGTAAGTACCAGTTATTTAATTATAACGTACTATATATGACTTAGTTACTAATTGTTCCGCAAATGCAGTAAACATTGGCAATTGTTGATCTTGTGCCCTCAGTTGAATCTCGTGGTCTTCTTCTGCTCGATGGGAAATAAGCCAGTGAATCAACTGAAGATCATCATGGAAACGTAAGCATTAAAATAATTTATAATCAGTAATGAAGTTGTTTTAATCATTTGAAATCTATAAGATATACTTTACTTAATGTTTATTTTCTTATGATAGTTCTATTGATGCAATCCACATGTTGCGTGGTGAAAGGCGTTGGGCTATTAGATGGATTATCCCTAACGTAAGATATTTATTACAAATGCTTCAAGCGCAGTGGGTATAATTATTGATTTCTATTTAATTCCTTATATTCTAATTGGGTTTCATTTGTACGTAGTCCCGTAGACAACGTGGATCATGGGAATATGGATATTATGTGATGAAGTGGATGGTCGAAATTATCTCCTCCGGTATCACTGAAAGATGGTAGGTGGTATATGTTAATTGGTAACGCAATTAGTTCTAATAGTTATAGACTCGTTATATGTTTTATTTTAGTTTATTACGTAAAAGATATAATCTTATGTCCAATTAAACCTGCAGATATTCAACAATCCGACTCCACTCTCTGATGCTGACATCAATAACATAAGGATGCGTTGGACAACTTTCTTTCTTGAGTACCAATTACCATAGTTTGTATGTAGTTAGTTTATAATAAACGCATCTTGTACTAGCTATAGTGTACTTTTGACTGATATATATTTTGACATGAAATCTATAATATATCATATGTAGCCTTTTGGTTTCTAATTATCTTTGTTGTCTGAATGTAATTGAATATATTTATTGTTTGTAATCTTTTAATTTAGTGTGTTTTGGTTGTACAAAAGTGATTGTGTTGAGAATATTTAGATTCTATATTGATCTGTGGATTACTGGATTACTAAAACAGGGGAAAGGACTGTCACTACTGTAAAGGGGTGTTTTTTTTTTTTTGAAAAAATAACTCTTTCACATCGGTTTCTGAAATTACCGATGTGATAACCCAACATTTCACATCGGTTTCTTAAAAAACTGATGTGGTAACCCCACTTTACACATCGGTTATTTTTAAAACCGATGTGAATAGTTGGGTTATCACATCGGTTTTTTAAAATAACAGATGTGGAAAGTGGGATTACCACATCAGTTTTTATGAAACCGATGTGAAAAGTGCTGAACAAGAATTATTGTCTTGCTGAAATAGAATTTTTGACATCAGTTTTAAAACCGATGTGAAAAGTGGCAATAAACCACATCGGCCGTTTCAACATCAGTTTGAAAACCGATGTGAAAAGTAAAAAAAAAAATCGATGTGAAATCAATTTTCTGCACTAGTGCTTGTGGCTAGGATCATGTACTAGGACCTTGTCTTTAGGGGCAGGGGCAATGGGAACCATGACCTTTAGAAGTCTAGACCCACCCTAAAGTCTACACTTATAGACTGACTTAGTGGCCATCCAATCTAGAAGTTGCTTCTATAGGTACCTTTATAGGTCTTACCTCTTAGGACAATTGGAGGCGTGCAATTTCTCTCTTGTATTTAATCTCTCATTTATTTATTGACAAGGAGGGTGACAGCGAATCCATGTCGCTTCGGGCCCAAATGATCCACAAAATGGGCAATGTTTTAAACACCCTATAGCCGTTGGGTTCACAACCCTACAAGGACCCCTTCTTGGCCTCATATATTTATATTTATTTTCTTTCATTTTTTGGTAATAGATTTCTTTTGCAAAGGAAGGGGCATTGCCATCCACATAGCAAGAAATGGAAGTGTCTCACTCTAGCAATGCAGTCAATTCAAGAAGGAACTTTAAAATTGATGTGAAGATCAATGATGTGAAAACTTTGATAGAAATCAGTCAGTTAATGCCGAAAGAAGTATGTTCAGAGTTTGTAAGTAAGTACGGGAGAGTCTTGGACTTGTTGCACATCCATGTAGATGCTTGGGTTTGAGGGCATTGGCCCAATATTGGAACCCGTATTTGAGGTGTTTCGATTTGCCAAATTTGGACACGACACCAACTATAGAAGAATATGCTTACATGTTAAGGATACCTCTTCCAAAGGAACTGCGTGTCTGTCTCTTTTATGGCCAACATGTTAGTGATGGGAAGGTGGTAGAACTGTTAGGAGTGCAATCGAAGCCGTCAGACAAAATGGAAAAGGGAACTGTTAGAGGTTTGAAGTGTAGGTTCCTTGAAGTTCATCTCTAAGGATTGGCCCAACAACACAACTGGCCCGTCTTCAAGCCTGTGTTAGCTTTAACCATTTACAGTTTGGTGCTTTTTCCCTTTGTATCGGACATGGTAGATTATGCGGCTATGGATGTCTTCTACAAGACCGAAGAATTTAATGTGAATCCTATTCCCGTAATTCTGGCAGAAACCTTTCTCTCGCTGCAAGTTGTTCACAGAAATCAACAAGGCAAACTAAGATGCTGTGCACAATTGATGTATGTCTGGATCAACACCCACATGTATGCTCACAATTACATTGGTGAGATAGATGATCCCTTGAAGAGGTTCCACCGTGTGCAAATAAATCCAAATAATCTCTATAAATGGATACAGTAGTTCAATGAAGTTGATTCAAAGTCCTTTAATTGGATATGTCCATGGTACAGAGGAAATATAGTCATTTTCAGCTGTGGAAACTCCCCAAATGTTCCTTTGATGGGGCCAAGAGGTTGTGTGTCGTATTCTCCAGCACTTGTGATCCGACAATTAAAGTGGACTCAACATGAACCGCCCGAAGAGGTTTTAAGTGAGATCTCTCTCTTATATCAGGAATGTGAAGTTGTCAAGAACACAGCAGTGGCAGTCAGACTGGCTTGGAGTGACATTCGGGTATTTGGATCACAGGAGTTAGGAAAGCAAATCATCTCTCATACTAAAAGCTACGACACATGGAGGAAGGCAAAGAGAGGGGACAACATTACCCCAAAGATAGTCCCACACAATGAGGGAAATCATTTGACCCAAGCACATATGTCAGAAAAGATTGAAGTTTTGAAGGCTCAGATAGAGGTACTAGAAGATAAGAATCAAGCGGATCAAATCACCATTGTCACTCTTCACCACAAGATCCAGATGTTAAGCATGACGATAGAACATTTGAAGGATGAATGTGCTGATGCTTATGAAGCCGCATGCCCAGCTAAGAAAGCAAGGAAAGATAATATGAAGGGGCCAGAAGTTCGCGAACTACGAGCAAAAGTAGAGGATCAAGGATGAACACTAGCAAGAATTATTAAAGAACGAGAAGAATCGGAGGCGAATATTAGGATGCATATGCAAACCATTGAGATATTGGAAGAGAGATTGGGATCTTTGAAACAAGCACTGGCCCACACCAAGCATTACTCTGATGAAGGTTGGAATGCCGTTGCAACATATCAGGATCACGTTTGATCACGTACATCATGCTGGAGCTTGGGAGATTAACCCGGGGGCACTGAGCACCACGTATTTTGGCCCTAGTCGAGAGGTCGCTGGCACAATAGCTGCGGGACCACAGTGGAGGACGCATGTCGAGGAGACCGTCGAGGTATCTTTACCTCCAGTTTGGCTTTTTCTACAGTATTTGACTGAGCACAGGTTGCTTGATATTCCACCTCATCTGATTAAGCCTCTTTAGGGGGAAGTACCAGCGGCACCTCCTGCCGAGGTGATTGAGGATCCTGAGATCGAGGAAGACCCAGATGAGTACCTTGAGGATGATCCTGAGTTACACCCTCCTGCAGAGGTATCTTCACCAGATACACCTGCTGTAGTTGGGGGTGATCATCATGATCTCCCTAATTGTTTTCATTAGCTTGACCAGCAATAGGTTTAGTCTTTTTGGGGTAGCGAGTCTTGTCAGTTTTTGGATCTGGCTACTGAGAGCCATGAGTTTTTGTATGGTTCTAGACTATTCGCTACGTTATATGTATATGTTTTTATTTTCCTTACTTAGTTTTTGTGGAGAATGGCTTAACCTTATGAGGGCTGTTTTGTGATCTCCTAATAGTGATATAGTGTGTATTAACTGATGATGCATATATATATATATATATATATATATATATATATATATATATATATGTTTGTTTATGTTCACGATGTTTTTTAAAAAAATCTATCACCATTTCCGCGATAAGAAGTTTAATGATGAATGTGCAATATATGTTAGTTTGGAAGTGTAAATAGGAATAATTTTGTAAATAATCTTAGGATTTGTGAATGAAAAGGATTAGAAAATGTGCACATTCATTGGATGAGAGTTGTATCTTTTATATGAAAAATATACTCAAAAATATGTTGAAAAAGTGTAGGATTAAAAGTCTAGCGCTAAGCACAAGTCCCGGGCACTGAGCTTCAGCAGAACACAGAAACAACAAGTGCAGGACCCAGATCAGCGCTCCGCATACGTCCCGAGTGCCCAGCACAGACAAAAGGCTGCCAGGCCAGCACCCGGTGCTGTGATGTAGGCGCCCATCGCTGGTTCAAACAGCAGGCACAGATTTCGAGCAGTAACGGGGCGCCCAGCGCAAGCTAAGGGCGTTCAACGCTAGGTGACGAGCAGAAACTCTATAAATGCGATCGTTGACAGATTAGAGAGGATCTTTTGCTCATTTTTACACATTTCTCACCTTGGTTCATCACTTTCTCTCCACTTCCTTGAAGATTCGAGCTTGGGAACAAGATTTGGAGCTTCCATGGAGTCTTCCACACTCTTCCACTCAAGTTCTTCTCTCTTTTCCATTTCTAATATGAGTAGCTAGATCATTTAGGTTAGGTTTAGGATTATTTCAATTTGAAGCTTGATGTAATTGACTTCTAACTCTGATTTCAATTCTATTTCATTCAATTTGGTTAATCTCTTCTATGCTTAATGCTTTTCTTGGATTGATCAACCTAGAATTGATTTTGGATTCAATTTCATAATTGGAAAATTGGTGATTGAGTTGGAAATGAAATTGATTAATATTGTGATGTTGAGTCTAGGAATAGAACTACATTGCAATACATTCTTGTGAATCTAATGCTTAATGTTTGTTCTAATCTTGCATCACCTAAGGGATTAGAGTTCTTGATTAGTACAAAAGGATTATCACCTAAGGAATTAGGGATAAATCTAGGTTAGTGATTTGAATGTCAATTGAATGGAATGAATTGGAATTTGGATTGAATAAAGTTAAATTAGGTGAAAATTGAGGGATTCCGATACCTAACCGCTTTTACCTATATTGAATTCATTCTTTAATTGCATTTGTTTCATTCATTGTTGTGATAACTTGTAATAAAAAATTCATAAAAATTCTTGGAACCATGACATTCATTGGTTCAAATATCAATTGCCTAGGCCACGTTATTACTTGAAATATAATCCTCGTTGGGAACGATACTCTACTCTCACGTTATTACTTGTAGTGATTTGGTGCACTTGCCAAACCATCAACAAGTTTTTGGCGCCGTTACCGAGGATTGTTGATTTCAATATCAACAAGGCTAAAGCATTGTTAATTTGAACATTTTTTTCTTTGTTATTTTTATGTTTTTGTTAAATAATTGATATATTGGATACTCTCATCTTGTTTTGAGACTTTTGTGTAGTGTATGCGAGGTAGATCTATAGGTGAGCTGTTATTTGATCCCGAAATTGTAAAGACCACAAAGAGGAATCGAAAAGAATCAAAAGAAAGAAAGAAGCGGGATAAGGAAAAAGTGAATTCTTCTTCTACATCACAAGTTCAACAAGAGGTTATCATGGCTGAAAATGTGCAAGGTATCCGAAGGACATTGGGAGAATATTCTTATGGTCTTACCAACCAAAATCACTCAAGTATTGTTAGACCACCGGTAGCCGGAAATAATTTTGAGATCAAGCCGGCATTGCTCCATATCATGCAACAAAATCAATTTGGAGGGAGTGATGCCGAAGATCCAAATAATCATATCTCGAATTTTCTAGAGATATGTGAGACTCTCAAGATTAATGGAGCTACGGATGATGTGTTAAGGTTGTGGTTGTTCCTGTTTTCATTGAGAGATAGAGCCAAGGCTTGGCTCCAATCTCAACCAAGGGGAAGCATCACTACTTGGGATGACTTGGAAGAAAAATTCTTGGCAAGATATTTTCCACCGTCTAAGTTTGTGAAGATGAGAGGTGATATTTCAAGCTTTGTGCAACGTGATGGTGATACTCTATATGATGCTTGGGAAAGATTCAAGGAGATCCTAAGGAAGTGTCCTAATCATGGCTTTGATGATCTCCAACAAATGAAAATCTTTTGTAATGGGTTGAGACCATCTACAAAGCTTATGCTAGATGCATCGGCGGGAGGTTCTATGAATTCAAAAACCGCGGAAGAAGCTGAGGTTGGTTGAAGCCATGGCTTCTAATAATTATCTCATGAATCATGATAGAGAAGGCACATCAACAAAGGGGATGTTAGAGCTTAACTCCCAAAATGCAATTTTGGCTCAAAACAAAATCATCACTAATCAATTGGAGGCAATCACAAAGCAACTAAATGCTATGAGTTTAGGGCCAACACAAGGACAACAAGTCATGAGTTGTGATTTTTGTGGAGGAGAGCATGATAATGGTAATTGTGAAGCATCTCTAAGTTCTCAAGAGGAAGCAAAGTACATGGGGAATTTTCCAAGACAAGGGCAGAATTTTTACTCAAACTCCTATAATCAAAATTGGAAGAAGCACCCTAACCTTCCTTGGTCACAAGAAGCTCCACAAGACAACACATCTTCACAATAACCACTACTTCAAAATCAACCACATGGTGATACCGATGAGAGAATGAACAAGTTGGAGAGCACTCTTGCACAATTCATCCAAGTCACACAATCTAACTTCAAGAATACCGATGCATCAATAAAGAACCTTGGAGTGCAGATTGGACAGCTTTCTAAACAAGTTTCTAGTGCATTAAGTGCAGGATTTTATGGAAATACCACTAATAATCCAAAGGAGGAGTGCAAAGCCATCATGTTGCTAAGTGGAAAGTTAGTAAAGCCGGGTGTTGAGCATTCCTCAAGTCAAAATGCTGAAAATTCTGAATTGAGAAAGAAGATGGTTGATACTAGTGAGAAAGAAGAGAGTTCAAAGAGGAAAGAAGAAGAGGAACCTCAAGATGATAGGAAGGAAAAGAAGCTGAAATTAGTTGATGAAAATTCCATCTTGAGAAAGACGAAAAGTCAACTTTTGAAAGAAAGGGGCAAGCCACAAGAGATTCCTTCTTATGTGAAAGTGCCATATCCAATTGAAAAGAAGAGGAAAGAGAAAGAAGAGCAATTTGATAGGTTCTTGGATATCTTCAAACAATTACAAATAAATATTCCTTTTGCCGAAGCATTAGAGAGCATGCCATCATATGCAAAGTTCATGAGGGAATGGCTTGCAAAGAAGAGAAAATTTGAACCAAGTGAGGTAGCGGCCTTGATTGAAAATTGTAGCTCAATTCTCCAACACAAGCTTCCACCTAAGTTGAGGGATCCCGGATCCTTTACAATTCCTTTTGTCATTGGAGATGTAATAAAGGCTAGAGCCCTATGTGACCTTGGAGCAAGTACCAATCTTATGCTATTATCAATGATGAAGAGGCTTGGCATTCATGATGTGGAACCAACCATGATCTCATTGCAACTTGCGGATAGATCAATTAGGAGGCCATATGGTTTGGTGGAGGACTTACTTGTAAAAGTAGGAAAGTTCATCTTTCCCATGGATTTCTTTGTGTTGGATATTAAGGAAGATGTGAGCACTCCTTTGATTTTTGGAAGACCTTCTGAGCTATCGCCGGAGCCTTAGTAGATGTACCAAAAGGCGAGCTTATATTGAGGGGGAATGAAGAACAAATGGTTGTGAACATGTTTGACAAGGAGCCTATGGACACTTCACCAATTATCCACGCTCAAGTTCAATTTGTGCAAAATCAAGAGGTTCAAGAAATCCACAAAGATGAACATGAGAAGAAAAAGAAGAGCAATGGGAAAAGAATGAAAAATAAGAAGAAGCCTCAATGGTCATCTCAATTCCAACCACTTTGGCCAAAATAAGATAATTCATCAAAGAAGGGCAATACACCATTGGTTGATGTTGAGAACAATGTGAGGAGTGGTGGCAAGAAAAGCAACAAAAATGCCCCATTCTTCTCATCATTCAAGCCACGTTGAGCATCAAATAATCAGGCATCAAGCTAGTGACGTTAAAGAAGCGCTACTTGAGAGGTAACCCAAGCATTTTTTTTCTTGCATTCTTATTCTTTTTGCTTCCTTATCATGAAAAAAAAATAGTCCATTGAGTTGTTGAGTGGTTCCTTGATGTGTAACCCAAGCACATCTAAGGAAAAAGGACCAAAGGAAGGGGAGAAATGACACACTAGAATGGTGAAAATGGCCCTACGCAGACGTCGGGCGCTACTGTGAGCGTTGAGCGCAAACAGACAGCAGATTCATCATAAAACCCTGCACCTTGGGCGCTAAGCGTGGATTCCTAGCGCTGAGCGCTAGCCAGTGCAAAAAAAAACCTTTTTTTTTGCACTTGCTCATACACTGTGCAGAAGAAAATGGGTGCTCTAAACTCTTTACTTTTTAATCCTCCTTAATTTTAAGTTAGTTTTAGTTGAATAAATTGCCCAAATTTGCATATTTAGCACAAACTTGTGTTTTGAATGGATTTTTGTGTAGCTTTCCTTGTGAGCATGGCACTTGTGCTTGGCTGAAATTTCTAACGTCATGCATTTTATACTTGCCGAGCATATGATTTCATTGAAACCATTGATCATTGTGAATTGTCTGTGCCAATTTTTCATGCTATGATTAATACAATGTTGAATGCATGGATTCTCTCTTGTACATATCCATGAACTATGAGCTTTTGAGCCCAAACACATCATATTACTTGATTTCTTTCATGTGTGATTGTCCATCACTTGCATGTTCTCACTTTTTCTTGCCTTGGTGTTTGTCACTATTGCATTGTTCTTGTATATGCATATATGATTGAGGCATGATTTCTTTGCTTAAGCTCAGGGCCATAATTGTTATCCTATCATTTGCCATTGCTATGCCCAATAGAGCCTTGGCCTATTTTTCTTGTTACGATAGCACATTACAAGCCAGAAATCGAAAAAAACAACTTTGTCCCACTATTTTGGCTTAGAGGAATGTTTGGACTTAAGTTTGTGGTTGTTCTCTTGCTTAGGGACAAGCAAACAAATTAAGTTTGGGGTGGGAGTAGGCCACCGATGAGTGTGATTTCACCTCATATTTCTTTATCATATTGCATGCATTTTCATGTAGTTTAGGCATTTTAATTTGATTTTTGTTAGTTTTTACCTTGGAATGGGTAAGGTGGTTTTGTGGTGTTTGTGTGCAGGAATTAAAGTTTTAAATGTTCAGGATCAACCATGATGGAGCTTGCATGAAGACGGAGCTTGAAAAGCAAGAAAATTAAGCCAAACAGAGCCCATCACGGCCTAGCCGTGACAGCCATCACGGCCATGATCCAGCAAGGCTGAAAAGAAAAGAACTCAAAAGTCAGAACCTGTCACGACCGTGACAGGCCAACCAATGCCAAGTTTTCCAAGATAGAATCCGTCACGGCCTGGCATCACGCGCAAAATCTGGAATTTTAATTGTTGATTTGATCTAATTTTGTAACAGCTTGGGATTTAAGTTACCCTACATTATAAATAGGACTTAGAGGCTCGAAAATAGGATCTCTGAGCTGCTACCTTAGGCAAAAAATTAGGATTTCTCTTCTTCTCCAATTTCTTCTCTTCTCTTAGGTTTTCTTTTATGCTTTTGTTAATCAAGCTTGCTATGAACATGACAATGTTTGAGTAGTCATTTTTATTTCTAGGAATTGGGGATGTGCCCAAGATTTGTTTTATGCTATGAATTGACGTTTTACTTCTTGTTAATTTCAATTCGCTTTCAATTTAATTCCTATTTCATGAATTACTTGTGAATTTGGTGCGCACTTATTTGCATGTCATAGATACCCTAAGGAAGAACCTAGCGGTGAACTTAGGTATCGATCTATAGGAATCAAACTTAGGACTTAAATCACGAGAGTTAGAAGCGGGCCTTCGAGGGTTCACTGAATTGTCACAAAGCTCAAAGGGTTCGATTTAAATTCAATTACCACGAGAGTGGGGGTTAGTTTAATTAGGCACGGCTCTTGTATCCCGAGAGGGAACATTAACTTATTTAGGATAAATTCACCTTCAAAGCAATTTCGATAATTAACAAGAGAGGTAGTCAATATAGTAACATGAGCAGTCTTGTTGGTAACCCAATTCCGCCCCCTTCCCTGTTCCGGTCTCGCATCGTCACTTCTCAGCGTCTCGTCCTCCTCCGGCCACCACTTGGTAAGGTTCTCCTCTTATCCTTCTCATTTTGTGTTTCTCTTTCTCTATTTCTCACTCTCTCTTCCTCCTCCCAACAACACTATGCCACCATCGCCACAACGACCGCCACTGTAGCACCGTGACCTCCTTCTTTGGTAAGCTCTCCTCTCCTCTCTCTCTGTGTATCTCGTTCTCTCTCTCTTCGATCAGTTCTCTTTGTCTCAGTTTCTCTCAATGTCTCTCTAAGGTGTTGTCTCTTCCTCCTCCAACCACCACCACCATCTCAAGGGGTTTTGTTCGCGCAACCACCACCCCCACAGTCTCCTCTGATCAGTTCTGTCTCAGGTTAGGGTTTAGGGAAGTTCTGTCAGTATGGGTATTTA
Organism: Sophora flavescens; assembly: GCA_030762895.1. Lineage (NCBI taxonomy): Eukaryota > Viridiplantae > Streptophyta > Magnoliopsida > Fabales > Fabaceae > Sophora > Sophora flavescens. Next base: position 130,050,487 of record CM061062.1, on the reverse strand, counting down.
TGTTGTCAAATTAATCATTGATATTGTTCTAGTGAAATCCAGAGTAGAGAAATTCTGACAGTAGGGGTATATTGATTTAAATAACTTATTGGATAGATAATACAAGTTAGCTTCCTTTTGATTCACTATCTCTAAGACTGTAATGCTTGGAAGTAGGACTACTATAAGTTTCAAGGTCGTCCCTGCATAAAATAAGCAAATATGAAGCCAAGAATGTAATGAGTAAATTACAGGCACATTGTATTAGACACAAGGAAGACTATGTTAATATGAGTTTGAAGACCAAGTCAATGACAAATTGATAAGAAATTAGATATCAGAATAGATTATTATAAATATAAGTATTGACTTAGATGCTTGTGAGCTATAACTACAATAACAAGCATTCAAGGAACAAGCAGACACCCACCAACGACCAAATATTTGTCAGTTTGTTGAAATATTAGTATTTGACATGTTAGTTGTTGGTAGGTTATCAAGTCACTGTTTTTTGTATTAAATAGTTATAATCTGAAGCCTGATTATCAAACGGTCTGGACTTGAATGGTAAACTCTACATCGAACTTGTTTGATATATATTGTATTGTATAAACAAACCAACTTGCTAGGAAGTACGATTGTTTCACCAAGCCTTATGCTCCACACCCAAGTGGTATATACTTCACAACTTAAATATTGTAAGTGGTGCATTAAGTCATTGACGATAGATTATTTTTTACATGGTTATCTAATTCATTTCTGTTCTATTCATATCATGAATACAGATATAGATTCATTTGCTAAAGGTTCATTTAATCAACTATTTTGCATTGCTTTCTGTACAACTTTCTCTCTGTTCAAATCTATTATTCATGTGTATATGTTAAAAAATTCAAAGAGATCAAGACCCAATATAGCAATGATTTAAAAAACACAGAAAGAGAGGACAAAAGTAAAAGGCATAATGGCTTTCAACAAACTCTTAAATGTTAGTTTCTTAAATGTTAGTATTTGATAGGATTAATTTTATTTATGCATTATAGGTCATTGCTCTATTTCTTGTGAGTTGAAACCGAGTCCCTTCGTCCCCTCTCCATCTTCACAGGTGATCAATTGGTCGTAATGGCAATTTGCTGAACTTTTATATTACTAACTTGAATACAATTAAGTTGGCTCTGAGGATATTTATTTGCTTTCATATTGTCTTATTATATTTATCAGTTCCTGATCTTCTTGTCTGCGGCTCCTCCCCTTATCCTTACTTGTTGTTGCATTTTGTTGCATAGGTAAGTTCTCTCAATACTCTCTTTTAAGGTTCTGCTTTGTATAAAAGGTTCTGATTGTCTGGTGCTTGTAATGTGTTATGTGAATTATATATCTTGTTGTTTGTTAGTGGAGAGCCGAGCTAAATAGGAAGGTATCCTGCCTGAAAGGCAAGATGCTGATTGTGTGTCGATAATTTAATATTTATGCATGTATTTGCAATTATGTGTTGTTTGTTAGTAGAGAGAAGAGCTCAATAGGATGTGATCCTATCAAAAAAGCGGGATGCTTGTTGTGCGTTGCTAATTTAGAAGTTATGCATGTGTTTGACAATTATGTGTTACTTGTTAGTGGAGAGCGGAGCTCAATAGGAAGGTATCCTGCCTGAAAGGCAAGATGCTGGTTATGTGCTGATAATTTAATATTTATGCATGTATTTGCAATTATGTGTTGTTTGTTAGTGGAGAGCATAGCTCAATAGGATGTGATCCTGTCAAAAAGGCGGGATGCTTGTTGTGTGTTGCTAATTTAGAAGTTATGCATGTGTTTGACAATTATGTGTTACTTGTTAGTAGAGAGCGAAACTCAATAGGAAGGTATCCTCACCGATTGTGTCGATAATTTAATATTTATGCATGTATTTGCAATTATGTGTTGTTTGTTAGTGGAGAGTAGAGCTCAATAGGATGTGATCCTGTCAAAAAGGCGGGATGCTTGTTGTGTGTTGCTAATTTAGAAGTTATGCATGTGTTTGACAATTATGTGTTACTTGTTAGTGGAGAGCGGAGCTCAATAGGATGTTTGCTACTATATTTTATCTAAGTTTGTATTGAATTATGCTTCAATATATATTTATTGAAGTATGCTGCAATCGTTATAAGTCAATGGTTTTATCTTCTGCTAGAGTTAATTATTAAGTTACGAAAGCCTTAGTTTCCTATTTGAGGTTCAATATTAATGAGCATGCGTACCTTCTCAGGGTACGCATGCTCATTGTATTGAATCTTGAATTTTCCAAGTGGGACAGTTTGGGAAAAAACCTTTTTCACACTCGTACAATAGTCATTTCAATGTTCAAATGCCTTATATACTTGTTGAAATCTCGGTCTGATGCATTTCCTTTTGTTCTCTTGGTGCATACTTGATCACGGTGATTCTCACCATGCTCGAGTTTTGTACTTGGAGACCGATGGGAAATGCTGCCAAAATTTGGTTAAGTATAAGGTATTTGAATAAGGGAATAACTATTATTAGCCGAGTGTGGTAAAGGTTTCTTCTCGAATGGGATAGGTTCATACCTTGTCATAAGAACGAGATTGATGGAGTTATTGGAATGCACCGTAATATATAAGTGTTATTGTAGGGTTGGTCAGGCTATTTAATTGCCAGCAATGGTTATTCCGGAGAATCGAAAATGGATGTATCGTAGGTTGGATCGGAATAAACGTCTTAGGGAAGAGTATTGAGTTGGAGTGGGTGAGTTTATTGAGTTTGTTGTTAGCCAGGAGAGATTTATACGGCTGGGCGGTGATCATTTGAGGTGTCCTTGCAAAATATGCAAGTGTCAATCTTTCAAAAGCGTGGATGGAGTTGTAGCCGATCTTTATGAGAAGGGCTTCATACCTGAGTACTATTGGTGGAGTAACCATGGTGAGATGTTGTCTGATTTAAACCCGATTGTGTTTGAAGGTTCGTACTATGGAAGTGGTGACCGGAGGGAAGAATTGAATCCATATGAGCAGATGATAATGGATCATGATGGACCATCGGTTGGTGTTGTACTAGAAGAAGATGGGGGAGAAGATGGTGGAATGGGTTCCCAATACATAGAGGAGAATCCGAATCCCGAAGCTCAAAGATTCTATGATATACTGAGTGCTGCACAATCTCCATTGTGGGAAGGATGTTGGGAGTACACGGAGTTGTCTATATGCATGGAATGGTTGAGAAACAAATCTGACTACAATATGGAAGAAGGCTGTTTTAATCGCCTCACCAGGTCAGTGTCCAAGGCATTGCCAGAAGACAATCGGATGCCTACTAGTTTTTATCATGCTAAGAAGTCTGTGGAAAATTTGGGTCTGGGGTGTTTGAAAATTGATTGTTGCCCGAATGGATGTATGTTGTACTATAAGGATGATTCAGCGGAGAGCATAACATGTTGTCGATTTTGTGGTGCGGATCGGTATAAGACAACCACTAGGATGGGCATTGAGAAGAAGAGGTCGCTAAAAAATATGTGGTACTTTCTGCTCGTGCCAAGACTTACAAGATTGTACTCTTCGATGGCCACTGCAGCTCACATTAGGTGGAATAGTGAGCATGAGAGGGAGCAAGATGTCTTGTATCATCCATTTGATGGAGAAGCTTGGAAGCATTTTGATAGGGTTCATATGGAATTTTCGCAGGACCCTCGATTCATATGGCATTTTGATAGGGTTCTAACTGACATCCTTGAACTCGATTATACCGGTTTCCCCTTGATGAAGTTAGTTATCTTCAAGTGTGATTGGTTTGATCCTACTCTTGACGTAGGGACAAAAATCGATAAAAAAATATGGTATTGTTCAAGTTAGGCTGTCTCGTAGGTATAATAAGGTGTACGACCCATTCATTTTTTCACAACAGGCAGATCAGGTTTATTACTCGTCATATTCCGAAGGACATCAAGGCTGGTTGGGTGTTATTAAGATAAAGGCTCGTAGTATAATTACTGATAATGTAATCAACCAGCCTGAAAAAGATGCTCCGTACCAAGATGATGAGTTTTCAAGACCCCACGTACCGTTGCAAATTACTCCGGATATTATTGTTAATTCTCTGGCGGACATTTCCGGAAATGGGGAAGAAGTTGAAAGAGAGTTAATGGATCAATCCGAGTTGGACGCATCTAGCGAAGGCACATTCCGATCAATTAAGACTGATGAGAGTGAGGGTGAATTTAGTGACGGAGATTCTACTTAGGTAATTTATTTATGTCATAATTCATTGTGTAAATGTCATTCTACTTAGGTAATTTATTTTTTTTATTATTTACACTGTTGTGTAATCATCTTTTCATTTTTTACACAGATGGCAGATTCCTCTAGAGGTAAGGGTCATCGTGGAGGTCGTGGCAGAGGTCGTGCCGCGAGAGTCCCTCCGCCGGCCGACCCACAGCCTTCAGATCGAGACCACCCTACCAGTACCTCTGTGGATGGGACACCTCAGGGTGATGGAGTTGCACCCCCTACCCAGCCTCATGTGGTCGGGACACAGGTTGCATCATCATCATCCACACCTATGACAGGACCATCATCATCATCGGGACTGGAGAGCCGTTGTCCATCCGACAGGAGGATTCTTCTTATCCCCAGGGGGGATAACGAGTAAGCTAATTTAATTTTTTAATATATATAACGTATCATTAATTTCTATTTACTTGTTTTTTTTTTATAACATTTATTAATGCTCTAATTTTGCTGCAGTTTTATGCCCGCGAAGGGCCCTTCTGATTCGATATCGAAGATCCTGCGACGCAAGTTTGATGGTCCATGGCCTACATGGAAAGCCATCCCAAGGGCCCATAGGGATCAGTTGTTTAAAGAGTTTAAGGTAACAATTTATTAAGTTATCTAAATTAAATTTAGATTATATATATATATACACACGAATTTCCTAACAACTGTAAGTTGCAGAAAGAGTATAGGTGGGATGTAGCTTTAGAGGGTCTCGTCAGGGACATATTTGAGCATAAAGGCTCACTGGTCATGAAGAATCTGACGAACAAGCTGAGGAAGGGTAAGAATAAGGGGAAGTGGGTGGATCCTGAGATCAGGAGGCAACTGGACCAGTATTGGGCTACTGAGAAGTTCCAGGAGATCCAGGCCACAGCTCGACGTAATCGAGCTTCTGATGGTGGCGCATGTGCTTGGACAGGCGGGTCTAAATCAGCCGCCTCCCACTACGACGAGCTGGTAATACATTAAACTTTTGACTTAGTATACTATTTAATGAGTTTTCATTTTTACATATTCTTATGAATTTAAGATTATATTTTTCTGTGCAGAAAGCACAGAAACAACGGGCCCCCACTGCTATGGAGTTGGTAGAGAGGACGAAGAAGTTGAAGTCGGGGACATGGGTTAACGACAAGGCCCGTAACTATGCTGTAAGCAAAAAAAAATTAGTGTTTACTTGTAATTTATTATAAATGATTTGTTAATATTGATTATAATTTTCACTAAATCTCTTCAACTATACTTTGTAGGTGGGCTTCAACTAGAAGAAGGACGATGCCATATCACGTGCCTCACAGTCACAAGATGAGGCCTTGACTGGTGATGGCCTCGGACACCTGGGAGGCGAGTTTATTGCTTCAACATCCGGCACGCCTGCTCCTTCCTACGCCGATACCGTCCCTCAGGAGCAGTTCAACCAAATGCAAGACACCATCACGCAGCTGAACACGGAGCTTCAGGAGAAAAGCGAGATAGAGCAGCAGATGGCGAACCAGATTGCACAGTTGACTCAAGCACACCAGCAGCTGATGCAGACGAGCATCGAGCAGGGCCAGACACTGCGGCTGGTGTTGGAGCAAATGAGGATCCAGACTCCAGTTGCTCAGGGTGATGCTCTGACGGTTGCGCCGCCCTCTTGCCGTTCCTCCGGTTTTTGCCGCTACCATCGATGTCGCTATCGCAGAGGACGATCAGATAGCAGACGTCGGTGGTACGGACGCTGAGGATGATTGGGTTCCTCTACCTCCCCCTCATCATGACTGATTTTTTTTCATTTTTTTGACTTTAAACGATTCTTGTACGACGCTTTGGATTATTATTGTTTTATATATATTCATTATTTCTTATGATTGTATATTTCATTAGTAATTTGGTGTGTTTTATTAGTAATTTTGCTAAACTTTAAAGAAAAACAAAAAAAAATTATTATTTTAAAAATTAAATTTTAAAAAAAAATTAATAAAATCCAGTATAGTGATCGAATTAGAAACCAATAATTCGGTCGCTAAACTTTAGTTAACATTAAAAGATTGTGGTCTAGCGATCGAAAATAGGTCGCTAATATAGGTTAACAGTAACCAACATTAGCGACCGAACTAGCAACCGATTATCGGTCGCTAAAAATGGTTACCCAAACAGTGCGACCAGTTTAATATTTCGCTCTCTAAAATCTTAGCGACCAGGTTATCAGCCACCACCATTAATCGGTCGCTAAAATAAATAGCGACCGAATTAGAAAGTTTAGCGACCAAATATGCCGGTCGCTAAACAGTTGATTTTTTGTAGTGGGAGTTCACCGATGCAATAAGAATTCAAGGTGCCCCTGATGCTATACGCTTGAGGTTATTCCCCCCCTCTCTGACTGGAAAGGCAAAAGCTTGGTTGAAACAAGTGCCCGCTAATACTTTGTCAACTTGGGAGCAACTGGGGCATGCATTCTTGGAGAAATTCTTCCCTCCATCCAAGACTGCTTACCTACGAACTCAGATCACCGGATTCTTCCAAAAGGATGGAGAATGCTTATCCGAAGCTTGGGATCGTTACAAAGGATTGCTAGAGTCTTGCCCACATCATGGGCTCGAGAGGTGGTTGTTAGTGCATACCTTCTACAATGGATTGGATTACTCTTCGAAGGTGTCACTTAACTCCGCAGCTGGTGGAGCCTTTATGAATAGACCACTGACTAAAGCGTTCAATATCATTAAAAACGTAGCCACCAACTATCACCAATGGGGGGTAAGTTTGAAATGAATAGCACTGATCTAATTATGTCAAAATTTGACCCATTGAATAAACTCTTTGATAAGCTTGAAAAGGCTAATGTGAGTTCAATAGGTGCTACTAATGTTATTTGTGAGATTTGTGGAATGCAGGGACATGACATAATGGAGTGCCCACATGGTATTGCTCCTGGATCCGGAGCTTCTCGGGAACAAGTGAGTTCTTGTCACAATTTCTATGACATGAACCCGAAGTTGCCAAATTATGTTCCCCCAAATCCTTACAACCAAGTGAGGAAGAATAATCCTTATCTCTCCTACGGGAACTACAACAACACGTTGAACCACGAATTCCAGGAAGACCAAGGTAATAGGAAACCCGCATCGGGGTATCGTCAGGTACAAAAGTCTAAACTTGAGTCTCTTTTGGAAAATTTTGTTGAAACTCAAACAAAGCAAAATGAAGAGTTTAGGCAACAAGGTAGGGCAGTCAATGAGGCAATAAAGGAGTTAACATCTAAGGTAGACAACTTAGCCATCCATAATAAGATGTTAGAAACTCAGATTGCCCAACAAGCTAGTACATATTCTAGAACTAAGGGTACGTTTCCAGGATAACCCGAAGTTAATCCCAATGAGCACTGTAATGCTATATACTTGAGGGATGATAAGTGTAACAGCCTGATTTTCATTATACTATTTAATCAATTAAAATATAAGTAATTATATTTTAATATGAAAGTAGAAAGTATTTTGTTTTAATAAAATAAAATCATATTCCTAATCCACCTTATCATATGAAGTCACAGTAAAATTTTCGGTTGAAAATTCAGACGAAAGTCGGTCTGCGTTTTCACTGCCAGTATAAGTATACTGAGCAGAAAACCTAATTTTGACCCGTGAACGAGACGGTTAGTGTTTTTATCATGTTTCCTTCAACTTTGGTTATTTTAAAAATTTTCGTTCAAAAATAAAATAAAATATTTTATTCGGGTGAATACGTCGGGAATATACGATCGGAACTGTAACCGGGTACGAAATGGAGCAGACTAGGAGACACAAAAAAGATGAGGTGACTTGTTAGGGAAAGGAGGCATGGTAGTAGAAGCTTTATGTCACATCCATAAAAGTACCATCATTACTTTTTTTTTCAAAATTTACTATTTTATAATCAATTAAACCATTCCTTTCAACTTTTGCCAACCAAACATGACATAACTCAAAACCTGGCCTCCAAGCACTCATTTCTCTCCCTCAAAACCGTGGCCCTCTCTCTCTCCCTATATATCATACTTTCATTTTCTTCAACTCACTTTTTCTTCTCCAAAAACACTATTTCTTCATCTTCTTCCTTTCTCTTCAAACTTCATACTCATAAAGCTTGCATTTTTATTCATCTTTTCAACTCAAGTTCTTCACAAAAGTTGATCCTTGTATCAAGGGTAATACTCTTATGTCAATATTTTTGCAATTTTCTTCTTTTACCTTATGGTTTACTCTACTTTTTCTTTAAGTGTTTTTAATGGGTTTTCAACTTCTAAAATCTCTAGAAAATTGTAGAAAAATCCTTTTGAGTTGAAACCAATTTATATAGTCTTGTATTAACTTATATTTTCACATACTAAGAGTTTGTATAAAACAAAAATTTCTACCTCTTATTTCCAAGGATGGCCGAAACCTATACATGGTGGCCTAGGAAGTTTTGTTTCAACTTTTTGAAAGATGATCATGTATTTGAGCTTCTAGATCCCTCTTGATCTTAAATCTAAAGTCTTGAAAGGTTTGAAAATCTCTAGCTTATTTATCCAAGGATGGCCAAACCTATATGGTTTTGGACCTAGGATGCTTGAGTTCAACTTTCTAACTATGATCATGGATTTAGACCTCTTAATACTTTGTGATGCCAAACCTAAGAGTTTTCATCAAACAAAAGGCTTTTCCTCATTCTCCTAGGCTAGGCCGAAACTCAATGTTTTGGAGCTAGCATGTTTGAGTTTTCATTTTCCAAAATGATCATGGACTTGAAGATCCTTAAGACATTAGGATGCTAAGTCTAAAAGATTGGAAAGTTTAGAGATTTCTAACCTAGTTATCTTATGATGGTCGAACCTATGAGGTTTGTGGACCTAGGATATTTTGTTTTCTTTTATTTTCAATATGATCATGGATTTGAGCTCCTAAATACATTGGGATGCAAAATCTAAGAGATTGGAAGGTTTAAAGTTTTCTAACCTATTTTACTATACAAGGCCGAAACCTAACCTAAGAGTTTGAATGATTTTATTCAATATTTTCAAGTTATAACAAATTATCTAAGTCACCTAGAACCTAAGAGTTAAGTATCTAAAATCTTAGAGTGTGAAATGAAACCTAACTCTCATTAGATTTAAATGGCCGAACCTACCTAATGAGAACATAGATGAGTTTATTTGATTTAGTTGTTTTTATGTTGTTTGGTTGAAGGTGGTGTTAACACCTCGTGGTCGGATAACGAGGAGCTGGGAATTCGAGCTTTCAGTGATAACTCAGGTGGGGGAAAGAATCAACCTATCGTCGGAATCGATAAGTAGTAGATTATGTAGTAATTATGTAAGGCGACCTAAACCTTACTAGAAGTCAAATAATCGACAAGACCAGAATCGCTTTAAATTGCTTTTATAAAACATACATGGTGATTCGAGGATTGTAGGTTGATCGATATTAGGTTGATGTTTATACTGTTGATGGTTGATTTGAGTTTTATTACCTTTATTGAACTGATTTAGTGCTATGTTGATGTTTTGAAATATCTTTGATTGACTTGATGTTATGCATGATCTGTGTGGTATTTACTTTATGCTTAGTGGATTAAGCGAAGATGTATATGTGGTCTAAGAGATGAGCTGTTTTGGGCGTGAGGATCATGATGATTTTTAGAGGTGCCTAACCTATATGAAATATGTTAAAGAGGTGTTGTGACATAGAGCATGTGTTGAGGTCTTGATGAGAGGTTAAGGCACTAGGTTATGACCATAGGAGTCTGCGAGGTTCATAAGTTGTGTTGTTTCTATAACCGTATGTGAGACACATACAAGACCCGAAGTCCTTGTGGGACCGTCCAAAGGGTAAACTTAACTTGTGCAGCTACGAGTGTCATTGCTTTGCATGAGCACCTCTGGGAGTGGACGAGGTGTGCACCGGGATCATCGTGCAGCTGTAGTGTCATGCTTTGCGTGAGCGTTCTTACCATGGTGAAGGTGTGCACCGGGATAATCGTGAAGCTATAGTGTCATTGCTTTGCATGAGCACCCACGATCCGGGGTGTGCACCGGGTTTAATGTGCAGTTATAGTGTCATTGCTTTGCATGAGCATTCTCACCATGACCAAGGATGTGCATCGGGAATGGGACGTGTCGCTTGGATGACTGACCGATAACCATAACTATGATAGGGAAACCATAGTCATTTTCAGTATCAAGTTTTAGTTGCAGGAGTGAGGGTAGGATGGATATAAGAATATTATGGAAGATGGATGACTTGACTGATGTTGTGTCTGTGATAATTACTGTATAGTTTACTATGAATCTTTTCTGCTTTTGATGATAGAACTATTTCTTATCCCCTGTATATTTCTGTATGTTGTATTTTGTCTCCTTGTGGAACCATACGAGAAGACCTTGTGGATGAACGTAACCAGGAGGAGTTGCATGGAACTCCCTACGAACCAGATGCCGGAGGACGAGCTATGACCCATGGTGATTAGGGTCTAGTTAGTTATGGCCAGTGCGTCTGTGTCGTGAAGCTTTATCTTTCCGCTTATGTTTTGTATAACTATGCACCAGTTCGGGATCCTATTGATGGGATGCCCAAACAGATGTTTTGATAACTCGATGCTTTAAGTATGTTTAATATATTTATGTTTTCATATTCTGTTCTATATGAATCTATTTGCTTAAGAAATTAAGTTTCAATTTTTACGTAATTTTCAAGTTAAGCATACGATTAAGTAATTAAATAATGAGGTTTTAAACTAAATGACATAAAGGGACACAACGGGGTGTCTCAATAAGCTTGGGGTAGTTGAAAAGGATGTCGAATGTGAGGAGGACATGAGTGAACTTGAAGAGGTAGAGCCAAAGTATGTCCCTCCACCACCTTACCAACCCCCAATACCTTTCCCACAAAGGTTGGTCAAGAAAAAAGCAAGTAGAAAAAGAAACTAAAAGCTTAATTGAGGAGAATGATGCCATGATAAAAACTAATATGCCTCATAAACTAAAAGATCCAGGAAGTTTCTCTATTGCTTGCTCAATTAGAGAAGTAAAAGTAGACCAAGCCTTATGTGACTTAGGGGCTAGTGCGAGTTTGATGCCACTTACCATCTTTGAAAGGTTAGGATCCAAGGAGTTGAGTCCATCCAAGTTCTCTTTACAATTTGTGGATGGCTCAACTAAAACCCCTCTAGGCATACTAGAGAATGTCCCCATAAAGATAGGGAAATTTTTCATTCCTACCGATTTCATGGTGTTGGACATGAACGGGAATTCTAAATTCCCTTTCATTCTTGGAAGGCCATTCTTGGCCCCAGCTAGAGCAATAAAAGATGTAAAAAATGGTAAGCTCTCTTTGAATGTAGAGGAAGGTAGGGTGGATTTTGATTTGACTAACTCATATAACAACCCTCCTTTTAAGAGTCATGTGTGTAGGATTGAGATAACGCCTCCAAAGGTGAAGGAAGAGCTTAACATGGAAGCAACTCCCAAACTTTGCATGACAAACGATGCACCAAATAATGATGAAATCGGAGCTTCTCAACATGTGGAGTTAAAACTTCTGCCGGGAAGAAGTAAGGCCACGAAACTCAGAGTGAAAAGAGCAAAGCGAAAGCGCATGTGGCCATATGAACAAAATAGGCTCTTTGATGGACTTCCTTGGAAGAGAGGTGTCCTTGCACTTCCAAGCCCAGCTGATCCCGGTTGATCCAAGAGAAAAAAGATCACAAATTGATGGTTTTGCCAAGTATTTTTAGGTTATGAAGGCATGAAGAGCAAAAAGGCATGGAAAAATGAAGTAAGAGGAGATCATGGCCTACCCCTGATATCCATCATGGCCATGATGTGAGACCAGAATTGATCACGCCCAGGCCGTGACGGAGGTCATGGCCGTGATTAGCCAACAGCTGAAGATCAGAATGGAGCACGGCCCAACCGTGATAGCCCTCACGGGCGTGATGAGAAAGACCCAGAAGATCAGAATGTATCACGGCCTAGCCGTGATGGAAGTCACGGTCGTGAGAGTCCAGCTCCTATAGACCGAATTGATCACGCCCGGACCGTGATGTATATCACGCCCGTGATGGGGACTCGCTTGACACCGAACTGGTCACGGTCTGCCCATGATGAATGTCACGCCCGTGACACGCCTTTCCAAGACTCTTTGACTGGCATGTGAGCCGGCACCCTCCACCACCTCGGTGAGTTGTTCCAGTTTTCTCCTCTCTCCGACTTGATTATTTACATTGGGGACAATGTAAATAATCACATGATTAGATTGCCCCTTGCTTAGAGTATGCATCCAATTGTGAGAACTTTATGCCAAATGAATTGAGACAGTGAATTTTTGAACCCAATTTTTGTATTCTTGTGATAGGCTAAAAATAAAAATGCTTGAGATGATCTTCTAATAGTTGATAATTAGCATGTGGTTCCTTAGATTTGTGTTTCTTATTGATTTTAAACTACTAAATGTGAGATTTTTTGAGCCTAAAAGGGGTACTCACTAAATCTACCCCATCCTTTGTGATTGAGTGTTTTATTCCTCTTGGATTGTGTTCTCTAGAATTTGACTTGAAATCGTTTTGAAACTTAAAAATTTTTGAAAACATATTTGAAAATGATTGAGGCACTATGTATTTTTCTGGCCTTCTGAGCTTTGACTGATTAAATGCTGCCCCTTAGTTGCCCAATTTTGAGCCTAATAGAATAAAATGCTTTTCTTGGTACCTTGATTTATTTTGATGAATGATGCTTGGTATGACACCTTTTAAAGTATTGCAAAAAGGTAGTTTAAAAAATAAATTGTGGGATGAAAAAGTTTGAAAAATATTTCTCTTAAGTTGAAAATCTCCCCTTCTCTAAATAAATAAAATAAAATAAAAAATAATAAAAATGGAGAAGGGGATGAGAAAAAAAGAAAGAGAGAAAGAAAGAAAGAGAGAAAGGTGGAAAAGTGAATTAAATCCCAAAAAGGTATTTTAGAAGGTTGTCGTGCTTTGCATTGCTTGATATTTTGTTTAACCTTCTTGAATTTTCCCTTTCTTGATTTCCCCACCTAACAATTAATCCCATGGCACCATTACAACCAAAATAAAAGACCTCTTGATTCTTATGTGTTTTCATTAATAAAGTAGAGATTTGGTTTATAGTCAAGCTTATGGTAGGGTACCTTCCTTGAGGAAATTGAGTGAATTGTCAAATGTCCCTAAACACTTGAGTGAGGTGAGAAGAGTGCCCGAATTAGTGAGAGGTATGAATTTAGGGAACCTAAGCTTCTAATTGGACTTGAAATTGATTGTCTCTTGGCTTCTTATTGGATATTCCTGTTACTTGGATTTATTACTCGGGTTCTTGGTTCACTGCCCAGGCTTTGATTGTTTATCTTTTCTGGCCTTAGTTATTGCTTGAGGACAAGCAAAATCTTAAGCTTGGGGTAGTTTGATGAGTGTGATTTCACCTCATATTTCTTTATCATATTGCATGCATTTTCATGTAGTTTAAGCATTTTTAATTTGATTTTTGTTAGTTTTTACCTTGGAACGGGTAAGGTGGTTTTGTGGTGTTTGTGTGCATGAATTGAAGTTTTAAATGTTCAGGATCAACCATGATGGAGCTTGCATGAAGACAGAGCTTGAAAAGCAAGAAAACTGAGCCAAACAGAGCCCATCACGGCCTGGCCGTGATAGCCATCACGGCCATGATCGAGCAAGGCTGAAAAGAAAAGAACTCAAAAGTCAGAACCTGTCACGGCCAGGCCGTGATGGGCATCACGGTCGTGACAGGCCAACCAATGCCAAGTTTTCCAAGACAGAATCCGTCACGGCCTGGCCGTGACAGGCATCACGGTCGTGACGCGCAATATTTGGAATTTTAATTGTTTATTTAATCTGATTTTGTAACAGCTTGGGATTCAAGTTACCCTACATTATAAATAAGACTTAGAGGCTCGAAAATAGGATCTCAGGGCTGCTACCTTAGGCAAAAAATTAGGATTTCTCTTCTTCTCTGATTTCTTCTCTTCTCTTAGGTTTTCTTTTATGATTTTGTTAATCAAGCTTGCTATGAACATGGCAATGTTTGATTAGTCGTTTTTATTTCTAGGAATTGGGGCTATGCCCAAGATTTGTTTTATGTTATGAATTGACGTTTTACTTCTTGTTAATTTCAATTCGCTTTCGATTTAATTCCTATTGCATGAATTACTTGTGAATTTGGTGCGCACTTATTTGCATGTCATAGATACCCTAAGGAGGAACCTAGTGGTGAACTTAGGTATCGGATCTATAGGAATCAAACTTAGGACGTAAATTACGAGAGTTAGAAGCGGTCCTTCGAGGGTTCACTGAATTGTCACAAAGCTCAAAGGGTTCGATTTAAATTCAATTACCACGAGAGTAGGGGTTGGTTTAATTGGGCACGGTTCTTGTATCCCGAGAGGAAACATTAACTTATTTAGGATAAATTCACCTTCAAAGCAATTTCGATAATTAATAAGAGGGGTAGTCAATTTAGTAACACGAGCAGTCTTGTTGGTAACCCAATTCCTGGAAATCTCTTTTGATATTGAAAAATCCCATTGATTTGATTGCGATTTTGTTTGATTGCGTTTTAGATATTTGATTTGTTAGTTAATCTTTTAAAAACCAAATCTTTTTCTAGTCCAGTTTAATTGATTTAATAATTGATAGTTATTTAAGATCACGGTCCCTGTGTATTCGATCTTTTTATTACTTGAAGACGAAGCCATTCACTTGCGGATTCACGCCCATCAGCCACTAAAGATGCCTACTATGAAAAAAAAATGATGAAAAGAGAAAAACAAAGTTTGAAAGAAAGAAATAAAAAAATAGAAAAAGCCAAAAAGAGGAAAAGAAACAAAGAAAGTATACAAAAGTGAGAAAAAGGTAAAAGAGTAAGAAAGGAAAATGAAACAAGAAGCAACAAAAGAAAAAGAGAAAAAAAAAAGTTGTAAATAAATAAAAAGGGGAAATAGCACAAATTGTGTGCTTGTGTGCTTGTGAACTAGCTAAGCAAGGGAAGAAGCTCCAAGAGTCCACATTCCTTGAAGTCAAGGTAGTTTAGCCTATATCCTTAATTTTATCCACCCCCACCTTAGCCCCATTACAACCAAATAAAAGACCTCATGATATGTGTTGCATTGACATTTGTGATATGTGTTCTTAGCATCTTGTCAAGATTGGGATTGGGGAGTGTATGACGATTAGAATTGAGAGCAAATAATACCCTAGTGAGGATGAGTGAAACACTTGAATGAGAGGTTGCAAGGGACTTTCTTGTGCATTCAATGGAGCTAATTTTGTGGTATGTTTGATTGTCTTAAAACATGAAGCATGTGATCAATTGGAATTGATGCCTAATTGTGTGATGCTTGTGCATTTTGCAAAAGTGCTAGGTGGTTGAAGTGCATGAGTAATATGCTTCACAAGAGAATTGAACATGAAAATCCATTTCTCAAACCCTGATGTGAATCTAATTGTTTGCTTGAGGACAAGTAAAAACTCTAAGTTTGGGGTTGTGATGAATGTGCAATATATGTTAGTTTGGCAGTGTAAATAGGAATAAGTTTGTAAATAATCTTAGGATTTATGAATGAAAAGGATTATAAAATGTGCAAATTCATTGGATTAGAGTTTTGATCTTTTATATGAAAAAAATACTAAAAAAATGTTGAAAATGTGTGGGATTAAAAGTCTAGCGCTCGGCGCAAGTCCCGGCACCCGCCTTTAGCAGAATCACGTAAATGACAAGTGCAGGACCCAGATCAGCGCTCAGCGTACGTCCCGAGCGCCCAGCACAGACAGAAGGCTGCCAGGCCAGCGCGCAGCGCTATGATGTGGGCGCCCAGCGCTGGTTCAAACAGCAAGCACAGATTTCGCACGGTAACGGGGCGCCCAGCGCTGGCCAAGGGCGCTCAAAGATCGGGCGACCAAAAAAACTCTATAAATACGATCTTTGACAGATTAGAGAGGATCTTTTGCTCATTTTTACACATTTCTCACCTTGGTTCATCACTTTCTCTCCGTTTCCTTGAAGATTCAAGCTTGTGAACAAGATTTGGAGCTTCCATGGAGTCTTCCACACTCTTCCACTCAAGTTCTTCTCTCTTTTCTCTTTCTAATATGAGTAGCTGGATCATTTAGGTTAGGTTTAGGATGATTTCAATTTGAAGCTTGATGTAATGGACTTCTATCTCTGATTTCAATTCTATTTCATTCAGTTTGGCTAATCTCTTCTATGCTTAATTATTTTCTTGGATTGATCAACCTAGAATTGATTTTGGATTCAATTTCATAATTGGAAAATTGGTGATTGAGTTGGAAATGAAGTTGATTAATATTGTGATGTTGAGTCTAGGAATAGAACTACATTGCAATACATTCTTGTGAATCTAATGCTTAATGTTTGTTCTAATCTTGCATCACATAAGGGATTAGGGTTCTTGATTAGTACAAAAGGATTATCGCCTAAGGAATTAGGGATAAATCTAGGTTAGTGATTTGAATGTCAATTGAATGGAATGAATTGGAATTTGGATTGAATAAAGTTACATTAGGTGAAAATTGAGGTATTCCGATACCTAACCGTTTTTACCTATATTGAATTCATTCTTTAATTGCATTTGTTTCATTCATTGTTGTGACAACTTGTAACAAAATTTTCATAAAAATTCTTGGAACCATGATATTCATTGGTTCAAATATCAATTGCCTAGGCTACATTATTACTTGAACCACAATCCTCTTTGGGAACGATACTCTACTCTTACTTTATTACTTGTAGCGATTTGGTGCACTTGCCAAACCATCAACATTTAATTGTCTGTATTTTGGTAATAATGTGATGATCTTGGAAGGGGCGTCGCAACAAGCACCTCTCCTTATAACAAAAAGTGGGTCCTTTTCATTTTTTAATAAAAATTAGTTGTAAAATAAAGTAAATTATTGATAATGTAAGGATGCGAGTTTATTGGTAGGTCAATTTAAGAACTTTTTAGAAATTGTTGGGTTGGAGAGATGAGGTGCTTCAGTTATAAAAAATAAAAATACATGATGTGTAATGGTGGGACTCATTTAAGAATTTCAAAGTGGGGTGTTGGGATGAAGATGCTCTTAGATTAGAATAGATTAAATGGTGAAGATTTGGAGTAAGTGTTTTAAACTTACTCTTAGAGTAAGTGGATCCCTAATCATATTATATATATCAAACACTAGTGGAAATAATGTAATATACGGGAACGTTTTACGTCAGTTGACCATACGTTTGACGTTAAAAATGCGGCGGTGGCAGTTTTGTAAATATTAAATCACTATTTGCGTCAGTTGTGTAAAGAACTGACGTTAAAAGTGATTTTAACACTTTTAACGTCAGTTGTTTATACAACTGACGTTAAATGTGTGATTTTTACGGCAGTTAAACAAATAACTGACGTAAATAATTATGAAACTCTTTTTTTTTTTTTGTCATCTCCCTGTTGTCACTCTTAACGCAGATCACTCCATATAGTGCAGTTTATTTCTAAACCTTTTTTTTAAACAAGTTTATTTTTTATGTTAATTAATTAGCTTGAATTAGTAAACAAATTCTTGTGCAAATTAAAATAAATAAACACTTAACATAAAACAAGTTATATATGTATAATCAAATCGTATCTCATTGAAGCGATTCATAAGTTACAACTACATGATTAAAAGATAAAAAATTTCTGCAACATAGCACTAAAATATAAAAAAGTTTCGCTTCAACATCATTTTCTTCTCGGTCTGTCCTCGGAAACTCCAATGGATGCATTTCCTCCCTTACTTGAATTCCACTGATACTCCATCCGAAACCACTGTCACTTTGGAGCCAAATCAGAGTGAAGGGATGGGATGAAATAAGGTGAGGGAATCACATTACGTGATTCACCCAACCTTACCATCCATGTTACGTGATTCACTCAACCCCGGAAGTTTTTTGACCATTAAGACAGAGACCTTAAGTCTAGGTATAGGAAGAAATAACAAAAGTCTCGACCATTTTGTGAAGGAATAGAAAACACACGAAATATAGAGGAAAAGAGAAGATCAGACATTCTGACCGATCTGGAAGAATGGTACTTTATATAGAGAAGAGAGACTAGCCGATTTTCTCTAGAAAACCGATCTATAAACTTAATGCTTATTAAGAGGATTATAGGTTGCAATGTGCATGGGTAAGTAGCACAACAATCATGGGTAAAGTAAGCGATGAGTCAAAGGAATGAATGTTTTTGTAGAAACTTATACATTTTTAACGCCGCTTGTTTAATACAACCGACGTTAAAAGTGTTTTTAAAATAAAAAATATTTATTTTTAACGCCGGTTTTTATACAACCGACGTTAAAAGTGTGATTTTTTACTTGCTTAAATAAATAGCCGACGTAAATAATCCTATATCCCTATCTGAAATGCCTTTTGTCACTCTTAACACAAAGTCAATCCATATATATAGTGCAGTTTATTTCTAAACTTTTTTTAAACAAGTTTATTTTTAATCTTAATTAATTAGCTTGAATTAGTAAACAAATTCTTGTGCAAATTAAAATAAATAAACACTTAACATAAAACAAGTTATATATGTATAATCAAATCGTATTTTATTGAAGCGATTCATAAGTTACAATTACATGATTAAAAGATAAAAATTTCCCGCAACATAGCCCTAAAATATAAAAAAAGTTTCGCTTCAACATCATTTTCTTCCCGATCCATGTCCTCAAAAACTCCAATGGATGGATCGATGCATCTCCTCTCTCACTTGAATTCCATGATGCATCGTGAATCCACACTCACTAGCATAACAAAGCAAAGTGAAAGGGATCTTTGCATCACCTCCTTCACTGGAATCCCTTGATGCATCGTCTTGAATCCACAGTCACTTGGGGCAAAAGCAGAGTGAAAGGGATGGCTGGGATGAAATAAAGTGAGTAAATCACATTACGTGATTTACACAACCTTACCATCCATGTTACGTGATTTACTCAACCTCTAAGTTTTTGACCATTAGGACAGGAGACCTTTAAGTCTAGGTATAGGAAGAAATAACAAAAGTCTCAGAGCCATTTTGTGAAGGAATAGAAAATGCACGAAATATATATAGAGGAAAAGAAGAGGTCAGATATGATCGATACGAGAAGAATGGTACTTTATATAGAGAAGAGAGACTAGCTGATTTTATTGAAAACTCGATCTATAAACTTAATGCTCATGGGTAAGTAGCACAAAATAGTCAAAGGAATGAATAAACTTATACACTTTTAACGCCGCTTGTCTTCAACAATCGGCGTTAAAATTGTTTTTAAATAAAAGTATTTATTTTTAACGCCGCTTGTTTATACAACCGACGTTAAACAATGACTTTAACGCCGATTGCTTAAGAGAACCGGCGTAAATAAATGACCTTTAACGCCGGTTGTTTACAAACAACCGACGTAAAATGTTGTTTTATTTTTGGTTTTAGATTATAACGCTTACACCCGCGCTTCCTCGCACTTCGCTCCGACGCCTTTGTTCTTCTCTTTTCATCACGCTCA
Source organism: Sophora flavescens (assembly GCA_030762895.1). Classification (NCBI taxonomy): domain Eukaryota; kingdom Viridiplantae; phylum Streptophyta; class Magnoliopsida; order Fabales; family Fabaceae; genus Sophora; species Sophora flavescens. The sequence goes on along the minus strand of CM061062.1, from coordinate 130,030,700 downwards.
CTCTCACTCTCACTCTCACGCCCTAATCGCGAGCTCATCTCCACCGCAACCACCGCGTGAGGGCTTCTTCGCCACCACCGTGAGGTACACTCTTAACCCCTAACCCCTGTCTTTCCCGCCATTCTTTGCAATAACTTGACATCTCTCTTTTGCCCCTTCCCGCGCACTAACTCTCCTTGTCCCTCCGCTCTCAAGAACCACATCGCCACCACGGAGCTCCCCCCACCACCACGCGAGCACCTATTTCCGGTGAGTCTTTAGGGCTCATTTTTTTATTTTTGGTTTTCAGTGTATGTTGAAACCGTAGTCTCGTGTAGTTGAAACTTGAAACCGTGAGTTTGAGTTGTTTGGAATGTCTCTATTTTTGGTTTTGAGTGTATGTTGCTCTGCTGGTTGGTCTCGTCATGGTCGTGATGCTAATCACGGCTAGGCCGTGATCGCCCGCCTGTGAGGGTCCGGGATTGGCACGTTACGTAGTGATGGACATCACTGCCAGGCCGTGACCAGTTCTTGGCAATCTTCAAAAACTAGTTTTCAATCTCCCGTATTGTCCTTATATTGGATATATGTTTTGTATATCTACAGAACCTATCTAGTTATGGATCGTAGTTGGATGGTTTGTAAGTGCACTAGTGCTGAGTATTTGAAGGGGGCGGGAAAATTTATAGAATTTGCTCAAAGGAATGTTCCTAATAACCCATGTTAATAAATATATATTGTTTCTGAACAGGCATACATATGGATCAGTCGGATAGCCCACATGCACGGGAGGACATTGTGGGGCCTACGCAAGACCCGATCGCGCCTACGCCTGATTCTAGTGTAAGTTTATATGTTATATACTATCTTTAATCCTTCTTTTTAATGTAAGTTTATAATGTTACAACCCTCTATTTTATCATTTTTTTTTGTCCATACAGATATCACAGGCTCATAGGAAACGGGGTAGAGGAGCCACGTCGTTGAAGAAACTAGAGAAGGACAGCAAAGCCGACGGAAGCTTCGAGGTGTCCTTCAATGCTAATCTAAATGCCCGGGGACCCCGTGCTAAAGAATTTAATAAGTGGGTGTTTCTACAAAGCGGCAAAGACGTAAGCATCAACTACAACCATCGGAATGACGCTCCCGTAACGTTAAGGATCGATTTGGGAGGCTATCGCGTATTTTACCTTTACATTCGCTTGATTTACATTATTAGATAATTATCCGAGTTACAATCCATCCAAGTTGTTATGTATTTAATGTGTAGGTAGCTTTGGATCGTGCCAAATGATGAGGATCATCGTCAAAAATGTATGAAAATGGCATCAAAGCGTTGGAATGGGTTCAAGATGATCTTACCGGATACTATGTATCCGGGAAGAAGCGGCTTGATAAAATGTTCTCGGATTATCCCTAGATTGATCGGATACTTGGGATATGTTTGCTAGGAGTCGACGGGATGGAGAATTTCAGTTGGTTGATTAAGTTAATTTTGTATGTTTCTTATAGATCATTTAACCCGTATTTAATTATATGTTTTTGTTTGAATAGGCTAAAGCGAGATAAGGGTCGGCGAATTAGGCGAAGAACGCCCACCGCCACACCATGTCTCGGGGTGGGTACTCGGACTCGGATCGAGCGGATGATGGCGGATAGGCCGAGGCAAAGCGAGAAGAGCACTCTGCTAGGATTGAAAGAGGAGAAGTGCCTAAGGGCACACCATTAAGTCCTCCGTCGGACATCGACCGCGAGGATGTCTGGTTAGCCGGCCGCATGACAAAGACGGGATCTTTTAAAGTTGATGCCACTCGCGAAGTGGCAGATAAGATTGTAAGTAAATAATTAACTTGATTTCAATTTATATTTGTATAGATATTTTTAACACTTTTCACTTGCATGTTATTTCATTTTTTCATTGTAGATGGATTTTAAAGCATAATCCTCCCCAGTGGCTCATTCGTCCCTTCCGGACGGCGGGACGCTCTTGATGATCGCCTCGGGCAAGAAAGACCATCCGGTCGGGTTATCGGTGTTCCCGGGAACGTGACCATCAAAGAATATCATGGCAAGTCCGCTTCACGAAAGCGGGTGGTCGATGAAGCATCAATTTTGAATGACATTACTCAAAGACCTCATGTCCAACCCCGCTATTACAACACATCCGATGCAAAGCTTAATATCCAACCGAGATTTCAAGCGGCGCTTGCGAGAGAGCTTTCCTCCGTCGGTTCATCCTAAGACATCATAGGCATGCCAACCCTTCACATGTGAGCACAAAAGAGAGTTATAGTAGGGCACATGTGGAGGACGATGAGTTGGCAACTAGGGAGCGGAGTTGGAAGTCCAACGCCATGAGCATGAGTTGGAAATGAAAAGGCGTGAGCTTGAGTTGGACTCCAAACGACGTGAGCTCGAAATTTTAACAAAGGTATGTATTCATTATTAATGTCCAAATTTGTCAAATAATTACTTGTGTTTTTTTTTAATTATCAACAACTTATCTACTTTATTTTTCCTAAATTGAAGGCCAAGTCGACGCTTGTCGCCATTGCCACTGTCACTCGCTTGTTCTCACTTGGTGAGGATTATGCGTTTGCATTTTTGAATGTCCATTGGAGCACGATGGATGGGTGGCACGCCCGCATCAACAGAGGATATTTTCCTTCGTGGTGAAGATCTAGGAACGCTGCGCAAATAACATCCGGATGGCCAAAGACGGTTTTGAGTCTCGGTGCACCTAAGTTAATTTTAATTTTATAACTTATTTATTTTTTGTATTTTTCCATTTAATAATTTATTTTAATTTCAATATATATATTATGTAATTAACATCCACACCTTTTCATATCTTAGGTATCTCCATCGTCTTCAGCTTGATAAGGGCGTTGCATCAGTTTACGGCTTCTTTGCTGGCAATGCATTTAGTAAATACATAGGGAACATGTTGGGAGACAATTGGAAAGAATTATATCTGGCTCCCTACTGTATGAAAAGCCATTGGCGGTTGCTCGTACTTCACCCGTCTAGGCATACTGTCATATTCTTCTGCTCTCTCCACCAAAACCCGCCACACGAAGTGGTGGAAGTCAGAATACGTAAGTAACTAATCTTAAATTTAATTTAAGTTTTAATATCCGTTGTTTTTAGTTTATTACACACATGATATATGAATTTGTTAACCGACATGATTATTTGTTTATGATAATCGCTAAGGCGGGTAGCATAAGTTGCGCCAACGGAGAAGTAGGACTTCTAAGGCTAAAGCAAATCCTGAATGGACCTTCCTCAAGGTTTGGTAGTTTATTTATCAAATAATTAATATTATAATTACAAATTTATATGTATATTCAACTGACATTGAAATTAATTTTGTTTGTAGTCTCGATTTCAAATTGACGGGTGGTCGTGCGGCTATTATGTGATGCTTCATATGCTAAACATAGTCTCCGCATCTATTAAGGATGGATGGACTAAGGTAATATTTAAACAACTTGTTAGATTATATATTATAGTTTTGAAGAAGACTTGCGTTAATGTTATTGTTATTATTTGAACGTGTGTAGGCATTTAACGACCAATCGCCTCTTCAAGAAGATGAGTTTAGAGACTTGAGGATGCGCTTAGCTGAATTCTTCTTCAAGTATGCGGCTGAAAAAGGAATGGACAAGATACCTCCGCATTACTTAGATGAATAGTTTTTTTGTTAGACTTTAGAAACTAATTAATAACATGTATATATATATATACATATATATATATATATATATATATATATATATATAGAGACTAAAATTTATTTTTATATATAGATATATATATATATATATATATATATATATATATATACTTGTAGATAGTTATGTTTTTCCTATACATGGGTTTTGGTTTTAAGTCCCCCATTGTTCCTTTAGTATATTCCTTTTCGTTTTGTTAATATTGAAATTTAAGGGTAGTGTTTGCAATTCCAGAATGTGTGTGATATTCGTATTCTTAAGGATATTTCATGAATGCAGGGATAGGAGGGGAGTGATATTTTAAAACCGAATTTAAAAAAAAAAATTAACGTCAGTTGTATCAAACAACTGACGTTAATAGCATTTTATAAAATATACAGTAAACTATTAACGTCAGTTGAAATAAACAACTGACGTTAAAATTAAAACCTTTAACGTCAGTTCTTTAACACAACTGACGTTAGATTTAACAAAATTAACGTTAGTTATGTTAAAGAACTGACGTTAATAGTTTTATTTTTAATGTCAGTTGTTTAAACAACTGACGTTAAAATATTAACTATTAACGTCCGGTATTGTATTCGCGAGACAATATTCTGACGTATAAAATCAATTTTAACTAACGTAAAAAGCACTTATTGCACTAGTGAAAATTGATTTGATAATAATATTAAACGCTATATTCATTGAATATAATATAAAGATATGTATATTTATTACTATTAAATATTATATTAATTAAATTTGGTATATCAAATATTATAATTACATACACATACATAAAGTTAACTTGAGATTTGAGAGGCATTAATGATAATATTGACTACAATATTTGTTTATTTTTTGACAAACATTGACTACAAAAATGAAGATACTACATAAAAGATTATAAAAGTATTAAATTTCATAAAAATGTCTTCATGACATAGTATAATAAATTTGAATGATGTTTTTCAACCTTTCATTAAACAAAATTTTCACCGTATTTACATATATAATTTGCATTTAACTATCGTATCAAGTATATTAACATAAATTAAACTTGTATATAAGTATGAAAATTTTAAAAATAAAATATTAAAATTTAAGTTAATCTACTTATGAAATATGTTTATACAAGCAACATAGCAATTAATGTGGTAAAATTTTTTTACAATTATTGTCACCGCGTTTGATGGAAAAATACATATATTACCTAAAAATATTGTTTAAAATAAAATATTGGTTTAATTACTCAGTAGGTCCCTGAACTTTTTGGGAATTTTCAAATTGGTCCCTGTATTTTGAAAATTTGTAATCTGGTCCCTGAACTATTATTTTATTTGTAATTAGGTCCTTATGTTAGTCAAGTGTTAGTCAACTGTTAATGATAAGCAAAAGTACCAATTTGCCCTTCTTTAATAAATCCCTAAATCCCAATTTTATGATTCAAATCCTTAACCCAGTAACCATTTCGTTCCCTGTTCCTCTTCTCTTTTGCGTGGTCCCTTCCCCTTCACCTACAGCCACCGCTTGCGACCCAGCTATCAGCCACCACTTGCGACGCCTACAGCCACCATTTGAGACGCAGGTACGCGGTCCCTAGTGGTCTCTACTGCGCGATCGCTTCTCACCATTTGCGGCCTGTTCTCGCACCCAGCGAACCAAGCTAACCAGAGCCCCTGTTCGCACGCCGCTTTAGTCTTGTTCATGGCTGTTCATTCTTTGTCCTTGTTCATTCTTCTTGCATTCCTTGTTCATTGATTTTATGGTATTTGTTTAGGATGTATTTTGTTAGGGTTTTGATAATTGTCCTTGTACTCTGTTAGGGTTTTAATGGAGGAACCGAAATTTGAAGTGCAACTTCATCATGGAGGTCAGTTCTTGAAGGGGAGATTTGGTAATGAATATCTTGGAGGTAGGACCATTAAATTGTAGTTTGACTTGGATCACTGGTCACTCCAAGAGTTAACAGCTGAACTGAAGCAGTTAGGGTACAGGGGATATGTGAAGATTTGGTACTGTGAGCCAGGAAGATGCATGAATAATGGGCTAAAGGAACTTAAGACAGATTTTGATTGTATGTCAATGGCAAAGTCTGTGCTGAGCACAGTAATGAAGGAAGTGGAAGTATTTGTGCTCCATGGTTATAAAGAAGGTAATGACGTTGAATTAACTTCAAATGATCCAGACTACGTGTCGACTGAAGATTATGATGAAACTGATGATAGCAATAGTGATCAAAGTGTTGAGGAGGTTATAATCGATGATAGTGCTGATGATGGTGAACATGATGATTATTTTGAAGCTAAAGATGATTATTTTGAACCCAGAAGAGGAGGTGTTGCACCATATGTGCCGGCCAATGCCAATGCGGAAACTGAAGGTGAACCTATTGTGATCAATGCCACTGCTAAAACACAAGGCACCTGTTGTGGTTAATGCTATTGTTGAAGCAGAGGCTACAATTTCAGACGGATATGAATCTGAAGCTATATGTAGCATGGATGGATCTTCTGATGATGAACAAATCAAACCTAACAATGACATGTACAATCCGGCAGAGATGTGCATGGACTATAAGTGGAAGGTTGGCACTGAATTCTCATCAACCAACCAATTCAAAGAGGCTATGAAGGAATGGGCATTGTTGAATGGGAGGGATATAAGGTATGTTAAGAATGACAAGACTAGGTGTAGAGTGAAGTGCGTAGGGGAATTTTGTGATTGGATGGCATTTGTTAGCACAGTTGGTAATGAGTTAACTTACAGGCTAAAGACATATAAAGGGGAATACACTAACATTTAAAGGGTATCTAGCTTCTTCTGATTGGGTTGCAGATAAATTGTTTGCCACAATGAGGGTGGATGAGAAGAAGATACTTTCTCTTGTTATCCAAGACGTGAAGGAAAAGTACATGGCTGAGATCTCGGTTACAAAGGCATATTGGGCAAGAAGGAAGGCTCTTGAGCAACTAGAAGGTCAAGCGGTTGCACAATACTTGAGAATTTGGTATTATTATGAAGAGGTTAGAAATAAAAATGTGGGTTCAACACTAAAAGTGATGGTGGATCGACCATCAATAACACACGAGCCATGTTTTCAAAGATTATACATGTGTATAGATGCTGTGAAGAAGGGTTTTTTGGCTGCTTGTAGACCTATTATTAGATTTGATGGGTGTCATCTAAAGGGTCAATATGGACAGCAGTTGTTGGTTGTCGTTGCAAGGGATCATAATGATAACTACTTCCCCTTAGATGTGGTTGTAATTGAGGCCGAAACGAAAGACTCATGAGGTTGGTTCCTGACACTCTTGTTACAAGATTTGTGCTCTCAAGGGAAAAGGAGATTTGTTTGGATGTCTGACCAGCAAAAGGTATGTTTCTCCCTGTTATAAAATACACTTAATAACTGTTAATGACTGATAGTTACTATTTTGGCTGTTTTAAGATGTTAGTAGCTGTCTTGGGCACTTTTGGACTGATATATGACTTATAAACTGACTGTTAATGACTGCTTTTAGTTGCTATTTTTTATTGTTTTTGGTTGCTGTTTTTGTCTGTTTTAAGTTGTTAATGACTGTTTTTGACTGTTTTGACTGTTAAAATGAGTGTTAAACTGTTTTGACTGATAAATGGACTGGTATCCATGTTAAACAGGGACTTATCCAGGTCTTTGAAGAGATGTTGCCTGGTGTTGAACACAGGTTTTGTCTGCGACATCTTTATGCCAATTGTAAGAAGCAATTTGGTGGATGGTCAGCTTTAAAAGGCTTGATCGTGAGTTGTGCAAAAGCACTATATGTTCAAGAATGGGAGAGGAAAATGAAGCAGCTACAAGTTACAAAAAAAGAGTGTTATGACAAGATGATGACAATTGATCCTAGATGTGGACTAGGTCCCATTTTAGCTTTTACTGCAAGAGTGACATGCTAATGAATAACATTTCTGAAGCTTTTAATGGGAGGATACCGGAGGCCAGAGACAAGCCTATTCTAACCATGCTGGAGTGGATTAGATGCTATTGGATGAAAAGATTTTTGGCTAAATTGCAGTTTTGGTCCCCCTGTTTTTCAATTTGGCGAAAATGGTCCCCCAACTTTTTTTTTTGGCGAATTTGGTCCTCTTAAAATTCAAATGTTACGAAAATGGTCCCTCCGTCAGGATTCCGTCCAAACAGTAATGGAGGTTGGTGACGTCGGGGTCAGGGTTTTTTTGTGGGTTTCTTGGAGAAAAACTATTTTTAAACTTGGAGCAAAACTTAGGGTTCTTCTTCTTCGATCGTGACTGTGTGTGGGGCTAGGGTTCTTCACTTTGTCTTCGAATCTCTGTCTGCGAAACTTAGGAGAGGACACCACCTACACATTCTCAATTTGTTGAAAACCGTAACCCCTAACAATGTAACCCCAAACAAAGACCTACACATTCTCTAATTTTTGAACTAAAGAACCCTTGTATTTCTAGAAAATTACAAATCAATAAGACCCTCACCATACGGGATAAAAATCAAGCTCATTGATATCTCTAAGCATTGACCCCCATTCTTCTATGCCCCTCCTTGTGTATGTATGCGTTTGTTTTGTCAAAATGCTCCCTCATTCTTCTCTCGTCTTCGTCAATCAGATCATAAATCAAGGAACCACGATGGTGGTGGAAGCTGGGTTGCGTCTCACCCGCGCCGCTTGATTTTCGCGTCTCCACCGACATGGGTTTTCGCTTCTCGCAGGCATGGGTTTCTCTGTCTCCACCAGGTATGGGTTTTCCATCCATGGTGGTCAAAGTTCGAAGACGATGATAATGGAGGAAGAAGCACGAAGAAGAAGACGCAATTGTGGCCCTGCAAGGAAGAAGCTTGAAGACGATGAAGGGAGGAAACCCACATGGGAACGCTATTAGACTTCTGTGGTTCTTTATCCAAAGACCAAAAGTTACTTTTTTTTTATTTTTATTTCTAACTTTTTAAAAATAATATTCAATATTATTTAAAATATTAGTTAGCAGTCACGCCACCAACCTCCCATTCTTGTTTGGACTTAATCCGACGTGGGACCATTTTCGCAACATTTGAATTTTAAGAGGACCAAATTGGCCAAAAAAAAAAAGTTGGGGGACCATTTTTACCAAATTGAAAAAACACGGGGACCAAAACTGCAATTTAGCCAAGATTTTTTGAGAAGAGGACTAAGGGTGTGAAGTACAAAGGGAAGATATTGCCTAAGCCTAAGAAGAGGTTAGATGCAGAAGTGATTTCCCCAAGAAATTGGACAGCTACGTGGGGTGGAGAACTGAAGTTTGAAGTGGAGCATAACAACAAGCACATTTTCGAGAAGTTTGTAGTTGATCTACATAGAGGAAGCTGTAGTTGCAGATTTTGGGGGTTGACAGGTTTACCTTCCCAGCATGCTTGTAGTGCAATATATTGGAAGGGAGAAAGATCGGAGGACTATATAAGCAACTACTACTCACCTTCGGCCTATGTGGCTTGCTATAGCCTAGTGTTGAACCCAATAAATGGGGAGAATCTATGGCCAACTATGAACATGTACAAGATTCTCCCTCCAATATATAGAGCGGAACCAGGGAGACCTAGGAAGTTAAGGAGGGGGGAACATGATGAGAATCCAAATCCATCTAGAAGTACAAGAATTGGCACACAGTTAAGGTGCTCGCGGTGCAAGCAAATTGGGCACAATAGAGCTTCTTGCAAGCAACCTACTGTTGAAACTCAAGGAGGTAAAATTTGAAACATTTATTTTTTTTCCATACTTATGTACATGATATCTGTAAAATTTGAACATTTGTGTTGCAAATCCAGGAGGTGTACCTGCTGGATCTGGTGCCCAAGCTACTGGAAATGGTTCACAAGTTGCAGATTATGGTTCTCAAACACCTGCAACTGTTGGATTTGGTGTTGCAGCCCCTGCACATGCTGTAAATGGTTCCCATGCACCAGCAACAGGTTCCCAAACACCTGCACCTAGTTCCCAACCTGCTGAATGTGGTGTTGCAGCCACTGCACATGCTGGAAATGGTTCCCAAACTCGTGTGGCTGGTTCCCAAGCACCTGCAACTACTGTAAATGGTTCCCAACATGTTGAATGTGGTGTAGCAGCCCCTGCACCTGCTGTAACAGCACTTACAACAACACTTACAAGTTCAGGTATTGGGAGACGAAGAGGGAGAGTCGTGTGGGTCCCTCCTGGATCTACTAGTACATCTCAACGTAGTGTCGGAAGAGGGGAAGGAAAAGGGAGGGCTGCCATAGCTCCAGGTTTGAGAAGGCCAAAGCTCCCAACAAAGAAGAAGAGAAGTGATGTTGATACAATCAATGCACTTCAACCACCTCCAAACACCCAATGAATACAGCTGTGTGGGTCCACAGTTTTTTTGTAAAGATTCCATCTAGATCGGTGATAGGATATGTTGTGTGGCTGTCATGTTTGGGACCACACCTTTTTGCAACTTTTGATTTTTTGTTGATGGAATACATAGTATAGTATTTTAATATGTATTGGATAATTGTTAGACCAATGTTTCTTTTAAGGCTTATGATATATGATGTTATATAGGACCACTTCATAAATAGTGTTCGTTTGCCTTTGCTTTTGGATATCAGACTTGTATTTTTTTTTGTTTTCAATGTATTTTGTTTTCACTAACTCACTAACAGTTGACTAATAGAAGGACCTAATTACAAATTAAATAATAATTCAGGGATCTGATTACAAATTTTAAAAGTATAGGGACATATTTGAAAATTCCCAAAAAGTTTAGGGACCTACAGAGTAATTAAACCTAAATTATTTGATCAAAAAATTTAACAAAAATATTTTTGACCCTTTTATTATATTTCTAATTAAAAATAATTTATTTCTTGATATATTTATTTTTATAATAAATTTAACATATATTTCATAAAAAAAAATTATAAATATTATAAAATATACAACTTTAATAAACCCGTGATGTAGCACGGCATTATTTCTTGTAAATAAAAATGGTTTAATTATTGAAGTTGATCCCTAAATTATTTGAGAATTTTCACCAGCCCCTCGAACTAAAAAAATTTAATTAGCCCCCGAACTTATATAAAAGTTTCAATTGGGTCCCTGAACTAAAAATTTATAATTGGGTCCCTAAACTTATATAAAATTTTCAATTAGGTCCCTATAGTAAAAGGTGTATTTATAAAATAAAAAAAATAAAATGATAAATGATGAAATTTAAAAAAATAATATTGTTTGACATAATAATAAAATGACAAAAGATGAATATGAGAAAAAAAACTCACTATTTAAAATAATAATAATAAATAAAACTTAGTGAGAAAAACTATTTTTAACATAATAATTAAATAAAAATAAATAAATTTGAGAGACAAAAATTAGTTCTTGAAATGATAATAACAAAATAATGAAATATGAAATTGTGATAGAAAATTCATGTTTTATAACAAAATATTAAGTTATTAAAATGAGCCAAATATTTAATATTTGAAAATTGAAATAACATTAAAATAATAACAATAGACATAGCAAGCAAAAATATTACTTAAGAAATATTAAAATAATTTAATAAAAACCTCAATTAAAATGTAAAATAACATAATAAATAATAAAATAAACTAAATAACTCAAAATAAAATTGAGAATCAAACTTAGATGTGATATTTATTTAACTGGATTCTTTATTTTATTTTATTTTCAAACAATAACTTTGTTGTTAATTGAGGTTTATTTTTATTTTATTTATATTTTTTTATTGAAGTTTATCAGTTTAATCTCTTATTATTATTATTATTATTATTATTATTATTATTATTATTATTATAATAAATAGTGAGGTTTTTCTTTCATATTCATCTTTTGTCATTTTATTATTATATCAAACAATATTTTTTTCCTAAATTTCATCATCTATCATTTATTTCTTTTTATTTTATATAATCACCTTCTTACTCTAGGGATCTAATTGAAAATTTTATATAAATTGCAGAACCAATTAGAAACTTTTTAGTTTAGGGGCCCAACTGAAAATTTATATAAGTTCAAGGACCTAATTAAAAATTTTTTTAATACGGAGAACTAATTGAAAATTCCCAAATAATTCATGGACGAATTCGATAATTAAACCAATAAAAAAATGTTACCTCGCGCGGTGCTTCCGCCACTCTCTGTCGCACGGCTCTATGTAGAGAAATGAGAGAATAAGGTGTTGAAGAGGAGGGGGTGGAGAGTGTAAAACCAAAAGGGGTAGGGGAACTGTTTCAGTCAGGGAGGGATAAGGTGGGATGGGGTTAGGGGTATTTAGGGAATAACAGGGGAAAAAAATAATTAAAAGAGGTGGTAGAATGAATTGGGTAGGTGCCAAAATTAAAAGTCCTCGTACCATTGGAAACATTAAACTTGGCCCAAACGAGAAGAACTAAGCCCACAACAAAAACAAACCTAGACCCTAAAATAAATAAATAAAAATAGCAAGAAAAGCTTTGCTCCGTTCATCCTAATTTAGTGTATCTAAATATTCTCACTCTGATAGATGTGTCAAGTGTAGTAATATGATTAACCTCCATGCTCCATTGTTATATAAACATGCTTAATTTTAATTTATACTACTCCCAGATTAACAGAACCGCAACACATCAATTTCCAGTAAATATAAAAGGCATACGCGTTTAAGTTAAGAAAATTTCATTGATGATTTCCTCGCCCAAATCTTACAAAGATATCATATGAAAGCCTTAGGCCTTAGCCAACAGATCCCTCAACAGGGTCAATAATTTGCACCACCATAGTAAATAAAAGCTCTTATTATTATAGTTACAAACAAGTTCAGTAATCAGGATTTGCCAAAAGGTAACCCTCAACGAACTTCACAAGCCCTTCAACCTTGGCTTGCCCAGCCTTCAGCTCCTCCTCGCTGAGCGTAGCATCGCCTTTGGTGAAATACTGGACACGCACCTTCCTAATGGATCCTCCATTTGGTCCTTCCACAATTTGGCTCTCGAATGAGATCTTCTCCAATGTGTCAGCCAACCCACTGCCCTCAATTATGCTGAAGTTGTATACAAAGGTAGCCTCATCAATTGCATCAACTCTGTGCAGCACATACTTGGTTTTGTCACCTGTCCCCATTAAATTCATTATTTCACATTTCTTTAAACAATAACCAATTTCATTAATTTTTTCATATAGCAAATTAATCAAATGATACTTCGGTTAAGCATATCATTGTTACAAAGTATTCATCTTCGCACCGGGAGACTTAGATGGCATTCAAATGTTGTCTCTTCTCAACTAGATTTTTTTCATAAACAAGAGTTAGAGTCGAATCTTTGACCACTCATTTAAGGGATCTTAGTCCGTTACTATTTCGATCAACCATATATTGCAAATTAAAAAAATTAAAGATATGTTTATACTGAAAAATAATGTACTTAATTTTTTTTTAACCAATATTCTTAAGATATTAATTAACAAAAAAAAGTTATATAATTAGTTTTAAAAAGGTAGGAGTCACTGACCTTCAATGGTGGTGAGCTTCTTGATGGTTCCAGGACCACCATTTCCTTCAGTGATTTCAATACTCTGGATGACCTCCACAATCTTAGGGAAAAGGTTATGAAAATCTAATGCCATGGCTTTGAAAAGCCTAGTAGGAGGCACAGCAGCAGGGGTAGCATATTCCTGAGTAACAACACCCATGATGAAGATGAGAATTAACACAAAGGAGCAGTGATATGAGAAAAGATATTAATATTGGAATGGTTGCTTTGCTGTTTCTGAGCAATGAATAGAGCAGATATTTATAAAGGATTGGCTAGCTGGTGTTTGTTGCATGTTCTGTAGTGTACTGATGGTGTGCCTGGTTAGGTGAAGAAAGTCATTAAGTGTGGTTGGTGAAGTCTCTTTCCTTCTACTAGTTGGAATTGGAATTATATTTGGTAGTGATGAATACTAGCGTCAAAGAGGGATTACTCTGATTGGTCAGGTCAAAGAGGGCGAACTTGAAATACAATGCACGGACAAATGTGTTGACGATGTTGTCCAAGGGTGTATTGCATCAAGGGGAAAAAACCTTAATTACAGTTTTTTTTTTTTTTTTTTTTTTTTTTCATAATATCTTCCATGTGTAAAAGGATGACAAAACTTTCCTCAAGAGTTTTAATTTATTAAACTGAAAGATACCGTACCATCTTATCTAAGTGTTCTTGGATTGGTTTGTGTAGTTTTACGAATGAATAATTTTGATCTATGTAGTTTCAACTTTTTAGTATTCAAAAGAATTATCTCTAATTTTAAAATTGAACAGTTAAAATTTTATTTGTTTTCTAAGTTAGAATAAGACTAACTACAAATATTTAATAATAACTGAGGAGAGAGATATAATAAATTAAGAGTTATGTTAAATTATGTTGTTATATATTCAAAGTTATATAATAAAATTCAACTGTTATGAAAAAAAAAATTCAACATCATCATTGGTCTTATTAAAATCATATAATTAAGGGTTTTTTTTTTGTCTAAACCCAGTATATCCCAATACTGTCAATGAATAATTAATCACTATTTATGAGACGTGACTTTCGTTGGTCAAACATTATTTTCACACTACAGGAATCGAAAGTAACAAATGTTTAAGAGTATTAGTTAAAGAATTTAAAAAATATTTTTTTTTAGGAATATAAATATATATTACTTTTAATATAGGATTTAATTGGTATATACTGACAGTGTAAAGCTTTTTTGCATTATCAATCAATCAGAAATTGATATTCTATTATAAATGCTTGGTTTTTATCCTAACCACCTTAAAAGTCGTGAATTACATGATTTCTGATTGGTTGTCAGTATAAAAATCTTTATATTGACACTACATATAAATTAAACTCATTAATATATTATATATATGAATTGAGATTATCTTCTTTTTTTCACCAAGGACATTCTCCGGTCAATTGCTATAGATTAATCTCTTTTGAGGAGTAAAGATCATTTTCTTTTATTATTTCATATATTTACTAATTACTATCATGTTATAAAGAAAGGAAAGAAAAATTAAAATTAAATGAAATTACACTCTATCTTTTAATAATATCTTATTGGTTTAATTTATATATGCATTGTCGATCAGTAAAAGTTTTTTACATAAACATTCAATAATATCTTAATAAATCAGTATCAATATTATTTCTTTCTTTTAGTTATTAAAATAAAAATATATATATTAAAATATTAATGAATTTCAGTACAAAACTTTTTATATTAAGAGTGTATACCAATTTAATCAATATCTTATTTCTTAATTAATTAATGTCTTGACTAGCTGCAAGAGGGGCTGCTAGCAATAATTCAAAGGAATTTAATATTATAGATATACAGTATATTCCAAACCTCAACTTACACGGGAAGAGAAATTGAAAATACAAAATTGAATAAAAAATTGGAAGGACAGACGGGTAAGCAATTTTTGGTACAAAAATGGCTAAGCTTTGACTTAGAAAACGATAGCAACCTTAAAATAAAAGGTTCCGTTGCTTCAACGTCGGCTACTCATGCCGACCGATTTTAAAGTAAAGTGCCTATTCCTGGTGCCCCCGAGCTACCGTTACTACAAATCCAGTTTGAAATAAGTGTCCACTGGACTTCAAAATTGAGTTTTATGAAAGCAAAATTTTTTAGTTTTTTTATCAAAAATAATTGATTCTGAATGTAGGACTCATAAAATTCTATATATTTACATCTCAAAAGTGATTTTATTTTATCATTCAAACAAAATTAATTCTTCTAAACTCACTTTTAAAATATTATTCTCAAATACAAATCAATTTTTTCAAACTCCATTTTTTAAAATTAATTCTTCCAAAATCAATTTTTTCAAAATCAATTCTATCAAAATCTAAACCAAACCGACCCAAAATGTTTCACAATCCTAAATTTAAAATTGCTTTGGGCATACTTTTTATTTTGAGTTTAATTTGTATATACGGTTAGTGTAAAGTTTTTTACACTGTCAACCAATAACAAATCATGGTATAAATGACTTTTAAGGAGATTTGGATAAGAATCAAATATTTACAATGACGTGGTGATCTATTATTGGTTGACAATATAAAAAACATTTACAATAATAGTATATATCAATTAAACTCTTTTATTTTTAACAATTTCACTAACAACTGTTTTAAGGTGATGATTAAGAATAGACAATAATTTCTTTTATTGAAACGTTAAACATGTTATTTTTTATTCCATTAAATATACCATTTCAACATACTTCTCATTTAAATATTTTCAATTAAAACTATACGAGGTCACAATTACTTTATAGCTATATGAGCATTGAGCAAGATATCTTTCTTTTAGGGAAATTAGGGTAAGGATATTTTTGGGTCTAACATTAGCTTAAAACTGGGAGGACTCGTAAATTGTATTTATAAAAAGACTCTGTAATTCAAAGTTTATCTATTGATCAAGTTTTAGGTAATTGTTTTTAATTATTGATATGTTTTTATATAAAATCAATGGCCCAAATTCAAGGCACATCCGCAAAGTGGCGGATCTTGCTTAAAAAGTTTAGGGATGTCACTAGACACTAATCAATATGCATTTAAATTTCATAATTAATCATGCATAATTTTTCAATCACTCAAATATGTAAACTAAGTAAATGTGTAATATATGAAATTCTAGTTAATATTTGCTCATCTTGCAATAATGCAATGTGTACAAGAGAGATTAGAAAGCTAGGACCAATTGCGTTGAGAAGAAGAAACATACACTATCTCCAGTTTCGAAGTTATATAAAATCAGCATTAGTGCACATGCTTTCTTTTGTTCTTCACATAGCTCAGTTTTGCTGTTGGAGAATCTATGGGTCATCTTTATTTCCGTGTCCTAGGTCTTCTAAATTTAGTTTTTTCTTCAAGCGAATTGGATTTTGATTGGGCTAACTTTGCTCGAAGCGAATTTAACAGAAGTTACCAAAGCCCAAAAATTCAATCCATCCATTCTCGCAAACCAAACAAATGTATGCTCGTGGATGTCTGCTTTTTCGGCCCACTTCGATGCCTTTTACTGGTTCGGATAACACCCCTCTTAGAGTGAAATTTAACATTTGTTAAATTAAGGTTTAATTACTGAGCTAGTCCCTGAATTATTTAGGAATTTTCAATTAGGTCCCTGAACTTATATAAAATTTTCAATTGGGTCCCTGAACAAATTTTTTTAATTGGGTCCCTAAAGTTATATAAAAAATTCAATTAGGTCCCTAAAGTAAAAATGCGACTATATAAAATAAAAAGTAATAAAATGATAGATGATGAAATTTAGGGAAAATAATATTGTTTGACATAATAATAAAATGACAAAAGGTGAACATGAGAGAAAAATCTAACTATTAAAATGATGATGATGATGATGATGATGATGATGATAATAATAATAAAATGAAAAATAGTGAGAAAAATTATTGTTTAGCATAATAATTAAATAAAAATAGATGAATACGAGAGACAAAATTTAGTTTTTGAAATGATAATAACAAAATAATGAAATATGAAATTGGGGTAGAAAATCTATGTTTTGTAACAAAATATTAAGAGGTTAATTGATAAACTTCAATTAAAAAATATAATCAAAATAAAATAAACTTCACTAACAACAAAGTTATTTTTTTGAAATAATATATAAAATAAAGAATCTAGTTAATTTAATATCAGGTGTCAAAAAAAAAGTTAAGTTAATATCAATCTTAGTTTGATTGTCAATTTTATTTTGAGTTATTTAATTTATTTTATTATTTATTATGTTATTTTATATTTTAATTGAGGTTTTCTCTAAATTATTTTAACATTTCTTAAATAATATTTTTGCTTGCTAAGTCTATTATTGTTTTTTTTTTGAGGCAAAGTCTATTGTTATTTTAATGTTAATAACTTAATATTTTGTTATAAAACATGAATTTTCTAGTTCAATTTCATATTCATTATTTTGTTATTATCATTTCAAGATCTAAATTTATCTCTCGAATTTATTTATTTTTATTTAATTATTATGCGAAACAATAGTTTTATCACTGAGATTTTATTATTATTTTAAATAGTGAGTTTTTTCTCTTATATTCATCTTTTGTCATTTTATTATTATGTTAAATATTATTATTTTTTAAAAAAATTTATCATCTATCATTTTTTTATTTTTTATTTGTTAGATTCACCTTTTTACTTTAGGGACCTAATTGAAAATTTTATATAAGTTTGGGGACCCAATTTTAAAAAATTTAGTTCAGGGACCCAATTGAAAATTTTATATAAGTTCAGGGACCTAATTAAAAATTCTCAAATAGTTCTGGGACCAACTCAATAATTAAACCTTAAATTAACTTGATGAGTGAAAAAGTTAATAATTCCTAGTAGTCAATTATAGATTTATATTACGAGAGCAACTCATGCTACTAGTTATCTAGGTAAGGTAACAATTACTTTATTGATTGTTAATGCTTGTATCTGAAACTTGCTTAACTTGCTATTAATCTTTAATGGCTTAATCAGTTTCTGTATTTCGTTATTACTGAGTTTTGAACCCGAACGTATTCTCTGAAACAATTCTGAATCAATCTTTTTTATCCTCAGCATCCTTCTATTCAAGATTTTATATAAACCCTTCATTGATTTTGTAAAAGATCTTGAGGCCACAAATCCGCAACTCTGATTTGAAAACTTTGTGAAAAGTTTTTAAGAGAGAAATATTTTAAATAATAATCAATTCACCCCCCCCCCCCCCCCCCCAAAATTGTCTAAAGCACTATATGGCCTAAAGCAAGCTCCTAGAGCTTGTACAAATATATATTGATGATATAATTTTTGGTGCTACTAATGAGCAGTTGTGAAATGAGTTTGCAAGTCTTATGCAGAGTGAGTTTAAAATGTCAATGATGGGTAAGCTGAACTTTTTCCTTGGAATGCTGCAAATAAAGCAAACTGAAAATGGAATCTTTGTTAGCCAAACCAAGTACTGCAATGAGTTGATCAAGAAGTTTGGCATGGAAAACACTGAGGAGATGGCTACTCCAATGAGTACCTCCTGTTATCTGGACAAGGATGAGCAAGTTAAACTTGTTGATATTTCTAAATTTAGAGGGATGATATGCTCACTACTTTATCTTACTACTAGTAGGCCCGATACCATGTTTAGTGTATGCATGTGTGCTAGGTATCAAGAAAATCCAAAAGAATCACACTTAACAGCAGTTAAAAGGATAATTAAGTATCTGTTATGAACAAAAGACATGGGATTATGGTATCCTAAGGGAGCTACATGTACTTTAATTAGCTATTCAGACTCTGATTTTGCGGGTGATAAACTAGATAGAAAGAGTACTAGTGGAACTTGCCATTTACTAGGAAACTCATTAGTATCATGGTTTAGTAAGAAACAATCTAGTGTGGCTTTATCCATATTAGAGGCTGAATATATAGCAGCCGGTAGCTATTGTGCACAGGTTTTATGGATGAAACAACAATTAGTTGGTTATGGTGTGCAACTAAACCAAGTTCCTATTAGATGTGACAATACGAGTGCAATTAACTTAACTAAGAATCCCATAATGCACTCTAGAACTAAACACATAGAAATCAGGCATCATTTCATTAGAGATCATATACAAAGTAGAGAAATTGAGATTGAATATGTTGATACAACTAAGCAACTTGCTGATATCTTTACCAAGCCCTTGAACAAGGAAAGCTTCTTTTTCATTAGAAGAGAATTGTGCATAATTGATCAATCCTACATCTAATCTCTATCCCTCTATCATGAACAATTTTATATGCTATGTTTGAATGTTTAAATGCATACCTTCTCTATTGCTTTAAATGTTTCTTTTATTTACCTTTTTGATAATGCCAAAAGGGGAGGAAAAAGTATGATATAGAGAAAGGTGATAATAACAAATTATACATGGAGAAAAAAGTATGATATAGAGAAAATGGATAATAACGAATTATACATGCATATGTTGAGGGGGAGCTTAAAAGCTCACATGATTAATGGGAAGTAAATCAAATTATGCTATGATAATATTTTTTTGCTCTGATATACTTCTGCTCTGACTGCTCTGATACCATAATATAAATCTGTTAAAAACACTTAGCGTCTGCTACACTTATACTCTGATCTTATAATTTGTTAAACGATTAGTCATAATCAAAAAGGGGGAGATTGTAAGACTCAATGACTTAGAGATTTTGATATATGACAAATACAACTTAATGTGTATGCAAGTGTTTTAGTATCAAATAGCAAAGACAGGTATCAAGCATTAATCAACAAGTTCAGTGAGCAATCAAAGGAGAATATTCAAGGAAGAACTTGAAGGAATCAAAGAGCAAAGACAGAGATCAAAGGAATCATCAAGACAAGGGCTTAAAGGAGAAATTAGTTTTAAGTCTTAGATGATTTGTAAGAGATGAAATCTCTTATTCACAAAAAGCTCATTTGAAAATATGCATGAAGAAAATCAATTTTTATAACCTGCATTAAAAGGAATAAGTTTTCGTTAATGAAAATGATTTTTGGAAATAAGATTTTTTGAATCCAAGCCCTCGTCCAACACTGAAGTAATACAAGTGCTCGTCCAACACTAAAGTGATATAAGCGCTCGTCCACTGTAGTGACAGAAGTACTCGTCCAACACAAGTGACACAAGCGCTCGTCCGCTAAAGTAATACAAGCACACATCCACCAAAATGACAGAAGGGCTCGTCCACTAAAGTGATACAAGCACCCGTCCACTAAAGTGACAAGCGCTCGTCCACAAAAGTCTTTGGACCTGCTAAATCCTTAAATGAGAAGCTTCGTCCAATGACATGGCATATGGAGCTCGTGTACTAGCCCGTCCGAATGTAAAATCTTAATGGCTAGATGGACACGGTTATTTTCAAGATTGACGCGAATTCTATAAGAACTATCAGAATCTTATTTCAAGAACGAGAATCAAGAAAACAGATTCTGTTAGTCAGATCCAAATCTGTTTTGATTGATCCCAACGACTATAACTTGTTTTCTATATAAAGATGGATCAAAGGAACACTTTTTATAGAACGAATAACATATCAAATACGATACACATATCATTCATCATCTTCATTGAGCTTTTTGTGAAAAGAGTGTTTCAATACTCATAAGTGCTTCAATTTGTTTATCTGACTATTGAGAGTTATGAATCAGCTTTTGTTTTACTTTTGATTGTAAAGAGAGAGGGAGTCTCTCTGAGTGATTAGGGTGAGGTATCCCTAAGGTTGAACATTGAGGCTCTTCATAAGAGTGTGGTATCTCGAGGTGAAGGAGTGCTCTATGGTGTAAAGGTTTTTCAAGCTACCTGGTAAAGCTTGTGTGTTAGTGTGTGAAATCCCACAGGTGGAGTGGGGACTGGATGTAGGTCACAGTGGAGGTGACTGAACCACGATAAATCTGGTTGTGTGGTATCCCTAAACTCAAACTCCTTACTTTCTGTTTATGTTCAAGAACCTGTGACTTTGATGTTTAAAGTTCAATATAATTTCTGTTCTTGATCTGTATAAACTATATTGAAACCTGAGTTCGATTGTAATCAAGACTGTGTTATCTGCGTTTAAAACTGAGTTGTTCAAAACCATTCTTGATTGTTGAAATGAACTAATATCAAACCGAAACCTGCAAGTTCGTTCTTGATTGTTAATGCTTGTATTTGAAACTTGCATAACTTGTTATTAATCTTTAAAGGCTTAATCAGTTTTTGTATTTCGTTATTATTGAGTTTTGAACCCGAATGTATTCTCTGAATTAATTCTGAATCAATCTTTCTTATCCTCATCATCCTTTTATTCAATATTTTATATAAACCCTTCATTGATTTTGTAAAAGATCCTTAGGCCACAAATCTGTAACTCTGATTTGAAAAGTTTGTGAAAATTTTTTAAGAGGGAAATATTTTAAAGAATACTCAATTCACCCCCCTCTTGAGTCGTTGAAGCCAAAACAACAATATTCACCCATGATAACAAATAGTCAAATACCGGTAAATTCACTTTGTAACATTTTATTAATTAAGTGAGATACATAGACATGGAATCTCATAATTCTGCAAGAGGAAAGGGAAAAACTCAAAAAGAGAACACTCGAAACTTATTGCAACACCACCATCTATAAGCAAGCTCTTGACTTGATGATAAACACTTTAGCTGTAATTAGGATTCGCTAGAATGTAACCCTCAATGGCCTTGAAAAGAGCATCACTCTTGGCTTTGCCGGTCTTGATCTCCTCTTCATTGGGCTCAGCATTGCCTTTGGTCTGGTACTTGATAGTGGCCTTCGCAATGGATCCACCATTGGGCCCTTCAACCAATTTGGCCTCGAATGAGATCTTCTCCACTGTCTCTGGCAACCCTACTCCTCCAACGATGCTGTAGTTGTATGCCAAGTTAGCCTCATCAACCAATTCAATTTTGTGCAACACGAACTTGGTCTGGCCATCTACACATACATGATTGATCATTGGTTTCAGTCACAAAGATCATCAACATATATACGATATAACATAATAGCAAAACTAAATATAGAGAAAAATGTTAAGAACACTCTTTATTGTACTCTTCTTCAACAAGCTCTCTATCATTGAGTGGATTTAATGTGAGGCCCACCAAAATACATGGTCCTACATAAAACTCGCCCAATAATAGTGGGTGTATTAAGAGGAGTACGATGAAGAATGTAATGCTAGCATTACTCAAATGCAGAATATTGTGTCAGATTGGTAATGATAGCTAAAATTTTAGTCCTAAATTTGTTGTCAATTATATGTTTTATTAATAAAATAATAATAATAAGATAATATAACATAAGCATACATTTTTGGAAAAAAGGTATATATTTATTTTTATTTTAAATTATTATATGTATATATGTGTGTGTATTTTTTTTCTTTTTTTTTTTTTGATCTACTTCGAGGAGTATCTCATCGCCAACCCGAGACGGGGACTAATCTCCCGCAGGAGTTTGTTCGGCACCTCTAAGGGTGACATCCCTCCCAACTGAGGTTTTTTTCCATACCCAAGGCTCGAACTCGAGACCTTGGTTAAGGGACGAGATGCCTTATTACTTTTTATAGGTTTAATGAACTTTTTGGTCCCTGTAAAGTAGAGATGTTTTGAAATCAGTTCCTATAAACTTTTTTGTTGGGTTTTGGTCCCTACAATTTGAAATTTTTTGGTTCTGGTCACCACTGTTAGGTTGCTCTGTTAACCTGCTGACGTGGTTGACGGTGTGCCACGTCAGCACTGCCAACTGGACTAACGGTGCATATCTGTCTGCCACTTAATTTTTTTTAATTTTTTTTAAATTTATTTTAAAAAAAAAATTGGTATATTATTTTTTATTTAAAAAATAAAAAAAACAAATAAAAAATTAAACCTAAATAAAATTGAAAAACGTTTATACGAGCAACCAGCTTGTTGAAGAATCTCAAATGATACCTTACATCTTTATCCTCCCTCCCACACCTATCCATTGCCACCTTAACACCCTTTAACAAGCTCCTACATTCATCAACCATTTCCAAGTACTCAAGCACACCATCATGATAAGCCTTGTTACACCAAGGGTCTTTCTCCAATATCTCTTCAAATCCAACCTTCACCAATTCCAATTCAGCACTGCAACTAGAAACCTGATCTTCAAAACTTGCCAAGCTTCATCATCATCTGTTTTGATTTTCTTGAAACTGTGCACAATGTGAAATAGACAACTATAAACACGAGAAGAGGAGTTGGATTGTGTTTATCAAAAATTAAAACAACGTTGAAAACTTTTCGCACATAGAAGCTAGGTTCAGACAAGTGTGAAAACACTCCACAGACAGGTGACCCGTCTATTGTGATTTTAATAGAAAAACACTCAAGCGCACTACTCGAAAACAAGTTAGTTATTCACACTTTACCACTTTAGTTAGAAAGCAGACAATATAATCAAAGAAACTAAAGAGTTTAAGGGAAGAGAGATTAACATAGTTATTTATCCTAGTTCACTCTTTAACACAAAGAGCTACGTCCAGTCCTTGACAACACCAAGTTTTATCCACTATAATTGATCAGGTTACAGACTCCAAGTATTGTTTGCTCACCTAGCCTCTTCAGGCTCCAAGACAAGTATTCTTTGCTCACCTAGCCTCTTCAGGCTCACACAGGTTTGTTTGAGAAGTTTGTTTGTAATAAATACAATCGGCATGCAGTTCTTTCACTAACACTCAGAGAGTGGATTAATTGTAAGCTTAGAAAAGACTGCGTAATAACTTCGAATGATTGAAGAATACAGATATGAAGAAATAAATGCGCAGAGTAATGACTCTTTAATGTTGTGTGTTCTCTATTCTTCATATTCAATGAGTTCTGTATTTATAGCCTTCAAGCATTTAAGATCCGTTAGAGACATTCCTTCAAATGTTGGCTTCAAGCAAGCTCCATTAAATGCAATAGAGTCGTTCTGGGCAGCCATTAATGCAATAGGAATGTTGGTTGTACTCTAACATGAAAGGATCGTGGCTTTATGCATCGTGCACCAGCCAAATCA
The DNA here is from genome assembly GCA_030762895.1 of Sophora flavescens. NCBI lineage: Eukaryota > Viridiplantae > Streptophyta > Magnoliopsida > Fabales > Fabaceae > Sophora > Sophora flavescens. The sequence goes on along the minus strand of CM061062.1, from coordinate 130,006,399 downwards.
GAGTTGTGCAGAATGCTTTTGTACTTTGCAGAGCACATTTCCCTTTTCGTGTAATAACAAATAATACTAGGGAATAAAGCATGTTGGAAACATTCTTTAATTGGACTTCATCTCTGATTTCCTTGGTTGCTTGTGATAATGACTTCTGACTTTTCTTGATAATCGTGAAATGAAGATAGAGAGAGTTTTAGAGTCTTCTGTATGAGGGGACAGCTTCCAAAAGCTTTGTACTTGAGTTCCCTTTCGAAGAACCTCATACACGTATAAGAACTTATCAGAAGACAAGTTGAAACTTCAGTGCAGAAAGTCAATAATCCTAGTCAACAGACAGGTTGACTTTTGCTTCTCCAAACAGGTGGTCATCTATGTGGGCGGACAGGCGAGAAAGTGACTTCTTACTATTTTGATCTGCACACTGGATAGACAGGTTAGCAACCAATACAAAGGTTAATTAAATCATTAACAAATGTTTAGTTTCATCAAAACTTAGGGAAATGCACATCAGACATTTTAGAGGCTTAACAATCTCCCCCTTTTTGATGATGACAAGCATTCGGATGATTTAATGAACCTTATAAAATATCAACATAAGAGATAACACGATTCAGACAAGTTGAAATTTTCTTAACTAGGTTGACTAAAAAGTAAAAACAGATTCAACTCTCTTTTCTAACAACAGTCTAGCATGCCTCTCTTCATCCAGCTATCTTCTGGTTTCCTCTAGCTGAGCCTGAAGCAAATTGAAGCTGTGTAGATCCACCATCTGAGGAGTGGAGGCTTCTACTGTCAGACTAGTTGAAGCAGCAAACCGGTCTGAGTACCAAGGCAAAGCTAAGACTGGTGGTGCCTTGGGGACAAAGAAGGGTGAGGAGATACGGGGAAAGGCAAGTTGATGAAGGGTTCTGTAGTAAAAGAAGGGAAGAAAAGCTAATTTAAATAGTGGTCTGATTCTGACAAAGTCAGTATCAGGGGATAAGAAGACACAGGAAAGTCTCTCAGACAGCGACAGACGGGTGACTCTTATCTGGATAGGAGGGGGCAGGGGTTGTTGGGCTAAAACAGATGGAGGTAGGGGTAACAAGGAGTCAATGTGACAAAAGAAAGAATTTGATCATGTTACTAATAAAAAGAAATACCTAGACATAGCTAGTAACACTACAATACAGGCAGGATAGCATGTCCTTGCCAAATTTCTAATGAACAAGACAATAAGGGGATAAAAGAAAATCTCCCTACATGGGTTAAGGATATGAGGTGGAGGAGAAGGAATGACACATGTTAGAGAAGCTTGCAATCATAAGAGATTACAAATCTGACAAGAAAAGACTTGATGGTATGCCAGCTTGTTTTTTGGGAGTTAAGTCCCTATGAACCACTGTGTACTGACATTTATCAGACACAACATCATAAGATGATGTTTGAGTTTGGTGTGAGGAGACAGGTGAAGAGAAAAGAGACATAACAGAGAGGGGTTGGACAGACAAGGCAGGTGGAGAAGAAACAAAAAGGGTTTATGATACCTTGGTGAGAGGGGGAAGATGGTACAGAAGGGATGGATGAAAGGACCAGCTGATTTTCTGACAGCTTCAGCTTCTTCCTTGACAGAGGAGGGGACAGAGTGTCAACCTCAGGGTGGACAACGGTCTGTATCCCAACAGACAGGTTTTCAACAGTTGCAGCAGCAACTTCAACCTCTGCAGCCTGATCTTCTGCTGGAACTTCTACCCTTTAAGTCGATTCCACAGAAGGCACTGGGTAGCCAGACCTTCTCTTTTTGGGAATGAGTCCCAAATCGAGAGTCTTCTTCTCCTTGGGCTTCTCCAAGGGTCTTGTTGTCTGTTCCCCCTGAGCTGATACTTCCTCTTTGGTAGGTGCAAACTCCACTTGTCTGGCCTTGGCAAAGGTCTTCACCAGCCTTCTTCTCTAGTTGGGCTGTACAGACTCAGCTTCTGATGCCTCAGCATCCCTTGTCTTCCTCTTGGGAGAGGGTTTCTTCAGCTTGAACCTGAGAGGCTCAACTGTCTCAGCAGTCTCAGCAGAGACTGGTGGCTTCTCCAAAGCAGGCCTCTGGTCCTGTTTGGCCACTTTTCCAGCAGGCTTCCAGATCCTTTTAGAGATGGGCATCTCTGACTCATCAATGGAGACCACTGGTTCTTCTTTTACCTTCTGCTCAGCAGCAGGCTTCTTCTTCTTTTCTTCTTATCCTTCTTGTCTTCCTCCTCATCTTATAGAGGAATACCCTCTATGTTCATCATAGACAGGTTCTTCCTGTCAATAGGAAACGACATATCTATGAAGTGCACATCACTAGGAACAAATAGCTTGTTCATGAAGAGTATTGTCAACAGCATTCCATAGGGGTAGGTCTGTATATTGGTCCTCTTGATCAGGGATTCGAGGTAGATGTAGATGAGGTCATTGATGTCCACCTTGATTTTGTGAATCAAGTGGTACAGGGCAAACCTGTCCATCTTGGTCATACTAACCCATGATCCTTTCCTTGGCATCACACATTCCAGTAGCAGCTTGTGCATGAATCTGTACTTCACCACCATGTTAACAGGCTTCATGTTCTCAGGGTTAGGAACACCATACAGAGCAATGTTAACATTCTTTGTTCCCACATGATCTTCCCACTCAGACTTGAAAGCAGCTCCTATCCTTGGACATCTGGTAACGAGTTCCAGAGAGCTGATGGGAAAGAGGAGAGTTATATCCATCACTCGAGCACGAAAGCTCTTGATTCCATCAATCTTGCTAGTGCTAACCACAACACTTGTCCAGAAGTCTCTTACAAGCTTGGGATGAACCAGCTCCTTTAGGTCGAAGAAGGAGGTCCACTTGGAGTATTCCAACTCCTCTATGACATCCATTCCCCACCTTTTTCATTTGTTTGAGGTCAACAGTCTTTCCAGCCAAGATCTTCTCCACATCAGAGAGTCTCGTGTTGTACTTATCAACAATTTCTTTTGAAGAAAGATTCTTTGAAGGTACCATTTCAAAGAGAAGGAATTTCTAGGGTTTTGGAAGATTAGAAGGGTTTGACAAAGAAGAAGATGACGAGAATTTTAGGGATTGAAGGCGTAAAGGTTGAACCTTTCTGACTCTTTGCCTTTTATAGTCATTAAGACAGGAGAGAGAAATAACACATTTTTTATTTTAAAACGGCATGATTTACATGGGGAACTACATCGCCCACTTTATACATTATGAAAACATGGTTTCTAGATTAAAACTATCATGCACATGATTAGCTTCAGATTAATAAATGGTATGGAATAATTAATAACCATTTTACCAAAAACTGTTGAGTTCAAGCATTTATGATTTAGCAGGGTCAAACAGGTAACATAGACAGGTGATATAAAAACATAAGACAGGTAGCATAGACGGGTTAATTATCAGACATGTCATTCAACAATACAATGCATGTTTAGATTATCTCTAATAAATAAAAACCTTTCTTTTACTAACGGTTTAGTGAAAATATTAGCCCATTTATTTTCAGTCTTAACAAACTTAATATCAAAGATACATTTCTGAACATAATCCCTTATAAAGTGATGTTTGATTTCAATATGTTTTGCCTTAGAATGCTGAATTGGATTTTTGGTTAAGCATATGGCACTAGAATTATCACACCACACAGATATATTATGCTCATAAATAGAGTAATCCTCAAATTGATGTTTTGCCCATAAGAGTTTAGAGCAGCAACTAGCAGCTGAGATGTATTCTGCCTCAGCAGTAGACAAGGCAATAATTGTATGTCTTTTGCTTGACCAGGAGACTAAGCTTGCTCCAATGAAGTGACATCCTCCACTGGTGCTTTTTCTTTATATTCTGTCTCCAGTAAAATCAGCATCACAGAATCCCACTAATCTGTATTCTTTTTATCTTAGATACAACAAACCAAGATTAGTTGTCCCAAGCAAATATCTAAATATTCTTTTAACAGCCTTAATATGAGATTCTCTTGGGTCAGATTGGAATCTAGAACACATAAAGACAATAAACTGTATGTCAGGTCTGCTTAAAGTTAACTACAGTAGAGAGTCAATCATACCTCTGTAGACAGTTTGATCTACCTTTTTACCTTCATCATCTTTGCTTAGTTTTGCATTGGGTTGCATGTGAGCTTTCATGAGTTTAGCACTTTCTATCTTGTACTTCTTGAGTATCTCATTGGTATACTTTTGTTGATGGATGTAGATTTCATCACTTGTCTATTTGATTTGTAATCCAAAGAAGAACTTTAATTCTCCCATCATGCTCATCTCGAATTCTTCTTGCATTAGCTTGGAAAACTCCTTGCACAACTTTTCATTAGTTGCTTCAAAAATAATATCATCAACATATATTTGGACAATAATGAAATTCTCTTTAGAGCTTTTCTTAGACAAGGTAGTATCTACTTCTCCTCTAGTAAAACCATTATGCATGAGAAAAGAACTAAGTCTATCGTACCATGCTCTAGGTGCTTGTTTCAAACCATATAATGTCTTTTTAAGTTTAAAGACGTGATCTGGTTTATCAGTATCTTCAAAATCAGGAGGTTGTTTAACATACACTTCTTCTTCAATTATACCATTTAGAAAATCACTTTTTACATCCATTTGAAAAAGGGTGATTTGGTGTTGTGCAGCATATGACATTAATATGTGGATAGCTTCTATTCTAGCTACAAGTGCAAATGTTTCAGTATAATCAATACCTTCTTGTTGATTATAGCCTTGAGCTACTAACCTTGCCTTATTTCTGACAACTTTGCCATCCTCATCCAATTTGTTTCTAAAGACCCATCTTGGTCCAATGACAGATTTGTTTTTGGGCTTGGAGACAAGTGTCCAGACATCATTTCTGGTGAACTGGTTGAGTTCTTCTTGTATAACAAGAATCCAGCTTTCATCCTCAAGAGCCTCTTCAATGCGTCTTGGCTCTATTTCTGACATAAAGGCCACATTGCTTGATTCTCTTAAACTGGATCTAGTTCTTACTCTTTCTGAGGGATTTCCAATAATAAGATCCTTAGGATGATGAGTTTTGAACTTCCAGTCCCTTTTGAGATCATCATGGAGATTAGGGGTGGGAATAGACCAGGCCGCCCGACAGGGGGCTACAGCCTGGCCCGACCTGTTTAGCAAAAAAGCCAAGTTCAGGCGTTTCAAAAAGCCTTTTTTAATTAAAAAGACCAAGCCCATACCTATTAAAAAGCCTTTTTGATCAGCTTCCAGAGCAATTGACTTGCCCTTCTTTGGTGCTACTTCATCTCCAAGTTCTTGCTCATAAACAGTGAGTGTTCCAAGAATTTCATCCATAGTCAAGGTAGTGAGATCCTTGGCTTCAGAGATAACAGTGACCAAAGGTCTCCATTGTTTAGGTAGACTTCTCAGAATCTTTCCAACCTTCTCAGCATTGGTGTAGACTTTGCCAAAAGATTTTAAACTGTTGACTATAGTTTGAAATCTTCCTATCAATTGAGCAACAGATTCTCCTTCCTCCATGACAAACAGTTCATACTTTCTGACAAGTATGGCAATCTTTGACTCTTTGACTTTGACTGTTCCTTCATGTGTGACAGCTAAAGTGTCCCATATTTCTTTGGCAAAGTAACAAGCACATACCTTCTCAAACTCCTCGGGACTGAGAGCACAAATGATGTTATATCTAGCTTTGTTGTTCGGCTCCCATTTTGTCTTTTCTGCAGTAGTCCACTGAGCTTTTGGCTTGTCGGTGTCATCATCATTCTTGGGAATGAATGGACCATCTGTAATGACATCCCAGATATCAGAGTTTGTAGATAGAATGAACCATTGAAATCTATATTTCCAATAATTGTAGTTTTCTCCATCAAAGTAAGGAGTTCTGGTTAGGGAAGCTCCTTCAGTATGGTGACTTCCACTTGAACTAGCTCCAGCAGTCATGTCTATTCTTCAGGACCTTTTACCTCTACACTGTTAGATGCTCAACCCAGAGGCTGAGCTCTGATACCAACCGAAATAGACAACTATAAACACGAGAATGGGGGTTGAATTGTGTTTATCAGAATTTAAACAAAGTTGAAAAATTTTCGCATACAGAAGCTTGGTTCAAACGAGTGGAAAGATAGCGAACAGACAGGTGACCTGTCTGATGAAATTTTAACAGTGACTTAGGCAAACACACCACTTGATAAACGGATAAGAAAACTAAAGCAACTAAAGAGTTTATAAGGAAAGAGAGATTGACACAGTTATTTATCCTGGTTCACTCTTCAAAGCAAAGAGCTACGTCCAGTCCTTGGCAGCACCAAGTTTTATCCACTATAACTTATCAGGTTACAGACTCCAAGTATTGTTTGCACACCTAGCCTCTTCAGGCTCCAAGACAAGTATTCTTTTCACACCTAGCCTCTTCAGGCTCACTCAGAATTGTTTGATAAAATTGGTTTGTAATAAATACAACTTCAAACATACAGATCTTTCACTAACACTCTGGTTTAAAAGTAAAGCTTAGGAAAATCTGCGTAATAACTTCAAATGATTGAAGAATACAAAATGAAAGAATGAAGAAATTAATGCGCGGAGTAATGGCTCTTTAATGCTATATGTATTCTCTATGTCTTCATCTTCAATGACTTCTGTATTTATAGTCTTTAAGCATATAAGATCCGTTAGAGACATTCCCTCAGATTTTGGCTTCAAGCAGAACTTCATTAAATGCAATAAGTCGTTCCGTCAGTCATTAATGCAATAGGAATGTTGGTTGTACTCTAACTTGAAGGATCATGGCTTTATGCATCGTGAATCAACCATATCGAGTTGTGCGAGAGAGCTTTTTGTACTTTGCTGAGTACAATTCCCTTTTCGTGAAAGGACTAGAGGTACTAGGGAATAAAGCACGTTGGAAGCATTCTTTAACTGGTCTTTGGTTCTGACATCCGAGGTTGCTTGAGAGAGTAACTTCTTACTTTTCTTGATAAGCATGAGACTGAGTAGGAAAGAAGGCTTCAAGTCTCTTTTTGATGGGACAGCCAACAAAAACTTGTTAGGTCCTTGGTTCTTCAACGAGTAACCTCAGACGAGTGTAGGAACTCGTGGAGAGACAGGTTGAAAACGTATCTTAAAAGAAGTCAATAATCCTAGTCAGTAGACATGTTGACTTTCGCTTATCCAGACAGGTAGTCATCTATATGAGCAGACATATGATTCTTATTGTTTTAATCTGCACACTAGATAGACAGGTTAGCAACTAATATGAAGGTTAATTAAATCATTAACCAATGTTTAGTTCTCATCAAAACTTAGGGAAATGCACATTAGACATTTTAGAGACTTAACAATCTCCCCATTTTTGATGATGACAAACATTGAGATGATTTAATGAACCTTAAAAAACATCAACAAAGAAAATAGCATATATCAGACAGGTTGAAATTTTCTTAAGCGGACAGGTTATGATCATATGTTCTAATTAACTTAGTCACACATATATTTGACTTGTTTTACTTTGAAATTATCAGAGCAATCTTACTTAAGATTTATCAGAGCAATTATAGTAACTATCAAAACATACTTTGATCAACATACTTTGCCCATATCATATTCATATATTATTTTCTTATTAAGATCATATCACATTCATTCTCCCCATTTTGTCAACAGCAAAAAGGAGTAATCATAATAAAAAAAAAGTAAACAAAATAAGAAATATATCTTATTCATCATGAGCTTTGATAAGTACAGGGCAATTTACAACAGAGAAACAAAAACTACCTAGATTGACTAAGTAACAAATATAAGGCAGCAACCCTTTGCTCTAAGAGCAGCCTAGCTCGCCTTTCTTCATCCAACTGTCTTCTTAAGTCTTCTACTTGTCCTTGAAGCAGATGAAAGTCTTGTAAGGCCACTTTCTAAGAAGTGGAGGCTTCTGTAGACAGGCTTGAGGGAGAGACAGACAGAGAAGAGTGCCAGGGTAAGGCTAAAACTAGGGGTGCCTTAGGTAGAGATAGGGGAGAGGTGATGGAAGGGAAGAAAAGTTCATGGAGAGTTTGAAGGGCATAGAAAGGAAGAAAGACAAATTTAAAGATGAGACTGATTCTAACAAAGTCAGTATCAGGTGAAGGAAATACACAGGAAAGTCTCTCGGACAGAGACTATGCAGTGATGATTATTTGGATAGGTGGGGGAAGAGGTGTTTGAGCTAAAACAGAGGGAGGGATAGGTAATAAGGAATCAATATGGCATAAAAAAGAATTAGATCCTGTGACTAACATAAAGAAATACCCAGACCTACGAGGTAGCATTACAACAGAAGTAGGATAGTGAGTTCCAGTTAATGTTCTAATGAAGACCACAATAGGTTGGAAAAAGAAAAGTTCTCTACATGGGTTAAGAATATGAGGTGGAGGAGAAGGAATGACAGAGACATGTGAGATACTTGCAAGAAAAAAAGATTGCAGATCAAACACAAAGTCTCGATGATATGCCAGTTTGTTCTTTGGAAGCAGAGTCCCTGTGAACAATTGTGTACCGACAGTCATCAGGTACAACAATGAAAGAAGATTTTTGAGTTTGAAAAGAGTGGACAGGTGAAGGAAGAGGAGATGCAACAAAGAGAGGTTGATCAAAAAGGGCAGATGAAGAAGAGACAGATGGGGTGATAATACCTTGATGTAAGGGGGAATGGAATGAAGGAGATGTCTGCTCTTCAAATATCTTCAACTTATTGTGAGAAGGAGATACTTGGTCATCCTCGAGTACAACTATCTGAGCTCCTCCAGACAGGTCTTCTGCAGTGTTAGCTTCTGCAGGCACTTGGTCTTTGCAGTCTTGGGTGACCAGATCTTCTCTTTTTAGGAATAATTCCCAAAATGAAAGTATTCTTTGGTTCTTGCAGGACTTGCTCTGTCTGCTCCCCCTGAGAAGATGCTTCCTCTTTGCTAGGCTCAGACTCAACTTGTCAGACCTTGGCAGAGGTCTTCACCAGCTTCCTCTTCTTGATGGGATGAGCAGGAACATCCACTAATTCCTCAGCTTCACTAGTCTTCCTCTTGGGAGAGGGTCTCTTCAGCCTGAACCTCAAGGGCTCAACTGTCTCAGCAGAATCTTCAGACACTGAAGGTTACGGCTCTAGAATTTGGTCTTGTCTGGCCACGTTTCCAGACGATTTGAACAATCTCTCAGAAATAGGGACTTCAGATTCATCAGTGGAAACCACTGGTTCTTTTTCCGTCTGCTCAACAGCAGGCTTCTTCTTCTTCTTCTTCTACTTCTTCTTATCATCTGTCTCCTCATCAGCAAGAGGGATTCCCTTGATGTCCATCATAGACAGTATCTTCCTGTCTATGGGCAATGACATGTCCACAAAGTGAACATCATTAGGAACAAACAACTTGTTCCTGAAGACCCTTGTCAGCAACATCCCATAAGGATAGGTCAGCAAGTTGGTTCTCTTGATCAGAGTCTCAAGGTACATGTAGAGAAGGTCGTTGATGTCAACCTTGATTTTATGGATCAAGTGGTACAGAGCAAATCTGTCCATCTTGGTCACACTGTCTCGTGAGCCTTTCCTTGGCATCACGCACTTCAACAACAATTTGTACAGGAATCTGCACTTGACCACCATGTTAACAGGTTTAGGGTTCACAGGTTTGGGAATACCATAGATGGCAATGTTGACATTGTCAACTCCCACCTCATCTTCCCAGTTGGGTGTGAAGCCAGCTCCGATTCTCGGATATTTTGTGACAAGCTCCAGAGAGCTAATGGGGAAGAGAAGGGTTCTATCCCCCATTTCAGCCTTAAAGCTTTTGATTCCGTTGAGTCGATTGGTGACAACCACAACATTTCTCTAAAACGTTTGAACGAGCTTAGGGTGAACAAGCTCCTTGATTTCGAAGAAAGGAGTCCATTTGGAATACTCCAACTCTTCAGTGACATCCATACCTAGCTTCTTCATCTGTTGAAGATCGACAGTCTTTCCCGGAATGATCTTCTCGATCTCAGTAACTTTGAAATTGTATTTCTCAGCGATTTCTTTGGCAGAGAGACGCTTGGATGATGCCATTTTTTAGAGAAAACGGTTCTAGGGTTTCGAGAGAGAAGAGGGTTTCAGAGACGAAAAGACAAAGAGATTTTGGAATTTTGAAAATGTAAAGGTTCAACCTTTCTGATCTATTGTCTTTTATAGTCATAAAGGTAGGAGAGAAAAAAAACGACATTTTTAATTCAAAATGGCACGATTTGTATGGGGAACCGCAACGCCCACTTAAGACATAATGAAAACATGGTTTCGAGATATATAAACTATCGTGCATTAGCTTCAGATAAGGGAATGACATTAATTAATTAATAACCATTTCAACAAAACTGTTGAGTTCTAGCATAGTGACTCAGCAGAGTCAAACAGGTAAGACAGGTGAACATTCAGATATGTCATTAAACAATGCATGTTTAGATTATCTCTAATAAATAAAAACCTTTCTTCTGCTAAGGGTTTAGTGAAAATATCAGCCCATTAATTTTCAATTTTAACAAACTTAATATCAAAGATGCCTTTCTGAACATAATCCCTAATAAAATAATGTTTGATTTCAATATGCTTAGCCTTAGAATGCTGAATTGGATTTTTAGTTAAGCATATAGCACTGGAATTATCACACCATACAGATATGTTATGCTCATAAATAGAGTAATTCTCAAGTTGATGTTTTACCCATAAGAGTTGAGAGCAGCAACTAGCAGCAGAGTTGTACTATGCTTCAAAGAGAGACAGTGCAATAGTTGTCTGCGTTTTGCTGGACCATGAGACTAAACTTGCTCCAATGAAGTGACATCCTCCACTAGTGCTTTTTCTTTTTATTCTGTCTCCAGCAAAATCAGCATCACAATATCCCACTAATCAGAATTCTTTTGATTTTAAATACAGCAAACCAAGATTAGTAGTTCCAAGTAAATATCTAAATATTCTTTTAACAGACTTAATATGAGATTCTCTAGGATCAAATTGGAATCTAGCACACATACAGACACTAAATTGAATGTCAGGTCTGCTTGAAGTTAAGTACAGTAGAGAGCCAATCATACCTCTGTAGACAGTTTGGTATACCTTTTTACCTTCACCATCTTTGCTTAGTTTTGCATTAGGTTGCATAGGGGTTTTCATGAGCTTTGGATTTTCCATTTTGTATTTCTTAAGTATCTCCTTGGTATACTTTTGTTGATGGATGTAAATTCCATCACTTGTCTTCTTGATTTGTAATCCAAGGAAGAACTTCAATTCTCCCATCATGCTCATCTCAAATTCAACTTGCATTAGATTTGAAAATTCTTTGCACAGCTTTTCATTAGTTGCTCCAAAAATAATATCATCAACATATATTTGAACTATAATAAAGTTCTCTTCAGAGCATTTCTTCAATAGAGTAGTGTCTACTTGTCCTCTAGTAAAACCATTATGCATGAGAAAAGAACTAAGCCTATCATACCATGCTCTAGGTGCTTGTTTCAAACCATATAATGCCTTTTTAAGTTTGAAAACGTGATCTGGTTTATCAATATCCTCAAAACCAGGGGGTTGTTTAACATATACTTCTTTTTCAATTATACCATTTAGAAAAGCACTTTTTACATCCATCTGAAACAGGGTGATTTGGTGTTGTGCAGTATATGACATTAAAATGTGTGTGACTTCTATTATAGCTACAGGTGCAAAGGTTTCAGTATAATCAATACCTTCTTGTTGGTTATAGCCTTGAGCTACTAACCTTGCCTTATTTCTGACAACTTTAGCATCTTCATCCAGTTTGTTTCTGAAGACCCATCTTGTTCCAATAACAGACTTGTTTTCATTCTTAGAGACAAGAGTCCAGACATCATTTTTGATGAACTGGTTAAGTTTTTCTTGCATTTCAAGAATCCAGCTTTCATCCTCAAGAGCTTCTTCAATGCGTTCTGGCTCCAATTCTGATATAAAAGCCACATTGCTTGATTCTCTTAGAGTGGATCTGGTTCTTACTCCTTCAGAAGGATTTCCAATAATAAGATCCTTAGGATGATGAGTGTTGAACTTCCAATCCCTTTTGAGATCATTGGTCGCGCACGCGCCAAAAAGAACGAGCGGGTTATAAAAATGTAGTTTAGGGCGACAATTCGGATGTCGTCTCACACGGACTCTTGACTTGTTATTTACCACAAAATTCAGTTTTTTTTTTTTGGGGGGAGGGGGGGGTTGGTTTGAAGATGCAAATAGGAAAACAAAACAAAAAAAAAAAGCAAGGAAAAACAAAGCAGTTAAAAGATTATCAAATAGCAAAACACGATTAATCTACTGTTCTCGAATTCCCAACTATCATCGGTTCATGTAATTTCCAAGCCCTAAGCAGATTCTAATCCCCTTTCGGTTGTAGCAACAATTAACAACGAAATCGCTACTACGGATATATGTTCCTATTCCCGAAATAACAAACGGGGTTAAGCCCTCATGAACTAAACGAACATGAATGAACACACGTGAAATAACAAACGCGATTAAGTATAGGAACATAACATCACCGAAATGAATCAACACAACACTATACACTCCTGAAATAACAAACAGAAATGTATAATATGGTATTGAAAAGAGAAAAGCAAATAAAATAGGAATTACAAAACCTCAAGTGTAGTGGAATTCGATTACAATAGACTAATCATAGAAAATTAGTTCTCCATAAAGAAAACGAAACACAGAAAAATGTAAAAACTATGGAGAAGCAAAAGTCCTTTCAATCTGCCCAGAACAGCCTTTTATACTATTCAGAAGTTAAGCCCACTCGCGAGGCGAATATTGTGAAGAATCAGCAACGTTTGGTCTTCTCGCGGGGCGAAGTACTGCTCGCGTGGCGAGGAATGGAACAGTCATGGCTTCTGACCTTCAGTCTCGCGAGGCGAGACATGCATCCGCGAGGCGAACCAGAATGGGTTGCATTTCTCTGGAACAGTCAGCTATCAGGGTCGCGAGGCGAGGTGTTGTTCACGGGGCGAACCAGAGAGGATGTCATTTTCACTGTTCTGCCGGCTTTCAGGTTCGCGAGGCGAGAAAACTCTCGCGAGGCGAATCCCCTGTTTCTTTATTCCCTCAACTTCTACTTAACCTGAAAACAACAAAATAGCCATAAGTGCTTTATTTGACTCAAAACTGGCTAAATTAACCTAAAACTACTTTAGAGACTCAAAACCTTGCTTGAGGACAATCTAATCTAATTTGGGTGAAAATAGGATATAATTTGCACAAAACCCTGGTCATACTAGCCATAAAACTAGATGAGCCAGAGGCTTATCAAAATACCCCAAACTTAAACTTTGCTTGTCCCCAAGCAAACTAAAACTCAAAAATCAAAAAGACTCAAGACCTGGCAAGCTTAAAAGATTCAATCAACCTTGCACAAATTCAAGCAGTTTCATCAAAACAATTTTCTTCAATGTCCCCCCTTTTCAAGCAAAGCAATCCCCACAATCATTCATTCTAAACAATTGAGAATTTCATCATTCAAACAATCATTAATCTAAGCAGGGATCCAAGTTACACACAAGAGGGAGATCACCAAATTCAAACAACTGCCTTCCTCACAAGGGCATTTAGTGTTCACTCAATCACTCAGTTTGTGTCAGGCTATCAATATTGCACTCAATTTCACTTTTCAAGAACACTTCCCATAAATTTGATTTTCATCTCCAAATGATTCCCACAGAAAACATGCATGCAACATCAAAAGGTCTTTTATGGGTTGTAATGGGGCCTGGCTAAGGGTAGGATATACAAAGGTACTAGGCTGAAGACCCTAGGAACTAAGAGAGCATGAAACACTTCAAAACATTGAAATTCCACTCAAGTTCCTTTCCTCATTCATCTTTTCATTTGCCTTGGGTGACTGCAGCCTTTTTATTCAAATACTTTTATTTTTAACATTTTTACACTTTTCTTCTTTTTTTTCCTTTTGTTTTTTTTTTCTTCTGACCTTTGGCTCCAACCTTTTTATTATATATATTTTTTTTTTCTCAACCCAAAATGACATGTCACATCCTTGTAGCCACCCCAAACTTAGTTTCTTGCAACCACTCTCTTGCTAGGATTCCATGCTCTCCTAATCCTAAGATCGGGTTAACATGATTTTTCAGATTTTAGGCTCATAACATCAGGTCATCAAGAATTAACAGGCTAATCAGACTCAATGGGGCTAACTAAGGAACATGCATTAGGAATTGGTGATTTTTAGGCTAAGTAGTTATTTACAAAGAAAATGCCTAAATCATTTGAAGCAAACACATAAACATGCAAACCATAAAGAGATTCGAGCAAATTCAGGAAAGTGCAACTTAAAAAGTGATTTCACACAGTTTAAAACATGTTGGAGCTCAATTCCTCACCTGGAAATTTTTGTAAATTGTTTAACATAGATTCTATCCCTAGTGTGTGCTTCCTATCACCCCAAACTTATCATAAATCATGCCATCATAACAAAATCTCAAAGTTCAGTTTTCAATCACATGGGGATCACTTTTCAAAAAAACAAAAAAAAATTTCAGCCTAGGGAGAATCATCACATCAATCATGCAATCAATCTGTGCAAAATAAATCAAAATCCAGCAAACTTGCCGACTCAAGACTAACACAATTTATTCAAGAGCTAAAAGAAAGACAAGACAAAACAAAACTACAACTAGTTCCCTCCCCCACACTTAAAACATACATTGTCCCCAATGAACAACATAACTATAAAATCAGAGTGAGGGAAAGGAAAGGATACTCCCTGATCAAGTGCAGTGTATGTGGGAGCTGCCGCCTGGATCCCATTGCTTGTAGCATAAGGCCAAAGATAGAGAGTTCTTTCCATGGTCCCATAACTTGCAGCCTTGATATAGGAGTTATCTCTCGACAATTATGGTGACCTTGCCCAATGCGGCTGACTCATCACTTCCTCTTGGGTCAAAAATGACTGCTTTCTCAACAAAATCCTCCCAATAAAATTGGGGTTCAACCCCTTGAACTAGTCATGGTGCAAAATCCAGTCCCTCTAGTGGTTCCACAGGGGAAGGTGGCAGATAGGTAGGGAGGGTCTTCGGCGCTGCTTCATCTTCTGCATGTTCCTCATTCACTGCTCTGACAATTCCATCACCTGCTAAACATGCAGCAATCTCAGCACACACCACACAATGGTTAGTGTTAGTATAATCAGGACATGAAGAAATATCATCAAAGCCAGAAATAAATGGAAAATCAAGAACAAGGTCCTCATGGGTGTCAGCAATAATCCCAGAAAGCAGCTCTATGTGGAAAACAGAGTGCTCTTCCAATGGTTGTTTCACAGCATCAAAGATGTTAAACTTTGCCACAATATCACCAAACTCCATAGACATGGTCCCATCATTCACATCAATCTTAGTCTTAGCTGTTTTCATGAATGGTCTGCCCAGGATTATTGGTGATCTACTGGAATGTGTCTCTCCTGCCATGTCTAGGATGTAGAAGTCAGCAGGGAAAATCAGCTCATCAACTTGTACCAGCACATCTTCTACCATTCCCATGGGGCGGGCACTGGTCCTGTTGGCCAACTGGATGGTGAGACCTGTGTACTGCAAGGGACCAAGATCAAGGTTATTAAAGATGGAGGTAGGCATGACATTTATGGAGGCTCCCAAATCCAGCATGCAATTTTCAAATTTCTTGTCCCCAATAGTGCATGGAATAGTAAAAGTGCCTGGATCCTTGCACTTCTGTGGTAGGGCCTGAGTGGGTGCTGAAACAACAACTCTTTCTGGTACAGGCTTAGACTGGATAAGAGCTGAGACATTCCTTCCCAAATTAACTCTCTCATTACTCTTCAACCTTCTCTTGTTGGTGCATAGATCCTTCAGAAATTTTGCATACTTGGGCACCTGCTTGATCACATCTAGAAGGGGAATATTCACCGCCACCCTTCTGAATACATCTAGAATTTCCTTCTCCTTGTCTTCATCACCAATCTTCTTATTTTTCTGCAATCTCTGTGGGAAGGGGATTGGTGGTCTGTACACTTTCTCAGCTTCAACATCAACAGTAGGTTCAGGAGTTACCTCGACAATGTCTTCATCTTTTCCAGAGGGTGCCTCAACAACTTTTCCAGATCTCAGAGAAATGACACTCACATTAGGATTGGAGGCATTGGGATTTATCACTGGTTGTGCAGGCAGTTGACTGGATCCTTGACCTTGTTGTATGTTGTTTATGGATGTGGCCAGTTGTCCAATCTGTGTCCTCAAATCTTGAATGCTAGCATCTGTTCGCTGCTGAGACTGTCCAACTTGCTGCTGAAACTGAAGGTTTTGTGCAGCCATTTGCTTGACCAAGTCTTCTAATGAAGGTCCAGAAGGTGCAGAAGTGGTCACTTGAGGAGGATTCTGAGGTGCCATCGGTTGTTGTTAGGATGAGTTCCCATACCGAAGATTAGGATGATTCCTCCAATTAGGGTGGTACCTATTTGTAGAGAGGTCAGGAGTGCTATATCGGTTCTGACTGTTTCCTTGATTGAAAGGATGGACTGCATAAGCCTGGAACAATTCAGTGGCTGACCCGTCTCTCAGAATGGGGCATGCATCATACGGGTGTTCAGGAGAGTTGCACATGCTACACAACCTTGCAGGCTGAACCCTATCTATTGCCAATTGCCTTACAAAAGAAGTGAGCTCATCCAATCTATTCTCAAGGGCCTGGTTGGGAGAAGAACTGTGGACCTCATGCACACCTCTTGTCTCAACAGAATTTCTTCTGGTAGTAAACTGCTGGGAGTTCAGTGACATATTTTCAATTAGTTGCTTGGCAGCAGCTGGGGTCTTATCAACAAGCGCTCCCCCACTAGCATCATCCAAAATATTCCTATCCATCGGCAGTAACCACTCATAAAAAAATCTTGGATAAGAAGGCATTGAAATCGATCTTGAGGGCAGCTGGATACCAAATGCTTGAATCTCTCCCAATATTCAGCTAACGACTCATTTCCTTGTCTGATGCCACATATTTCTTTCCTTATTGACGCAGCTCTGGAAGCAGGAAAATATCTCTCTAAGAAAACCCTCTTCAAATCATTCCAGGTGGTGATAGAGTTTGGCTCAAGATACAACAGCCAATCCTTTGCAGCTCCCTGGAGTGAGAACGGAAAAGCTTTCAGCTTGATGCTATCCTCAGTTACTCCCTCTGATCTCAAGGTTGTGGAGCAGACAACCTGGAATTCCTTCAAGTGCTTGTGTGGATCCTCACCTGCAAGACCATTAAACTTCGGCAACAAGTGAATGAAACCAGATTTTAATTCAAAAGGAATATCAGTACCAGGATATGAAATACACAATCCATTGTAATTTACCTCAGGGGCAGCAAGCTGTCTTAATATCCTTTGGTCACCCATATTGTCAAAAATAGTTTTGGAATTAGAATCACTACTAGTGCTAGCCCGAATTTCTCGAAGGCGTGTGTGCAGTGTTCTTTCAATTTCAGGATCAAAATCACACAATTCAGGGCAATTAGACCTAGTAGCCATACCAATTCAAAACAAAAACGAAAATAAAAGAAAGAAAAAAAATGGGAAAATAACAAATAAGAGTCCCCGGCAACGGCGCCAATTTTAGTCACATTTATCAAGACGCGCAACAAAAAAGAACGAGCGGGTTATAAAAATGTAGTTTAGGGCGACAACTCGGATGTCGTCTCACACGGACTCTTGACTTGTTATTTACCACAAAATTCGAGTTTTTTTTTTTTGGGGGGGTTTGGTTTGAAGATGCAAATAGGAAAACAAAACAAAAAAAAAATAAAGCAAGGAAAAACAAAGCAGTTAAAAGATTATCAAATAGCAAAACACGATTAATCTACTGTTCTCGAATTCCCAACTATCATCGGTTCATGTAATTTCCAAGCCCTAAGCAGATTCTAATTCCCTTTCGGTTGTAGCAACAATTAACAACGAAATCGCTACTACGGATATATGTTCCTATTCCCGAAATAACAAACGGGGTTAAGCCCTCATGAACTAAACGAACATGAATGAACACACGCGAAATAACAAACGCGATTAAGTATAGGAACATAACATCACCGAAATGAATCAACACAACACTATACACTCCTGAAATAACAAACAGAAATGTATAATATGGTATTGAAAAGATAAAAGCAAATAAAATAGGAATTACAAAACCTCAAGTGTAGTGGAATTCGATTACAGTAGACTAATCATAGAAAATTAGTTCTCCATAAAGAAAACGAAACACACAGAAAAATGTAAAAACTATGGAGAAGCAAAAGTCCTTTCAATCTACCCAGAACAGCCTTTTATACTATTCAGAAGTTAAGCCCACTCGCGAGGCGAACACTCTCTCGCGAGCCGAATATTGTGAAGAATCAGCAACGTTTGGTCTTCTCGCGGGGCGAAGTACTGCTCGCGTGGCGAGGAATGGAACAGTCATGGCTTCTGACCTTCAGTCTCGCGAGGCGAGACATGCATCCGCGAGGCGAACCAGAATGGGTTGCATTTCTCTGGAACAGTCAGCTATCAGGGTCGCGAGGCGAGGTGTTGTTCGCGGGGCGAACCAGAGAGGATGTCATTTTCAGCTGCTCTTTGGCTTTCAGGTTCGCGAGGCGAGAAAACTCTCGCGAGGCGAATCCCCTGTTTCTTTATTCCCTCAACTTCTACTTAACCTGAAAACAACAAAATAGCCATAAGTGCTTTATTTGACTCAAAACTGGTTAAATTAACCTAAAACTACTTTAGAGACTCAAAACCTTGCTTGAGGACAATCTAATCTAATTTGGGTGAAAATAGGATATAATTTGCACAAAACCCTGGTCATACTAGCCATAAAACTAGATGAGCCAAAGGCTTATCAATCATCATGAAGATCTTGACTTGTCTGCTGACTCATCTGTTGACACGTCTGCTGACTTGTCTGCTCCACTTGTCTATCAGCCTTAAGCACAGGTTCTTTCTTGGTTAGATCGGGTTGTCGAATTTCTGGATTGTTTATATCAAGACCTGCAAGATCATCTTCTAGATCTGATAGTTCTTTATCAGTCTTTAGTCCATCATTGAATTTAACATGAACAGATTCTTCAATAATGCAAGTTCTTGAATTGTAAGCTCTAAAAGCCTTAGACATTTCAGAATATCCTACGAAAATACCTTTATCTACCTTAGAATCAAACTTTCCTAGATTATCTCTGGTATTCAGAATAAAACATTCACATCCAAAAGCATGAAAATAAGATATGTTGGGGCTTTTTCCTTTCCACAATTCATAAGGAGTCTTCTTTAGAAAAGGCCTAATAAGTATTCTGTTTTGTACATAACAAGTAGTGTTTACAGCTTCTTCCCAGAAGTACTTAGGGAGATTATTTTCATTGAGCATAGATCTAGCCATCTCTTGCATAGATCTGTTCTTTCTCTCAACCACTCCATTTTTCCGTCGAGTTCTAGGTGCATAGAAATTGTGAGAGATCCCATTCTCCTCACAGAACTGTCTAAACTGCACATTTTCAAATTCTCCCCCATGATCACTTCTAAGGGTAGAAATACAGAAACTCTGCTTATTTTGTACTCTTTTGCATAATACTGAGAAAGCCTTAAAAGACTCATCCTTGTGGGTTAAGAAGAGTACCCATGTGTATCTAGAATAGTCATCAACTATGACAAATCCATATTTTCTTCCAGCCAGGCTGGCAACACTAACTGGTCCAAACAGATCCAAGTGTAACAACTGAAAAGGTCTAGAGGTTGATATTTGGTTTTTAGATTTGAAACTTGATTTTACCTGCTCATGCATCACACGAGACATCTTTCTTAAAACTAATATCAGGCAATCCTCTCACAAGGTTATTCCTTTTTAATTTAGAAATTAGTTTCATACTAGCATGTCCTAGTTTCTTATGCAGTAACCATCTCTCATCCTCTTTAGACATCAGACAGGTTACACTTTGATCTGAGAGATCAGACAGTTCAATCTTATAAAGATTTTGTTGCCTTTTAGCTGAAAAGAGGGTTTTGCCACAACAGTCTTTAACTATACATACATCCTTGGTCAAGGAAACATCAAATCCACTATCACATAATTGACTTATGCTAAGAAAATTGTGTCTTAATCCTTTAACCATAAGAACATTAGATATAGAGGGAAGAGGGCGTTTACCACCAATAGTACCAATTCCTATAACTTTCCCTTTCTGATTCCCTCCAAAGGCAACATGTCCTCCTTTCTTAAGTTGGAGGTCTAGGAACATAGACCTTTCTCCTGTCATATGACGTGAGCAACCACTGTCCAGGTACCAACAATGGTGTTTTCTTTGTCCTCTTGAGGACATATGCAACAAAAATTATTTGATCTTTAGGTACCTATATTTTTCTGGGTCCTTTTCTGTTAGTTCTAGGAGTCTGTGAAGACTTCCTTATCTTCTTATGGATACACTTAGACATAACATGTCCAGTTTTTCCACATAAGTTACAGACAGGTGTAGACTTGGTTACAGTTGACTTAACAGATACCGTAGAAGCTTTAGTTGATACTTTATGATGCGTCTGATGGACATATCCAATACCTTCTTTGTTAAGAGAGTGCCTCTGACAGTCAAGTTTCTTAGTCAGATTGTCTTTACCATTAACAAATTTGGCAAGATCAGAAGTGAGCTCTTCCACTTTCTGTTGAAGTTTTTCAACTTCTTCAGATGGTGATGTTTCACTTGAGATCTTAGCTTCATTAGACTTTTCGGTCTTGACTCACTATTCTCTTTGTGACTTCTCACACTCTTGAGATTTATGTTTGTGCTCACTGGTGAGCTTTACATACTCTCTCTTGAGGGATTTAAGGCCTTAGATAAGAAGTTGGATTCCTCCAGCAACTCCTCATAGGCATCAAGTAATTCCTCATAGTCAGGATGTACCTCATCGTCTGAGTCTGAGTCAGTGTTGGCCATCAAACAGAGATTGACTTCTTCCTCTATTTCTTCATCAGAAGATGTTGACTCCATATCCTCCCAAGTAGCCATAATTCCTTTCTTCTTATTCTTGAAGAATTTCTAAAAAGGGGCCTTCTTGAGTTGACGACATTCAGCCTTGATGTGAACAGGCTTCTTGCATTCATAGTAGACAATTGAACTTTTGTTTGTTGGAGTGGATTCTTTGAAGTTCTTGTCCTTGTTGAATCTTATGAATGGCTTATCCCTCTTGAACTTATTTTTCTGTAGGAGAAGCTTTATCTTCCGGGTCAGGAGAGACAATTTTCATCACTCTCAGAATCCTCATGTTCAGACAGGTCAGCATCACTGGATGACTCGTCTACCTTTAGAGGCTTGGAAGCTTTTGCTGACTTTTGATCAGATTTCAGAGCAATTGACTTGCCCTTCTTTAGTGCTACTTCATCTCCAAGTTCTTGCTCATGAACAGTGAGTGTTCCAAGAAGTTCATCCATAGTCAAGGTAGTGAGATCCTTGGCTTGAGAGATAGCAATGACCAAAGGTCTCCACTGTTTAGGTAGACTTCTCAGGATCTTTCCAACCTTTTCAGCATTGGTGTAGACTTTGCCAAGAGATTTTAAACTGTTGACTATAGTTTGAAATCTTTCTATCATTTGAGCAACAAATTCTCCTTCCTCCATGACAAATAGTCCATACTTTCTGACAAGTATGGCAATCTTTGACTCTTTGACTTTGGCTGTTCCTTCATGTGTGACTTCGATGGAGGTCTGGTTAGGGAAGCTCCTTCAGTCTGGTGACTTCCACTTGAACTAGCTCCAGCAGTCATGTCTATTCTTCAGGACCTTTTACCTCTACACTGTTAGATGCTCAACCCAGAGGCCGAGCTCTGATACCAACTGAAATAGACAACTATAAACACGAGAAGGGGGTTGAATTGTGTTTATCAGAATTTAAACGAAGTTGAAAACTTTTCGCATACAAAAGCTTGGTTCAGACGAGTGGAAAGATAGCTGACAGACAGGTGACCTAGCTGATGAAATTTTAACAGTGATTAGGCAAACACACCACTTGATAAATGGATAAGAAAACTAAAGCAACTAAAGAGTTTATAAGGAAAGAGAGATTGACACAGTTATTTATCCTGGCTCACTCTTCAAAGCAAAGAGCTACGTCCAGTCCTTGGCAGCACCAAGTTTTATCCACTATAACTGATCAGGTTACAAACTTCAAGTATTGTTTGCACACCTAGCCTCTTCAGACTCCAAGACAAGTATTCTTTGCACACCTAGCCTCTTCAGGCTCACTCAGATTTGTTTGAGAAAATTGGTTTGTAATAAATACAACTTCAGACAGACAGATCTTTCACTAACACTCAGAGTGGTTTAAATGTAAAGCTTAGGAAAGTCTGCGTAATAACATCAAATGATTGAAGAATAATGAATGAAAGAATGAAGAAATTAATGCACAGAGTAATGGCTCTTTAATGCTATATGTATTCTCTATGTCTTCATCTTCAATGACTTCTGTATTTATAGTCTTTAAGCATTTAAGATCCGTTAGAGACATTCCCTCAGATGTTGGCTTCAAGCAAAACTTCATTATATGCAATAGAGTCGTTATGGGCAGCCATCAATGCAATAGGAACATTGGTTGTACTCTAACTTGAAGTATCATGGCTTTATGTATCGTGAATCAACCATATCAGAGTTGTGCAGAGAGCTTTTTGTACTTTTCTAAGTACAATTCCCTTTTCGTGAAAGGACCAGAGGTACTAGGGAATAAAGCATGTTAGAAGCATTCTTTAACTGGTCTTTGGTTCTGATATCCGAGGTTGCTTGAGAGAGTAACTTAAGACTTTTCTTGATAAACGTGAGACTGAGTAGGAGAGAAGGCTTCAAGTCTCTTTCTGATGGGACAACCAACAAAAACTTGTTAGGTCCTTGGTTCTTCAACGAGTAACCTCACACAAGTGTAGGAACTCGTGGAGAGACAGGTTGAAAACTTATCTTGAAAGAAGTCAATAATACTAGTCAGCAGACAAGTCGACTTTAACTTATCCAGACAGGTAGTCATCTATATGAGCGGATGAGATGATTCTTACTGTTTTAATCTGCACGCTAGATAGACAGGTTAGCAACCAATATGAAGGTTAATTAAATCATTAACCAATGTTTAGTGCTCATCAAAACTTAGGGAAATGAACATCAGACATTTCAGAGACTTAACAACTTTGTGATACCATGTTCCCATTTGTAATATTTTATTGTGACACCAATGACTGTTTTTTACATTTTTTATTTGATAAAATGGTTTCTTCATTTTTTATTTAAAAAAAAGGTTTCTTCATTTTTTATTTATTTTTTATAAAATGGTTTCTTTGTTTCTACTGATTTATTTAGTTGTCATACTGATTGTTCAGTGTTTCGCTTCTGGTTTTTCAGTTCATTATGTTTAGCCTACCAAATTGTCCATTTAATTTTGGGAACTTTGTTATGAATTAAGTTTTATCGTGGAAACAATACTTGTCTAGTACATTTGTTTGCTTTGGAATTATAGACGTTTTATTTGGTATATGGAATTAAAGAAGTTTTGTTACTTTATTGAGCCAGTTTTTTTTTTTTTTTTTGTGATTCGAAAGAAAAAGCCTATAAGTTAGACGCTTACTTGTTTATTTAATTGTATGTAATTGACTTCGCTTTTGATCAATTTTAAGTATTTAATTTTTTTAGTAGGCCAATTTTAAGTAGGCCAGATAGAGAACTTGACCTATTTAATGGCCTATTAGCCTATTTAGAGAAAGGCCAAACGACCTATTTGAAGGCTTTAATGAAATAGGCTTTTAAAAAGGCTAACAGTCGGGGACAGAGACTTTTAAAAAGGTCAGACCAGGCTCAAAATAAAGCATTTAACATGTAACAGACCAGGTTTAGGCTTTTAAATTTTTAAACAGGCCAGGCCAATTTAAGCAAAGACTGACCTGGCCTGGCCTATTCCCACCCCTAATGGAGATCATTACTTGTCTACTGACTTGTCTGTTGACTTGTCTACTGATTTGTCTGCTCCACTTGTCTGTCTGGCTTAATCACAGGTTCTGTCTTGGTCAGATCAGGTTATTGACTTTCTGGCTTGTTTATGTCAAGACCTGCAAGATCATCTTCTAGATCTGATAATTCATTATCATTCTTTAAACCATCATTGAACTTAACATGAACAGATTCTTCAATAACAAAAGTTCTGGAATTATAAATTCTAAAGGCTTTAGAAATTTCAGAATATCCTACAAAGATACCTTTATCTACTTTGGAATCAAACTTTCCAAGTTGATCCTTAGTATTTAGAATGAATGATTCACAACCAAATGCATGAAAATAAGATATGTTGGGGCATTTACCTTTCCACAATTCATAAGGTGTCTTCTTTAGAAAAGGTCTGGTAAGTATTCTGTTTTGTACATAACATGCAGTTTTTACTGCCTCTGCCCAGAAGTACTTAGGGAGATTATTCTCATTGAGCATAGATCTATCCATCTCTTGCAGAGATCTGTTATTTCTCTCAACCACTCCATTTTGTTGTGGAGTAATAGGTACACAAATTGTGAGATATCCCATTCTCCTCACAGAACAATCTAAACTGCTCATTTTCAAACTCCCCCCCATTGTCACTTCTAAGTGTGGAGATACAGAAACCCTGTTCATTTTGTACTATTTTGCAGAATACTGAGAAAGCCTTAAAAGACTCATCCTTGTGGGTTAAGAAGAGTACCCATGTAAATCTAGAGTAGTCATCAACTATGACAAATCCATATTTTCTTCCAGCCAGGCTAGCAACACTAACTGGTCCAAACAGATACATGTGTAACAACTGAAGAGGTCTAGAGGTTGATACTTGGTTTTTATATTTGAAACTTGATTTTATTTGTTTACCTCTCTGACATGCATCACACAAGACATCTTTCTTAAAACTAATATCAGGCAATCCTCTCACAAGGCTATCCTTTTTCAGTTTAGAAATTAGTTTCATACTAGCATGTCCTAGTTTCTTATGCCATAACCATATTTCATCCTCTTTAGACATCATACAGGTTACACTTTTATTTGAGAGATTAGTCAGTTCAATCTTATACATATTTTGTTGCCTTTTAGCTAAAAAGAGGGTTTTGCCACTAAAGTCTTTAACTATGCATAAACCCTTGGTAAAGGAGACATCAAATATTTGTCACACAATTGACTTATGCTAAGAAAATTGTGCCTTAATCCTTCCACCATAAGAACATTAGATATGGAGGGAAGATGGGGTTTACCACCAATAATACCAATGCCTATAACCTTCCCTTTCTGATTGCCTCCAAAGGCAACACGTCCTCCTTTCTTAAGTTGGAGGTCTAGGAACATAGACCTTTCTCCTGTCGCGTGTCGCGAGCAACCACTGTCCAGGTACCAGCAATGGTGTTTTCTTTGTCCCATTAAGGACATTTGCAGCAGAAATTATTGGGTCTTTAGGTACCCATAATTTTCTGGGTTCTTTTCTGTTAGTTCTAGGAGTCTGTGAAGACTTCATTCTATTTTTGTGAATACACTTAGACATAACATGTCCGGTTTTTCCACAGAAGTTACAGATAGGTATGAATTTAATGAAAGTTGACTT
Organism: Sophora flavescens; assembly: GCA_030762895.1. NCBI lineage: Eukaryota > Viridiplantae > Streptophyta > Magnoliopsida > Fabales > Fabaceae > Sophora > Sophora flavescens. The sequence goes on along the minus strand of CM061062.1, from coordinate 129,980,803 downwards.
AACAGACACTTTAGAGTTTTTAGTTGATACATTATGATGTGTCTGATGGACATATCCAATACATTCTTTGTTAAGGGAGTGTCTCTGAAAGCCAAGCAGCTTCGTCAGATTATCTCTGCCATTAACAAATTTGGTAAGATCGGAAGTGAGCTCTTCCACTTTCTGTTGAAGTTTTTCAACATCTTCAGATTGTGATGTCTCACTTGAGATCTTAGCTTCATCAGACTTTTCAGTCTTCATCTCACTTGTTAGGTCTTAGATAAGCAGTTGGATTCCTACAGGAACTCCTCATAGGCATCAAGTAATTCCTCACAGTCAGAATGTACCTCATCTTCTGAATCTGAGTCAGTGTTGGCCATCAGACAGAGATTAGATTCTTCCTCTGTCTCTTCATCAGAAGATGTTGACTCCAGATCCTCCCAAGTAGCCATCATCCATTTCTTCTTCTTTTTGAAAAACTTCTTAAAAGGTGCTTTCTTGAGTTGAGGACATTCAGCTTTGATGTGACCTGACTTCTTGCACTCATTGCAGACGATTGAACTCTTGTCTGTTGAAGTGGATTCTTTGAAGTTCTTTTCCTTGTTGAACCTTCTGAATGGCTTACCCTTTATGAACTTCTTTTTTCTGTAAGAGAATATTTATCTTCCTTGTTAGGAGAGATAACTCTTCATCACTTTCAGAATCCTCGGGTTCATACAGGTCAGTATCACTGGATGACTCGTCTGCCTTCAGAGCCTTGGAAGCTTTTGCTGACTTTTGATCAGCCTTCAGAGCAATTGACTTGCCCTTCTTTGTAGCAATTTCATCTCCAAGTTCTTGCTCATGAATAGTGAGTGTACCAAGAAGTTCATCCAAAGTCAAGGTAGTGAGATCCTTGGCTTGAGAGATAGCAGTGACCAAAGGTCTCCACTGCTTAGGTAGACTTCTTACTATCTTTCCAACCTTCTCGGCATTAGTATAAATTTTGCCACGAGACTTTAGGGCATTGATGATAGTTTGGAATCTTCCTATCATCCGAGCAACAGATTCTCTTTCCTCCATGAGAAACAGTTCATACTTTCTGACAAGTATGGCAATCTTTGATTCTTTAACTTTGGATGTTCCTTCATGTGTGACAGCTAAAGTATCTCATATTTCTTTAGCAGAATCACAGGCACAAACTTTTTTGAATTCTTCAGGATTGAGAGCATAAATGATTTTGCATCTGGCTTTGTGATCCAGCTCCCATTTTGTCTTTTCTACAGAGGTCCGCTGATCTTTTGGCTTGTCAGTGTTGTCATCATTTTTAGGAATGAATGGACCATTAGTGATGACATCCCAGAGATCAGAGTTTGTAGATAGAATGAACCATTGAAATCTATCTTTCCAATAGTTGTAGTTTTCTCCATTGAAGAATGGAGGTCTGGTTAGGGAAGCTACTTCAGTCCGGTGACTCTCTCTTGAACTAGCTCCAACAGTCATGTATATTCTTCAGGATCTTTACCTCCACACTGTTAGATGCTTAACCCAGAGGCTGAGCTCTGATATCAACTGAAATAGTCAACTATAAACACGAGAAGGGGGGTTGAATTGTGTTTATCAGAAATTAAAACAAAGTTGAAAACTTTTCACACACAGAAGCTAGGTTCAAACAAGTGTGAAAACACTCCACAGACAGGTGACCTGTCTGTTGTGATTTTAATAGAAAAACACGCAAGCACACAACTTGAAAACAAGTTTGATATTCACACTTTACCCCTTTAGTTAGAAAGCAGATAATATAATCAAAGCAACTAAATAGTTTAAGGCAATAGAGATTAACACAGTTATTTATCCTGGTTCACTCTTTAACACAAAGAGTTACGTCCAGTCCTTGGCAGCACCAAGTTTTATCCACTATAACCGATCAGGTTACAGACTCCAAGTATTGTTTGCACACCTAGCCTCTTCAGGCTCCAAGACAAGTATTCTTTGCTCACCTGACCTCTTCAGGCTCACACAGGTTTGTTTGAGAAGTTTGTTTGTAATAAATACAATCAGACAGACAGTTCTTTCACTAACACTCAGAGTGGATTAATTGTAAGCTTAGGAAAGACTGCGTAATAACTTCAAATGATTGAAGAATACATATTGAAAGAATGAAGAAATAAATGTGCACAGTAATGGCTCTTTAATGTTGTGTGTTCTCTATTCTTCATCTTCAATGAGTTCTATATTTATAGCCTTCAAGCATTTAAGATCCGTTAGAGACATTCCTTCAAATGTTGGCTTCAAGAAGAGCTCCATTAAATGTAATAGAGTCGTTCTGGGCAGCCATTATTGCAATAGGAACGCTTGTTGTACTCTAACATGAAGGATCATGGCTTTATGCATCATGCAGTAGCCAAATCAGAGTTGTACATAATGCTTTTGTACTTTACAGAGCACATTTCTCTTTTCGTGTAATAACCAAGACTACTAGGGAATAAAGCATGTTGGAAACATTCTTTAACTAGACTTCATCTCTGATTTCCTAGGTTGCTTGTGAGAATGACTTCTGACTTTTCTTGATAATCGTGAAATGAAGAATGAGAGAGTTTCAAAGTCTTCTGTGTGAGGGGACATCTTCCAAAAGCTTTGTACTTGAGTTCCCTATCGAAGATCCTCAAACACGTATAAGAACTTATCAGAAGACAAGTTGAAACTTCGGTCCGAGAAAGTCAATAATCCTAGTCGCACAGACAGGTTGAAATTTTGCTTCTCCGCACGGTGGTGATCTATGTGGGCGGACGGTGAGAAAGTGACTTCTTACTATTTTGATCCGCACTAGATAGGCAGTGAGTTAGAAGAACCAATACAGAGTTAATTAAATCATTAACAAATGTTTACTTTTCATCAAAACTTAGGGAAATGCACATCAGACATTTTAGAGACATAACACAATGGGGATTTTTCCCTTGAGCTTCAAGTGCAGAACCGTTTGCACACTATCTGATTTGCACTCCAGAAACTCTTCAAGGTTGGTCTTCTCAGCCAATGTTTGAATAGAAACAATTGGGGACAGTGTTGCTGTTGTTGTCTTGTTGATGAACCCGTTTTGACAAAAACCCAGAAAGAGAAACACTGATGCTGCTGTTATGGTGGCAAATGAGGGAACTTTAGGAAGAGGGTTGAAAAATTGAGAAGATTTTGATTCTAGGTGTTGGAGATTTTGCAGAGGAGGGTCAAAAGATGAAACTTTGGGAAGTGGGTTGAAAATTTGAGGAGATTTTGATTCTGGGTTTTGGTGATTTTACAAAGGAGGTTCAAAGGAGGCAACTTTAGGAAGATGGTTATGAGATTGAGAGGATTTTGATTCTGGGTGTTGGAGATTTTCCAGGGAAGGATCAAAAGATGAAATTTTGAAAAGAGGGTTGATAGGTTTCTAGTTGCGGAGCAGGAGGGGGAAGAGCCGCCGTGTGTGGCGGGTCTGAAGAGAGGGTGTTGGGGAAGTGGACCCATTCAATTCTTGTGCGGCGAAGGAACAAGGGCGGCGACTGACTTGGTTTCGTGGTGGTGCCGGGATGGAGCGGTGGGTGCACCGCGGCGACGACGCTTAAGAAGGACGAAGGAGAGAAAGGAAGAAGATGGGGGGTTCGAGGGTAGGGGACGAAGACTGGGTTTTTTAAAACAAAAACGTTTTTCAATCTTTTTTAGGTTTCATTTTTTATTTGTTTTTTATTTTTAAATAAAAATAATAATATACCAATTTTTTTTTAAAAAAATAGAGTTAAAATTTTTTTAACAAAATTACGTGGCATCTGACGTGACTGACAGGTGTGCACAGTCAGTCCAGGTGGCAATGCTGACGTGGTGCACCATCAACCACGTCAGCAGGTTAACGAAGCAACCTAACGATGGGGACCAGGACCAAATAAATTCAAATTATAGGGATGAAAACCCAACAAAAAAATTTATAGGGACTGATTTCAAAACACTCATACTTTACAGGGACCAAAAAGTTCATTAAACTCTTTTTATATATTAAAGACGAGTTTTCCTTCTAGATATTGAGGGCTCGTTTAGTGGTCAAGATAAGAGAGATATGATAGGATAAGCTATCATATCATGTCTGAAACTATTGTTTGGTGAGCCAACATGATAGAATAAAGCAATCCTGTCACATATTTTATCATGTCCATCTAGTTATAATTTTATCCTCAGAGGGGAGCTGGGTTAGAACCCAACATGATAGGATAGGGTGATTTAAAGTATAATAAAATATAAAAATATTTTATATATAAAATAGTTAAAGTATAATAAAATATGACATGGTTACCAAAAGAGATATTTAAAATAATAAAAAATTTAAAAAAATTAATTTTATTTTGTCACAAGGCTAATTTTGTTATTTTATATTATTTTAAAAAAATTAAAATATAAAAAATTATTCTAATAATTTAACTATATGTAAAGTAAAAACTAAAAATGAATATTTAAAATTATAAAAAATTAATTTAAGTTAAACAATATTTTAAAAATTTAAAATATTATATATAATTTTATCATAAAGATAATTTTGTATTTTTATATAATTTTAAAAATGAAAAGTATAAAAAAAATAAAATCTAATAAAATATGAAAATATTTAGAATAAAAATGAAAATTTTAAAATTCATACTAAATTATAATGCTATCAAGTTGGTTATTTTGTGAACACCAAACGTCGGATAGGATAACAGCTTATCATGCTCATATCATATCCTACTCATATCCTGCTATATTATTTTATCCGCCCATATCCTATCCTGACTACCAAACGAACCCCGAGTGGATTGTCGAATGAATGTAGATCGTCGACCCTGCTTTTGTTTACTGCTTGGATATTTAATAATCTTTCGATGATGTTTTATTTTGGAAAAAGGGAAAAGCTAAATATAGATAACTTTATGCACAGGTCCAAGATTACGAGTTGGAAGTATTAGGGGTGTAACGGGTCGGTTTGGTTCAGGTTTAGGAGGAAAAAAAACCAGAACCAATCAAAATTGATCGGTTCGGTTTGCTTTGGTTTCCTTTGTTTTTTACTACAAAACCCGAACCAAACCAAACCGATGAAGTTCGGTTTGGTTTGGATCGGGTGCTCGGGTCCCTATTTAAAAAAAAAAAAAAGCAAAATGCACTTGGAAGCTGAACACATGGTCTCAGTCGCTACCCCTTCTTTCTGCTTCATCTTCATCTCTGTTTCAACAATAATTTCACTTCAGGGTCACTTTTCCCTCTTCATGTTCTGGGTTGTACTATAGATTAGAGATCTGTGTTATTGAGAAGAAATACTTGATCATCCATGTTTCCCTACCAATGCTAAATAGATTCCGAAATTCAAAACAAAAGGAGAAAACAGAGGGTGGAGGACTCACCACGGCGGAGCTAGGCACGGCCTCGACGGATGACCAACCAGTGAACGCGAAGCAGTGAAGCAAATTGACAGCGACGATCGGATCTCGTCAGGAATGGCAAACGCGAAGGAATGTAGCATGACGGCGGAGATAGGAGCTGCTGAGGACGCCGATCTGGTCATGGCCAAGCTATGTGTGACGGCGGCGGAAGCCCTTCTGGCCAGGTCTTATGCACCGAAACTAAGGGTGAGGCAATAAACTGAGGAACAGAAGTGTCGAAGAACGAAAGTAAACCGAGAGTGAGGCAGTAAACTATGTTAGGTCAGAAATTAAATTAGAAAATGGGGAAACACTCTATGGTCGGGTCAGGTAGTCGGGTGTTTGGATTTAGAAGTTAAAATCCAATACCCAAACCAAAGAAACTCGATTCTAATTGGTTCGGTTCGGGTTTTTGCCCGAACCAATTAACTTCGGTTTTTATGGGTTGGTTCGGTTCGAGTTCATCGGGTTTAGCCGGTTCGCTTACACCGCTAGGAAGCATTCAAAGAACTTCATCTTGAACAGATATATTCAATCACGGTGTCCTCTTTGTATTGTTGAGTGTTATAGCTCAGTGCTTCACACACTACTAAATTTAATGTAAAGTGTAAATTAACGCACAAAACAAGAAAAAGATATTCAGGAGCCCTACAGCTAGCTAGTATCCTGTATTCACTATTCAACGTCGGCGACTTTTGTAGACGCCCTTCTAGAACGCCCAAACAAGTTAGTACAATTTAGAGCGTGTGACAGGTGCTGAGAAATAAATTATTATTACAGGCTTAATTGCAGATTCCATGGATGATTGCTCAAACTAAGGATTTTTAAAAATTATTTATCAGTTTGAGATTCTTTTGAAATAAATTATCAGTAGAGAATCTTTTTTGATATGGTAGCATTTTTTTTGACTGACAGAGGGAAAGTGCCACTCTCCCACTCTTTCTTTTATTTTTTTAAAAAAAGTCAAAGACACCACTTGCAATGTCACCTCCCTTTATTTTTATTTATTTATATATATATATATATATATATATATATATATATATATAGTGCTGCTCCACTGTTCAACATATCACGTGTTATTCTTTTAGATGGGTAATCATTTAAACTTTGAATTGCATTATGTAATAATTGATTGCAATCAAATTGAAGTGATTTTTTTGTTGTTGATGAAAGTGAATTTATTTTTAATATGAACAAGTAAATATACCCCCGCATTTTACGTTACAAACCATGCTTGATGAAGCATCATGTTAGTTCTTCAAAGACAATTATTTTCGGTAATTATATTTTTACACTACACACCACACACACATCTTCGGTAATTCAATTTTCACACTTTAGTATTTGGTTGAATTTTTTGATGATACATAATTTGATTTAAATATAATATTAATTTTTTTGTACATTTTGTATTTTTATCGCTACAAATTTTAATATGTAGGTACTATTTTTAATTTTATTTATGTGCTATAAAAAATATCATTACTTTGTCTTTATAATTGCTACTTAATTAATTACTTAATTATTTTAATTATGTTTTTAATTAATTAATTACTTAATTATTTTTTATTACTTAATTGTGTTTTTATTACTTTAGTTTTTAAAGTGTTTTTTTAATATGGCGTTAATAAAGGGCACGTTTGATAGATCATGATCCGGTAAAAAGATATGACATCATGAAGGACGTGGTGCCTGAGGGTAAGGAGCTAATGCCACATAAGATTCAGTTTAGTACTGCGATTGACTCCTAGGCAGATATGGGGTTTACAATTCTCAACTTGTTGTGATGTACGTGAATATGTTGTTTTGTTCAGTTGCTACTGGCCAGTAGCCTATCAAACGGAGGTTTTGATGTATATAATATGTAAATTTTTCTATAAAAACCAGTATCTTACTGTCTTTTGAAGGGTGACTTTGTTATATGAGTACTTATATCCATTATCCAGGATTCACCTCCCTATTAGGTGATATTTTTATTTTTTTTGGATTTTGCTTGTACAGATCCAACTTATTGGAAGACTACTTCATTGCTTTAAATTATCTCATTATATCAATGAACACTCTTCGATTCGAATACACAAATACTGCAAGTTGGATCTGTATGTATGCCCTACAATAATAACAAATAATAACGATAACCCGTAAATTTACAATTTCTAATAATAACAATATTAAAAATGATTAACAATTACTAATAATACTAACATTTTCCTATAAAAAAATAGTAGTATATCACCTAATGAAAAATCTAACTTCTAACATCATCTAAAAATATTTTTAGTAAAATAATTATTAATACATTTATAATTTAAAAAATGGGAAATGGGAAAAAAAAGAAAAAAAGAGAGTAAAGTAATAATTACTGTTATGAAGAGTAATAATGACACTAATCACTATTTTATTCATCTTTATATTTACTTTTTAGCCAAAAAAAATTTTTATAGCAGTAAAAAATGCATTAAAAACTGAAAAAGCGAGCTAGAGTACTGTGTATCCGGAAGTTTCGATTGCAATAAATTATTACGTAATGCAATTCAAAGTTAATCTGGGTTTAGATTGATAGATCAGCTTTGATCCATTACAAATTCAATCAAGACTTGGGCGTCAACGTTACAGATCCGGAGGCATGGGTATTCCGGTCACTTTAATTTTGTCACATTTGTAGGTATTTTGTCGTCTTATGCTATTAACATGGGTGCTGTCAGTTTGTTCGCGAATTCATCATTTTCGGTTTTTAGCAATGCTGAATTTGTATTTTTTCGATGTATTTTATCAATTTGAATGAATGAATATCTTTTTTAGTCCAAAAAAAAAGTTCAAATGATTATCCAGCTAAAAGACGGATGTATATTTACTTGTTCATATTAAAAATAAATTCACTTTCATCAAAAAAAAAAAAATTCACTTTAATTTGATTGCAATCAATTATTACATAATACAATTCAAAGTTCAAATGATTACCCAACTAAAAGAATAACACGTGATATGTGGAACAGGAGCAGCACTATATATATATATATATATATATATATATATTAATAAAGGGAGGCGTCACTGTCCGTGGCACCTTTGATTTTTATTTTCATTTTTTTAAATAAAGGGAGGCGCCACTGCACGTAAGTGGGAGGCGCCAATCAGAGTGGCGCCTTCTCCCTGCCATTAAAAAATAAATAAAATATATCACCGTGTCAAAAAGGACCCCCACTGATAATTTGTTTCAAAAGGATCTCAAACTGGTAAATAGTTTCTAAAAAGACCCCAGTTTGGTCAATCACCCGATCCCATCCTCTACTATTGTGCGGTTTTGGTTCTTAAAATTTTTTTCGTGCACATTTGGTCCCTTGTTTTTCCAATGTTGCAAATTTAGTTATTCTTTCCAACATTTGGTAATTTTTTCAATGATCAACGTAGAGAAATTAGTCATCTAAGCCCATACAAATTGTCAACCTCTGGTTGAGGTTCTCCTGCCTCTGCGTATCTGTTTCATCATGAATCAATGGTTACTCTATGTTATTCACTGGTTTTGTCCCTCCTTTTCGGGATAGTTTTTGGTTCCATCACATGATCATTTACAACAAAAGCTCAAAAAGATGTTCTATGCGCTTAGATGAGTGGTTCTGTGTGCTTAGATGAGTGGTTCCTCTATGTTGATCATTTGAAAAATTGACACACATTAATAGAATGACCAAATTTATAATATTGAAAAATACAGGGGGACCAAATTTGCACGAAAAAAACTTTAGGAACCAAAATCGCACATGACCTATAATAGGGGAACCAAAACTGCAATTAAGCCTAAATTATATCGACTATTGTGAAAAATGATAATAATTAAATTTTATTTTTGTTTGGATAAATTTGTTAAAAAATTATTTTAAGATAATTTATTGCATTTTAATAATGTAAAAAAAACACTCTTATATAATAAATTATAAAAAAATATATTAAGTTATTTGTATAAAATAATAATATTTATTCTGTGGTTAGTTATTTAGGAGTAAAATGAAAAAAAATGATTATCTCAAAATAATCAAAAGCTTTTTTTAAATAAATTTCAAACTTTTAACTTTACTGAAAACTTTTTTTTTTTCTATAAGAAAGACTTTTTATATTTTAAACTAATTTGTGAAACATGTCAGATTAATTTTAAAGCAACTTTATTTTTTTTTAGGGAAAAAGACTTTTGATAAAAGTCTTCCCATACACACTAAGCAGGATGCTGACTAACGCACATGCAGTAGATACTTGTATATTTATTATTTGAAAAGTGATATTTAATGAACAACGTTAATTAGTGTTATTTTAGGACAATGTTAACTCGTATTTTTTTATAGGACAATTTTAATCAATGTTCTAAGGATAATGATTAAAAAAATAAAAGAAACTTTTTATTAGGAGTTAGTTTATTTAATATTTTAAAAAGCAACATACTTAGTTTTTAATAAAAGCTTTCTTTTTTTGGATTCTTAATCGTTGACCTTATCCTAAGATAGTTTTGATACAAATTTAAAAAAATTAATACTAAGCATAAAATATGTTGGGGAATAAAATTAGTAATTTATAGTTAAAAACTTTATTCTCGTATGTAAAGGTGACAAAAAAATATTCATGGAAACGAGATTCACCGGAATATAATTTACCTGATAATAAAACATCTCATGAATCAAATGCTGCCTAAGTATCCTGATTAGCATGACTTATACTTAATTTTTGAATAAAATATTTCTTTTTTGCATTTCTTAATCATGGCCACTAACTAGGATGACTCTTAGACTATATATATGGTCGGGTTCCTTCGGGTTTGAGGATAGATTCGAGTTCAAAGAATAGACTCTAACAAAGTTTAGGATCGGATGAGAGACAAGCCTAACATGTCCCTATCAGTCCTATACTCACCCCTAATTCACGTGCATTACTCCAGGAAGTTTATAACATTTAATCAATAAACATTAACCTTAATGAAAGAGAGTTCGTTTTTTTACTACTATTTTTAATATTTTAAAATAACGATTTTCATAAATTTATTAGCTTAAACACCAATAATTGTTACCCGCACGGTGTGTCATAAACTTATAATGGAAGCGAGTTAACCTTTGAGTGTGTGTTTGAATCAACATTTGAAAAACGTGATTTTGAATGGAATTGGTTTTGTAAAATTGATTTCAATATAATTGAGTTTGAAATGAAATGATTTATATATGTTTGGATAGTTTTATTTTAAAAACAAATTGATATAAAACTTAATATAATTTTTCAATCCAGAAGTAGAAACTACTCCAAGCTGCTTCTGGTAGAATTGATTCTGGAATCCAAAAATGGTTTGTGCATCAAAAAGCCAAACATCTTAAAAGATAGTCAAACACACATTTGATCATTGTAAAAATGAGTTTGATTGTTCCCTGCCGTGGAACCAAACATGCACTAATAATTATATTGAGGAAGAAATATATCAATTTACCCTCAACACAATAAGAGATTTTTTTTTTGAAAGGAACACAAAAAGAGTTAGAAATCTAAAATAGGTCATATTCACCCACGACATAGGTACGAGAGCCTCAACTGTTTTTTACCATAAAAGATAACAAATAGTCAAATACCGGCAAATTCACTTTGTAACATTTTATTAATTAAGTGAGATACATAGACAAGGAATCTCACAATTCTGCAAGAGGAAAGGGAAAAACTCAAAAAGAGAACACTCGAAACTTATTGCAACACCACCATATATAAGCAAGCTCTTAATGATCATGATTAAGATTTAGTTGTAATCAGGATTGGCTAGAATGTAACCCTCAATGGCCTTGAAAAGAGCATCACTCTTGGCTTTGCCGGTCTTGATCTCCTCTTCATTGGGCTCAGCATTGCCTTTGGTCTGGTACTTGATAGTGGCCTTCGCAATGGATCCACCATTGGGCCCTGCAACCAATTTGGCCTCGAATGAGATCTTCTCCACTGTCTCTGGCAACCCTGCTCCTCCAACGATGCTGTAGTTGTATGCCAAGTTAGCCTCATCAACTAATTCAATTTTGTGCAACACGAACTTGGTCTGGCCATCTGCACATACATGATTGATCATTGGTTTCAGTCACAAAGATCATCAACATATATAATTGGATTAATTTGTGAATAAATCTTAGATAGGCACTGCCTACTATATATAAACACACTTCATTCAGTGTCAAGCATATGTAAAATTGTGAGGCCTAAATATCACGAATGTTACCATATCTAAAGGAATATTTATATACATGCTATATGAATGAAGTTATGAATAGATGATGATGATATGCGGTATGTTTGAAAGAACTTATATAAAGTTAATTTAGATTTATTTTTTTAATAATCATGATATAGATAGTTGACTAATTTTCGACGAAAAACCAGTTGGACACATAAGTTGGGTTCTCGCCTCAGGTTTTCTATACGAGACAAACTTACAAAAATAAGCTGGTTTTAGTTTATTTGGTAATTATTGATTTCACCAAACTGAACTACATATGCCAAAATATATAGAATATGTGTATATATATATATATATATATATATATATATATATATATATATATATAGAGCATATTCATGTAATGTAACTAATAATTAACATATATATATACTGACCCTCAATGAAAGTGAGCTTCTTGATGGTTCCAGGGCCACCATTTCCTTCAACAGTTTCAACAGTCTTGATGGCATCAACAGCCTTTGGGATGATGGTGTCAGCGTCTGTTACCAGAGCTTTGTAAAGCCTAGCTGGAGCCACAACAGAGGTGGTCTCGTTCTCAAAAGTGAAAACACCCATGATGTTGATGATGAAGAAGAGGAACTAGAGAGAAATTAACACAAGCTAGGAGAATGAAAGTGTAAGTGTCAAAAGAAGAGTTGAGTTGCTCTGTGTGGTTTATGAGCAGAGGTGAGGCTTGTATTTATAAGACCTGGAGCAGGTGCCACGTTCATATACAAGGTTGTTGGACCCTCTTTCTTTTCATTTTTCTTTTGCGATATTTATCCCAATACCTACATATCTTTTTGGGATAGCATTGAAGAGATAAGTTTTAGATTATTTTATATGTTTTTGTTATATAATCTTTTGCATTACTCTTTTACACGTGGTTTTGTATAAGACCGTCAGCTTAAAGTTTGATGTTAAGAATATAATTTCATATATAAAATAAAAATAGAAATAGAAATTTAACTGAAGAGAAAGAAAGAAATAGAAATGAGATTTCTTTATATATTAAATTAGAGTTCTGAGTTCGAATCCCACTATTAATATAAGGATCTCGTTGATGGGTAATTTGTAAGTACTCTTTAAATCATGAAGTCTGTCATGATCCTTGTGAACCCCCGAGACCCAACTCGCCTAAACCTTTTTATATCAAAACAAAAAATTAGAATTCTCACTCTTGAACATGAGTACATACCCACAACCTTTTATATGTTATTTTTAAATTCACTTTCAAATGCACATTCATAATTTATCAATTGATTGTCATGATTATCAAATATATTTTCTTATTGTTTTATTTAATTATTCTCATTTTAAATACAATTATTTTTAATTATTAATAGTAATTTTACGATTGTGTACTAATTGTTTAATATCAATATCATTCTGATCACTTGTTTAAGGTGTTCAAGTCTCTTACTACTTAAACCAACTACATGTTGGTATTCTATAGTTGTATTTATTAAATATGATATGGAATTTATAATCTAAAATGATAAAAATAACATAACTGTTTTTAATGAAAAAATAAAATATATTCTGTATAATATGAATGTCCATTTTCAAAATAATATCATATCATGATTTTTCTTGATAATAACAAAAATTATGATAATATTTTTCATCAATTTGAGTAATATTATTGTACATTATTATAAGGCAAGACTAGAACGTTTATTTCCTTTCAAAACCGGCGGCACAATGGTTGAAAGCTGAGTTGAGGGTTGGTAAATGGAGTTGGATAAAGCATGCGTGTGTTTGAACGATTGGTTGACAAATGTAATTTTAAAAGATATTGATTTTATAGAATTGATTTTTCTTAAATATAAATTTAAAGTAAAAATATCTGGTTGTTTTTATGATAAAAATGATTTTTATCAACTCTTATTATTTGGATCAAAATTATTTTTAGACGTGTGATTATTAAAATGGAATTTAATAAACAATAAAAAAATCTATTTATGTTTTACTCATTTTATCTTCTGATACTTCTTTTTATCACAGTTCTTTTCGCCCTACTTCTTGCATCCAAACATAGTTCTTTTAATTAGCCTGTTTGGTTAGGATTATTTTGGACACAAATGACAATTTCCTCTGTCCTAAGGCAATCGAACGCCATTTCCTCCCTACTTCATGGCGTTTCGCGTTTCAAACTGCGTTCAGTAAACGCTCCATATTCGAGCTTTGAAAAAAATGGCGTTCGATTGTCTCGGGACGGAGGAAATTGTCATTTTGCGTCCAAAATAATCCTAACCAAACAGGCTAAAGTAGCAAAGTAATATTATCCTTATCTCTCTAAAAAAACAGTGTGTGATTTGTCATAGCTCGCTTACCATATGCACACCATAGAGAGAGCGTGTCTTTTGAAACTTTAAAGTTGTTTAAGGGAAGGAATAAAATAATATATAAATATAAAAAAAATATAAATATATAGTGTTTGGGATTGATTTTGGGCTTACATATCATAACTCATTTCCCAAACCATGCCTTTGACGATTGTTTCAACCCAAACATATATATATATATATAAACAAGATAAATATGTTAAAATAATTATTTTAATTTGTTTTAAATTATGGAACTGAAAAAATGTATACAATAATAAAAACATAAATTTTGATGAAATGGACAACAAAAGTATTAAATTATGAAAGTATTATAAATTTTCGATTATATATACATATTAAATAAGTAATCTAACATTATAAGTGATCACCTTGCAAAATAAGTCATTTAACATGAAAGCTACAAAATTGGGCTTCATTACAAGCATTATTTTGGGACTAGAAAGTGATTGTGACTTCGGAGCCAAACATCATTAATATTTAGTCAAACTGTAACATCCCTGACTGTTTTATGGATTGATGACTGTCCCTACAAACCAACACAAGTCTTTTCGGTGTGCTTTGTCCTCACTCCTGATGGGCTTTGCCTCGAATCCGTAAGTAAACGGCTCGTCGTCCGATAATAAAAAAGGATCGAACCACAGAGACCGTGATCTTAAATAACAATTAGTTGTTAAATTGATTTCACTGAATTAGAATAAGATTTGGTTTTTGAAATCGGAATCAAGTAATAATCAAATTTAAAATTGCAGTTAAACAAAATAGGAAAGCAATTCAAATAGGGGTTTTTCAAATACAAAAGGGATTTTCAGGAATTGGGATACCACAAAACTGCCTATATTACTAAATTGACTACTCTCCTTGTTAATTACCAAAATTTGCTTTGAAGGCGGATTTATCCTAAATTAGTTAGTGCTCCCTCTCGGGTTACAAAAACCATGCCCAATTAAATCAATCCCTACTCTCATGGTAATTGAATTTAAATCGAACCCTTTAAGTTTCGTGACAATTCGTGAACCCTCGAAGGACCGCTTCTAACTCTCATGATTTAAGTCCTAAGTTTGATTCATATAGATCTGATACCTAAGTTCACCACTAAGTTCGTCCTTAGTGTATCTATGACACGCAAATAAGTGGCCATCGAATTTACGAGTAATTAAAACAATAGGGATCAAATCGAAGCAAAAATTGAAATTAACAAGAAATCAAACATCAATTCATCACCATAAACAAGTCTTGGGCATGGCCCCAATTCCTAGAAATAAGACTACTACTAAAGCATTGCCATGATTGTAGCAAGCTTGATTAAAAATAACATAAAGAGAAAAACTTAGGAGGAGGAGCAGAAGTCCTGATTTTGCCTAAGGTAGCAACCCCCCAAAAGTGACCAGTTTCGAGCCCTAGAGGGCTATTTATAATCTGGGGTAACTTGAATCCCAAGCCAATACAAAAACCAGGTCAAATCAGTTTTTAGAGATCCATAGATTGCGCGTCACGGCCGTGATGGCCATCACGGCCTGGCCGTGACAGATTCTGCCTTGGAGGTTGCTTCACTGATTGGTCTGTCACGACCGTGACCACCATCACGGCCTGGCCGTGACCAATTCTGCCTGTGAGGGTCTGGCTCGGATGACATGTCACGACCGTGATGGGCATCACGGCCTGGCCGTGATCAGCTCTGACTTTTCCATTCTTTCTTTTCAGCTCCACTTGATCATGGCCGTGATGGCCATCACGGCTAGGCCGTGATGGCCATCACGGCTAGGCCGTGATCAACTCTGTTTGCCTCATTTTCTTGCCTTCCAAGCTCCATCTTCATGCCAGCTTCAACACAACTGATCCTGAGCAATTTAATCTTTGATTCCTGCACACAAGCACCACAAAACCACCTTACTTGTTCCAAGGTAAAAACTAACAAATAATCAAATAAAATACGCCTAAACTATATGAAAATGCATGCAAAATGTTATGGAAATATGAGGTGAAATCACACTCATCAACTACCGGGAAAACTTCCCAGGAGGTCACACATCCCAGAATTGCTCCAAGTCAAGCACGCTTAATTGTGGAGTTCTTAAGTGATGAGCTTCCGAAAAAAAGAAGATGCATCTTGTTAGTATAGGTAGTACCAATCAATTCATATAAGCCATCCTCCACTGTATAGTCCCATACCTACACAGTCTCAGGATCCCTCTTATTCCGGTGTGTAATCGGTTCATTCATGTGTCCCTCAGCCTAGAAGCCTTGCCAGGAGCCGCTCCTTGTCCGTGCCTTCTTGCACCGGCGACCACTCCCCGCACTCGTTGGCCCCCGAGTGTCACATGCCCACCAGCTTCCTCTTGGTTCGTCCCCGAACCACACCGTACTGGGAGCTTTGTCTTCACTCACATACTTCCCGGGAAAACTTCACAGGAGGTCACCCATCCCAGAATTTCTCCAAGTCAAGCACACTTAACTATGGAGTTCTTAAGTGACGGGCTTCCAAAAAGAAGATGCATCTTGTTAGTATAGGTAGTATCAATCAATTCATATAAGCCATCATCCGCTGTATAGTCTCATACCTACATAGTCTCAGGATCCCTCTCATTCCAGTGTGTAATTGGTTCATTCACATGTCCCTCCGCCTAGAAATCTTGCTAGGAGCTTCTCCTTGTCCGTACCTTTTGCACCGGCGACCCCTCCCCGCCCTCTTCGATCCCGAGTGTCACACAAACCGCGACACCCTAAAACCCAGCATCACATGGTTACCCGTTGCGGAAAAGAAACTTATTTAAAACACTGGTCGCCTTCGAAAAAATAACCTTTTATATAAGGTTACTGAAAAAGGGTACTCATTTTTTTTGTGTTAAAAGCAGTTAAGAAAAAGTGATGAACACTCAGAACATGAAAATCAACACCACACATGTAAATATAACTGTCCCACTTGGGATCTTAGGTTTGATTACAAGACAGGCCTTATCGAACTGGCCAACATACGCTAAAACAACTACTGAAGAAACAGGTAAAAAGAAAACATCAAACCGAGAATAGGGAACTGGGTACAAAACTCAAAAGATGGCTCTAAAAGCCTAGGGACTATCGGGACAACTCCAAAAGCCGATGAACAATCTACCAATGCCTCCTGCATGCAGAGTGACCACAGATGCAACCCTCGGACGAGATATCAGATGCCGAATCAATAACGTTACCGCCAACGTTGATAGGGACGTCGCCATCGCCGAGATCCTGCGGATGGTACTCTGGCTCCTCCTCCCCCTGTTCCTCGACCTCTATCAGCTCTAAAGGTTCTTCCTCAGGATCCTCTTCGGGATCCTCCTCCACTAGATCCTCCGCAAGCGGTTCAACTGGATCAAAATGCTCATGAAGGAGACCGATGACTTGTAGCATATGAAGGTAGTACCATGGAGGTGGAAGCGTCACAGTCCTCATCTCGATGGTATGAATCCTTCGTACGGGCACTCCGTTAGCATTCATCTCGATAGTCGTGACTGATCCTCGATACGTCGCGGTCGTCGCACCCTCATGTATAGTCCAGTTCCCTGCCGTCCCAGCATGATCAAACACTTCGTTCCTCGAGCTCGACTGTACCAAGGCAACGTCCGGATCCATCTAAAAGTACGCGCATACCCGATACAAGAAGAAAATAATAGAACATACAGGTGTGCAAGAGTGAGATACCGTCATAAGATATATCCCACAACAACCATATACATGATACATACATCACACAATCATATAAGCAGTTAAATCATGTATATACATAACATAACAGTGTTATATTAAAGGGTCTCAAACCCGCACAGTCAATCTTTGAAAATATGCATGGTACTTCAATATCAGGCTCTAACTTAATCTCATGAGATATCAACACCATTTTCCACTGGAGAAGAATTAGAGTTGGTCAATCTCTAGCCCACCGGGCAATTGCCTCCATACCCCTCATGCATTTAAGGTCTCGGGACGAGCAACGTCATATGTGCCTCTGAACCGGTCACATGGACTGACTCCCAGATACCACCTTGTATATGATATGTAAGAAAGCACGTCTGCCTGGGGAAATGCATATGAGAAAATATTTTATTTAAAAGGTTTTCTTTGTATTCATTCTTTTTCGCTGTCGCAGCTCAAAGCTAACGACTTAATCATCATTTCCCCATCACTTGAAAACTTAGAAGCATAGGACACACAGTCCGAATGCTCAATCACAACACCCGAGACCGATGCACCAGTCCTAGGCTTGTGGTCGTAGAAAACAACATTCACCTTTAACAACGTTCATCACAACGTGGTTAGGACACACAGTCCACAACAACGTGATTAGGACACACAGTCCACAACAACGTGATTAGGACACCCAGTCCACAACAACGAAATCAGAACGCACTGTCCTCGATATGTGTTGACGATTGTCCCCACAAACCAACACAGGTTTTTTCGGCATGCTTTGTCCTCACTCACATGCTTTTCGGGAAAACTTCCCAGGAGGTCACACATCTCGGAATAGCTCCAAGTCAAGCACGCTTAACTGTGGAGTTCTTAAGTGATGAGATTCCGAAAAGAAGATGCATCTTGTTAGTATAGGTAGTACCAATCAATTCATATAAGCCATCCTCCACTGTATAGTCCCATACCTACACAGTCTCAGGATCCCTCTCATTCCGGTGTGTAATCGGTTCATTCATGTGTCCCTCCGCCTAGAAGCCTTGCCAGGAGCCGCTCCTTGTTCGTGCCTTCTTGCACCGGCGACCACTCCTCGCCCTCGTCAGCCCCGAGTGTCACATGCCTACCAGCTTCTGCTTGGTTCGTCCCCGAACCACACCGTACTGGGAGAGGTGCCGCTCTGATACCATTTGTAACACCCTTGACTGCTTTATGGATTGACGACTGTCCCCACAAACCAACACAAGTCTTTTCGTTGTGCTTTGTCCTCACTCACACATTTCCCGGGAAAACTTCCTAGGAGGTCACCCATCCCAGAATTTCTCCAAGTCAAGCACGCTTAACTATGGAGTTCTTAAGTGACGGGCTTCCAAAAAGAAGATGCATCTTGTTAGTATAGGTAGTATCAATCAATTCATATAAGCCATCATCCCCTGTATAGTCCCGTACCTACATAATCTCAGGATCCCTCTCATTCTGATGTGTAATTGGTTTATTCATGTGTCCCTCCGCCTAGAAATCTTAGTAGGAGTCGCTCATTGTCCGTGCCTTCTTGCACCGTCGATCACTCCCTGCTCTCGTCGGTGCCGAGTGTCACACAAACCATGTTTATTATGGTCAAACGCATGCATGTTCAAGATTGTGGACGCCATCAATCTAAACACACTATAAAAAAAAGTATTTAATATTAAAATCTATAAAGTAAGCAGGTATTTCAGGTAAAAATTATGAAAACTAATTTTAACAAAATATGGAATCTCGTTTTATTCTTCTTCTTTTTTATAGGAATGAAATTCAACTGTAATGTCTGTGTAAAATATAATATCAACTAGTCACAAATTATATTATATGTAACTTTTAAGATATATATGATAAAAATCATTCACACAATATTTTATGTACGACTCTTAAAGTAATTATCTAATATTCAATTTTTAATTAATGTTTTAAATATTATCACGACTACGAGTGACTTTCAATACTTGTTCTTTATAATAATAAAAACAGCTATGTTATTTTAACAAAAAATTTAAAAATTGTACATGACATCATATATATTTATCTCTTATTTTTTTATTTTCTTATATACACGTATTCCAAAATTACATAAAAAATCAAAAGGATACCATATGATGTCCCATTTTTTATGTACAAAAATCATTTACCTAATAAAAAAATAAAATAAAAATGCAATACAGACCATTCTTATATAATGAAAATTTTGATGATATATATAAAATTCCATACTTTTTTTAAAACATATCAATTTTCATGCTTAAAATATTACATATGTAGCATTATTATTCTCAATCTATTGATCAACAATGACAGTTAAAATTTTAGTCATAAAACTGTTGTAAATTATATGTTTTACCAATAAAGTGATAATAAGATAATATATGCATTTTAAAAAAAGAGTTTAATTTTTATATACTGTCAGTATAAAATTTTACATCCTCCAATAATATTTTAACAAATCAGTATTATTATTATTTCTTTCTCTTAGTTATTAAAATAAAAGCATACATGTTAAAATATTAATGGATGTCAGTGTAAAATTTTTTATACTCACAACATATACTACTTTAATCCTTATTAAAAAATCGCTTTTATTTGAAAATAAAATTTTAAATATTATATTTGATATTAAAACGGACATATGAACTGATGTTCTCAAATACCGACTAAAGAATGCAAAAAATAAATAATTTTCAAAATATCAAATGTATTAATCTTTAATATAAAAGTTTCTTTTTATTCTTTAACTAGTGTTACTTGTTAGCATTTTATTATTTTTTAATATATTAAACATAAGTTTTCCTTCTAGAAACTGAGTGGATTTGCCGAATGTAGACCGTCGACCGTGCTTTTGTTTGTTTACTGGGATTAGGCTCCTGCATATGATTTCAATGACGTTTTATAATGGAAAATGGAAAAAGCTGATGTCTTTCATTAAGTATAGAGAATTTAATGCGCTGGTCAAAGGTTGCGACTTGGAAGCATTCAAAGAACTTGAAATTGAACAGATATATTCAAACACGGTGTGTCTTTGTAACGAGTGTTTAGCTCAGTGTTTTGTTTTTGGATCAAACTGGGTTCCTCAGTCTAGGATTATTTTGAAACTATTTATCAATGGGGGTCATTTTAAACACGTGACATATTTTATTTTATTTTTCAATCTGACAAATCAAAAGTACCAATACAAATGGCACCTTTAAAAACGTCACTGCAGTTGACGCCTACCCCTATTTAAAAAAATAAAGAAACAAAAAACAGAGGCATCACTACAGTTGGTGCCACTCAGTGGCCCCCCCTACCATTGAGGTCTTTGTCTTCAATGTCCCTGTCTTGTCAAATGCAATAGTGTAACAAGAAGCTAGAGCATCCAGAACATGTCCACCTTTGAGTAATATCCCCTGCAAATTGAGATGAATGTCACACCCATGATAAAAGGAGCATCCCGTGCTTAAATATTTTTGAGCGATGCTAATTTGACATATTTTTTGCGACACAAATATGACACCTATTATAATAGTGCACTGTAACAGTATTGTAGCAGCACTTTTTTTTTTTAATTTTGAGTTTTTTAAAAAAATAAAAAATTTATTTTTAAAAAAACCCATTCACCAGATAATGAACTGAATTCACCAGATATTTGTACATGATTCACCAGATATTTGCACATACTTAACCAAAAAATTTATTTCTCAGAAAAACATATTCACCAGATAATGAACTGAATTCACCAGATATTTATACCTGATTCACCAAATATTTGCACATACTTAACCAAAAGAATTATTTCTCAAAAAAACCATTAACCAGATAATGAACTGAATTCACCATATATTTGCACCTGATTCACCAGATATTTACACATACTTAACCAAAAAAATTTATTTCTCAAAAATACCCATTCACCAGATATTTACACATACTTAACCAAAAAATTTATTTATAAAAAAAACACATTTACCAAATAATAAACTGAATTCACCAGATATTTTTACCGGATTCATCATATATTTACACATAGTTAATAAAAAAATTATTTTTTAAAAGCCAAATCTTACAAGTAATTTTGGACTTGAAGTGTTTGATAAAACTAGCGGTTGGACTAGTTGATTAATATAAATTACATAAAAGGACATGTTTGCATTTTTTTTATATAAATTATATATATGTATTTATATATATATTATTTATATTATTTATTTTTAAATAATTATCAATTTTGACACATTAATTTATTTAAAATTATTTATCATTTCAAAAATTAAAATATTAATTTTTAATTTTAATATTTATTTAGTTTTAGTTATTTTTTATAAACAATATGAAATTATAAAAATAATATTGATATGGTTTATATACAATTTTTTTTTAAGAGAATTAGGGATTATAAAAATTAGAATGATTTCTATTAATATTTTATTTTGTTAGCGAATGATAAGTAAGGAATTTAATTAAGACAGTAAGAATAAAAATGAAAGAAAGATTGATACGTTATAAGCTCAAACGCTACTTCAAGTAGCGTCCGGAAAAAGACGCTATACGCTAGTGGAAAAACAATATACGCTAATTTAAAAACGGTTGTCAAATGGAACTAATTTTCCATCCGCTAAATGCTAACGTTTTTAGCAAACCAAGCACTGCTTTGGACAAATCAAATTTTTCACTCTTCTAGTTTCTTTGTTTGTTTGTTCGTTTCTTAGACAAATCAATTGTGCATTAATTCTCTGTTATATAAATATGGTTCAAGTTGAACAATTCAAAACTGGGAAAACATTTAAAACAAGGATCTCATCTCTTTTAACTTTTTAAGTCATTACATCAATGTTCTCTTTAGTTGTTTGAAGCAGACTAGCAGAGCAACCTTTGATTTCAACTTATCAGACTTGAATGTGATAGTGATAGATCATAGCATGCCTAAGTCATGTTGATTAAAGCATGGCTGTTATTTCTAATGTTAGTGAGGATGCAACTTTATTTTTTATAGCTTATCAAAGCCTCATCAGGAACCAGCAGGCTGCATTCATTCTTAGGTGCCATTGGTTAGGCAAAATGTTGAACCCAAGAATCTTTAAGGTGACACTGGCCTGATCAGGCCAGCAGACATTAACCTTTTTGGATTGGCTTTAGACTATTGTTCTATGGAGATGGTAAGTAAAAGACACAAGACACATGAGTTCAAGTGGGAGAAATGACTAACTTCCCTGTATTGAATATCTTACTTCATTCATAAGTTGGCCAACAAGTGCATTATATTTTGTCTGGAATTTTGGAGATGGATGAAAACACAGTAGCAAACTTGTGGATCAAGGGTATGTGGTCTAACCTGAGTTGAGCTCAAAATTAGTGACTACAGAACTTGCCTCTGTAGCTCTGTGATATTAAATTAATTCACACTAACTGCTTTTAGACTATAGCCAATGACGTTAGTGTGATTTTACCTATCTTTCTAATTTAGTTTATGACATGTTAGCTTTATCTTTCTTTTAGGTTGGATTGCCGTTTTGCTCACTATCCACACTCCACAGCTCTATGAAATACTCCGTTAATTTTACAATGACAAACACCACTTATTTATTGCATCTATAAAATGGTTTCATTCTTGTTTCACCATATTGCAGGACAGTGACTCTTAATCAGCTAGAGAGACGAGCAGTGATAGCAGCAATGGCTATTTTCACGAAAGAGTAGCAAAGAGTGTAGTTCATGGCAGTTGGAACCTGCCTAACTTTTCAAATGTAAGCAATCATGGTACTGAAAGAGTTCCATTTAGAAGTAAACCTTGGATGGGTTTGTCGAGTGATGTGACTGAGGTGAGCTTATATTTGAATACTTTGAGCATGAAACGCCTTATAATCGCGAGGCATTAGCAGATAAGGCAAGACCATTACCCTTTGGTTCAATTCCACTTTGAGATTATGCTCCTTTTCTATCCTAACAAAGTATTCATTTTGCTTGCTTGCCTCAGATTTCTGATCTTGCTTTGAAGACATGCAGGAGCTGTGACCTTTCACCTGCGAGTTGGTATGTTTTTCTCATCTATTTGCTTATCAGATTATTAGAATTGGATAAAACACATTACAATTACTAATTTAAAATGATTGGTTCCTGCATATATTATGAAGGTATCCAATATATAGAATAGAACACCTACTGGTCCTACACTGCAGAGCTTGAGTGCATGCTTCTTGACCTTCCATTCGCTATCAACAGCTTTGCAAAGTTTGGCTCTTTGCTTATAGTTTTATGCGTCTAAGTGTATCAATTATAACAGTGTTACTTGAATCAGGTCCAAATACTAATGGGTTTCATATTCATCATTCAAGAGGTAGTGACATATCATCCAAGCTATTACTACAAGTTCAAAGTTTCTGTCTGGGATCCTGATGGGGTTGCTCAAGGTCAGAAAGCTAATTCTCTGCTGCCAGCTGCTGACAACTGGATTAGGCTAATCATCCTGATTACAATTACTTTATGTATATTGGAGATGAAGAAAAGGTCTAATGGTATATGTAAAATACGTCGCGTCTAGTTTTGTACAGACGATGGTTTTAAGGTACCTAAAGGATTCTAGTACTTCTGGTTGGTTCTTCCTTATCACCTAAATAAAACTAGGGGACATGTGTTAGTGTTCTTTAACAGAATGAAGCGCAACAGCTGATTCAAATCTGAAACTAAAAGATTATAATATATTTTCAGTCATATTCTCTTATTCTGATTCTAAGGGGTGGATTTTTACTGTGCTTCTCGCGACACTTCTTACTGAAGAAACATGTAAAGCGGAGGCTTTTTAGCAAATTGGGAATGAGAATGTAAAACAGCATCCCGCAAATTTTCAAAGGGCATTACTGTTTAAAATGTTTATATCTAAAGCAAGATTGAAACATTAAATGATATCTTGTAAAATTTCAAACATAGTTCTAATGTTTAAGGTATTTTGGGTCTAAAAAATGGGTGCAAAATTCATTCGCATCTAGTAATTAAAAAACCTTTGGTTTTCCCACGAGTCCAAAATTTGTCAAGTAGTTAGCTTTTTTATTTTAAAAAAAAAAAAAAGTGTTTCCTTAAAGAAGGCCACCCCGTAAACCATTTTTTTAGGAGTCTAGCACCGCCCCTTATCTCAATTGAGCTGGCCTACTCCTTGTCCTTCTCAGAAAAAGCTAAAAGCAAACCTAAAACACAGAAAATGCTGTGGATTCTATTACACCCACCGTCCCATGCATGATGTCACACGAATTTTTATCCTATTAGATATTAGATATTTGAAGCTAGCATAGAACATAAGCAGGATAACAAAGGTTCATCTTTGCATTTTATGAATATAATTCTAGATGATTACATATTTCTCTGATCTAGCTACTGCCACTTGTATCATTCATAAACTCCTCCTCGTTCTTACAGCTCCTGCTCCTCATACAATAATGGCATGCAAACCATACTTTCATAAGTCATCATCAAGAATAGTGGACATCAGCAGCCCCTGCACAAAATCAAACCTCCGAGCCTTCTCCACTTGATCCTTCTCTGACAGCTGTTGAGGTTTTCTGTAACAATACACTACTGTCAAACTAGATGGAAGAAGTTGGGACAGTTCTTAATGACATAAAAAGAAATAAACAGCTGTTAAATCAGTATGACAAGATTCTAAATTGATCATATTACAGTCCTAGCATACAAACATGAAATCAAGGTATCACTGCGGATCGCCCTCTATGTTTCATCATTTAGTTTAGTGATTCCACGACAAATTAGAATAATTTTATATCCACCTAATCAATCCTCTTGATAATCCTAAAGAAAATATTGAATATATTTTACATTTTCAAGATATTGGATGCATTACTTTTTTATTTAATAATTTCTTTATTTAGAATTAGGAGGATTAGTATTGTAGAAAGATACACCAAAACCGAACAAATTAACACTTATGACTACCTGCATGTGCATCCAATTCTGAAACTATCATATACACAAACCTAAATTCCCAATTTTATTTGTCAAACAAAGCAAAGCTAATCAAACAATATCAACACTCTTACCTTTCCAAGAAATTATCTTTTGAGCTTTCTTTTGCTAAGGTAGCTTCAGAAGGACAAGGTTGTGTCCTCGCAGATTCATTAGCTACAACTGGGTCAAAAATAAATGATGAAAGCAGAGGATCAGGCTCACAATTGGGGGTAGCCATGAACGAAGATCCTCCAAGAAGGGACTGCAAGGCTCCTTCTCGCAACTCTTTTCTCAACATAGAAAATGTTGAACTAGAGCCTCCTCTCCTGATCCTCCTTTTACGCTGCACGTAATTTCTGGTTAAAGAAAAACTTTCAAACCTACAGCTTGGATCTGGCAGAGATTTAGGAACTAAACCAAGCAATCCAAAACATTTGGCCAAAAGAATATAACTTGGAATGAAGTAGTTATATGAGGCAATGCATATAAAAAATGGGTTTACCTGACCCAATGAGTTGTTTTATAGACATACCTACATTGATAGAACAAAAACAGAAAATTTAAAATCATATGGAAAGAACAGGATCTTCAGGGTCTAGGAGAGAAAAAAGATTCTAGCACTTTATAATGCTAAATCACTAGAGATATACTTGAGTATTTTGGTTCATTCTATCATACCCTTTAAGTAGCAAACAATTATACTGATGAGTAATATGTAATTTTTTTGGCATACCATAACACTATTTCAGAGTTCTTTCAGGAGGGGGTAAAATGTGATATGGAAACTTCATTAGTGTTAAGCAGTTCAAATTCTAATTTTAAATTATCAAATAGCCGAAGTAACCTTGATCCACAAATTAATTTTCCACCCAACAGATCAAGTGGCTGCTGCTTGCAAAGTGAGCATGGATCTAATTTTAAAGAGAGACTTAAATAAAAAAATTAAAACATTGAAAAAACCAACTTGCACAAAGGATATCTTTAGAAAATTCCCATGCTGCATGGTAATATGACCAACAAGATCCATTCCCACCTTTTTCCCACAAACAGGGCACACCTGAGAATAAAGCAATCCAAGTAATAATCATAATCAGTAGATAAACAACAAAATCCAAAGGCAATAACACTTCAGATAATGCAATACTCTCCATAAATATTTTAAAAAATAGGGAGAAAAAAGAAGCATTCCATCCTATGCAAATATGTCTAACAAATACCAAGCACCACAAGTATAGGCCTGTGCATCAGACAAAAGAATTGTCAAAAACTAAAAAAGTACCACAACTTGGACAAAAACCCATATTCCTCTCCAAATAACAAGTAAGGTCATCCTCACTAACAAAAACTAGAGCACTACTCAAACTCATACTCTATTATCCACAAGTTGTAAGAACTAAGAATACAAGCCACACAAACACATCATTTGTCCTTAGTACGGTTGCATTTTTTGTTCTCCAAGAAACAAACAAAATTCCCGCGGTCCTCCCTTTATATGCTTCCAATAATCCACAACTATTTTCTGATTATTATTATAATTAGAATTAAAATTACAATCGTTATTAATTTGACACCCTCTTATTTCCTACTTGCTAATCACAAATAAAAATCCATCATTTGAATTCAGAAATGAAGTGAAAAAGGCTCAAATGGATTACCCCATTTTTGGCTTCGAGAGGGTGCTCCTCGTCAATGTGGCAGCAAAGGCCAACGACGTCGTAATCCTCAGCACAGAAAGGACAGAGGAACTCCGCCCTGAAATCATCGGCGCCGTCGGTATCGTCATGGCCACCCAGATGCAGATCTGAATTAAAAAAGCAAATCAGAAAATAGAAAATATCCCAAATTTTCTAGGGAAACAAACAGAAAACAGTTCGAGGGAGGAACTAACCAGATCGAGAATGATAGCGACGTGAGGAATTTGCAAGACGAGCAGAAATCCAGGAATCGGAGTCCATTTCGAGAGGAGAAGAAGAAGAAATTGAAGTGCGTCAACGATGAAAATTAAAACCCTAAGATGGAGAGAGAGAGAGAGATAAAGAGAAAGACAGAGGGGGGTCTCCACCGACCTTCGGGTACGAGAGTGTGTTGTGTTGTGTTGTGTTGTCTTCATTTCTGTTTTTTTTTTTTTAATTAATGGAGGGAGAGAGGGTGTACATGCAGAATGAGACACGTGTTTGTTGTCCAATTTCTTAAATGCCCTCAACTACCTTTTCCGGTAACCCTTTCTGGAACGCGGGAATTCTCAACACATCTCCGGGACTTTTGTGTCTCTATATTTTAATAGTCTTTTCTTAGGTAAAGTGCCAATCAGCTCTCGTAGCTCAGTTGGTTAGAGCACCCGTTTAGTAAGCGGGAGGTCTTGAGTTCGACTCTCAACGAGAGCAATTATGGCCTTTTTTTCAAAAGGCTACACGTGTTATCATCATGGTAAAGGAGATAATAGAGTCCAGGTTAGAACTTATCATTAATTTTTTTCATATTGAACAGATGATTCTTCTCTAAAAACAAAACTCTGATGGGCCAAGTTTTTCATGTTAAGGCTTTAGCCCACGCATTAGTGTAAAAGAAGAGGCGTAAAGGTTAGCCTGACAAAACAAATGAAACGAAAGTCATGGCCCAAAAAAAGATATATAGTACATGCTACACTACAAGATAACAAGATGGCATGTCATAACAGCCATTTGTAGTACATATGTATAATGTATGTTCCGGTGCTACCAATTTGTACCTTAGTTTTGGCAACTGGCTAGCCACACAGACAATAGAGATAGAGTACATATTATTATGTATTTGAACTTTGAATCCATCCAAAGCCTATGAAGTGAAACTTCCCCCTCAGAGAGAAACTTCTTAATTTGGATATTCTCATGACATGTCAAACTCACCACCTTTATAAACCTCATACAACCCCTAACCCGCCCCACCCAAAAAAAAAAAAAAAACTATAGATGAAGAAGTCAACTAGCCTCTCATAGAGTAATGTGATATATACATTTTTTTCATTACAAAAATATACCAATTTCTTTGTTGATAAATCACTCTGTAGGGTACTCGTTTTATGCTCTAAAGCAATCTGATGGATCAAATTCATAGATGTGATTTTAGCAATGCTTATGCGGCAATCCTTTTTCCTATCAAAGTAAGGAGTGGAAGATGGATTTTACATACAAAATTTAAAGGTGGTTCAATGGTGTAGCACGAGTCCTACATAACACATTATTCTGTGAATAAAATTCAGCCAATTTCCATGTGTTACGATTAGAGGTGGGTTATGTGGACCTGGGTCAATGGACAGTCCGTTTAACATGCAGTCCGTACGGACTTGGACACCTAAAATATGAGTCTATTTAAATGCGGGTTTTTTGGGTCCGGTCCGTTTAACCCGTCGGTTTAACGGACTCGGTCCGCGGATTCGCGGATCCGTCCGCAGACTGGTACATATTTGAAAAAAAAATTACCTATGTTGGGGCAAAAAAAAATGGATCACCCAACTTCAAAACATGAATTATTCATTATTCATGCTTCTGATTTTAACAAGAGTAGTGATATTCTAACACCTGATTTGGACACTTCCAGTGACACATTGGTTAATCACGTGCAAATTTTTGGTTAATTTAGTTCATTATATGGTTAATGGGTCATCTGAAGCTTATTTTCCATAACCATGTAAATATTTGGTTAATCACATGCAAATATCTGGTTAATTCAATTCTTTATATGATTAATGGGTCATTGTGAATTAACCAAATATTTATACGTGGTTAACCATATAATGAACTGAATTAACCAAATATTTACATCGATTAACCAAGATGTCAAAAGTTGGTGTCAACTTTTGGTGTTAGAATATCGTTACTCTTTTAACAAATATATCATGTTTCAACATACAGACTTATGCATAAAGTACATTGTCTCCTGCGCTCTACAATTATAATCTCTCTCTTTTATTATATTTATTATAGAGAAATTTATCGCAGGTTGCAATTTTTAAATCTTTATTTTATTTTATTTTGTATTGAAATTTGTCAAACTGTCTTGATGCCACTATATCAAAGTGTTTGGTTTGGTATAATGATTTGGATTTAACATAAATTTGGTTTGGTACGTGTTTTGGATTAATGTTTATTTGGTTTGCTTTTTTACACAAGGCATTATTTGTTCTTGATGTTTGATGCAAAAAAAAAATGGTGCAGAATTCACAGAGAGTCCATTTAGTCCTGGACTATGACGGATTGGACACGGACTCTATTTTCTAAAGCTTCATTTATCATGTAGATTTTTAAGTCCGATCCGTTTAAGATTTAACCAATACGATCGGACTTAAACGGACCGGTCCGCATACCCGGATCTACTTATGATACATTGAGTTTATCTCCTAGCCTTGTGGTATTGGCCTTATTACCGGCCCAGCCTAGTGCTCACAGAATCTGTCAGATCAAGTTGTCATGTACTTCTTCCTTGATGCTTAGGCAAAATTGGGTAGAGCTCATAGTTCATGGTACATACCCTTCACAGTTTCCCTGAAGTGCACGACACCACCCAATTATTTCAGCTCACTTTTTTATATTGTTACTGCATCGGGGTTTTTGACTTTTAGCAATCATATATATATTTTCAGATGCTATGATGAGTGCAAGATAGAAAGAAAGGGACGATTGGTGTTCCAACCAGAGGGACACGGAGAAAACAGTGAGTACAGTGCATACAAATTTCTCAGTTTTCCTTAAAAAAAAATAGATAGTATAAGGCTAAAAAATTGCCAGGTGTTGATTATGCCTGCACCATGTGCAATTTAATTTGTTTGTAACAAAGGAGCAAACAAATAATGCTGTTTCCTCACTTTAACATATGCTATGCTGGCTCCATAATACTAATTTGCTTAGGTTACCCACAAAATTAATAACTCGCCAACTCATGAGCTTGATATTATATTATGCAATCAAATCACAACACACCTCATTTTGCTCCAAATTATTGAGACTAAGGAAAAGCAAAATGCCGACCAACATGCTAAACACACATTGCTGCTTAAGAAGAAGAATTTACTTTGTACGACTTCATGGTGACTGACTACACGAAAAGTTAGAAAAGTAAACACCTTCCATAAAAGAGATTTGGATTCTCTATCTTTCACACGAAAAAATAGAGTAAATTTTTTCTCACAGATATAGTGTTTTGTCTTGTGGATCACCATATTTTGTGAGAGGAGAGTCACTCTATCATTCACGCGTGAAAGATGAAGGATCCGGACCCATCAAAGTTACAAGTTTGTCGATGGCTTTGTTTGTATATCAGGTCTTAATTTCCTTTTTATTGAATTGTTTGGAGAGTTTTATTTATGCTAATAAAGGAATTTAAGATGTTTTAGCCAACAAGAACAGTAGTATAATAGAATGGGGTCAAAGGACCATTACACATTGTTAGCTTGCAAATCTTGAGACCACTGAATCATTGTGTTTGGTTAATTTATGCATATGAGAAGTTGGCATCATACTTGTATAACGAATAGGATTCAATCATAGCCCTATGATGACTTTCTCGTGAATAAAATTACATTTCCTTTTGGTGGCACTTCAATATTGTGTCATGGGCTGGTTAGTTGTGGAACACACATATGTCCATTGTCTCACGAAGGGAAAAAATGACCATGGAGTTATAAGTAGTTGCAGATAATTCATGCATGGCATATGAATATTTTCAGTAGAATAAATTTTTTTTGAATGAACTCGGATATCCTCCGGTCGGAGCTAGAGACTAATCTGAGATCCATTCAAGGGATTAACTTCTCTTAACAAATATTCTTCCGTACACATGAGACAAAAATTGAACCTCTGACCATATACTTAAGGGATTCGGTTATCTACCAACTGTACCACACAATATTGGTGTCGCGACCGTCCCGTCCGGGAGGCGCGAAAAGATGGAAAGACAGAGGAGTCGCCACTAAGATTTTTTATTGGGAAAATCTTAGAAAACCCATTTATTTTAAGGAAAACTGGTCTAGAAAAAGGAGAGATATGAGTCCGGGAGTCGATTACGAGTAGGGAAGGTATTAGCACCCCACATCGCCCGTTTAAAAAACGGTACCTCAAGTTAATTGTGCAAAAACCATTTTAATAACCTTTTAAATATTTATTTTACCCCAAAAATTGTTTACAAGAAAGAAATATTTTTTTGATTTTTAATATTTTAAATTTTTATTATTTTTTGTATTTAAATTTATTGTTTATAAAAATTAAATGAGGTTGAACGTGGCACATGGGTCCACAGGGCGATCTCAAGTCTAAGGGACTAAATATGGCATCGTGTCCATAGAGCATCCCTAAAAATAGAAAAGTTTAATTTTTTGATTAATTATTTTAACGTGAAGAGGGGATACAAAAAAAGGAAAATTTAATTTTGGCCCGACAAGATGATTTATCTTGCTCCTACGTATTCCCGGGTGCGATGGGAAACTCAAAGCCACGTAGTTCTTTTGAAAAGATTTGATTGGTTGGTTGATTTTAATTTTGATAAAGATCCGATCTTTGATTTTTCCGTTTGAAAAGGATTTTATTTCAGAATAAATTCACTTTTGTATAGAGTCCAAGATAGCGGAGCTATACGATAAACCCTTACAATTCATACAACACTTGAGGATGAAAGATCATACATCAACGTCATAGATTGTTGCGTGAATTAAAAATATATTTTTTTTTAGGAGATTTTTTGTTTTAACAAGAAATTATTCTCTTTGCAAAGATGCATTTTTATGAGATAATAAAAAAATTAAACCCAAATCTGATTGGCTCATAATCAAAAGTTTCTTGGTTTCTATCTTAACAAACCTTAAGGTTGGGCCAACTTATAAGCCCACATGCCATTCTAGGACCAACAAGCAGATTAACCCTAAGAAAAAAGTGGAACCTAAGACCAAATATCCTAAGCAGACACTTAAAAATCAGAACAACCATTATAAGCAAGCTGAGAAGCTACCAAGTGCAGGAGCAGGGAAGGAGGACGTTGACGGCTGAGCGTGGCGAACAGGAACGGTGGGTGACGGTTCTGCACACGGTGGTGACGCACCCCTCCTCTGCAAAGATCGACGCAGCAGCGGCTCCGGGACGGCGCGCGACGCGCGTGCAGCGGCGGCAGCGCGCTCGTGGTTTCCCCTTGCGTTGAGCGGCGGCAGCCGGCGAGCCCTCAGTTGGTGGCGGCGCGGCAGGGACGGACAGGTCTGGTTCGCGCAAACAGGGATGTGGTCGGAGCTTGGGGCGGTGCACGGTTGAGCCTAGGATGAAGGAGGAGGAAGAGTTGAAGTTTAATTGGAAGAAGGAGATGGGTTCTGGGCTGATGATGTTTGGGTTGTGGGGAGAGTGGCTTTGAAGTTCAGAAGCTGGTTAGAATAAGCAGAAGAGAAAGCTGGTTGTGGTCGTAGATACAGGAAGATGAAGAAAATACCAAGTTGATGTTGCTGCTTGTGGTGTGTTTGGGTTTCATTTTTGTAGATTCTGATTCAGAAAGGGGAAAAGAGAAACAAGAGTGGGTGTCTGTGACTGTGTTTTATGAGTAGCTAGGCTCTGCCATTACTGGGATGTGTAGTGTTTATTGGTGTTAAGGTGGAGAAAAGATGATGAGAAATGGGGAGAGTATGAGGGAGAAAGATATCAGAAAATTTCTTGAAAAAACCCCTCTGTTTGTTCACGCCCCCCCTGCTTCTTCTACTGTGCGACTTATATTGGCATCAAAGGGGAGAAGATGACAAACATCTCTGTTGGCCAGCTGTGGAGGAAAGGGACCGCACTGTGTGGTGTTGCCACAGATCAGTATTTGGGTGCAGAGGACCAAAGTGTATCAGATGCCATTTTTGTGTAAAAAGGAGTCCAAACCAAAAGATGGTGTAAAACACATTTGACTCTTCCTAAAAAAATCATGGTGATAGGAGAAGACATTTTTTATTATTTTTTAAGATTCAGAAAATTTGTCTTCTTCTTTTTTGTCTTTTTTTTTTTTTTTTTGCTTAGAAGTTGGACTCAAAAAGGACTTGCAACCAAAAAGAAATTAGGCCATGAGCATGAACAAAATAATTTTTTTTTGTTTTCTTGCAAATTTGTACTTTTGTTTTTTTCTTTCTTTCTTTTCAAGTATATTAATTAAAATGATAAAATCCCCGGACAAAATTAGGTGTTCACAGCTGCCCCTCTTTACTTGTTTCTTATTAGATAGTAGGTGTAACCGCAGTTAACCTATTATCGTTATAAGAAACGGGTAAAGACATGAACTCCAATTTTGGCCGGAGTTCACTGACAAGTAAACAGATGCATAATTAAAAGTCGACGGGGACTGGACCGCCCGCTGAAGCTCGAAAGAGAAAGATAAAAAGCTTGATGAGTCGTTTGTCCGCTGAAGCTTGAACAAGCAGAGCTTACGGGTACGGTACCCGTCGAAGCTTGACAGAAAGTTTAAAAGCTTATGGAGCTCGGTTATCCACCTGAAGCTTGAAAGAAAAGTTGAAAGCTTGCGGAGTCGGTTGTCCGCTGAAGCTTGAAGGGAAGGATCAAAAGCTTCATGAGTCGGTTATCCTGAAGCTTGAAAGCAAAAGGATAAAAAGCTTGTGGAGCTCGGTTATCCACCTGAAGCTTGACAACAAAATGTAAAAAGCTTGTGGAGCTCGGTTATCCACCTGAAGCTTGAAAGAAAAGTTGAAAGCTTGCGGAGTCGGTTGTCCGCCTGAAGCTTGAAAGGAAGGATCAAAAGCTTGCATGAGTCGGTTATCACTTGAAGCTTGAAAGCAAAAGGATAAAAGCTTGTGAGAGCTCGGTTATCCACTGAAGCTTGACAGCAAAATGTAAAAAGCTTATGTGGTCCTATGTCTATAGGAGCCAACAAAGGTATAGCTTATGAGCCCTCTGCCCGTTAAAGCTAAACAAAACGAAGCTTACGAGGCCCTATGCCTGCTAAAGCTAACAAGACATGACTTTTGGGGCCCTGCGCCCGGTAAAGCCAAACTACAACAAAACAAAACTTAAGAGGCCCTATGCCCGCTAAAGCTGACAAGACATGACTTTTGGGGCCCTGTGCCCACTAAAGCTAAACTACAACAAAACAAAACTTAAGAGGCCCTATGCCTGCTAAAGCTGACAAGACATGACTTTTGGGGCCCTGTGCCCACTAAAGTCAAACTACAACAAAACAAAACTTAAGAGGCCCTATGCCTGCTAAAGCTGACAAGACATGACTTTTGGGGCCCTGTGCCCACTAAAGCCAAACTACAACAAAACAAAACTTAAGAGGCCCTATGCCTGCTAAAGCTGACAAGACAAAGCTTATGGGCCCTATGCCCATTAAAAAGCATTTAAAGCTTAGAGACCCTATGTCTGCTAAAGCTAACACAAGCAAAGCTTAGCGGCCTTGTGCCCGTTAAAGTCGAACAAAACAAAGCTTATGAGGCACTATGCCTACTAAAGCTAACAGTAACATGACTTTGGGGCTCTGTGCCCGCTAAAGTCGAACAAATGCAAAGCTTATGAGGCCCTATGCCTACTAAAGCTACAATAACATGACTTTTGGGGCCCTGTGCCCGCTAAAGTCGAACAAAACAAAGCTTATGAGGCCCTATGCCTACTAAAGCTACAATAACATGACTTTTGGGGCCCTGTGCCCGCTAAAGTCGAACAAAACAAAGCTTATGAGGCCCTATGCCTAAATGTGATGCACTGATGCTGATTCTGGTGCATGAAATAATGCATGATGCAAAAGATTCTTTCAGTGATTGATAATGAACCTTGATCATTTTTCGCAAACCATTCTTTGATTTCTAGCCCCTTAAAGCTTCGATCACAGCCAAATTTAAGGAAGAACTGGAATGTCACTCATTGATCCGGATTGTCATTTTCTTGCCCCATCGATGCTTTGCCCCTTTGTCACAAATATGCCTATTTATAATGATTATCCCGATGGATGAGACTGCTTGATTTCTCTTTCTTTTCCAACATTGCCCCTTTGTCAGGAGATTGATGTACTTTCCATGACCTTTGCATCCTGAGAGAAACTCTAAATGATATCATTATTGATACTTGCTTCACCTTTCAGTATGTATTAAAGAATGCAAATTGAGTCTATGGTAGAAAGAGGGGTATGTAAATGATAGGGAGTAACAATATGCGGAAAGTGGTAAGGATATGAGTAAAAGAATTGAAAGGTTGTTAGAAGGAATGAAACAATGACGGGATGGAGTTCACACTTTTCTTCAGGTGATACTCTTTTAAGATGATAAGTGCTGGCTTCTCATGCGTATAATCTCGAGCACCGCTTTAATCAGCTTTTAAGAACATGGCTTGTTCCAGTCTTCATGTATTGAGCATTTCATGACTCGCCTTCAAACTGCCCCAGTTTGCAGTTTACACTTCCTCAAGAGACACTCGTATGATCTCATGTACTGCTTTAATCTCCTTCCGAGGACATGATTTGCCTTTAAATTCAAACTGCCCCAGTTTGTTGCTTCGAGAAATCTGTTTGACCCTAACTTTTGCGCAGGTTGCTCTTCCCATCTTTCAACCTACCGGGTCGCTCAAATTTTGCCTAGGTCGCCCTTGCAGGTTTTCAACCCAACGAGCCTCCTCCTTTTTGTTTTTATGTTTTTTTTTTTTCATTTTCTCTTTGTCTTGTCTTTTCTTTTTCTTTTTCCGAGAGCGATGCATTGAAAAAGCACATACATTTTGTCTCACAGTTAAAGTTAATGAAAATGATAACAATCTTTCATTGATCAGAATGGACTTTTTAGGCTCATAACGCGGCCAGTGGTTGAGAGTCATGAAGGAAAGGATATAAGGCTCAAACAAATGTTTTAAGGTTGAATATGACCGATGATCCACGATCTTTTCGATTTCTAAGAACATTTGTTTTCCTCTAACTTTCCTTTTTATTTCCTCCTCTTTTTTTTTTGCCTTTGCATGAAGTTTTTTTTTTTTTTTTTTTTTTTTTCCATAATCACCGATTCTTTCATGCTTGCCCCTTGCTTAGGGGTGATCCTTGTCCCGGGTTCTTTGAAAGAATTTCAAGCTCAAATGGAGTAACAAGGGATAGTACAAGTATGTGAAAGATATAGAAAGATGGCCATTCTTCATTTCGAATTTTGATTGTTAATTTTCATAAATTTTAAAAGTAAGACAAAAATGATAGTACTTGCAAAAGCATAACCGGGCGCTCTTTCTCGATTTCCCTTTTAATTTCTTTTCTCTTTTTTTTCAAATCATGGAGTCTAGCTTGAATCAAAAAGATTTCCTTTGATTGCCTCAATCATCTTCGATTGATCTCATGAGGAAGCTTTCTATAGTTGTCCGAACCAGCATGGTTAATGAGGTGATCAAGATCATATGATGAGGTTCCAGCACTTATTATTTTATTTTATTTTTAAAGAGAATCACCTTCAGATCTGCTTTATTAATAACTTTCAAGAAAAAAGAAGAAGGATGAAGGTAAAATCAGAAGATGAAGGAAAGGAAGGAAACTCAATGCATTCATTTATTCATACTGAAATGGAAACAAGTAAGCCCATTATTAAAAACTTCCCAAAGCCTTGGGCAGAGCTAAAGGATTAGCATCAATGAATTACTCTACACAAGATTCAAAGGTCATGTTCCAAAGTGTCCTCTACGGCATGGACTCTAGAACCTCCTGCATCAAGAGTGTCTCGTTGGAAACTTAGCACATTTGCATTGATCAGATCTTGCACTTTATACTTTAAGGTCTTGCAATTTTCAGTTGAATGACCTATCACTCCCCCATGATAGTCACACTTGACATTTGGGTCAAACCATTTTGGGTATGGGGGTTGCACCGCCCTGGTCGGGACCGGGACCAACAAAGATTTTTCAATAAGGCTGTGCAATAGCTCCGTGTAAGTCATAGGTATAGGGTCAAACTGCATGGGCTTCTTTTCTGGGTTGTAAGGCTGTCTCCTTTGATTTACATTTAGGTTTTGTTGGGGCGGTATGGCGGGAAAAGTTTGATGTTGGAAAGGGTTTGATGGGTGGTATGGTGTCCTCATAGGATAGGATTGGGTTGGAAATTGTGAGATGGCGGCTACATATGGATGGTTAGGTTGGTGATGTGGTGGATAATATGGAGTGTAGGTTGTTTGAAAAGACGGTTGAGAGTTGACAGATATTTGACTCGGTATCCAATGCCCAGACCACTCAGACTCTTGCTCAGATGCCACAACATGTGCCTCTTCTTCATTCTTCTTGACAAATGGAACTTTTGTCATCCCGGCTACCCCCACAGAACTTTCAACAATTTTACCATTTCTCATCCCATTCTCGATTCTTTCTCCAATGATAACCATGTCAGAAAAGTTTGATGATACACTTCCAAGCATTCTATCATAGAAGGGTGGCTGAAGTGTATCAATGAACATTGCCACAATTTCCTTCTCAGTTAATGGGGGCTCTACTTGAGCAGCCAATTCTCTCCACCGTTGTGCATACTCCTTGAAGGTTTCTGTATCCCTTTTTAACATATTTTGAAGTTGCATCCTATCGGAGCCATGTCAATATTATATTTGTATTGTTTCGAGAATGCATCCGCTAGGTCTTTGAAGGATCGAATGTGGGCCCGCTCGAGGTGTATGTACCAATTTGATGCTGCCCCAGTCAAACTATCTTGGAAGAAATGAATCAAGAGCTTATCATCCTGGGCATGTGATGCCATCTTCCTGACGTACATGGTTAAGTGGCTTTTTGGACATGTGGTTCCTATGTATTTGTCAAAATCTGGCACTTTGAATTTTGGAGGTATTACGACATTGGGTACTAGACAGAGTTCAGAGGCATCCCGAAGACCATGACTGTTTTCCCTTTCAATAGTTCGCGCAAGATTTCCTCTAGAACCTCCAGCTTTTCTATGGATTGAGGATTCCCACACGATCGATTCACAGGAACATACCGTGGGGGAAGCGAGGCTCTGTGCCACTTGGATCCCATTGGCACCAATGTGGAAGGTGAATGGTGAAGTGTTTGGGTTAACGGAATGCACCATAGAATTGGTGGGGATCTGTGTCCAGGTTGTGTTTTGTGAGTTTGGATTGCCATTTCTTTGGACCGGGAGCGATCAGCGGCACAAATCCTCGAGGAAGACCATATGGGGATTGCTTGGGTCAAATGAAGGACAATTTTGATTGCTTGGGTAGCAGTGAAAGGCATCACGGCCCCTTGTTGGTTGTTCCCATGAGTGAGAAGAGGTATGGTCCGCTGCTCTTGATTGAGGTCAAGGATTCTCATTCGTGTTCTTTTCCTTCTGCATGACTTGCAACATTACCATCATTTGGGTCATCTTCTCTTTGAGTTGACTCCAGTCTTCTATGAACTTCTGAGTTTGCTCTTCCTCATCCATGATTTTGGCTTGTGATCGAGTCCAATAAGGGTGCCGCAGAGCAATTATTCTAAAAGTCACTGTGAAGTTTGGGGAAAAGGGATTAAATCCTTATTTGTGAAAGTTTACTGAAGATAACCTTTTGGGATGCACGAAAAAGATTTTTATTGACCCAAGAAGGTGTTAATGCATGGGTTACATGGAAAAGATTTACTTTTTATTTTTATTTTTATACTTACCCAAATTTTAATACATGAGATGCATGAAGGAACTTCTATCAAAACAGTGATACATGAAATGAGCCTTTTTTTTTTTTGGAAGAATCATTTTTTATAAATGCATGAGATGAATGATTTTTCTAATGAACGACTCATATGAATTTTTTATGATGAGATTGACATAAAAGGTAATTGATGTATGAAATGTATGAATTTTTAATTTATTGATCTGAAAAGTTTTTAGTGATGCATGCATAAAATGAAGGAGATGCATGGCTTCTTATTTTTCTTTTTTTTTTCTTATGAATGCTTGAGATAAATGATTTTTTTTTTTGTAATGAACGCATGAGAGGAATGCATGAAAATGTTTTTATTTTTTATGAACCTAACAAAATATTTAATGCATAAGATACAAAATATACCAAGAATATGAATGAGTTACAGAAAGATGATTTACACAAATCCCTTTTTCACCATTTATGGAAATGCATGAGATACAAAATATGAAAATAGATTATTTTTTTTTTGTTGCAGGCAAAAGGACTTGCGTAAATCATTTTTCTTCCACAAAAAATAGAGAAATGTAAATTTTCTCTTTTAAAAAAACATGAACACGAGTGAAGAAAAAATGCTCCCTTTTGTCCTATATAGGTCATATCCTAAAGTTGGGACTTCTGAAGTCAAGACCCTATTTTGGTAGGCTGCTAATGTCATTTTATGTGCATGACTTCCGGGACAGATCTAGACCACTAAACATGGTCCCCGGATTACCCTCATCTAAAAATGAGGACCCGAATCCATGAACCTCACCATAGGGACCAAAAAGTCACAATATGGCAGTCCATGTTCCGGTAGCAATCCGAGCGGGAGAATCAATGTCTGTCAGGGACGCAAAAGCGTCACAATAACATCACTGAAGCCCCTTCTAATCCTATGGCATTCCAAGACTCGGGTATAGAGCCCAAAAGTGTGTGAGTATGTGATGGTGATGTGTGTGCTGGGAGCAAGCAAACCTGCACAAAACCCAAAAAACTAACCCCAAGCCTGCAAAAGAACAACCAACATTTACGAGAGTTTTCTACCCTAAGGTTGCAAGAATGTACAAAGACATTTATTAAAACATATAATACTATATACAAATAAAACAAAAAGGGGTAAAACTAATATTTTCAAATTTATTAAAAAATGCACAACCAACTATGATAGGCCTGACTCTCAAAAGTCCCCAGTGGAGTCGCCAGCTGTCGCGACCGTCCCGTCCGGGAGGCGCGAAAAGATGGAAATACAGAGGAGTCGCCACTAAGATTTTTTATTGGGAAAATCTTAGAAAACCCATTTATTTTAAGGAAAACTGGTCTAGAAAAAGGAGAGATATGAGTCCGGGAGTCGATTACGAGTAGGGAAGGTATTAGCACCCCACATCGCCCGTTTAAAAAACGGTACCTCAAGTTAATTGTGCAAAAACCATTTTAATAACCTTTTAAATATTTATTTTACCCCAAAAATTGTTTACAAGAAAGAAATATTTTTTTTGATTTTTAATATTTTAAATTTTTATTATTTTTTGTATTTAAATTTATTGTTTATAAAAATTAAATGAGGTTGAACGTGGCACATGGGTCCACAGGGCGATCTCAAGTCTAAGGGACTAAATATGGCATCGTGTCCATAGAGCATCCCTAAAAATAGAAAAATTTAATTTTTTGATTAATTATTTTATCGTGAAGAGGGGATACAAAAAAAGGAAAATTTAATTTTGGCCCGACAAGATGATTTATCTTGCTCCTACGTATTCCCGGGTGCGATGGGAAACTCAAAGCCACGTAGTTCTTTTGAAAAGATTTGATTGGTTGGTTGATTTTAATTTTGATAAAGATCCGATCTTTGATTTTTCCGTTTGAAAAGGATTTTATTTCAGAATAAATTCACTTTTGTATAGCGTCCAAGATAGCGGAGCTATACGATAAACCCTTACAATTCATACAACACTTGAGTATGAAAGATCATACATCAACGTCATAGATTGTTGCGTGAATTAAAAATATATATTTTTTTTGGAGATTTTTTGTTTTAACAAGAAATTATTCTCTTTGCAAAGATGCATTTTTATGAGATAATAAAAAAATTAAACCCAAATCTGATTGGCCCATAATCAAAAGTTTCTTGGTTTCTATCTTAACAAACCTTAAGGTTGGGCCAACTTATAAGCCCACATGCCATTCTAGGACCAACAAGCAGATTAACCCTAAGAAAAAAGTGGAACCTAAGACCAAATATCCTAAGCAGACACTTAAAAATCAGAACAACCATTATAAGCAAGCTGAGAAGCTACCAAGTGCGGGGAGCGAGGAAGGAGGACGTTGACGGTGAGCGTGGCGGCGCAGAACGGTGGGTGACGGTTCGCACACAGTGGTAGACGCACCCCTCCTCTCGCAAAGATCGACGAGCAGCAGCTCCGGGGGACGGCGTGCTTCGCGGACGCGTGCAGGCAGCGGCGCGCTCGTGGTTTCCCCTTGCGTTGAGCGGCGGCAGCCGGCGAGCCCTCAGTTGGTGGCGGCGCGGCAGGGACGGACAGGTCTGGTTCGCGCAAACAGGGATGTGGTCGGAGCTTGGGGCGGTGCACGGTTGAGCCTAGGATGAAGGAGGAGGAAGAGTTGAAGTTTAAGAGGAAGAAGGAGATGGGTTCTGGGCTGATGATGTTTGGGTTGTGGGGAGAGTGGCTTTGAAGTTCAGAAGCTGGTTAGAATAAGCAGAAGAGAAAGCTGGTTGTGGTCGTAGATACAGGAAGATGAAGAAAATACCAAGTTGATGTTGCTGCTTGTGGTGTGTTTGGGTTTCATTTTTGTAGATTCTGATTTAGAAAGGGGAAAAGAGAAACAAGAGTGGGTGTCTGTGACTGTGTTTTATGAGTAGCTAGGCTCTGCCATTACTGGGATGTGTAGTGTTTATTGGTGTTAAGGTGGAGAAAAGATGATGAGAAATGGGGAGAGTATGAGGGAGAAAGATATCAGAAAATTTCTTGAAAAAACCCCTCTGTTTGTTCACGCCCCCCCTGCTTCTTCTACTGTGCGACTTATATTGGCATCAAAGGGGAGAAGATGACAAACATCTCTGTTGGCCAGCTGTGGAGGAAAGGGACCGCACTGTGTGGTGTTGCCACAGATCAGTATTTGGGTGCAGAGGACCAAAGTGTATCAGATGCCATTTTTGTGTAAAAAGGAGTCCAAACCAAAAGATGGTGTAAAACACATTTGACTCTTCCTAAAAAAATCATGGTGATAGGAGAAGACATTTTTTATTATTTTTTAAGATTCAGAAAATTTGTCTTCTTCTTTTTTGTCTTTTTTTTTTTTTTTTTTTGCTTAGAAGTTGGACTCAAAAAGGACTTGCAACCAAAAAGAAATTAGGCCATGAGCATGAACAAAATAATTTTTTTTTGTTTTCTTGCAAATTTGTACTTTTGTTTTTTTCTTTCTTTCTTTTTAAGTATATTAATTAAAATGATAAAATCTCCGGACAAAATTAGGTGTTCACAATTGGTTGTAAGAAGAATATATAATATTAATATTATATGTAAATCCACACTTGAGAGAGGCGTGCCGGCGTGGCACACCATTAAGAGAGACAGGCTAAGCAACTTCATAGTCCATAATGAACGCACTTTTTTTTTTTGAAGAGGAATGAATGCACTTCTAAGTAATTGCCAAGTTGAAGAATTATATGATCTCCTCCGATGCATTTTCACCGGAGACATGTGCTCTACTTTTAATCCCTGCTGTTATGTTTAGCATGAATAAGAATAGACACACCTTGAGATCTGCTGGAGGGTATTTTTTAATAAAAAAATCAAAATTTAAATTTACAATAAAAAAGTATATATTATAAGTTGATGGTAAAAAACTAATTCTAGTTGACAAATATTATAAATCAGAGAGTATTATCTATTACTCTATGATTTTAAAATATATTTTCACTGGATTTGAAATTTAATTTGGCTCCTACAACTCTCTTTTTTTAAAAAGAAAAAGAAAAAATAGTTTCCTAGTTTCTTTTGTGGATTTTGGTCCTTGCTTCCAAGATAGTGGTCTTTATATATATTTTTATTGTATTGATTTTAGTCTCTACAATTTCTATTTATTAAGGTATTTATCCTTATTTTTCATTAGGAACTAGCTACTGCTTATAATTTCTACTTATCAAGGTATTTCTCTGAAACAAAAATCTAAATTAATAAAACTACAAATACTGAAATACTAGCTAAAAGATAAAAACTTAAACTATAAAAGCTAAAATTCAAATCATGTGAAAATGTAGGGAGCAATACTTTTTGCTACTTTGCATATTTGTATATTGGATCCACACACTAGTCACAAAACGGGTAAAGATGCTATATGTGTATATTTACATAATTGGATATATATAGGGGAATGTTAATCAGTGTTGTTAGGATATTTGTTATTGGTTAAGGAATCAAGAATAAAAAATATATATTAAAAGTTGTTGTATTTATAATCTTAAAGAATGATATAATTATATTTTTCATAAAAAAAATTTGATTTAGGAATTCTTAATCGGCGCTCTAAGCATGACCCTTGGATGTATATATTGCCTATTGGTTCCACACAGTATTTCTTAGCAGTTGATGACTCTACATTAATTTTTCATTGATTTGCATTTGGCACGTGCTGAATTTTCATATATACGGTCATTAATCTGCGGTGACATCTACTATCAGCACGTAAAAATCTACCCTCCTGTCAACTCTCACAGCACTCTAGAGAGTGCTTTTCTTCTACAAGTCTAATAACAAGTCTAAAGTCTAATAATAACATCATTCTCCAGACTTCCATTTCCATCTTCCATTTCTTCATCTTTTTTGTTTGAAACGGTGAGTTCTCTCCTTCTCCCTTTCTCATCTTAAACTATCTTATTCAATGATTTTGCTTCCTC
The DNA here is from genome assembly GCA_030762895.1 of Sophora flavescens. Classification (NCBI taxonomy): domain Eukaryota; kingdom Viridiplantae; phylum Streptophyta; class Magnoliopsida; order Fabales; family Fabaceae; genus Sophora; species Sophora flavescens. The sequence goes on along the minus strand of CM061062.1, from coordinate 129,936,720 downwards.
CTCCTCCTCCATTTATGCTACTCTTACTGATTTTGCTTCTCCCTTTTGCTTTTCCCATTTTTTAGTTTATTTTTCTTTTTGGTGTGGCTGTATTTATGACCTGTAATATAGTGTGGTTGTTATGAACTATAATTTGTAGTGATTCTGATGTGCATTGGTGCTTGGTTTTCAAGTGGAAAAGAAAACAGTGAAGGGAAATGAACTCATCAGTTTTGTAAACTTTTATTTACTGAACATTATGTTAATGTTATTGAGTTTCTATTCTCTCTTACATTAATTTTTTAAGAGCTAGATGCAATGATTTTTCATGTTATCTTTCTAGATGGTTTATGAATCCTTTAATTTGGATGCTGCAAATCCATGACGCAGGGGCATTGTTTTGCATGCAGGAGTTTTGTTTTTTTCCCTTATTTTTGTCTCTTTCTAGATGGATTGATGCCTTCTTTTTTCAAAAGTCTATCAGAAATGGTTCTTTGAAAGAAGATGCCTCTTTTAAAGCTAATTAATGCAAGTAAAGTCTATCACCTTATGCTAATTGCATCAGTTCTAAGTAGGTTCTGTAATTTAGTAACCAAATACTTGATTAAAGCTTTATAATATACATACTATAAAGCTTATCTATAGTTTGATTTTAAAAAAGCTTATTTATAGGATTTTTAGAATAACATATAATTGGTACTCGCATTGGACGTTCTTTAATTTCTAACACCTTATAGTTTAAAATTAACAATAATTTGTTCCCTTTTATTGTGAAACAAAAAATAAATAAATCAGTTTCCATTGTTTTTAAATGTCACTTCATCTTGATGTCTTGGTTTCTTATATATGGATATTAGCAGCAAACATGAATTTGGAAATTAGAATCTTGGTTTAATTCCCTGCAACTCAGTTTGTGTGGATGTATGATATTTTTAGATGATGGACTTTGGGTATCCTCACAGTACATTTGTTCTAATACTTCTACCATGTAAATAATGCCCACTTAGTTCTTTCATTAAATTGACTTTGAACTTAAGTGTATTCCTTCTCTGATTTTGTCAGGAAATCTCTACTCTTCAATATAAAATTGATTTCCTTTTGAATTCATTCTAACATTCAAATTGACGCTGCTCTTAAATTAAAATGTTTTCATTCTCTACCTGATGCTTCTAAGATTACTTTAGTGGTTCTATATGTATTAGGTACAAGATTAGTTTAGTGTCATGTAAACATTACTAAATCCTATTATTTTTTTGGCGACAGATTTAGTTGATGGCACGCAAGTTTGATCCAATCAAAGATATCAATGACTCGAGATATATGGACGCTTGCTGTTAGAATTGTTGATATTTGGTTTGTCCAGCCGAAACCCCCCTATAAAGGGCATCATGAAATGATCTTAATGGATGCAAATGTATTATTGTTGACATCCCTACTCAGGCTTAGTAATCTATGTCTTTGTTATTTTTTATCAATTACTTTTGTTGATCTTTTGATCAATAACTTTTGTTGCTATTTTGATCAACTACGGTGATAAGATTCAAGTGTCACTCAAAATGGATGAGATGCTGAAATGGAAGACACAGTTGAAAGAGCATGGTACTTATATCAAGCACAATTTTAACGTAGTGCACAGTGCTCTTCAATACAAGGTCTACGACCATCCCTACATAATGAATTTCATTGATGGTGCAAAGCTTGAAAGAGAGATCCCTTCCTGACATTCCACCGTATGAGTACCAGTTTAAGAGTTTTGGTGAAATACTTGGTGGAAATTTCCGTAATGATCTGTTAGTAGGTAATTTCTACATGAATTAACGAAATAATTTGTATGATATCCTATTTTGTATTTAATACATGTATAAAAAAATAAACATCAAATTGTTTTTCTTATCTTTATATAGATGTCATTGGAGCTCTACATGAAATTATATATCGGCCGCCTAGCGGAAATCAAAAGAAGGTTACTTTCAAAATGAAAGATGTTAGGTAACATGCTTGCCTGTCTCTATTATAATAACTTGAGTACCTGATAGAGGTGTTACCCCTGTTTTAACATTTATTTATGTAATGACTCTTTAGTGGTGAGCTGCTTAGTTGTACGCTTTGGGATGACCATGCCATGAAACTGCTGCCTTATTATGACCAAGGAGCTGATTCTGAACCAATAATTATTATACTGACACATGCAAGGATCAAGGAACCACAAGGTTAAAATAAAATGCGCTACCTAATTGTTTTTTATTATTTGGATTCCTATATTATTGTTCTCTTATTACATTGTAGAGTTCATCAATGTATCCGGTATATATCCGGCATCAATATCAAACTCATGGAGTGGTTCGAAGCGCTTTTTTTTTTTTTATATAAGTAGTGCGAAAAAGCTTCAGAATGAGTTTTGGCATCTCAACTAGGTTGGCATCACAAAACCATCCATCAAAAGCCTCACACTACACTTTATTAATGAAAAAAGGAAGAATACAAAAAGGAGAACATGGTGGGACGTGTTTCCCAAACCCATGCAAAGAGAAAATACATCAAGAAAATCTGTATCTGGGCAAACTAAGCCTATCTCTAACAAAATCCTCTCTAATAAAGGGAGGAATTGTATCCCACCAAATAAATCCCGGATTGTGTATGCCATGATTGGCTAACTTATCCGCACAGTGATTCCCTTCCCTATATATATGAGTAACTTGGCAAGAAAGAGCCCTAGCTACTACCATACAGTTTCTCCACCTTGTTTGAAGACGCCATGGAACTAAGCTCTGGTTGTTAAAAGCCTTCAATACCAAAATTGAATCAGTTTCAATCCAAAGATTAAACCAACCTCTATTGTGAGCTATTTCTATAGCATGCATAGCAGCAGATATTTCTGCTGCAAGTGATGAAGAATTGCCTAGGTTGCAAGAGAAGCAGCCAAGTGCAGCCGCATTGTGACCTCTAAAGATACCCCCACATCCAGATGGACCGGGGGAACCATGGGATGCACCATCAATGTTACATTTAGTCCAATTGCATGGAGGAGAGTGCCAAATAACCTCAGTAATCTTTGGTGACTTGCTATAATAGCAATCAATGCTAAAGTTCTTGAGGATAACCAGCTCATTAACCGAATTAAACATTGCACCACTTGCCAGCTTTCCTGAGAACCAAACAGCTGAAGTTACCAAATTTTGAGCAGCTTCTATACCGAGGAACTTATTGTTGAACCTGCACTGGTTTCTTGCTGTCCAAACTACCCAAATTACATGAATAACAGCAGCTAGAGATACTTCATAGAGTTGAGGGCTAGTGCCTCTACACACCAAGAACAGGTTCTCTATAGAGGAGTGATCAATTGTGTGTAACGGTTTTGAACTCAACCATCCCCACAGAGCAGCTGCATAATTGCAGGTAAGAAACAGATGGGAAGAAGTTTCCTCTGCTGAGCCACACAAACTGCACATTGAGGCCAAGGTGTATCCCCTTCTCCTTATATTTTCATCTGTTGGCATTTTGTGATGAAAAAGTCTCCAAACTAGAAATGATCTAGAGGGAGGAATTGCCCTGGACCAAATTTGCTTGAAATCTGGAGCAAGGTTTCTTACAGGATTAAGGAAAATGAATGCATCCTTGAAGGTGAGAAGACCATTTGCTGCACTGTCCCACACCAATCTGTCCTCACCAGCCTCTATGGGAATGTGAGTTTGGCAAACATTGTCCATTATGCTAGGGAAGTGATGCTGCAAGCAGAGAGGAATGTTCCAGGAATTGTCAACAATGAAATCAGAAACCTTGGCAGATAAGTCCTGCTGCCAATCTTAAAAATTAATACAAATCACCCAGAGGTGACCCCACCAAATCCTAACTAAATTCCTTCCTGATTATTCCCTTCCAGCAATAGCTATATATAGCCACTCTCATGCACTTCATGCGTTCACAACCACGTCATCATCTTTCATTCCTTTTGTCTTTTTCCTAGTATAAACTCTCCACACCCTTGGCCTAGGCCCCACTTCACTAATCACATTTCTATCAACTCCCACCTCCTTAGACAATGCCTTGTCCTCAAGGCAAAATTCTGGAAACTGGCCACGCAAAAATTCATTATCCTCCCATGTCACATCCTCTAAAGCTTTATTTTTCCATTGTATCAAGGTCTGCTGAACCTCATTACCCCCCTGTATTATGACTCTTGAACCCAACACCTTGTCTGGGTGCACATCAGTCTCCTCAGTCACTTCCAAATCTTTAGGTAACTCTCCCTGTACCTGATAGTTCCCAACAGCTCGCTTGAGTAATGACACATGAAAGACCGGATGAATTCTAGATGCTGATGGAAGTTTCAACCTATAAGCTACTTCACCAATCTTCTCTGCCACCTGGAAAGGTCCATAGAATCTTGCAGCGAGTTTCTGATGAATTCTTTTGACCACTGATTGTTGTCTATGGGGTCTAAGTTTTAGAAAAACCCATTCCCCAACTTCAAAACACAAGTCTCTCCTCTTCTTGTTAGCATACCTTGTCATTTGTTCCTGAGCTTTGAGCAAGTGGAGTTTGAGTTGATTCAAAGCCTCATTTCTTTCACTCAACTCCAATGCCACAGCAGCCACCTTAGTCTCATTAGACAAAAATCTCAACAATGCAAGAGGTTGTCTCCCATATACCACCTCGAACGGAGTCTTCCCAATAGACACATGAAAGGTAGTGTTGTACCAAAACTCAGCCCAAGGGACCCACAATGACCAAGTCTTTGGATGATCCGAAGCAAAGCACCGCAGATAACTTTCCAGACACCTGTTAACCACCTCCGTTTGACCATCTGTTTCCGGATGATATGCTGAACTCATTTTCAGCTTAGTACCCTGCAACTTGAACAGCTCCATCCAGAAATGACTCACAAATAAAGGATCTCTATCACTGATTATAGAACTTGGAATTCCATGAAGTCTCACCACTTCTTTAACAAAGAGCTCAGCAATTGACTTAGCAGTATATGGATGTTTGAGTAAAACAAAATGACTATACTTAGATAGTCTATCCACAACCACTAACACAGCCTCATAACCCTTAGACTTAGGCAACCCAGTGATAAAGTCTAAAGACAAGTCCTCCCACACACCATTAGGAATAGGTAGAGGCTGTAACAAACCACCAGGAGTAGTAGCACTATATTTTTGTCTCTGACAAACATCACAAGATCTAACATAATCCCTTACACTCCTCTGCATCCCCACCCAATATAAGGAATCTGCCAATCTTCGGTATGTTCTTAGAAAACCTGAGTGCCCTCCAGCAGGAGTACTATGAAATTCTTCCAATAGCCAAGGAATAGAGGGTGATTCGGGGGAAATCACCAGCCTGCCATGATAAAGTAAAACTCCTTGTTTCACCTGAAATCCAGGTCTAACATCAGGAGACTCCTGCACTTCTTTCATTAACTTTTGAATGTACGGGTCATTAGTTATTTCATCCAAAAGTTTCTGTCTATCAGCCCACAAGGGAAAAGAAATGATAGAATTCATTTCGACCTCACCATGACATCTGACAGAGCATCCGCAGCTCTATTCTCTAAGCCAAGCTTGTACTTAACTTCAAATTGATAGCCTAGCAGTTTGGCCAACCAACACTGCTGATCTGGAGATGAAACTCTCTATTGTAAAAAATGCTTCAAGCTGTTATGATCCGTGTGCACAATAAATTTTCTGCCCAATAAATAATGTCTCCAGTGCTGAATACAAAGCACAAGGGCCATCAATTCCTTCTCATAGACGGATTTTTCCAAATTCCCATCAGATAAAGCTTTACTGAAGAAAGCAATAGGTCGCCTCTGCTGCATTAGAACAACACCTATACCTCTGCCAGCCGCATCACATTCAACTTCAAAAGGTAAATCAAAATTTGGAAGAATTAGCACAGGAGGAGAAGTCATGATCCTCTTCATCTCCTCAAAAGCCTTGACAGCTTCTATTCCCCAAGAAAAATTGTCTTTCTTAGTCAAATCTGTGAGAGGTTTTGCTATTTTACCATAATCCTGGATAAACTTTCTATAATACCCTGTGAGACCCAGAAAACCACGTACCCCCTTCACATTCTTTGGTGTAGGCCATGCAAGAATACACTTCACCTTTTCAGGGTCCACTGCCACACCTTCTCCAGAAATGATATGGCCAAGATAATCAATTTGAGCACAACCAAACCTACACTTTGCTTGATTTGCCACAAAACAATGCTCAACTAAAACAGACAAAACCATCTTCAAATGCATTTGGTGTTCCTTGATATCTCTACTGTAAATCAAAATATCATCAAAAAACACCAAGACAAACTTTCTCAAGTATGGCCGAAAAATGTCATTCATGGTGGCTTGGAAGGTAGCTGGGGCATTCATTAGTCCAAAAGGCATTACTAAATATTCATAGTAGCTCCAGATTTTAGATCAATTTTAGGGATGTCATCCTCATGCACTCTAATCTGATGATATCCAGATTTTAGATCAATTTTAGAGAACATATTAGCTCCATATAATTCATCTAACAACTCATCAACTATAGGGATTGGGTACTTATCTGGTATTGTAGCTTTATTTAAGGCCCTGTAGTCTACACACATCCTCCAGCTCTTGTCTTTCTTCTTGACTAATATCACAGGACTTGAAAATGAACTCATACTCGGCCGAATGACGCCAGCTTTCAACAGTTCTGACACTTGCTTCTCAATTTCTTCTTTTTGGTGATGAGGGTACCTGTAGGGTCTGACATTAATGGCACCATGATCAGGATAAAGCTTAATCCGATGCACCTGACTCCTCTCAGGAGGTAGCTGAATGTTGTTTCCAAACACTTCCTGGAATTCTTCTAGTATAGGATTTAAGCCTTTGGGAACCACTGACTTGGTAACTTCCATTGACTGTAAATGAACCCACCACCAGCCCAGCTCAGTTCTGCTATGAGTGTCCTCAAGATAGGAATTCAAATAACATTGTCTGACCACCTTACTGCCTTGACCTTGCAATTTCACCAACTTATTTTCATAAGAAAATTGCATAGTCATGGCCTTCCAATCCATAATCACCTTCCCAAGAGTGCTTAACCAGGCAACTCCTAACACCATATCCATTCCCCCTAGCTCCAACACCAACGCATCCACAATCACTTCAATCCCTCCCATCTTCATATTGACCCCTTTACACACTCCATTTGTTATCACCTTTTGACCATCACCAAGCTTGATACTCTTGGATGCTGTAGGTGTGATGACAAGACCCAAAGCAGTAGTAACTTTGGGAGAAATGAAATTGTGGCTCGCACCACTATCAATCAACACCAACAAATCTACGTTCTGTATCTTCCCTTCAACCTTCATGGTGTGAGACTCACCCATGCTTCCCAATACCCCCATCAGTTTACATTCCACCTCCACTTCTTCTTCACTTTCCACCGTCACGTCCTCCATACTCACAATTTCCCCTTCCTCTGTCATGGTTTCACCTTCTCCTAGGATTAGAACCCTAAGAGCTCGTTCTGGGCATTTATGCAACGTAGGGTGGTATTTTCCCCCACATTTGAAACAAAGACCCTTCGCTCTCCTCTCTTCGAATTCATCATTGTGGATACTTCGTATTAATGAAGATACGACACAAGTACAGAACTTTAAAAATAGGTATGCCGGTCTCTTTATATTGATTTGTAATAATTAGGAAAACATGTAGTCTTCATATAATATTATTGAGTTTGAATTTTGAACTATGTTCATTGTAGCTTTGGTCCAATTGGTCTACCTGAACCATCATGCCCATATAAACAGATGAAACTTGAAGGAGGGATGCAAAGTTTGGTATTTTGGACTAGGCTTTACTATGCAGTATTATTTTGCAATGATTAGAATACTACACCTATAGCATCTCTGCATTTGTAGAGGTATGATTTCTTTTGAAATATATCTATTTCTATTCGGTAAACATCCCTGAAATTCATCAAAGTTATAACTTCCTATCTCTTATTGAATTTATTTCTATTCTCTCACAGACCGGTGTATCTGTCATGTTGGTTGCATATCTTGATACTATTTTTTTTACTTCAGGTTTATGTGCTATACTGACAGTTTTATTTTGGTAGGGGAATGGTTTAGTTATCCTTCAACCATGAAGTTGGCCTATTTTATGGAAAGACATCCCATCTTGATTGAATTTATAGCTGGCTTATTCTCTATCTCTTTTTGTATTTACAATATCTTTATGTATATGGGTTAAATACCCCTTCTACTCTCTTATAATACCATTCTTTTGCTTCTAAAAAAAATACTATTTATTATAAGAGAAGATAGACAAAGAAAGTCTACATATTACTTATTGCGAGAGAAGCCATTCAATTTTGTGTTTCTCTTATCTACTTGCAGCATTATGCATTGAACTATTACCTTCGACTACTCACATATTTTAGTTTCTGTCATTATTCTGTCAAACTCAATGACTTCGAGATTTTGATATATGACAAATACAATTTAATGTGTATGCAGGTGTTTTAGTGTCAAATTACAAAGACGGGTATTAAGCAGTGATCAACAAGTTCATTAAGCAAAGACAATGAAAATATTCAAGGAAGAACTTGAAGAAATCAAAAGAGCTACATGGAGGAATCAAAGAGTAAAGACAGAGATCAAAGGATCATCAAGACCAAGCTTAACGGAGAATTTTAGAGTTAAGTCTTAGATGATTTGTAAGAGAAAGAACAAAATAGCTCAAGTAAAAAGATGCATGAAGAAAATCAATTTTCATAACCTGCATTAAAATGAATAAGTTTTCGTTAATGAAAATGATTTTTGGAAATAAGAAGCGCTCATCCAATGAAGTGATAGAAGTGCTCGTCCACTAAAGTGACACAAGCACTCGTCCAACACAAGTGACAGAAGTGCTCGTCCATTAAAGTGATACAAGCGCTCATCCACTAAAGTGACAGAAGTGCTCGTCCACTAAAGTGATACAAGCGCTCGTCCACTAAAATGACAGAAGTGCTTGTCCACACAAGTAACAGAAGTGCTCGTCCATACTAGTATTTGGACTTGCTAAATGAGAAGCTCCGTCCAATGACGTGGCATATGGAGCTCATCAACTAGCTCACCCGATGTAAAATCTTAATTCAAAAATGGTAAATGGATGCGCTTATTTTCAAGATGGACGCAATTGCTATAAGAACCGATGTAGAATCTTATTTCAAGAACCAGAATCAAGAAAACAGATTCTGTTATCAATTCCAAATCTGTTTTAATTGATACCAACGACTATAACTTGTTTTCTATATATAGAGGGATCAAAGGAACACTTTCAACAATATTGAATATCATAACATATCAGAATTACATGAAATCAATTGTGAAAATCATTCATCTTCTTGCTTGAGCTTATTGTGAAAAGAGTGTTTCATTCTTTTAAGTACTTCAATTTGTATATCTGACTATTGAGAGTTAGGAATCAATTTTTCGTTTTATTTGATTGTAAAGAGAGAGGGAGCCTCTCTGAGTGATTAGGGTGAGGTATCCCTAAGGAAAAACATTGAGGCTCTTCACAAGAGTGTGGTATCTCGAGGTGAAGGATTGCTCTGTGGTGTAAATGTTTTTCAAGTTACCTGGTTAAAGCTTGTTGTGTTAGTGTGTGAAAATCCATAGGTGGAGTGAGGACTGGATGTAGGTCACAGTGGTGGTGACTGAACCGGGATAAATCTGGTTGTGTGGTATCTCTAAACTCAAACTCTTTTACTTTCTGTTTATTGTAAAAAAAACTGTGATTTTGATGTTCAAAGTTTAATATAATTTCTGTTCTTGATCTGTATAAACTGTATTTTGTTATTATTGAGTTTTGAACCCGAACCTATTCTGAACTAATCTTTCTGAATTAATCTTTCTTATCCTCATTACCTCTCTATTCAAGATTTTATATAAACCCTTCATTGATTTTGTAAAAGATCCCGAGGCCACAAATCTGAAAACTAAAGTTTTTTAAGAGGGAAATATTTTTTGAAAACTCAATTCACCCCCCCCCCCCTCTCGAGTCGTTTAAGCCAAAACAACAATTGGCATCAGAGCTAAACTCTTAAGTTTGGCTTAACAGTGATAAGAGTATGGCTTCCAATGATTGTTTAAATGAAGGGGCTTCCCTTGCACGCCCTCCCGCCTTCAATGGATCTGAGTATATCTATTGGAAGGAAAGAATCGTAATCTTTCTTGAGGCAGCAAGCATAGACATATGTGATGCAGTAGAAAATGGACCATTTGCCCCTCTACTGTAGATTCTAATGGTGCTCCAAGAAATAAGCCTAAAACTGAATGGAACGAGGATGATAAGAAAAGAGTTCAATATAATGCACGTGCTGAGAATATTATAACATCTACTTTAAGCCGTGATGAGTTTTCAGGGTTTCAAATTGCAAATCAACAAAGGAGATGTGGGATACATTGCAAGTAACACATGAAGGAACCACAGATGTCTAAAGAGCAAGAATGAACATCCTCACACATGAGTATGAGCTGTTCAGAATGAAGCAAGAAGAACCTATGACTGAAATGCAAAATAGATTCACTCACATTGTCAACCAACTTGCTGGTCTTGGAAAAGCTATATCAAATGAGGATCAAATTAACAAAGTAATTAGATGCTTGAGCAGGGAATGGCAACCTAAAGTCACTGCAATCTCAGAATCTAGAGACCTCTCATCAATGACCATTGCCACATTGTTTGGAAAACTGCAAGAGCATGAATTGGAGTTGAACAGACTGAATGAGAGTGAAGAAACTGATAAAAGAAAGAAGGGATTGGCTCTGTAATCACAAGTCAAAGAAGTAGAAGACAGTGATGATGATGATTCAGCACAAGAGGCGGAATCTAAAGAAGAGATGGGAAAGCTAGTTAGGAAATTCAAGAAGTTCCTAAAGAAGAAGGGTAACTTCAAAAGAAAGCCTTCTACCTTTCCTAAGAGAAATTTCAGCAAAGGTGACAACTCTTCCAACAACATCACATGCTATGAATGTGGAAAGATTGGCCACATGAAGCTTGACTATCCAAAACTGCAAAAGAAGGACAAAACAGAAAAGTTTGACTCAAAAGACAAGAAGTGGAGAAAGCCAAGAAAGGCCTACATTGCTTGGGATGATAATGATGTAGATTCCACTAAAGAATCTGAATCTGAGGAGGCAAACTTATGCTTGATGGCCAGCAATCATAGTGATTCAGAAAGTGAAGTAAGTTCTAATTATCAACCTTCTTATGATGAATTTCAAAATGCTTTGAATAACTTCATAAAGAATCCATTAGACTTGCTAGATTGCTAAATAAGTCTAAGAAAACCATCACATACCTAGAAGAGAAAAATTTTGTTTTAAACAAAGATCTAGATGAATTAAAAACATAAAATTATGCTGTAAAAGAAAAATTGGCTACTGTTTTGGAACCATCTATATGCTCTAATTATTCTAAGTGTTGTACATTGACTAAAGAAGTTGAAAAACTGAAAAATGACTTAGCCAAGTTCACAAATGATAGAGATAACTTGAATACTTTATTAGGACAGCAAAAGTGTGTTTATGATAAGGCTGGAATAGGCTATAAACCGAAGATACATGAGAAATCTTTCAAGAAATTTTTTGCTGCACCTAAGACCTCAAACACACCATTTGTTAAATGTAATTTTTGTGCTAGAAAAGGTCACACAACTTCTACTTGTCAATACAGAAAATCAGCATACAATAAATCTAAATATATATGGGTTCCTAAAGGAACTATTGCTGCAACTAACTCGAAAGGACCCAAACAAATTTGGGTACCTAAAACACAAACATGATTATGTTTTGTAGGTGTGTTAGAAAGCCAAGAATGTGAAATGGTATCTTGATAGTGGTTGTTCCAAGTAAATGACTGAAGACAAAACCAAGTTCATTTCCTTTACCCCTAAGTCAAGTGGTAGTGTTACCTATGGAGACAACAATAAAGGGAGAATACTTGGTATTGACAACATTGGAAGTGACTCAACAACAATCATTGAGGATGTACTATATGTTGAGAGACTGAAACACAACCTATTAAGTATCAGTCAACTATGTGACAAAGGCTTCAAGGTAAAATTCAATTCCAATAGTTGCTTAATAGAAAATCGGCATGATGAAAATTTGAAATTAATTGGACATAGGACAAATAACATCTATATGCTTGATTTAGATAATATCTCTTCAAATACTGCATGCTGTCTTATTTCAAAAGAAGAAGAGAATTGGCTTTGGCATAGAAGAATTGCATACATTCACATGAACCACTTGAATAAACTGATTCGTAAAGATCTTGTAGTTGGCTTGCCTAAACTGAAATTTGTGAAAGATAGACTATGTGATGCATGTCAAAAAGAAAGCAAGTTAAGGTCTCTTTTAAACCAAAGAACATTATTTCAACAACTAGACCCTTGCAACTTTTACACATGGATTTATTTGGTCCATCTAGAACCAAAAGCTTTGGTGGTAACTCGTATTCATTGGTAATAGTAGATGATTAATATAGATATACATGGACATATTTTCTATCTCATAGGAGTGATTCATTTGCTACATTTAAGAAAATGGCAAAAATTGTACAAAATGAAAAGGACATGAAAATTGTTTCTATAAGAAGTGATCATGGGGGAGAATTTCAAAATGAAGTGTTTGAAAACTTTTGTGATGAGCATGGCATTCAACATAATTTTTCTGCTCCTAGAATTCCACAACAAAATGGAGTAGTGGAAAGAAAGAATAGATCATTAGAGGAGATGGCAAGAACTATGTTGAACGACTCTAGCTTGCCAAAATATTTTTGGGCAGATACTGTCAATACAGTCTGCTATGTGCTAAATAAAGTCCTAGTAAGACCAATCTTAAAGAAAACCCCTTATGAGCTTTACAAAGGAAGAAAACCAAATATAGCACATTTTCATGTTTTTGGTTGCAAATGCTTTGTTCTTAACAATGGAAAGAATAATCTTGGAAAATTTGATGCAAAGGCTGATGAAGGAATTTTCCTAGGTTACTCTCTATCTAGTAAAACATTTAGAATATATAATAAGAGAACACAAACTATTGAGGAATCTGTATATGTGACATTTGATGAGTCTAACCCCAAAAGGTTGGGAAAGGAATCTATTTTTGATGATCTTGCAGATTCAATTGAGAAAACTCTCCTAGAAGAGAAATAGGACAATGAAGAAGATGAAAGCTTAAAGAATGAATTGATGCAGCAGGAGCAAATAGAACAACAGCCTGACCTACCAAAGGAATGGAGGATTGCCATAAATCATCCAATTGATAACATCATTGGTGAAATTACAAAGGGGGTAACTACTAGACAATCTCTTAGAAATGCTTGTAATCATATGGCATTTGTGTCTCAAGTAGAACCTAAGAACATAGATGATGCTATAATTGATGAACATTGGATAATGTCTATGCAAGATGAGTTAAACCAGTTTGAAGGAAACCAAGTTTGGAAACTAGTGCCTAAACCCAAGAACTGTCAAGTAATAGGTACAACTAAACCAAGTTCCTATTAGATGTGACAATACAAGTGCAATTAACCTAACTAAGAATCCCATAATGCACTCTAGAACTAAACACATAGAAATCAGACATTTCATTAGAGATCATATTCAAAGTAGAGAAATTGAGATTGAATATGTTGATACAACTAAACAACTTGCTGATATTTTTACCAAGCCCTTGAACAAGGAAAGCTACTTTTTCATTAGAAGAGAATTAGGCATAATTGATCAATCCTATATCTAATCTCTAAAGAAACAAAAGAAAATCAAAAGGGAACAATTTTAGATGGACGTGTTTTTTTTTTTTTGATTTATCCCTGCACCTATCCATCTATCATGAACAATTTTATATGCTATGTTTGAATGTTTAAATGCTTGCCTTCTCTATTGCTTTGAATGTTTCTTTTCTTAATTTACCTTTTTGATAATGCCAAAAGGGGGAGGAAAAAGTATGATATAGAGAAAGGGGATAATAACAAATTATACATGCATATGTTGAGGGGGGGCTTATAAGCTTACATGATTAATGGGGAGTAAATCAAATTTTGCTCTGATAATATTTTTTTTGCTCTGATATACTTCTACTCTGACTGCTCTGATACCATGATATAAATCTGTCAAAAACACTTAGCTTCTGCTACACTTATACTCTGATCTTATAATTTGTTAGAAGATTTGTCACAATCAAAAAGGGGGAGATTGTAAGACTCAATGACTTAGAGATTTTGATATATGACAAATAGAATTTAATGCGTATGCAAGTGTTTTAGTGTCAAATTACAAAAACGGGTAACAAGCAGTGATCAAGAAGTTCATTAAGCAAAGACAAGGAAAATATTCAAGGAAGAACTTGAAGAAATCAAAAGAGCTACATGGAGGAATCAAATAGCAAAGACAGAGATCAAAGGATCATCAAGACCAAGCTTAACGGAGAATTTTAGAGTTAAGTCTTAGATGATCTGTAAGAGAAAGAAATCTCTTAGTCACAAAATAGCTCAACTAAAAAGATGCATGAAGAAAATCAATTTTCATAACCTGCATTAAAAGGAATAAGTTTTCGTTAATGAAAATGATTTTTGGAAATAAGAAGCGCTCCTCCAATGAAGTGATAGAAGTGTTCGTCCACTAAAGTGACACAAGCGCTCGTCCAACACAAGTGACAGAAGTGCTCGCCCACTAAAGTGATACAAGTGCTCGTCCACTAAAGTGACAGAAGTGCTCGTCCACTAAAGTGACAGAAGTGCTCGTCCACTAAAGTGATACAAGCGCTCGTCCACTAAAGTGAAAGAAGTGCTCGTCCACACAAGTGACAGAAGTGCTCGTCCACACTAGTATTTGGACTTGCTAAATGAGAAGCTTCGTCCAATGACGTGGCATATGGAGCTCGTCTACTAGGTCGTCTGATGTAAAATCTTAATTCAAAAATGGTAGATGGATGCGCTTATTTTCAAGATGGATGCGAATGCTATAAGAACCAATGTAGAATCTTATTTCAAATAACCAGAATCAAGAAAACAGATTCGGTTATCAGATCCAAATTTGTTTTAATTGATCCCAACGACTATAAC
The DNA here is from genome assembly GCA_030762895.1 of Sophora flavescens. Classification (NCBI taxonomy): domain Eukaryota; kingdom Viridiplantae; phylum Streptophyta; class Magnoliopsida; order Fabales; family Fabaceae; genus Sophora; species Sophora flavescens. The sequence continues at coordinate 129,921,641 of CM061062.1, read as the reverse complement.
TTGTTTTCTATATATAGAGGGATCAAAGGAACACTTTCAACAATATCGAATATCATAACATATCAGAATTACATGAAATCAATTGTGAAAATCATTCATCTTCTTGCTTGAGCTTATTGTGAAAAAAGTGTTTCAATCTTTTATGTGCTTCAATTTGTATATCTGGCTATTGAGAGTTAGGAATTAATTTTTCGTTTTATTTGATTGTAAAGAGAGAGGGAATCTCTGAGTGATTAAGGTGATGTATCCCTAAGGAAGAACATTGAGGCTCTTCACAAGAGTGTGGTATCTCGAGGTGAAGGAGTGCTCTGTGGTGTAAATGTTTTTCAAGCTACCTGGCTAAAGCTTGTTGTGTTAGTGTGTGAAAACCCACAGGTGGAGTAGGGACTGGATGTAGGTCATAGTGGTGGTGACTGAACCAGGATAAATCTGATTGTGTGGTATCTCTAAACTCAAACTATTTCACTTTCTGTTTATGGTCAAGAACCTGTGATTTTGATGTTCAAAGTTCAATATAATTTCTGTTCTTGATCTGTATAAACTGTATTTTGTTATTATTGAGTTTTGAACCCGAACCTATTCTGAACTAATCTTTCTGAATTAATCTTTCTTATCCTCATCACCTTCTATTCAAGATTTTATATAAACCATTCATTGATTTTGTAAAAGATCATGAGGCCACAAATCTGAAAACTAAAGTTTTGTGAAAAAGTTTTTTAAGAGGGAAATATTTTTTAAAAACTCAATTTACCCCCTCTTGAGTCGTTGATGCCAAAACAACATATTCTGCACATGTTTTTTTTTGAACTGACTTATGTGAATATTAAACTAATAAGTAGAAACATTTCGTAGTTTGAAATTAGAAACACATTTATGGTTTAACACTTCATTTGTAATAATTTTTTTTTTTCGATTATTGGCTTTCCTATCATTCACTAAGATTTTTTGCAATTTAAATTTTGAAACTTAACTATTATTGGCTTTACTAAATACGGTAAACAATGACTTCACCCATAAAAAAAAGGTATTCAATTGATTAAAATTTGAAAACTTTACCATTATTGGATCTACTCATTACATAAATTCGATATCAATTTTTGTGCTTCAAAATTGTGCCAATATTGGTATATATTTTACGTTATTCAATTATTTCCTAGATATACAAAAACTGTTTAATATTTAAAATTTACTTTTATAAAAAATTCTAGCAACCAACGCGGCACGATGGTGCGATTGCACGAGTATACAGTTAGTTCCTTATATTTTTGTGGCCGTTTTATGAAAGCAACTTGTCCTAGCTAGACCCCAAACATTTATGCCATTACATTGCACGGGAACCTTTGTCAATCATCTGGAATTGTTGTATTGGAATTGTTGAAGTAACATCTGAATGCAGTAATGCACATTAATGTCGTGATAGTTTTTCCTTCTTCCACAATAACTAACTTCTATCTCACCAGGCTTTGTCAAATTAAAAAGATTTAACAAAAACATAGTTTTTAGAGAAAGTGTTGTTTCCTACGAGAAAAGTTTTTATGAAACCAGTTTTACACGAAAGATGTGATCTGATTTCAGCAACAGGATCGTGTTTAAAAATTTTGATGTCTCAGACAAATCTTTTGAGAGGTTTAATCTAACTCATTAATCCTCATTTAACTTCTCTAACTTTTTGAGCTATAACATCATTTAATTTACGATCAAATAATGTTAGGAGAATGCTAACCAGTGTCCTAAGGACATTGGTTAAGGAATCAAAAGAAGAAATTTTGTATTGAAAAATGATGTATTTAATGTTTTAAGAAGATAAATATTTAGCGTTCCAAGAAAAACTTACTAGTTATGGATTAATTAACCAATATCTTAGAACACTGGTTAGCAAGACCGATAATTTTAACATTTCACTCTTGATCCATTCATTTTATCTTGTAACTTTTTTTTTTTTTTTATGAAATCTATCTGTAACTTATTTGATCGAAAATATAAGCAATTTGAATTTGACTTTTATTTGGATAACAATAGTCATAAGTATTGCCATTAATATTTCATGACCAATACATATATTTGAAAAGTAATATAACTTTTTGATATAATAATTATTTGAAATTTTTTCATTTGTGATTTGAAAATTATTACAATAATTTAAAGATAAAATTAATAGCAATCAGTATGTTAACAATGAATTTATTTTAAAGTGACAAAAAATTCAAAAGACTCGATAAAAAATTATCACAATAAAACTCAACACCTAAATTAATAATAATAAGTAAAACTTATTAATGATTCAAAGGATTTTTCAAAGCCTCACTGCCCATTTGGTTTGCAGTTACAAATTGCAGTTTGGGGTTCAAAATTCCGTTTGCACTGTTCGAAATCAAGTTTGAGCACTATTCATGTGTTTGGTTACAAAATTCCGTTGAAAATAATTGATTCATGGATGGGTAGAATTGATTCTTGTGGAAACAATAATTTCTAGTTTTTCCATTGAGTAGAATTGATTCTGGGTGTGGGACCCACAAAATTCTTTATATTTACACATCAAAAGTGAGTTTACTTTTATCATCCAAACACAAATCATTCTTTTAAACTCACTTTTGAAACATTATTACCAAACACAAATCAATTTTTTCAAAATCAATTCTATCAAAATCAATTCCTTCAGAATAAATTCTTCAAAATCAATTTTATTAAAATCTAAACCAAACGGACCAGATTGCCTTAAATCCCAAGGGGTTGGTCCGGTGGAGTAGGGAAATGTCTTGTATCTGACAGGTTGCAGGTTCAAGTGCCCTTTAGTTTCCTTTAGTTGCCTAGTGATTTTTCCAACCTTGAACTTTGGCATCATCTCCTCAGCCTACACTAGTGCAAAATATGTAAAAAACGGGTAAGGGTAACGTTATTTAAATAAAAAGTAGACGTTAAAAAGAAGGCAGTGACAGAACCGTAAATATTAAGGTCATTTAAATCACCTTTTACGTCAGTTGTTAAAAGAACTGACGTAAAAAGATATCCTTTTAACGTCATTTGTTTAAAGAACTGACGTAAAAAGTAATGAGATTCACTTTTAACGTCAGTTCTTTTAACAACTGACATTAAAGGTGATTTAAATAAAAAAAATTTGAGTGAGCACAAAGCCTCACCTGCGTTTCTTCATCACTTTCATACTCTACTCTATTCACAACGTATACCCTCGCTCTTCTCTGCCCTAACCCTTTCACTCCTTTCCTCACCACCCCGAGCTCCTCTCCTCACCACCGCGAGGTACCTCTCCCCCCCCCCCCCCCCTCTCTCTCAACTTCACATTATTTCTTGCGAGCCCTAACTCTCTTTGTCTCCCTCACTCTCAGCAACCACATCAAACACAGTCACCGCGACCGAGGTCTTCTCCACCACCACCGCTGTGAGTTCTTCTCTGCCACCACCGCGATAGTATTCTCCGGTGAGTCATCTTCTCCCTACTCTTCTCTCCTCTCTTCTCTCTTATCTTCTATCTTATTTAAGGGTACTTTTCTTTCTCATTTAAGGTTCTCCTTCACTCTCCTTCACCACCGAGCCCTAACAAAATCCACCCTCTTTCACCACTGAGCCCTAACAGAAGTTACCATATTCTCTGGTAATGCCCTAACTTTGTGAACTGTGTGAAAATATGTCGAGTCTTTGTCTCTTTTGCTTTCTGATAAGTGGTTTGTAAATAGCAATGTTGAAATAGTGATGTGGTATAAGTTGTGTTATTGTGTTTATCTCTTTTATATGTATGGAGGGTATTTTGCTATTTGATGGAGTTTGATAATGGTGATAGGGAATTTTGATTTGTTAAGGTTCATAAAACCAGTATGATTAAATAGACACACATATTTGATGTTTCTGTGAGTATGTGTGATAAGCCATAGCTTATCTCTAACATAGGTTATGTAGGCATAAAGGTTGGTCAACTATTGAAAAATAAGCATGATTTGTCATTTTCTTAGTTCATTTTTTAAGTCCGAGAATATATGCAAAAAGTTCACTAAAGAGAGGGATAGGAACCTCATTTTTTATGGAATGTTGAATATTGTCTCGGGTTTTCTTAAAAAAGTAGGCAAGTCTTTGGAAACACTTATATTGTGCTTATATTGGATATATGTGTGTGTATCTACAGAACCTATCTAGCTATGGATCGTAGTTGGATGGTTTGTAAGCGTACAAGTGATGAGTATTTGAAGGGACTGGGAGAGTTTATAGAATTTGCTCAAAGGAATGTTCCTAATAGTAACGGAATGTTCTATTGTCTTTGTGCCAAGTGTTTGAATACGAGGAAATGTACGATGAAGGATATATGTACTCATTTGATTTGTTTTGGGATTTTCTTGAGTTATACAAGATGGATATGGCATTGATGTGTTTTGTTAAGTAATAAGGCAAGTGTCTCCCAAAGTGAGGACGTTGATGTAGATATGGAGGATGATCGAGTAGAGGACATGATCCTTGATATTGGACAAGAATCTTTTCAGCGAGCACATTTGTATGATAGGTCATACGGTGATGCGGATAAGTCTTTGTATCCCTGGTGTACTACTCATACACGGTTGTCGGCGATGTTAAAATTGGTTTGTGTGAAGGGGAAAAATGGTTGGACCGACAAAAGTTTCACCGAATTGCTTGAAGTGTTGAAAGACTTGCTTCCGGAGGGCAACACATTGCCTGACCGTAACTATAAGGCCAAGAAGGTATTGTGTCCGATGGGTATGGAGTATAAGAAGATACACGCATGCCCCAATGATTGCATATTGTACACCGGTGTTTATGAAGACAATCACGATTGCCCCAAGTGTGGGTTATCACGCTACAAAGTGAAGGATAGTGATGATGGTGATGATCTTGATGATTCAATATGTGATGTGATAAAAAAGGGTCCTCCTACGAAGGTGTTGTGGTATCTTCCAATAATTCCAAGGTTCATGCGATTGTTTACCAATGTGAAAGATGCGAAGAATCTTAGATGGCATCATGATGAGAGGAAACGTGATGGAAAGGTTCACCATCCGGATGATTCTATGCAATGGAAGAATATTGATACTTTGTTTCCGGATTTCACCGATTAGCCAAGAAACATAAGGCTTGGACTTGCTACGGATGGAATGAATCCATATGGTAACATGAGTAGTATTCATAGTTCATGATATGTTCTATTGATAATTTACGACATGCCTCCTTAGTTGTGCATGAAGTGCAAATACATGATGTTGTCTATGATGATTTCGGGCCCAAAGCAACCGGGAAATGACTTAGATGTTTATCTAAGTCCCTTGACTGAAGACTTGAAAAAGCTGTGTGTGGAAGGTGTTAGTGTAGTTGATGGGTATTCTCACGAGACTTTCAAGCTTCGTGCCATGTTATTTTGCACCATCAACGACTTTCCAGCATACGGGAACTTGTCCGGGTACAGTGTCAAGGGGCATAAAGCATGCCCTATATGTGAAGAAGGCACATGCTACACTCAGTTGCATCATGGAAAGAAGATGGTTTACCTTAGGCATCGGAGATTTCTTAGACGTGATCACCCATATCTTAAGATGAAAAAAGCTTTTAATGGATGCCAAGAGACTAAAGATGCTCCGACGGCCTTAAACGGAGAGCAGGTTTATCAAAAAGTAAAGGACATCAATGTTATCTTCGGCAAGTCCAAAAATAAGGGTAAGGCTGCTGAGAAAAACATATGGAAGAAGAGGTTGATATTCTTTGATCTTCAATACTGGCGCAAGCTTGATGTCAGACATTGCATTGATGTGATGCATGTGGAGAAAAATGTGTGTGATAGTGTGATCGGGACGCTTCTCAACATTCAGGGCAAGACAAAGGATGATGTAAATGCTCGTCTCGACCTCGTTACTATGGGTATACAACAGCAGTTAGCTCCGGTTGTTGAGGATGGTAAGCAGACTTATTTGCCTCCAGCATGTCATACTTTGTCAAAAAAAAAGAGACAAAGTTTTTGTGAGTGTCTTCAGGGCATCAAAGTTCCATATGGTTACTCTTCAGATATCAAGAGGCTTGTCTCTGGTGATCTCAAATTGGTTGGCTTAAAGTCTCATGATTGCCACATCTTGATGCAACAACTTCTGCCTGTTACTATTCGTGGTATTGCTCCAAAAAATATGAGACATGCCATTACTCAAGGTAAGGGTACACATGGTTTAACAATTAATAACAAGGGTCATGAGGAAGTGCTGCAAGCACATTTGTATGTATTGAACAACATCAATTTTGTTCAACCTTACTTTTGTGAACATAAAAGAAAAGTCAAGGAAGAAAACCCTCGAATGAATGAAAGATGGTTGTTGAACAAGCACAACAAGACTTTCTTACAATGGTTTAAGGAAGAAATGCTTAAGGATGGTAGTACTGCTTCTGACGAGGTAAGATGGCTAGCACATGGGCCTAGCTTCAATGTCATATGTTGGAGCGGATACGACATCAATAACCTTTCAAAATAGTGGGGTTATGATTGCGACCGAAGCAATGCACTTCTCTAGTTCAAAGGACACAAAACCCGTTAAAGCACCGATACCTTACTTTGGAGTCATTTAAGAGATTTGGGTGCTCGATTACACTAAGCTTATGCCGGTTTTTAAATGTAAGTGGGTTGATAGTAAAGGTGGTGTACAAACCGACGAATGAGGGTTTACATTGGTAGACCTTTACAAGTTAGTACATACAAATGATCCTTTCATAATGGCTTCCTAAGCAAAACAAGTGTTCTACATCACCGATCCTTCTAACAAAAGGTTATCCGTGGTTTTCCAAGGAAAAAGCATGCATAATGGTAACGATGAAAATCAAGATCCAACTCTTGATATTCCTGAGACTCTTTCTTTTTCAATAAACATGTCTACTATAATTGAGGAAACACGGGTGGATGATGTACATGCCACTCGTGATGATCATCACGAAGGGATATTAATATAGTTAATTTAAACTTGATTATAGTGTGAGTTTTGTTCTTTTAAGGCAAACATCTTATTTATCCATGTTAGTTTTGATTTAATTTTATTTATCCATTTGTATTTATCTTTATCTGTAGTTATCCATGTTAAAAAAAACATAGTTTAATATTTACAATTTCTGAACAGGCATACACATGGATCACTCGGACCTGCATGCACGGGAGGACATTATGGGGCCTACACAGGACACTATGGGGCCTACGCAGGACACTATGGAGACTACGCCTGATGATACTGTAAGTTTACATGTTATATATTATCTTTATTCTTTATTTATAATGTAAGTTTAAGTTCTTTATATATTCTTTATTTATCCTTGTTATACATAACCCTTTAATTTAACATTTTTTTGTCCAAACAAACATCACAGTCTCAGAGGAAATGGGGTAGAGGAGCCACGTCATTGAAGAAGTTAGCGAAGGCTAGGCAAAGTGGTTAGCCTCTTGAGGTGTCCTTTGATACTAAACTAAAGCCCCGGGGCCCCCGTGCTAGAGAATTTAAATCGTGGGTGATTCTACAAACCAAGCAAAGCACGTTAGCATCCTATACAACCATTGAGATGACATTCCACAGAACGTTAAGGATCATATTTGGGAGGTTGTCACAGTATTTTACTTTTACATTCTTTTGATCGACATTATTAAATAATTATTCGAGTTCTAATTCATCCTGTTTGTTATGTATTTAATGTGTAGATAGCTTGGACCGTGCCGAATAACAAGCATCATCGGGCGAAATGACTCTCATTGTGGGCAAGGCGCTAGAGTGGGTTCAAGCATGATCTTACTAGATACTATGTATTGATAGCGTGAATCCGCAAGTGTACGGTTTCATCGTCAAGTAATAAAAAGATCAAACCCACAGAGTCTGTGATCTTAAACAACAATTAATTATTAAATTAATTAAACTAAATAAGAAAAAGATTTTGTTTTTGAAATAAGAATTAACTAACAAATCAAGTATTTAAAATGCAATCAAACAGAATCACAAAGCAAATCAAATCTGGAGTTTTTCAAATTAAAAGAGATTTACAGGAATTGGGTTACCAACAAGACTGCTTATACTACTAAATTGACTAGCCCTCTTGTTAATTATCAAAATGCTTTGAAGGTGAATTTATCCTAATAATGTTAATGTTCCCTCTCGAGATACAAGAACCGTGCCCAATTAAACCAACCCCTACTCTCGTGGTAATTGTATTTAAATTGAACCCATTAAGGTTTGTGACAATTGAATGAACCCTCGAAGGACCGCTTCTAACTCTCGTTATTTAAGTCCTAAGTTCAATTATTATGATCCAATACCTAGGTTCACTTCTCAGTTCCTCCCTAGAATATCTAAGACATGCAAATAGGTGATCAATCAATTCACATGGATGAAGCACAATAAGAACCAAATCTAAAGCAAATTGAAATTAACAAAAAAGGAAAAACATCAATTCATCATATAAAGCAAGTCTTGGGCATAGCCCCAATTCTTAGAAATAAAAAGACTACTCAAGCATTGCCATGTTCATAGCAATCTTGATTAACAAAAGCATAAATAATCCTAAGAGAAGAGAAGAAATTGAGAAGAAGAGAAATCATAATTTTTGCCAATTGGTAGCAGCCAAGATATCCCTATTTTCGAGCCTAAGAGTCCTATTTATAATGTAGGTTAACTTGGGATTAAAGCAATTACAAAATCAGATAAAAAAAACAAATCAAAATCTCAGATTTTTTGCGGCGTCACACGCCGAGATGCCTGTCATGGCCAGGCTGTGACCAATTCTGACTTGGAGAGCTGTTTCACTGATGGCTGTCACGGCCAGGCCGTGATGAATGTCATGGCTAGATCGTGACAACTTCTGACTTTTGCGTTCTTCTTTTTCTTCAGCCCTACGCGATCATGGCCATGATGCTTGTCACACCCAAGCCGTGATGGTCTTTGTTTGACTCATTTTTCTTGTTTTTCAAGTTCCTGCTTCATGCAAACTCCAAATCAACTGGACTTACGCATTTTCATCATCAATTCCTGCACACAAACACCACAAAACCACCTTACCCGTTCCAAGGTAAAAACTAACAAAAATAAAATTAAAAATGCCTAAACTACATGAAAATGCATGCAATATGATAAAGAAATAGGAGGTGACATCACACTCATCATGTATCTGGGAAGAAGAAGCTTGATAAGATGTTCTTGGATTACCCCTGGATTGATAGGGAGACGTGGTATAAATTTGTTAGGATTCGACACGGGGACGAATTTCAGGTTAGTTGATGAAGCTAATTTATTTATGCTTCTTAGAGATCATTTAAGTAAAGAAATTAAATGTATTTAACTCTATTAATTATGTGTTTTTGTTTAAACAGGCTAAGGTAGAGATGGGTAGGCAGAATCAAGCTAAGCACATCCACACCCTCACCTTGTCTCAGGGTGGGTACGCTACTAGGATCGACGAGATGATGGCGGAGAGGCTGAGGGTGAAGCAGGAGGAGCTGACTGCGAGGATAGCACGTGGAGAGGTGCCCGAGGGCACACCGAGTTAGTCCTCCGTCGGACATCCCGCACGAGGATGTCTGGTTAGCCGTAGGATGACAAAGAAATACTCTTTTAAAGCTGAAGTCACTCGCGATATGGCAGATAAGATTGTAAATAACTAACTATATGCATTTATAGTTGATATTTGTATATGGTTGATATTTTTAAGGAACACCTTTCTCTTACACGTTTTTTCAATTCTTCATTGTAGATGGAGCTTAAGGAAAAATGCTCACAGGACTCATTCGTCCCTTCTGGACACCGGGACATATTGCTCACTGCTCTAGGCAAGGACGACCATCCTGGTCGGGTGATCGGTGTTCCAGAGACGGTGGGCATCAAAGAATATTATGGCAAGTCTACTTCACGAAGGCGGGTCGTCGATGAGGCTGCACTTACAGAAACCATTACACAAAAGCTCCTTTCCGACCCAGCTGTTACAGACCTGCTAATAAGCCGCTTCTTATCCAACCCAGATTTCAAGCAGGCGCTTGTTCGGGAGCTTGCCTCCGTGGGTTCCCAGAACTTCGCGGGAGCTGCCAACCCTTTACATGTGAGCACAAAAGAGAACTATAATAGAACACATGTGGAGGTGGATGAGTTGGCAGAGAGGGAGCGGGAGTTGGAGGTCCGACGTCGTGAGCTTGAGTGTGAAGCAAAACGACTGGAGTTTGAGCTGGCGCAGCGGGAGCTCGAGTTGGCACAGAAGGTATATATTCATTATTAATGTCCAAATTTGTCAATTAATTACTTATGTTTGTTTTTTTTAAATTGTCAACAACTTATGTACCTGACTTATTTAATGTTGAAGGCAAAGGCGGGTAAGATATCTCTCATGACTCGGTTGTTATCGATTGGCGAGGATTATGCGTCCGTGCTTTTTCAATGGGAGTTGGAGCATGATGGTTGGCTGGCACGCCCACTTCATGAGCATGAGCTTGGATTTGTATTCAGTGGTGACGATATTGGGTATCTTTGCAATGAAGGCCGGCAACTATCCATCTCGATTATGAGTCTTTGGTCGACGTAAGGATGCTTTATAATTTTTTAATTAATTCAATTTATATATTTTATTTGAATTTTACGATTTACTATATTCATATCGGAGGTATCTCCATCGACTTCAACTAGAGAGGGGTGACAACCTATTCGGCTTCTTAGAGCCTTACTCCATTCAGCCTGAATTCTTTGACAATCACAACGAAGTCACAGCGTACTTAACGACATTACTGGAAGGTGATGATCGCAAGGAGCTATATCTGGCACCGTACATAATGAACAGGCATTAGTAATTGCTCGTAATTCATCCTGTCAGGCATACTGTCATCTTCCTATGCTCTCTCCACAATAACCCGCCACGAGAGGTGATGGAACCTATCAATAGGTTAGTAATTAATCTTCTATTTAATTTAAGTTTTAACATTTACTTTAATTTTATGTGACACATGATGAATTGGTTAATTGACATGAATATTTTGTTTATGATAGTGCTATTTGAAGACTTGTGGTTTGAGTTGTGCCAACGGGAGGAGTAGGACTCTTAAGTCTAAAGGAAATCCTGATTGGATTATCCTCAAGGTTGGTAGTTTGTTAAATAGTATATAATATTAGAATTATTAATTACTAATTCCAAATATAAATGTTTATTTAACTGACATTAAATTTCATTACTTTTGTAGTCTCGCCTTCATAATGACGTTTGGTCATGTGGATATTATGTGATGCAACATATGCTGAACATAGTCTCCGCATCTATTACAAAAGGATGGAAGAAGGTAATAATACCTAATTAAACAACTTATTTAATTATATATTATAGTTTTCATTTTCATTGTGTTAATTAATGTTACCGTGATTTATTTGAACGTGTACAGGCTTTTAACAGCAACCAATCTCCTCTTGACAAAAAAGAGTTCAAAGACTTGAGGATGCGGTTTGTAGAATTTTTTTTCAAGTATGCTAAAGAGAAACTTATATGTAGGTTAGTAATTAGTATGTTTTTTATCCCCCCATTTGTTCCTTTGTATATATATATACTTTTATTTTATTAATGAAATTTAAGTGAAATATTGGTATTACTAGATCATTTCATCGGACTGCATCTTGTTTACGGAATGCAGGAATAGCTGGGGGAAGGGATATATTGTAACAGAATTTAAAAAAAAAGCCTTTAACGTCAGTTGGTTAGTACAACTGACGTTAAAAGAATTTTTTTTAAAAAAATTGGCTTTTAACGTCAGTTATGTAATCAGCCAACGTTAAAGTTAAGCTTTTAACGTCAGTTTAATGAAACAACTGACGTTAAAGTTATTATTTTTTTAAAAAAATGGCTTTTAATGTCAGTTATGTAATCAATTGACGTTAAAAGTGTACGTCATTTTTGAACTGACGTAAAAAGTTATACTTTTAACGATTGCTCCAATAACGTCCGGATTATTCAGATGTCCAAAATCAATTTTGACTAATGTAAAAAACAACTTCTTGTACTAGTGATATATATTTTTGTTGTTAAATAAAAATAATTGTCAATAACAAAAGCAGAAACGACGTAGAGCAACAAAAGTGACTTCATAAAATAACCCTTTTCGCTTGCTCTTGCGTGATGAAATGAAACAAATAATAGTTTACTGTGGATTGGGAGGAAGTCGGCCACTAAGAATTTGATCTATTCTCTTCGTCCTTCTGCCTCAGTGTGGGTTTGCGTTTGTGTTGAAAATTGAAATGATCATTGATTCTTTCTTCAAGAAGGTGAGTAAGCTCTCTTCAGGTTGTGCCATATAAGGATTTGAGAAGTTTGCACACTTTATTTTCTTGACCAGGAGTAACACATCCTTCAGGTTGTGTCATATAAATTTCTTCTTCCAAATCACAATTTAAGAAAGCAGTTTTCACATCCATTTGGTGAATAACAAGTTTGTAAATTGAAGCCAAGGCTATCAAAATTCGAATTGAAGAAATTCTAGTCACAGGAGCAAATGTATCGAAATAATCAATATTTTGTTTTTGCGTAAAACCTTTTGCTACTAATCTAGCTTTATATTTTTCAATTGAACCATCGGGGAAAAAAATTCCTTTTAAAGATCCATTTGCAACCACTAGGTTTTGCTCCCGGGGGTAAATCAATTAAAATCCAAGTGTTGCACTTCAAAATGGAATCAATTTCATTTTTAATAGCTTCTTTCCAAAAGAGGGCATCAGTAGTTGAAATAGCTTCAGAAAAACTCAAAGGATCATTTTCAACAAGGTAAGTGTAAAAATCATTTCCAAACGATGTCTCTTTTCTATGTCTTTTGCTCCTTCTCAAATCCTCATATAAGTTTTCACAATTATTCTCGGAAGAAATATTTTCAATAGAATTATTTTCTATAGAAATATTTACAGATCTCAAAGGAAATATGTGTTCTAAAAATTCAGCATTTTTAGTCTCAACAATAGTGTTACGATCAAGTACACTACTTCTCAAAACAAGAAATCTATATGCAGCACTACGTTCAGCATATCCAATAAACATACAATCAGAAGTTTTAGAACCTATTTTCCTTTTCTTGGGATCTGGGAACCATAACCTTAGCTAGGCACCCCCACACTTTCAAATATTTCAAATTAGGCATGTAACCTTTCCATAACTCATACGGCGTTTTTACCGATTTTCTTATGAGGTATTCTATTTTGCAAGAAACATGCAGTTAAAATAGCTTCACCCCAAAGGTTATCAAGTGCGGAAGAACTAACAAGCATAGCATTCATTATTTCTTTTAAAGTCCTATTTTTCCTTTCAGCTATACCATTAGATTCGGGTGAATATGGGGGAGTTACCTCATGTATTGTGCCTTCCTTTTCACAAAATTCATTAAATAAAATATATTCGCCGCCCTATCAGATCTAACCCTTTTAATTTTTCTATTTAATTGATTTTCTACTTCAGCTTTATATAAAAGAAACATGTCAAATGCTTCATCTTTATTTCTAATCAAATAAACTTTAGCATATCTATAAAAATAATCTATAAAGGTGACATAATATTTTTTACCTCCTCTTGTCATTGTTTGTTTTAAATCTCCTAGGTCGGTATGAATTAAATTAAGTAATTCAGTTTCACGACGCACCGGGGGACAAGCTTTCTTAGTTAATTTTGTTTCAACACATACATCACATTTACCAAGTTGTTTATTACTTAAAGTAATCATACCAAGACGCTGCAATTTATTAACAAATGAAGAATTAGAATGTCCTAGTCTAGCATGCCACATATCATACGAGTCAATCAAATACGCAGAAGAAGATGCATTATTATTAATAATTTCAGTAACATTTAGTACAAAGAGTCCTTGGTCACAATATCCCTTCCCCACAAAGACATTATTCTTTGTCATTACAATTTTTCCGGATTCAAACGAAACCTTAACCCCAAATTTTCCCAATAGGGCCACAGAAATTAAATTTGCCCTTATGCTAGGCACATGCAACACCTCGTTAAGAGCCAAAGTCTTTCCCGATGTAAGCTTTAGCAATACTTTCCCTTTTCCCAAGACCGTAGCGGTTCGAGAATCACCGAGATAAACCAGTTCATCTCCATCCTCTACAGCAGTGTAAGAGGTGAAGGCATCTTTGTTCGCACAAATGTGTCTGGTAGCCCCAGAGTCTACCACCCATTTGTTCACATTGGTCACCATATTGACTTGAGAAACGACCGCGGCTATAATGTCTTCTCCTTCACCCTCAACCAAATTGGCATTGGGCTTAGGAGGATTGTCGCCTCTCACTCTATGTCGGCATTGCGGTGCATGATGACCCGGCTTACCACAAACATAGCACATGGCTTTCTTTTTGAAGTTGGGGTTAGATGCACGAGGGATATTATAATTTCTATTATTATAATTGTGATCGGATTTATTATCATACCTTTTCTTCTGAGATTGATTCTGAATGATGTTTGCACGAGTAGCTAGTGCCTTTGCCCTTGCAGCTTGACACTCTTTCCTGTTGGTATCTTCAATTATTATATGAGTGATCGAGTTCGACGAGAGAGAGTTGCTTGTGTTTGTGCTTCAGTTGTTGCTTGTAATCCTTCCATGAAGGAGGCAGCTTTTCGATCAGAAGGCCAGCTACAAACTCATCCTGTAGATTGATGTTTTCTGACTTCAAATCCTCCAAAAGCTTGTGGTATTCATTGATCTGAACTTTGATGTCCTTGTCTTCAGTCATTTCCCAATGGTAGTAATTTCCAATGACAAATTTTTGCTTTCCGGCATCCTCAGTGGTATACTTCAATATCATTGAGTCCCATATCTCTTTTGCACCCTTGTAGGAACAATAAACATCGAACAACTCATTAGACAATATACTAATTATTGTGTGACGGCATACCTTATTATAATATGTCCATTCCTCAAGCTGTTTGGAATTGGCCGATGATGGCTTGGCATCGGTTAGAGCAGATGCTACTCCATGCATGTCAAGGACAGTAGAGACACGCTCCTGCCACCTTTGAAAGTTTTGGCCACCAAAGACTTCGATTTTGGAGGTCAGGAAATGGCTTTGCATAATTGATGGCCGGTGACGGCGGTGGTTGGATAACAGAAGCGCCATCGTTGCTTAGTGTTTGTTGCTCCTCGACGGTTATGTTATCAGACATAATAAACCCTTGAGATTGTTGTTAAATAAAAATAATTGTCAATAACAAAAGCAGAAACGGCGCAGAGCAACAAAAGTGACTTCCTAAAATAACCCTTTTCGCTTGCTCTTGCGTGATGAAATGAAACAAATAATAGTTTGCTGTGGATTGGGAGGAAGTCGGCCACTAAGAATTTGATCTATTCTCTTCGTCCTTCTGCCTCAGTGTGGGTTTGTGTTTGTGTTGAAAATTGAAATGATCATTGATTCTTTCTTCAAAAAGGTGAGTAAGCTCTCTTCACTACCTGGCACCAGCTTTGCTAAAAGTTGTCTTCAACGTAGCACGAACACCGGAACAAACAGCAACAAGTCACGAACACGCGAACTAATCTCAATAGCCTGAGACGTGTGAAATCACACTGCCCTCAAGGGTTTATCCGCGTGGTGCGTAAACCCCCAGGATACAACAGGCCCCTCCCGGCAAATTAAACTGAGGTATCAGAACAGCCAAGAAAATGATAAAGATGAAGCAGGCAATGTAAAACTCAGGAACTAAATAATAGAGGAGAAAAAGAATTTTTAAAAGAAGAAATATGTGCTTCTGAAAATGTTCACGTAATGCAACTGTTATACATGATAGAAGGCAGCTTTTGTTTTCAAAACAGTAGGGTGGTCGAAGTCCACCGTTTTTCTTTTTTGGTTTGATGGTCTCCTTTTAAATTGTGTATATTTAAATATACTTATAGGCCTTTGAAACTGCAGCAAAGATCCAAAAAATTTGGATTAGGAACAACCCAACGTGCAGCAAAACTTTCGAAGTTGGTCAAAAGAGTTACCAGAATTTTAGGATCAAAACAAAACAATTAACTGATCAAATAAAATAAAATATAAAATTATTTTCACAAAAATTAATTTGACTAAATAATAAAAATCAACCAGATTCATTTTATATTTATTGTGTGATAATTATACAATCAAAATAAAACATTAAACTTTTGAAATATGTTTAATTATCCAACAATTTTTTTTACCAAAAAAAAGTCTACTGCCTTAATAGTCTAAAGTCCGACACAGCTACGTATATGGGGGTACATGCAACTCGATTGAGTGTGTGTTTGGTTCCCACAGAGTAGATTTAGAAGTGTTTTCGTGCTGTCAAACATGATTATGGTAATAAAAGAGGTGTTTGGCAACACGTTTGTGGAATCAATTTTGCATCCAGAATTGATTCTACAGAAGCGACTTAGGTAAACCTGCTTTTGAATTGAAAAATTACACTAGGTTTTACATCAAACTTGCTTTCAAAATAAAAACATCCAAACAAAAATTACTTTACTTCAAACTCAATTGTATTGAAATTAATTCTACAAAATCTATTCCATCCAAAATCATGTTTGTCAAACGTTCATCCAAACGAGATCAGGGAGAAACTGAGAATCAATGTGATTTTTTTTTTGGATATGAAAAAAATAATAATGAAACTGAAAGGGACGTATAAGAGAAGCGCACGGATGTTAACGTAGGCCCCAATTGTTTTTGCAGTGATGGAAGAGATTAGGGGCCCAACTCAGAAGCCCTCCTCCCCTTGTGCGTTGGTCCAGTTGCCGTGCAATGAGGGCCCACACAAGGACCCCCAGGACACCATCACGTGTCACTTTTTTTTTTGTTAGGAACGAACCGTGATAAGGTCATTTGGCTTTCCAGGTTTACGGAATATCTTCATGCTTAGATCATTTGGATTCATTGTGAAATTAATATCCATTCGAATATTTAGTTATAGTTAAGGTTCTTCGTCTTTCTCTAAAGATATATTTTATGAGATTCGAACTCAGATCCTCTCACTACAAACTCAACTTGTACAACCAACTGACTCACATTTACTAATGGTGTCACTTTGAATCTCCTTTGACTTTTAAAAATATTATTATTAATGTATTTTGAGAGTAGTGCATTAGATCAACTAAAATGAATAACACAAGATAGCATATATTATTATGTTTTTTAAAAAATTAATAGAATTCAGCTTGAATTCATCAAGATTTTTGCATAAGTCAAAGTTATAAGAATCACTTTTCAAAAAAAAAATTAAAAAAAATATCATCGCTTATTTACAATTGGGTTGTTGTCCATTAAAATTAAGTAACATAATTAACAACGCATAAGGTGTAGTCCAAGTGGTAAGTAGTTTGGACTCTTTAACTATATGTTCAGGATTCGAATCCTGAATATGAGAATAAAGTTATATCTGTGGATAGAGGAGATATCCTTTAATTGATATTTTACATCTTCGATGGATTAGTCGCACGACCATCGACATGGTGATATCCTGAATTCCATCCCAAAAAAAAAAGTAACATAATGAGCAAAAAAAATCAATAGTATTTTTCAACATTTGAAAATAGTTAATAGATAAATAAAAATTATGCATATAATTTTCAGCCAAACCAATTCATTTTTAACCTAACATTTTTCTTGAGAATTGAATAAAGGAAACCTAGAACACGTCACACTCTGCTGATATGGACCTCTTCCATGATGCAGATAGATGGGTCCATCTTAATTCGTTCTAAGCTGTCATATAGCTGGATCATGCTGTAAATTCACGATTATGCATTATTTTTTGGTAATACACTAATACTACAACTCAGTAGTATAATATATCAACAAAAAAAAAATATTAATACAACTCAGTAGTCAGTCCATTATCTTTCTTTCTGACATAATATTTTCCTTTCAAATTTTGTTTATTAGAATTAATGACGATAGTTATTTATTCTGCAATGTTACTTGAGTTTAATTTGTATATATTTTCTGTGTAAAAATTTTTACGGCGAGAACCAATCAGAAATCATGAAATTGGTAATTTTTAAGGTGGTTAAGATAAGAATCAAGTATTTATAATGGTACATCAATTTCTGATTGATTGACAGTATAATAAAACTTTACACTGTCAGTGTATATCAATTAAATCCATGTTACTTATGCCAGGGCTGAGCATCAACCCGCAACCCGTCCGAAACCGAACAAACTGAATCATGATTTGGTGAAGTGGGCGGATTCGGTCGGGTTGTCGGTTTAGGCGGATGAAAAATTAGGTTTGTAATGGGTATTGTCGGGCGGGTTCGGTTCCACATAATTCAATCCATTGTTAACTGAACCCGACCGAACATTGTAAAAAAAAAAAAAAATCCAAGTGCCTCGCCTCTCCCACGTCCCACCTTGACCAAGTCACCCACTAAAGACAAAGCTTCCTTCAGTTTCAGTTTCAACAAGTCTCATAAAGCTACCTTCCACTACTGGAAAATCGTCATTTTCGGACAGATTCACGGACAGATTTGTGATGGAATTTGGATACTTTTGCCACAGATTTCAGATGGAAGTTCAAGTTCAGACAGATTTCAGACGAAACGTCTCCCGTACGAAAAACCCTCGTTGGAAATTAAAATGTTCCATCCCTATTCCGTCCCAAACATATTTCAGGCGGATTTCAAACGGATTTCATACAAACTCACAAATCTAAATTTGTGTTGCGTCGACTTAATTTCAGACGGATTTCACACGGATTCAATATTACTAAAAGTACGTTTCAGACGAATTTTGGACAGATTAAATGTTACTACAAGTACACTTTGAATGGATCTTGGATTGATTTTATGATATTATTTTGGATGTATTTCTCATGGATTAAATAATCGTATTTATTTAGTATATTTATTTTGGACAAATTTAATTAATATCAATCATATATACCTGAAAATAATAACAATCAAATATACTTGATAATATTTTTACCTGATTTATAATAATAATAATAATAATAATAATAATAATAATAATAATAACATATTCAAAAAGTAAAAATACATATATTTTAATGTATATATTATACAAATCTGAATAAAATAAACATTCAACTATAACAATGTAAAAGTAGTACAAGAGTCATTACAAAGCTCATTAGTCTAGAACAATCCTATAAACTAGATTTATGTAAGTGTTTCATAGTCCTACAACAAAATAAAACAAATTATAATGACAGTATATTTGGTGACAATATTGGTTGAACTTGTAATGCAATTCCACCTCTACCGGATGCGTCGACCTCTAGAGGATAAAGTCCTTCCACCTCTATTTGTACCTCCACCTGACATCCAAAATAACAAATGCATTTACATCCAATTGAAATAAAAGCATAATCAACTTTATTCAGAATCAGTAAATTCAATGTAAGTTTAAGGCAAATCATAGGTAAGTGAAATCCATAAAGAATTGAAAGGCAAAATGGTCACAAAGCAAGCTAGTTTCTTTCTTGTAAGTTCTACCATTCTAGTTGCAGCCACAAATAGTACAATTCATCAATAAAAGGCATAGTGGATGAGTAGTTTGCCACAAGGGAATTCAATTGCTCTAGGAGTGGTTATAGTATTAAATGAATAAGATATTAGATTACCCATTACTGTGCTACAAAGTTCCTATTTCCATCTACTTGTATAGTCCAAGGGACCTCAGATGGGGGCGTTTGTTTTCTAAAGCAACCACACTATCATCTGCAATAACAAAATCAATGTCAACTATATTGATTAGAGACATAAAAAGCATTCAAACAAATGGAGCTATTATCAGTCATTTGCTGGAACTGGATAAAGAAAAATTAAGCTAGGAGATTATGGAGTTTCAAGCTTAACAACTAACTTAGCCAAGTTAGATGAGTCTTAACTAGTTCATTACATGACAACATTATAGATATTTCTATTTTCTCTTTGTTACACTATAAACAAATTGTTTCCAATTCATTCTTATTAGTTTGTGTCTTCTTTTAGTATCTTAGAAGTATTCTAACCGCCTTCATTGCATGTCTAAACACAGTCTGTGGGCTCCCCCCCCCTTTTTTTTGTTATCCATCCATATTTGCAGAGTCACAGAAATATGAGTGAATACCATAATGTTCAATAAAATACCTGTTATATGGACACAACCACATAAATAAACTGTTCTAAGATGATGACACCCATATGCTAAACTCACCACTCCAACATCAACATTTTCACACCAACCAAGATTCAAAGACTGCAACTGATTGCAAATGTCCAATACCATGCATTTCATTAGTTATTGGGTTATAATTCAAAGTCATCCAAGTTCTTGTACGATTATTTTTTTTTGGTAAATAGTTCTTGTATGATTATGACCACAAACAAGCCTACCACAATCATACCTGTCAAAAATAAAAAATAAAGCCAGGACCACATCTTCTCTATAGAGAAAAAATAAGTGAAGGTATTAAGGGAAACACTCATTTGACAATGAATGAAAATAAGTGAGGGTTACAAGGGAAACACATGCCATTTGTTGAACTTAAAAGGCAATTTGCAAAACAAGTTAGGATTTTTCAGAACAAGACATCATCGTTCAAATTAGGATTACAGAAAAAAAAAACACATTCACTTAAAAGGCAAAATCAATAAAGGCAAAGCAACCTAGAAGTGCAAATCCCAAATTAAATCACAAGAGAAGCTTGAGAGAAATTGAAAGTTGCGAAAGAGAAAGAGAAGAGTACCTTAAGAGAAAGGGTTTTAGCTGCGTGGTGGACAGCAGTTTGGCCTTGGTGCGGGACGGCGACAATGATGGCTTCGCAGCGGCGCAAATGAGCACTTCACAAAAGGGTTTTCTGAAGTAGTGAAGAGCATTCACATTTAGGGAAGGTATTAATAAGGGAAACACTCATTCACATTTTCTGGCAGCTCGACAAAACTCAAAAGATAGATTTATCTTTTTGTATATTATTATTATTATTATTATTATTATTATTATTAGTCTATTGTTATTAAGATTGGTAACATTTTATTTTTTTTCAAGTTTATTTTCATTTTTATTTTATTATTCTATATATGTTTTTTAAAAAATTATAGCCATATCATTTTTTAGTTTCAAGTTTTTTTAAGATAAAATGTTTTAGTCATATTTTTTAAGATAGAATGTTTTAATCACCTTTAAGAAAGAAAAATAAATAAAAACAAGACTTGACATATCTGAAATCCGTCTCAACTTTTCAGACAGATTTCAGACGAACCGTTAAAAAAGTCCCAACACAAATTTTTTGTCATCAATCCGTAGGGAATCCATGGGAAATAATTATGGCGCGTCATGGACGCGAAACTTTCAGACAAAACAGAGACGGATTTCAGACGAAATATCTTTGATAATTAATATGTCTAACATTCGTCCCAAATCCGTCCGAAATATCATGGAATTTCACACGGAGTCATTTCCGTCCGAAAATTCCGTACTAAAAATCAAGTTTTCTAGTAGCACTTCCTCACTCCAGTCTGAGAGTTGCAACCTCGCGGCATCGCTTTCCAAGTCCGAACCCTCGCAGCCTCGCCCTCGCTGGTCGTTGCAGATCAAAGGCTCAAAGCCACCATGCGGTACCGCTTTTTGGACTGTCACCGTCCTCCAAAGTCCAAACAGCAACACGCGACATCGTTTTTCGCCTTGATGAGGCTGAATATGACGGTGGTGAAAGGAGATCTGGTGGTCCCGTCTTCTTCCTCTCCATATCATACTCTCCATTCGTCCGCCGTACAGCACCATGCCACCATGACGAAGCCAGATCTAGAGGTGTCACTCCTTCATTAACTCGTCCTCATCCTTGCCATTCAGTACCGCCAACCATTCTTAGTTCGACTTCGAAGATAATCGTGAAGGACTGAAGTCTGAAGGTGTGGGCAGCGGCTAGGGTTGTAGCAGAGAAGAAGAAGAGGGTAGAAAATGGAGGCATGGGTCATGGAGGCTGTATCTCTCCTCTGTTTCTCATTTTCTCATTTGGGTCAGCTCTCTTCTTATCGATAAATTGGGCTTTGGTTCCATTTTTTGTTTTTTTGTGAAATAAAATAATAAAAAATTCTTGATCCACATCAGCCCCCCCGAACCGAACCGAACCGCCACCCGACCAACCCAATGTATAGATGGGCGGAAATGGTTTTCATTCTTCTTGCATCAAATCCGCCCGAACCCGACAATCTCAACCCGAACCCGCCCGATGCTCACCCGCAATTTATGCATAAAGCATTAAAGCGTAAATGTTTACCATCATTTTTTCTTTTACTCATTAATATCAATTAATAGTTCACGATTGCAACTAAAATTATACTCCTCTTTAACCATCATAGTGTGACACGGTTGGTAGATAATCGGGTCCCTTAAGCATGTGGTCAGGGATTCGATTCCTGACTCGTGTATGGAAGAACAATTTTTGCGAGTGGTCTACCCCTTAAATGAATCTTAGTACCTCGAGGGATTAGTCTTTGACTCCTGATTGGAGGATACCCGGGTTCAAAGTCAAAAAAATTTACTCCTCTTTAAGTGTTGCTATGGTAGTACGATAAACTTTGTACTGTGAAGTTTATTAATTATTAATTTTACAATAAATATTAAAATAATTGTATTTTTATTTTTATATATATTCTTCGATGATCTTATACGTGAGCTTTCCTTCTCATGTTTTACTGTTTTAGTCAAGACCTTTAGAGCCTCAATGACACGTTAAATTTATATTACTCTGAGACTTATCAATCCTAATAGCCTTGGATTTGTAGACTTTTAGAAGCATTTACCCTCCATGAGCCTATAAACAGAATGGAGATCATACAGGGTTGGTGTCTTACAGGATTGATGAACTATGGTTCGAACTATGCCTCATTAAGCTTATTTATGATTGGTGTAGTTGCTATATTAATTTTAATTTGTTTTTAAATTTATTTGTTTTTTTATAAGCAAAATGATTTATAGGGAGCACAAGGGTACTTCACCAATATACAAGAATTATAGTATTTACATAAAGGAACAAGCTATAAATTCAACCTAAAGTACACAAAAGGACAAGAAGGTTGATTAAATAACTAGCTCCACAAAGAACCTGCATGACCCATAAAAAACACAAAACAGGACAGCAGCTTGAAAGCACCATAATTCCCAAAAAAATGTCTTCCTGAGTCTTCTAAGCAATGGTGTGCATGATTTATATCAGTAGGCATACCACTGATTCTCTAGCACAGGAAACAGGACCACCGTGATTATGATATTTGACTATCCGGTGGTATCATACGGTATCCCTACAAGCTTCTTTGGACCGATTATGAAACTAATCTTTGGTCAGCTGGTTAGAGTAGGGAATTAACATTCGGTTTTCGTAATCTCCCAACTATTGTGTATGCCACCAGAATTCGAACTTGTATTCTCCTTTTTATTGGGTCGAGATATTTATCATTCGACCTACCCTTAATTGGTTATTTAGATATTTAGTTTAACATGTTATTTTGTTTAAAATGTATGTCAAATCTATCTATACAACCCAAGAGTTGGGTCCAATTGAAGAAAAAGATATCTCCCTATCCAACCCACTACTTTAATAAGTAGTCATTGTTTTTTATTATAATGACAATGACAATTGTTGATATGAAATCGTGAACTTTGAGATTTAAATCTGTTGGGAAAAGGCGATGCGAAGGCCAACATAAGAGTGTGGCGGTGACAGTTTGAAATATATAGATAGTTTGTTTGTTTACTTCAGGGTTTTGGTGTGTTGTGCTGCTTCTGCTTACAGCATCTCTAGTGCTGTTTCATAAAGTTAGAGTTTTGTGTAACTGTTGTATAAGAATTGTATAATTAGAGAGATAAAAAAATACATGAGCATGTATGTATGTATTGCGTAGAAAAGAAATATAATTGTTACCAAAAGTTTATATAGATCCCACATGCTTAATTATATAAATGGATTAATGTTTTAAATTAAGATAAAATAAATATTATTAATAAAATATAAAAATGTTGGATAATATATTAATTTGTGAAACATATATGATGGAGATTTTAAGGGTTGCATAATTGAAATAAAATGTTACTTAAATTACATAAAGAAAAATAAGGTGATATAAGTATAATAACAGTAAAGTAATGTAATAGGCTTGAGAATTGAGATGCTCTTGTTCTATCGCAAGCGATTCCACTTTTTCACAGCGTAAAGCGTTTCTTGTGCGCTCTTATTTTATTTATATTCATCGTAAGACAGAAAAGGTTCCCAAGCGAATATACGTTTTGCATAATAAAATGCTACCTTTTGGCTATGCTTCACTGCTTTTCTTGCAAAAAAGATAAAGAGATTATATTTTACTCAATATTCGATTGCGTGGATTGCCTATCTAAGGAATTACTCCAATATATTTTCTTCTATATTTTCTCCTCTTCTATTTTGAGTTTATACTAATTTGTCTATAATTTTTTGTTCATTTCAAATCATGTTCACTAGTGCACAAAGGGGATTCCACATCGGTTATTTTTGGCTTTCCACATCGGTTTTGAAACTGATGTGGAAACGACCGATGTGGTTTATTGCCATTTTACACATCGGTTTTAAAACCGATGTGTAAAGTATATTTTAAACATCGGTTTAATACTAACCGATGTGTAAAATTAATTTAGCAATTGATAAGCAGTTGTAAATTTAACTTTCTACATCGGTTTTGCCTAAAACCGATGTGTAAAATTGACCTTCTACATCGGTTTTATAAAGAACCGATGTGTAAAGTTAAATTTACACATCGGTTTTATGTAAAACCGATGTAGAAAGTAAATATACACATCGATTCATCGAGAACCGATGTGTAAAATCTCTTTTTTTTTTTAATCGATATTTACATTTCAATCATTCCTGTTTCACTAATGCGGATCAATAAACAAACCCAGAGTACCACTCGATCAAACAAGAAACAACAATGAGAACACCAAACCCGGTTTTGACACAATCATTCAAAAGCAAAACATACTTCATTCAATTTTCTTATGAATGAAAACAACACTTTATCAAAGCTACATCAAAACACGAGAGAAGAAAAAATTGAAACCGGACACGAGCACTAATACATATCATCAGTCAAAGGTACGTACACTATAGCTAGTATATGATAAGTTTTTAAACTAACTACATATATACAAACTATGGGTGGTACACTTCAAGAAAGAAAGTTGCCCAACGCCTCTTTATGATGTTGATGTCGAACCAGGACAATGGAGATGGATTGTTGAATATCTCGCAAGTTTAATTGGACAAAAGATTATTACTTTTAAGTAATAAACTAACATAAAACATATAACGAATCTATACTATTACTTCTAATTGTGTCAATTAACATTTACCTCACTCCATCTTTCGGTGATCCCGGAGGAGATAATTTCCAACATCCCTTTGCATCACATAGTAGCCACATTCCCATGACCCACGTTGTATACGTGACTACGTACAAATGAAACCCAATTAGAATATGAGGAATTAAATAAAATAGAAATCAATTATTGTACCCACTGCATTTGATGCATTTGAACTAATAAATATCTTACGCTGGGAATAATCCATCCGATAGCCCGAGTACGCCTTTCACCACGCTGCATGTGGGATGCATTAATAGACCTATCATGACAAAAACATTAATTAAAGTATATATAATAGATTTGAGATAATTAAAACAACTGCATTCATCGATTATAAAGTATTTTAACGCTTACGTTTCGATGATCGTCTTGAGTTCATTTCACGGCTTATGTCCCAATGAGCGTAAGAAGACCACGACGTTCATTCTTGGGTACAAGAGCAATGATTGCCAATGCTTGTTTGTATTTGCGGAACAATTAGTGACTGTAAGTCATATATAGTTATACTTAAATTAATAACCGGTACTTACTTATTGAGATAAGGCGCAAGATAGAATTGATGATCGTCTCGGGCAAGTATATCACGTATGGTAGTGACCAGGGTCTTCCGATGCTACGAGAACATCACCCTGAATGAACATGGGGTCAATGAACCCATAAAGGGCGAGGTTACCCTGATCGACTAACATACGATGCGGATACCTAATATATTGGAAAAACATGTTAATTATCATTGTATTTAAAAATTAATTACGTACTTAACTTATAAATAAAATGTACTTACGTGCACCAAAACGATATGTGTGCGGAACTGGCCATTTCTTTATTGAGTGCCATCTCCATAAGTTCTTTCTTTGGTATATACGATTCACCAGGGCTGGCATCATGTTCCAACGTTACCAATGCTTGCATCATCCTCCATGGTGACAACCTGTATAGCAAGATCTTTGAAAACATCACCATGGCCAGGTGCCCCTTTCTCGATCCCCTAAACAACATAGATATATATTAGTAATCACGGATAATTAAGTTATTTAATTCGTTATGAACTAAATGGTCAAATGAATACCTTGACAGGAGCAGACATCTCTGGTCTTCCTAGATCCGACCTTTTAGGCACAATATCATTTCCAACATCCTATAACAAATACAAATAAAGCATTATCTTTAAACAATAATAAATATATTTCAACTATGAATATAGAAAAACACAACTAACCGAATACCTCAGATGCAACAAGAAAGCTGACCAGTCTTCTTGGCCAGAGGATGAAGTTACCGGGGGCCTGACCCACTGTTTGAACCTCCTCAGTGGGCATAGGGACTCGAGCATCAGCATCTCGAATAATCTCAACAGACACCCTCAGATGATCATCCGGTAATAACCGATGGTGTATGGTATTACCTAACTTATTATATGCCCTACCCAATGCCACTAAGCGGCGATGATGATGATGATCATCAACATACAGCTCACACCTATCAGGGTCGTCATCATCATCATCATCATCATCATCATCATCATCATCATCATCATCAGCAGCATCATCATCATTTTCAGGATGATGAGGAGGATCACATGAGCCCTTAGTGCTCACATGGACAGAGGGTTGGACAGAGGGTTGGACACCGGCTGTCATCTGCTGGGACAAAGAAGTAAATATTGCCATCTGCTGGGCAAACTGCTCGTTCATCTCCTGTCGAAGCTCAGCTGCAATCTCCTGTTTTAGTTATGCTCTATTTGCAACCGAATCCCTGTGGCATTGGTGTGAAGATGAACCATGGTATTGGCGAATGCCGACTCCCCATCCAACACCAATGACACGGCCCGGGTGGTCTGGTTTACCGATGGCAGTAGATAAGATATCATTGGGTCCTCTAGGAACAAAGGTTCCTTGGGTTAGCTGATCATCCAAGGCATCCTATCACATAAAAACATCAGGTCACATTACAATTCGGTAACAATCTTAAAATGACAATTACAACAAACTATACTTACAATCCTCTCAGCTACTTGGCGGGCCTCCTCGGATGTATATTGTCCCGTTTTTCTTTGTCGGCCCCTCTTCCATGAACGATGGCGTGGGGGTGGAGGTGGATCAACAACCTCTGGAAGATTTTCAGCATTAGGATCCGCCTGAGATGCTGCCTGCTGACGTGCTTTCTTTTCCTCTTCAACCATTTTCTTAACAAGCTTTTTATATCCCCCACGAGACATGACATGGGGGTAGACATTCTTGCTTTGGTTTTCCTGCCCCTTTTTCCTCTTCTCCTGTTATAAATAAAAGACAATTAAATTACATAAGTAAATGAAATTAATGCAATTACATAAATTTAGAGACAAATCAAATAAGTTAACCCAAAGTCTGGGATCACGTCGGCTCTCGAACAAAGCGATCCCACGTCGCCTTGTCAAGAAACGGATACACCTCAAGTGGGTTCTTTTTACTTTTTGGACCGAATATATAGTATCCGCCCAGGTCGGCCTTTAAAACCCCTCCAACGCTCTCCAAGATACTTGACAAACGCTTCTTCATAGCGTATGTATCCGGTATGTCAAATGTCAACTACATTAAGACCAAAAGAATCAACGAATTCTTGTATGATATTATTAAGATAAAAATAAAGTAGATACGAGACAAACACGGGACGTAGAAGTATAGATACCAGAATACTCTCCCATATCTGCTCCTTCACGTCCGCCGGTACATCTCTCCACCTATCAATGAGTATACTAGGCCTGTTCCTAGCAAGGGTCGCCACAAAACTGGTAAACCGATCTTCCATTGGCCCAATAGGTTTGAGGTTATCATCAAAATCTACTCTTATCCTCTCGATTTGACCCACGGTTGGCGAGTCAAATGCCTCATCCGTGTGGCACGTCTACCCTTTCTACCGGTAGACGGGGTCTCCGACCCATTGCATGAAGGAGGTGTATCCTCATGATCAGCCATGTATACTGTTTAAACACAAAAAAAAAAAAACTTGTTAGTATGTCGGGATAAATATCAAACATAACTTATAAATATCGATCAACGTACATAAACATAACTTATAAATATCAACGTAAACACATAATATGCCAAACTTGATGGTAATATCAAACTAAACTTACTTTGTGGTCAATTAGTAAAGTTCTCCCATAACCCTTCTTGGTGATCATTACGAGTAGCATGTACATCATCCACTTCATTTTCCTCATTGAAATTAGGCACTCGTGTTGAGAAAGAAGGAGTATCAGAAATATCAAGAGTTGAATCGTGATTTCCCTCACTACCGTTATACATGTTTTTTCCCTGGAGAACCACTGACCACCTTTTGTTAGAAGGATCACGGATATAAAACACTTGTTTTGCTTGGGATGCCATGATGAAAGGTTCCTCTTTATTACCTACCTTACTAAGGTCCACCAATTTGAATCCTAACTCATCGGTTTGCACACCATTATTCTTGTCGACCCACTTGACATTTAAAAACAGTACTCTAAACTTCGTGTAATCAACCTCCCATATCTCTTCAATGATTCCAAAGTATGAAACGGATGCCATAACAGGGTTTTTATCTTTCGAACTAGAGAAATGCATGGACTCAGCGACGACCATAACCCCACTGTTTTGCATAGTACTTTTGTCATCCTGGGACTTTGTATAGAAGGAAAACTTATTGATATCGTACCCACTCCAGCATATGACATCAAAGTTAGGCCCCCTGTGCTAGCCATTTTAATTTATCAAAAGAAGTACCATACTTTGCAATTTTTTCTTTTAACCGGTTCAAGAAAGTCTTATTATACTTGTTCAAACACCATTTTTTATTCATTCTAGGGTAAGTTTCATTGATAATGCTTTTATGCTCACATAAGTATGGTTCAACCTCATCAGTGTTATTCAATATATACAAATGTGCTTGAAGCACTTCCTCCCGATCCATGCTCTTAACTGTGATACCTCGTGTACCCTTACCATCATATCTTCCTTCGTGACGAGACTTCGGAAGCCCTACAGGTTCCGCTTCTGACATGTAGTCCGTACAAAACTCAATAGCTTCTTCTGCAACATACCTTTCAACAATAGATGCTTCGGGACGGTGTGGATTTTTCATATATCCTTTCAGGATCTTCATGTATCGCTCAACCGGGTACATCCACCTTAAATAAACGGGACCGCACAATCTAATCTCCCTCACTAGATGAACAATCAAATGAACCATGATGTCAAAAAATGAAGGTGGAAAATACATCTCCAATTGGCACAATACAATGGCTGCCTCATTTTCCAACTCATCCAAATTTTTAGTGTCAATGACCTTGCTACATATAGCATTGAAGAATAAGCATAACCTAGTAATGGCATGTCCGACTTTTTTAGGCAATATGTCACGAATGGCCACCGGTAGTAGTTGTTGCATCAAGACATGACAATCATGAGACTTTAAGCCAACTAATTTGAGATCTTTCATTGAGACAAGTCTTCTGATATTTGAAGAGTAACCCTGTGGCACTTTGACTCCCCGTAGACATTCACAGAAACTTCTTTTCTCTTTTTTTGATAAAGTATGACATGCTGGGGGCAAATAAGTCTTCTTATCCCCCACTTTAAGTGGAGCTAACTGCTCTCGTATACCCATCGCAACTAGATCCAGACGAACATTCACACCATCCTTTGTCTTGCCTTGAATGTTGAGAAGCGTTCCGATTAAACTGTCACACACATTTTTCTCTACATGCATCACATCAATACAATGTCTTACATCAAGCTTGCACCAGTATGGAAGATCAAAGAAGATCGACCTCTTCTTCCATATTTTCTTCTCTCGTAGCCTTCTTTCGGGTCTTCCCATAGATAACATTAGTGTTGTTCACCCTTTCATAAACTTACTCTCCGGTCAAGGCCACCGGAGCAATTTCATTCTCGGAAGTCCATTGAAAGCTTTCCTCAATCTACGATAAGGATGATTACGTCGAAGAAATCTCCGATGCCCAAGGTAGATCGTCTTCCTTCCATGTTGCAGTTGATGGTAACATGTGCCTTCTTCACATAATGGACATGCTTTATGCCCCTTAACACTATACCCACACAGGTTCCCGTATCTTTGGAAAGTCATTGATGGTGCAAAATAACATGGCACGCAATCTGAATGTCTCACGGCAATACCCGTCGATCACATCAACGCCTTCATCCCACATCATTCTCAAGTCTTCAATCAAGGTACTCATATAAACATAAATATCATTTACTGGCTGTTTAGGAACCTAAAAAATCATACTTAAAATAATGTATTTTGCGCTTCATGCACAACCAAGGAGACAGGTTGTAAATTACAAGGAGAACAGGCCATGAACTATGAATACTACTTAAGTTTCCATATGGATTCATTCCATCGGTAGCAAGTCCAAGCCTCGAGGTTTTTGGGCTCATTGCCTAAATCCGGAATCAAACTATCAATTCTCTTCCATTGCAAAGAATCGGCCGGATGGCGAAGCTGTCCATCACACTTCCTCTCATCTGCATGCCATCTAATGTTCTTTGCGTCATTTACATTAGCAAACAATCGCTTGAACCGCGGAATCACGGGAAGATACCATAACACCTTCGCAGGAGGACCTTTGGTGACCACATCACAACTAGAATCACCATCCTTCACTTTGTAGCGTGATACCCCACACCTGGGGCACTCGTGCATCTCTTCAAACTCTTTCCTGTACAATATGCAATCATTGGGGCAAGCGTGTATTTTCTTATACTCCATACCCATCGGACACAATATCTTCTTCGCCTCATAGTTTCGAGATGGCAATGTGTTGCCTACTGGAAGCATTTCTTTCAACAACTCAAGCAATTCGGTAAAGCTTTTATCGCTCCACCCATTTCTCGCCTTCACATTGAACAATCTTAACACCGCTGACAACCGTGTGAAATTAGTGCACCCAGGATACAAAGCCACTTGCGCATCACTGCACAAAGTATCATACACATGTGCGCGCCGAAAAGACTCTTGCCCAACATCACGGATCATGTCCTCTAGTCCATCGTCCATTTCCACGTCATCAACTTCCTCTCTATCCGACACCCTCGGCCTGTCTAACGATTCACCATGGCATATCCATGTTGTATAACTCTTGCAAATCCCCTCACAAATAAGATGATCACGTATCTCCTCAGCTTCTAGTCGTCTCTCATTCAAACAGTTAACACAAGGACAATAAAACCTTCCGTTACCACTATCAGGAGCATTTGTTTTTGCAAACTGTAGAAAATCTTCCACTCCATTCTCATACTCATCACTTGTCCATCTAGCATTCATCCAACCGCGATCCATGACTAAACCAATACCTTCGTACTTAGTCCAACATATTCATCAACCACTTCTTATGACAGGGTATGGCCCTATCCCATTCGAGAAGAAACTTTTCCAACATTCGGTTAACAGTTAGTCCTTAACTCTCATGCTCATACTCGACAAAATTTCGGCAGCATTTCCCCGCGGTCTCCGACGTACACTACTTGAACGCGATGACATCCACCACGATAAAGTATGCACCCGGAGAACGAAAGGAAATGTATCAATCCGAACTTTCATCAAGTATAGATCATTAGAACCAATGAATAACTATTTTAACTGAATTAAGAAAAAGTTTTTTCCCAAACTGTCCAACTTTGGACAATTCAAGATCCAACACAATGAGCGGTACATTAAGCACGTACACGTACGCTCATTAGTATTGCATCTCAAACGGGAAACTAAGGCTTTACTATTTATGTAGCTTGCATGAAGATGGGGCTTGAAAAGTGAAGAAAATTAGCCAAACAGAGCCCTTCACGGCCTAGCCTTGAAAGCCATCACGGCCGTGATCGAGTATAGCTTAAAAGAAAGAATGGAAAAGTCAGGACATGTCACGGCCATCCCGTGATGCCCATCACGGCCGTGACATGTCAGCTGTACCAGACCCTCACAGGCAGAACTGATCACGGCCTAGCCGTGATGGTGGTCACGGCCGTGACAGACCAACCAGTGAAGCAACCTCCAAGGCAGAACCTATCACGGCCTGGCCGTGATGGCCATCACGGCCGTGACATGCCAACTGAACCAGACCCTCACAGGCAGAACTGATCACGGCCTTGCCGTGATGGTGGTCACGGCCGTGACAGAACAACCAGTGAAGCAACCTCCAAGGCAAAATCCGTCACGGCCTAGCCGTGACAGGCAGCACGGCCGTGACGGGTGATACCACCACTGGAAAAATCCAGTCTTGGAGCAACAGAACAACACATGCAAGTATATTATCCAACCATTTCGAGTCAAAGTTCATAACTTTTCCAAACAAGAAACAAATATATACCTGAGGGACGAGCAAAAATGGCGCTCTTCACGCAAACGAGGGTAGCTCGCGGATGATCGTTCTCAGTGGTTCTCTTCTGAAGCGAGAAAATGAAGGCTCGCGATCGCAGTGGTCTTCTTTGTCTCACGATTGAAAAGGGAAAAAGGACGTGAAGAAGGGAGCGAGAGAGAGAAAGAGAAAGAAAGAGAGAGAATGAGAAGACGGAAATGCAGGAGAGAGAGAGAATGAGAAGAAGGAAATGCAGAGAGAGAATGAGAATGAGAGAGAGAGAGATGCATACCTGAGGGTAGCTCGCGGATGTGAGTGCAGTGAGAGAGATGGAAAAGCAGTGACAACGCGCGTTAGCAGAGGGAGGGAGTGTTGTGTTTTAGGGTACGTTCGAAGCGAAGAATGAGGGCGCAAAACACACAGAAAAATTGGGACTATTACACATCGGTTATTAGGAAAACCGATGTGTTAAACATCTTATACACATCGGTTATGACAAAACCGATGTGTAAACATGAAACATTTAAATTCTGATTTTTTCTTTTAAATTTTATACATCGGTTAATAAAAACCGATGTGTAAAAGTAAAATCTAAATTTCTATTTTTTTTCTTTATAATTTTATACATCGGTTATTGAAAAACCGATGTGGTTACTCACCATTTTACACATCGGTTCAAAAAGAACCGATGTTGAATGTTAAAAATTCCGAGTTTTAATTTTTTTTATTTTAATTTTACACATCGGTTATAAATAACCGATGTGGAAAAGTTTTACACATCGGTTATTCTCTAAACCGATGTGTAATACTTTCGTTTTAATTTCAAAAATGCCACCGCCTCGTTTTACACATCGGTTTATACTAAACCGATGTGTAAACTCCGATGTAGAATCCCTTTTCTGCACTAGTGGTTTCAACTGATCAAGTTAAAAAAAAATGTCATGTTTCAACTGATCAAGTTTGTGATACGAGTAGTATATATATTCTTTAAACTAATGCTAAGGATTATTAAAAAGTATTATTTATTTTAGGAGACAAAAATTATTAAGGATTATTCAAAATTTTAATTAAATAAAAATATCATCCAATTTTACTTAATGGTGAAAATTACCATTTTAATGAAACTCTCCATTCTCCTCTTCATTCAATCTTTTCACGTTAAAAGCTTCATAGTCATACTACACCCATGCAATCAATAACACTTTGAAAAGAAACATCGAAATGACCGTCAATCCATAATACGTTAAAACCCTTATTGATGATTGCACTCGCTTGGTCTCAATAAAACTTAATCGAAAAAACACTGCTAGGTCATTTGCACTTGTGCGTGATCTCAATCTCAATGACCAAGTGATTCCTAAGTGGCCAAGTCATCATCATGTCCTATGTATATTCCGGGCCAAAAGGTAGGTTTAAGATAGTCAAAACTCTCCCACAAAATCACTTTTTCCGATCGAGTTTCTCAGCACTATATATCGAGCATGAACCAAAGCCTTTGGAACCACGGTAATTGTAAAGAAAGAAGATGATAGTTTGGTAGAATAATATTTGTGTATTGTAAAAGGATTACATCAGGGACTTAGATACAAAAGGTTTTGTAATTAAAAAATAAATGAATTTAAATATACAACAAATCACAAAAGATCAATATAAAGAACCACACAACATCAGGATGAGAGTTAATAGGGCAATGACATGGTACAAATCATGGACAGCATCAAGGAGCATATCATGGACAACTAGCAGATTACATAACAGCTGCAAATCATGGACAACATCAACGAGCATATCATGAGAGGCGCATATCATGGGATATCAATTGTAATAATGGTTAGGATGCTGTAATAGTAATCGTATACCTACGTACTACTTGGTGGGCAAAAGGAGGGGAAGATAGGAACATGAAAATATTAGTGAAGGAGATGAATAATAAATTATAGTATAAAGGGTAATTTTGGCCATTAAATAAAATTAAATGATCATTCTGTCTAATTAAACCTTGAATGGTCTAATTTTTAATAATTCTATCTCTTTTGTGCTTTTAAATTATATATTACTTCACTAAAATGTATTGGTCTAAGTGGAACGAACTAGTCCCTAAGCATGTGATCTTGGGTACGATCCCTTGAACATGTGAACTTAGGTCCACACTTAAACACCTGACAGTTGGGAGATTAGTCTCTCACCCGATCCCGATACCTATCGAATGAGAGGATAATCTCAAAAAAATATTATATATACTTCAAAAGTATAACTAGCATTAAAGCTGAATGTGACTTTCAACTATAGAGGGTTTCAAACAAAAAAAATATTACTTTTTTTTTAGGTTTGAGATGGAATACAGGGTATCCACACAACCGGAAGTCATATGACTAATCCCTTGAGGTTGTAGAGTACTAGTTGAGGGACAATTCCTCTACCCACAGACCCAGCTCTATTCACATAACAAGGATTCGAACCTGGATATATGGTTAAAGGGATCAAGCTACCAGCCACTCGGATCACACCTTGTGGGTAAAAAAATATTTTTTTTTTCGTGGCCTTTAGCATGATGTTAAATAAAAAATGATACAAAGTGTTTTCAAAAAGTTAATTAAACGAGAATAAATGACATATTCAACTAAATCAATATAATTTATTGTTTGATTTTATACTCTTTTAATTATACTAAAATAATGAGTTTTTACAAACAATTAAATTAATAATTAATTAAGATTTAAGTAATTTATTATATACTTATATCTGTAAGGTATGGCGCAATAGTAGAACAATCCCTTTAATGGTAGTATCTCGAACTCGCATAAAAACACCTCTAAAAAAGGTAACCTAAGGATGAGTATATATCATACTGAAAAAAATGTATAGTGAAAACCCATGAAAGTAAATTAGTTTATTACTAAAAATAGTATTGAAAACAAAACATATTTTTGAAGAATATAAAGGATAGGAACATATCAAATAACTAGTTATGGACCCGTGCCATGCACGAGTAATATGTTAGTTTCATAGATTTCATTAAAAATAAAACAATATATAATTATTGATTTCATATTTTTCATATTAAAAAATTGTCAGGAATTATATATAAAAAATTGTTAAGAAATTATTTTATTTGATCTGTCGACCACATAGTGTAATAGATATTAATTTAATAATTCTAGCAAAAAAAAAGATATAAATTTAATAATTATTAATAATATTATAATACAGATAATGATTCTTAAGTGTAAATAGTAAATAATAAATACATACTGTCTATTACACAAGTTCGTATTTAAAAAAATAAATAAGAAATGTATAAAGAAAATATAAATATATACCATGATATTATATAAAAAAAATATTATAATAAAAAATATATACAGAAAAGTGATATTTTTCTCCTCATCTCTCATTCTCTCCTCTCTGTCCACTATCAAACACGACAAACAACATTTCTCTCTTTTCCTGCCAGCTTGGGCCACTACCTTTCACTAAACAAACACTATAACCTTACTCACCTCACCTTGCTCTACAGTTCTATTTGACTCACTCCGTGAGCGAACACCATTGTTGTCAGAGGAGCCACCACCACCAAATGTAGCAATTATTTACGCCAATATTAAAAATCTGTTTGTAAAGAGAAGTAAAAAAGCAACGTTTTTAATAGTGTGATTTTGAATATAAAATTAATTCATATAAAATAGATAACCTTACAAAGTAGCTTTATATAAATAAAAAAGCACCATTTCGAGGAGAAAAAAAAAGGAAGGATCAATACTCAATTGTTCATCAAAAAAAAAAATCTCTGATTAAATTTAAATAAAAACACCACTCCTATAAAAAGTTAGAACATGAACAAACAATATTGATAATGATTGTTCATTGATAATAAAGTTCATAATTTCAGTTACAACTTTGATTTATCTCCACTTAAAGAGCATAATATTTAAAAATAGATATTAAATTTTAATTGTGATTTTTTTCGAAGAAAAATAATAAATTAATAGTAACTATTTCTTCTCTTACTACCTTAGTGTCATTATTTCATATTTCGATTTATTTATTATTATTATCATAAACTATTTCATTTAGACTATCATTATTTGCCTTTAAAAACGAATCCCAAATTAATAATCAACATTGATTACTTGATTTATTTTGAGTATATTCCCATATTATTAGTTTATATTATTCTTGTTTTTTTTCTTTATATATAACCTTTGTTTATACTGCTAGTATATTCTTTGTTTATACCCGTTAATAATCTTTCACACATTCAAATATTTAAATAAATGGTTGTATAGTTAAAAGTTTGATTTAATATAATTCGAGTTATTTTGAATAAACAGAAAAATTATTGTATTTTATTTTTTAATATAACTTGAATTATTACATAGCGAGTTATTTTCATTATAGATTAGTATTATTGTTTTTTTTTATTTTTAATAATCTAGTCATACCATTATAATTGGTTCTTCTTAATTAAAACTCATGAAAATCAAAGAGTAAAACAAAAATTATAAAATTGAAAAATGAAAATTATAAACTTACCCTCAAAAATCCGAATACATCCTCAAGTTCAGAAATTCCATGAAGTTATCAATGGGATCTTCCATGAAAAAAAACATGGTTAAAGGTCCACTAAATAGCTTTTCTAGTACAACATATTAGAAACTACTTGGAGATTAAGAACCCTTTAATAAAGTTAAGATTTCAATACCTAAGGAATTAGTTGATGCAGATTTTTCAAAAAAAAATTATATGATTTATTTCTCCTATTTTTCTCTTGTAAGTTAAATGTTTTTAGAAAATATACTACCATATCATCTGAAATTTTTTCTTTTTTCTTAAAAATCCATTTATTCTATTTCTTCTCCTTTCCCGTGTAAGCTAACTATTTGTAGAAAATATACTTCCCTTTCATCTATTTGATCTATTTCTTCTCTTTTCCCGTGCAAGTTAACCATTTTAAAAAAATATAGTTATCTAACATGAAAAAATTTCTTCTTCCTGAAAATATCTTGATTTATTTATCCTCTTTTCCTCGTGGAAGTTAATCATTTTTAGATAATATATTTATCCATCATACTATTTTGCAGAAACAATTAGCAATCATTGAAGCCATGCGAAAGAAGATTCGGAAGAAAAATGCGTTACACATCTTAACAAAAGAGGTAGAACCGGATTTGTTTATGGCAGATTCAAAAATGTAAATTGTTTATGGATTGATTCAAATATATTTATAGTAGTTTTGATGTCAAAGCAGAAAAAAAATCTGAACTGTTCAATCTGTGATATGATCCCAATAAAAACAATTTGAATTAGAATCAATTTATGTAACACCCCCCTTAGGCATTTCTCGTAACACATGTGGAAATAAATTAAAAAGATATTTGCTGGTTGCTTTCGGAAAATTATTTTTTTTAGGTTAGAAAACTTGGGTGTAAAATTTTTCTTCTACAAATACTTTGGAAACATAATACATATGCTAAAACATTAAAAGCACATTGTACATCACCACACAAAGAGATATTTACATTCATAATAAAGCCTCCAACAACTTCTAATAATTAAGTTCCAATTTCCAAAATAGAAAATTAAACCTAAGATTAAAGTACAACACCAAAGTTACTAACCTTTTCTACACACCACCCAACTAAGATTCCTAAGCTGGTCGATCTACAAGACATTTATCGGAAGGACTCCATTGTCATTCCCACAATCAAAATACCTTTTCAAATATCTAAAACTAAGTCCCGAAAGACTTGGGGAAACTTCTCAGCTCTATCTGCACTAGTGTACCAATGTACAACAGCAATACCAGAATAAACCTGATATATTTGTAAGGGTGAGACGCCAATATATGGACTTTGATAAGATCACCCCACTCACAAACACAAAATAGCATATTCACGATATTCACAATATATAACAATTTATCCATACAGCATATTAATTTAGTCAAAGGGTTTTATACCCGACAATCATCACAATTAATAAAAAATGAATAATATTTCAACATCGGACACGTAGTCCAAGAATTCGATTACGAAAAACACTAGGATGATTCCATCGGTCCTAGCTTACCGATATATGATCCGAAGTCAAATGTGTTCATCAGGATTTAACCCGCAACATGAAACAAATATGCTGACTGTGAATCTAACCCGCAACATATCAAACATCACATTCAAGTATGCCAACTGAGACTCTAACCCGCAACATACCAAACTCCTATCATCAATATGCCAACAAGGACTCTAACCCGCGACATATTGGAATTATCATCATCAGACATGCCAACAAGGACTCTAACCCGTGACATGCTGGAAATCTCCATCATCAAATATGCCAACAAGGACTCTAACCCGTGACATACCGATATCTCCAAAAATTAAATATGCCAGTAAGGACTTTAACCCGTGACATACCGATATAAAAAAAAATCAATTGTATCAACCTGGACTTTACCCGTGACACATAGGACACAAGGTCCATAACTTCTTTTATAGGACATACGGTCCATAACTACTTTTATATAAAGCTCATTTACAGAAAATCCTTTATGTTGAAAACCATTTATAAAACGTCAAATCATAGTGAAATTTACTTTTCTCAAACTCTTTTC
Organism: Sophora flavescens; assembly: GCA_030762895.1. Classification (NCBI taxonomy): domain Eukaryota; kingdom Viridiplantae; phylum Streptophyta; class Magnoliopsida; order Fabales; family Fabaceae; genus Sophora; species Sophora flavescens. The sequence goes on along the minus strand of CM061062.1, from coordinate 129,882,385 downwards.
CTCTTGAAAATCTTAATCCGAAAAACATCAATTTCTTGAAAAAGAACTCATTTACAACATATTACTGTCCAAGAATAAAAATATTATTTTCAAAACCTTTCCGTAAATTATTTTTCCGATTTACTCGTCGTCTAGCATTAAAATACTTCATAAGTCAAAAATTAATTATTTCTTTGAGAAATTATTTTACACTTGAAAATATTGCTCGTGGAAAAAAGAATGTCAACTCTTAAGAAAACCGTTTCAAAACGAATGTAAAATAAAACAATATGTGTTCTTAAACATTTCTCTATAAAATCCGTTTATAAAGATGACTTTCCTGTCGAAAATAATTATTCCAAATTCAATCTTACTTTATTTTGGTAACTAAATTTTCTCTAACTGACGTTTTATATTATTGATGAATTTATTTTGAGAAAATTAACGCTTGTGAAAAATTTCACGGTTCCGTCCTCACGGGCACTCATTGACTCATTAGTCGTCGGAAAAATCATTAAAAGATTACTTTTCCACTTTTACACCAATTTTCACCATTTAACTTCTTTGATTGAATATATAAGCTTATCAAGATTTTATCCTTAGAATTTATTAAACACTGACCAATGTCAGGTTGCACAATCCAGCACTCAACAACAGATAATTTCACCATAGCACAGTATAGCATACATCACAATTATTGCATGCATCACAGTTATGGTCACATCCAAAGCGTATAGCAAATTAAGCAGCAAACAACTGAAAGCCACAGAAATTCATAACAGATAATTTACAGATAACACCGAGATAATGTGTGGTTATCTAAACAAAATCCCTCACGTAAGCTCCCCTTACTTCTGGGAGATATTTCCTTACGATGCAAGTTCGCCAACACTCCGGTTTCTTGACAGCATACTGTTGAACGAATCTGGGCAAGTATACCCAGTCGTACAAGTAATACGGTGGTAAGACCGGTTTATCGTATCCACGAGGATTGGATGTCAACTACCAATTCACAAGCTCGGCAACTATATAGACTAAACTATTAATCAAGAGAAAGTAAAACAAACAAAAGAAAAGAAATAAAATCTTTTTGTCTTTTTGGGGACTTTTGACAAACACTTGGCGTGCAGAAAGGATATGTTGGGACTAGACTTCACCAAACCTCTAACTCATGCACTATCAGGACTAGATACCTCCCATTCATGCTTCAGATATTAAAATCAACCCACTAAACTACTCAAACCCCGATTCCTCGGATGGCAAGAGCCTAAATCCACTAATAGACCCTAATTCCTTAGGTGGCCTAGATTAATGAATTTGCATTAAGATTAGGGATTACGTGATTACTAATAAACCTAGTTCCATTCCTAGATACAAGGCTTACTAGGTGATTAAATTCAGTTCCGGTTTGATAATCGAACGTCCCCATTGCATACCAAAACACAAATCAAGTCATGGGGGTGCTAGCCACAACAAGCATTAAGCACGGAAAAATAACCACTAATATGAAGGCATGAACATTGGCTAATCAGTCAAGATAAATACATAAACATAGGTTTGATTACCTCTAATCCCAACACAGGGATTTAACTACTCAACAAACAAAGAAAACCAAACCAGAGAAATAGGAATGAATAGCAGAGGAGAGGCTCCATGTGAGCTTTCCTTCTTCTTCAAAGCAACCCCTCTTGGCTCCCTTCTAGGGTTGAAACCCTAGCCCAGCTGCAGCCTCCAAATGCCTTCAAATGGACCCCAAAAAAACTCCCGAGTTACGTCTCTGCTGCGTTCTTATTTATAGGTGCATTGCGCGTCACGGCCGTGATGGTCATCACGGCCAGGCCGTGCCGTGACGCGTTGCTCGAGTGGGCGTCATTTCACTTTTTAACTCTCGCGAGGCGAGCCCTGGATTCGCGACGCGAAACTTGGATTTTCTGGTAGGTCACGGCGGTGATGTACATCGCAGGCGGCCGTGATGAGGTCTCGACTTTTGCCTTCGCTTCCGCTTGATCACGGCCGTGATGGTCATCACGGCCAGGCCGTGATGGGCTCTGTTTGGCTCATATTCTTCACTTTTCAAGCTCTATTTTATCCAAGCTCCACCATGGCTGATTTTGATCATTTTTACATTGAATTCCTGCAAAACAACATCAAGAAACCGCTTCACCCGTTCCAAGGGAAAATCTAACTAAAATCAACTAAAGAATGCCTAATCTATATGAAAAATGCATGCAAATATGTACAGGAAACATCATGTAAAATCACACTATCAAATCACCCCAAGCTTATTCAATTGCTTGTCCTCAAGCAATCACTAAGGCCAGAAGAATAAACAGAACATTGATAGTGAACCAAGAACCCGAGCATATAATCCAAGCAATAGGCAATTCAAACAATTCAGTAAGAGACAATCAATTCAAGTCCAATTAGAGGCTTAGGTTCCTTAGACTCATGCTCTCACTGATTTGGGCACTCTTTCTCACATGAAGGTCACCCCAAGCTTGTTCATTTGCTTGGCTTTCTTTTCTCACCTCACTCTAGTGTTTAGGGGATAAGACATTTCGCTCAATTTTCCTCAAGGAATGAATCCTACCATAGGCTTGACTATCAACCAAATCTTTACTTTATTAATGCAAACAATTTAGAATCAAGAGGTCTTTCACTTGGTTGTAACGTGGCCATGGGATTAATCGTTAGGTGGGGATAACAAGAAAAGGACATTTCAAAAGGTTACATAAACATCAAGCTTTGCAAACATGACATTCTAAAATACCTTCTTGGGTTTTCAATTCACTTTCCACCTTTCTTTGCTTTCTTTTTCTTTTTATTTCTCACTTTTCTTTTTGTCATCCCCTTCTCTATTTATTTTTCTTTTTTTTTTCTTTTATTTGGAGAAGGGGAGATTTTTCAAATCAAGAGAATTTTTTTTTTTTCTGATTCTTTTCCCAAACATTTTTCAACTACCATTTTACCCTTTTTTAATACTTTAGAAGGTCCCTTATCAAACATCATTCAACAATATATTCCAAGGTACCAAGAAAAGCATTTTTTTCTTTCAGGCTCAAAATTGGGAAACTATATGGTAGCATTTCATCATTCAAAGCTCAGAAGGCCAGAAAAATACCTATTGCCTCAATCATTTTCAAAAATGTTTTCAAAAATTTTTAAGTTTTGAAATGGTTTCAAGTCAAGTTCTAGAGAAAATCATCCAAGAGGAATACACTCTAACACAAAGAATGGGGTAAAATTTTGTGAGTACCCCTTTGTGGCTCAAAATCTCACATTTTAGTTCAGAATCAATGAAAATCACAAGTCCACAGAACCATATGCTAATTATCAACTATCCAAGATCATCTCAAACATTTTCATTTGCAGCCTTATCACAAGAATAAACAGAATTGGGTTCAACAATTCACTATCACAAATTATTGGGCACTTAGTTCTCACAATTGGATGCAAAATCTAAGCAGGGGCAATCTAATCATGTGATCATGCAAAACTATCATGCAACTATATGAATGCAACATCCAAAATGCAAATGCAAAATACCCCTACCCCAAGCTTAAAAATTTACATTGTCCCCAATGTAAACAATCAAGTCGGAGAGAGGAGAAAAAAATTATAAAATAAAACAAAAAAATTGGAACGACTTACCGAGGCGGTAGCGGGTGTTGGCTTTCATTCCAGTCAGAAACTGCCTGAGAATTGGGTGCTTTTTTCTTGTCATCTTGCTCTTCCCTCCTTCCTCCTTTCCCTGAAATCACTTGGAAATTTTATTAGTAAAAGAAAACTCTTGATCTTCTCAAATTATTCAAGAGTTTAAAATCAAAAATCAAATCTAACTAAACAAAAAGGAAAAAAGGAAAAGGAAAAGAAAAATTGGGTTGCCTCCCAATAAGCGCTCCTTTAATGTCGCTAGCTTGACTTATTGAAAAGCATCACCTGGATCCTCCTCCCGGATCAAATGGAAATTGGGATGGGGATTGTAGCAGTAAAATAACTTTATTCTCAATTCCACCCAGCCATTGGGTGGAAATTCCATTGACCTTTGCAATTATAAATTCACTTCCTCTCGGGTCAAGTGGAATTAACAAGAGGAAGTGTGACATACAAGTGGAAAGGGCTAACTTACCATTATCCACACATGCATGCAAGCCAACATATTTATTTAATGCAGAAAATTCAGCAAGCATGGTGGAGGGAGTGCTTTCCAAATGCACCGCCTTCTCACTTGTTCCTCTCCAAGGATGTGTGAAAGGTAATTCCTCTTGTTGTTGTTCACTTACCACCACCACTTCATCTTCAATTTGATCCATTCCCATAACCAGATTTTTCTCAAATTCTGCTTCATGTGGCTCTATGGGAATCATACATGGTGGTGGAGGTGGCAAATAGGAGCAAAAGGTTTCCCAATCCTCCTCGGAGAAGTTGTATATTAACCTTCCCGTCCTATAATCAACTTGTGCGGGGAGTAACATGATCCATCAAATCCATGACGTCTCCCAAACACCAGTTGTCTTCCAAAACGCGATTTGGAGGCTTCCTCATCGGGTGGATAATAAAAAATTTCCATGAATTTCGTCCACCTGGCACTACCAAAGCTCAAAACAAAAAGATCAAATATATACAAAAAATAAAAATAATAAAAATGTCTAAATTAGTTGCCTCCTTTGTTACTAATGATATTGGCAAAACCAATCCCAACAACGGCGCCAAAAACTTGTTGAACGAATCTGGGCAAGTATACCCAGTCGTACAAGTAATACGGTGGTAAGACCGGTTTATCGTATCCACGAGGATTGGATGTCAACTACCAATTCACAAGCTCGGCAACTATCTAGACTAAACTATTAATCAAGAGAAAGTAAAACAAACAAAAGAAAAGAAATAAAATCTTTTTGTCTTTTTGGGGACTTTTGACAAACACTTGGCGTGCAGAAAGGATATGTTGGGACTAGACTTCACCAAACCTCTAACTCATGCACTATCAGGACTAGATACCTCCCATTCATGCTTCAGATATTAAAATCAACCCACTAAACTACTCAAACCCCGATTCCTCGGATGGCAAGAGCCTAAATCCACTAATAGACCATAATTCCTTAGGTGGCCTAGATTAATGAATTTGCATTAAGATTAGGGATTACGTGATTACTAATAAACCTAGTTCCATTCCTAGATACAAGGCTTACTAGGTGATTAAATTCAGTTCCGGTTATGATACGAACGTCCCCATTGCATACCAAAACACAAATCAAGTCATGGGGGTGCTAGCCACAACAAGCATTAAGCACAGAAAAATAACCACTAATATGAAGGCATGAACATTGGCTAATCAGTCAAGATAAATACATAAACATAGGTTTGATTACATCTAATCCCAACACAGGGATTTAACTACTCATAAAACAAAGAAAACCAAACCAGAGAAATAGGAAGGAAGAGGAGAGGAGAGGCTCCATGTGAGCTTTCCTTCTTCTTCAAAGCAACCCCTCTTGGCTCCCTTCTAGGGTTGAAACCCTAGCCCAGCTGCAGCCTCCAAATGCCTTCAAATGGACCCCAAAAAAACTCCCCAGTTCTGTCTGCTGCGTTCTTATTTATAGGTGCATTTGCGGCGTCACGGCCGTGATGGCCATCCACGCCCAGGCCGTGACGCGTTCTAGAGTGGGCGTCATTTCACTTTTTAACTCTCGCGAGGCGAGCCCTGGATTCGCGACGCGAAACTTGGATTTCTGGTAGGTCACGGCCGTGATGTCTGTCACGGGCGGCCGTGATGATCTCGACTTTTGCCTTCGCGCTTGATCTGCGTGATCATCACGGCCAGGCCGTGATGGTCATCACGGCCAGGCCGTGATGGGCTCTGTTTGGCTCATATTCTTCACTTTTCAAGCTCTATTTCATCCAAGCTCCACCATGGCTGATTTTGATCATTTTTACATTGAATTCCTGCAAAACAACATCAAGAAACCGCTTCACCCGTTCCAAGGGAAAATCTAACTAAAATCAACTAAAGAATGCCTAATCTATATGAAAAATGCATGCAAATATGTACATGAAACATCATGTAAAATCACACTATCAAATCACCCCAAGCTTATTCAATTGCTTGTCCTCAAGCAATCACTAAGGCCAGAAAGAATAAACAGAACATTGATAGTGAACCAAGAACCCGAGCATATAATCCAAGCAATAGGCAATTCAAACAATTCAGTAAGAGACAATCAATTCAAGTCCAATTAGAGGCTTAGGTTCCTTAGACTCATGCTCTCACTGATTTGGGCACTCTTTCTCACATGAAGGTCACCCCAAGCTTGTTCATTTGCTTGGCTTTCTTTTCTCACCTCACTCTAGTGTTTAGGGGATAAGACATTTCGCTCAATTTTCCTCAAGGAATGAATCCTACCATAGGCTTGACTATCAACCAAATCTTTACTTTATTAATGCAAACAATTTAGAATCAAGAGGTCTTTCACTTGGTTGTAACGTGGCCATGGGATTAATCGTTAGGTGGGGATAACAAGAAAAGGACATTTCAAAAGGTTACATAAACATCAAGCTTTGCAAACATGACCTTCTAAAATACCTTCTTGGGTTTTCAATTCACTTTCCACCTTTCTTTGCTTTCTTTTTCTTTTTATTTCTCACTTTTCTTTTTGTCATCCCCTTCTCTATTTATTTTTCTTTTTTTTTCTTTTATTTGGAGAAGGGGAGATTTTTCAAATCAAGAGAATTATTTTTTTTTTCTGATTCTTTTCCCAAACATTTTTCAACTACCATTTTACCCTTTTTAATACTTTAGAAGGTCCCTTATCAAACATCATTCAACAATATATTCCAAGGTACCAAGAAAAGCATTTTTTTCTTTCAGGCTCAAAATTGGGCAACTATATGGTAGCATTTCATCATTCAAAGCTCAGAAGGCCAGAAAAATACCTATTGCCTCAATCATTTTCAAAAATGTTTTCAAAAATTTTTAAGTTTTGAAATGGTTTCAAGTCAAGTTCTAGAGAAAATCATCCAAGAGGAATACACTCTAACACAAAGAATGGGGTAAAATTTTGTGAGTACCCCTTTGTGGCTCAAAATCTCACATTTTAGTTCAGAATCAATGAAAATCACAAGTCCACAGAACCATATGCTAATTATCAACTATCCAAGATCATCTCAAACATTTTCATTTGCAGCCTTATCACAAGAATAAACAGAATTGGGTTCAACAATTCACTATCACAAATTATTGGGCACTTAGTTCTCACAATTGGATGCAAAATCTAAGCGGGGGCAATCTAATCATGTGATCATGCAAAACTATCATGCAACTATATGAATGCAACATCCAAAATGCAAATGCAAAATACCCCTACCCCAAGCTTAAAAATTTACATTGTCCCCAATGTAAACAATCAAGTCGGAGAGAGGAGAAAAAAATTATAAAATAAAACAAAAAAATTGGAACGACTTACCGAGGCGGTAGCGGGTGTTGGCTTTCATTCCAGTCGAAACTGCACTGAGAATTGGGTGCTTTTTTCTTGTCATCTTGCTCTTCCCTCCTTCCTCCTTTCCCTGAAATCACTTGGAAATTTTATTAGTAAAAGAAAACTCTTGATCTTCTCAAATTATTCAAGAGTTTAAAATCAAAAATCAAATCTAACTAAACAAAAAGGAAAAAAGGAAAAGGAAAAGAAAAATTGGGTTGCCTCCCAATAAGCGCTCCTTTAATGTCGCTAGCTTGACTTATTGAAAAGCATCACCTGGATCCTCCTCCCGGATCAAATGGAAATTGGGATGGGGATTGTAGCAATAAAATAACTTTATTCTCAATTCCACCCAGCCATTGGGTGGAAATTCCATTGACCTTTGCAATTATAAATTCACTTCCTCTCGGGTCAAGTGGAATTAACAAGAGGAAGTGTGACATACAAGTGGAAAGGGCTAACTTACCATTATCCACACATGCATGCAAGCCAACATATTTATTTAATGCAGAAAATTCAGCAAGCATGGTGGAGGGAGTGCTTTCCAAATGCACCGCCTTCTCACTTGTTCCTCTCCAAGGATGTGTGAAAGGTAATTCCTCTTGTTGTTGTTCACTTACCACCACCACTTCATCTTCAATTTGATCCATTCCCATAACCAGATTTTTCTCAAATTCTGCTTCATGTGGCTCTATGGGAATCATACATGGTGGTGGAGGTGGCAAATAGGAGCAAAAGGTTTCCCAATCCTCCTCGGAGAAGTTGTATATTAGCCTTCCCGTCCTATAATCAACTTGTGCGGGAGTAACATGATCCATCAAATCCATGACGTCTCCCAAACACCAGTTGTCTTCCAAAAGCGCGATCGAGGCTTCCTCATCGGGTGGATAATAAAAAATTTCCATGAATTTCGTCCACCTGGCACTACCAAAGCTCAAAACAAAAAGATCAAATATATACAAAAATAAAAATAATAAAAATGTCTAAATTAGTTGCCTCCTTTGTTACTAATGATATTGGCAAAACCAATCCCCGGCAACGGCGCCAAAAACTTGTTGAACGAATCTGGGCAAGTATACCCAGTCGTACAAGTAATACGGTGGTAAGACCGGTTTATCGTATCCACGAGGATTGGATGTCAACTACCAATTCACAAGCTCGGCAACTATCTAGACTAAACTATTAATCAAGAGAAAGTAAAACAAACAAAAGAAAAGAAATAAAATCTTTTTGTCTTTTTGGGGACTTTTGACAAACACTTGGCGTGCAGAAAGGATATGTTGGGACTAGACTTCACCAAACCTCTAACTCATGCACTATCAGGACTAGATACCTCCCATTCATGCTTCAGATATTAAAATCAACCCACTAAACTACTCAAACCCCGATTCCTCGGATGGCAAGAGCCTAAATCCACTAATAGACCCTAATTCCTTAGGTGGCCTAGATTAATGAATTTGCATTAAGATTAGGGATTACGTGATTACTAATAAACCTAGTTCCATTCCTAGATACAAGGCTTACTAGGTGATTAAATTCAGTTCCGGTTATGATACGAACGTCCCCATTGCATACCAAAACACAAATCAAGTCATGGGGGTGCTAGCCACAACAAGCATTAAGCACAGAAAAATAACCACTAATATGAAGGCATGAACATTGGCTAATCAGTCAAGATAAATACATAAACATAGGTTTGATTACATCTAATCCCAACACAGGGATTTAACTACTCATAAAACAAAGAAAACCAAACCAGAGAAATAGGAAGGAAGAGGAGAGGAGAGGCTCCATGTGAGCTTTCCTTCTTCTTCAAAGCAACCCCTCTTGGCTCCCTTCTAGGGTTGAAACCCTAGCCCAGCTGCAGCCTCCAAATGCCTTCAAATGGACCCCAAAAAAACTCCCGAGTTCTGTCTGCTGCGTTCTTATTTATAGGTGCATTGCGCGTCACGGCCGTGATGGCCATCACGGCCCGGCCGTGACGCGCGTTCGGAGTGGGCGTCATTTCACTTTTTAACTCTCGCGAGGCGAGCCCCGGATTCGCGACGCGAAACTTGGATTTCTGGTAGGTCACGACCGTGATGTGCATCACGGGCAGGCCGTGATGATCTCGACTTTGGCCTTCGGCTCTGCTTGATCACGGTCGTGATGGTCATCACGGCCAGGTCGTGATGGTCATCACGGCCAGGCCGTGATGGGCTCTGTTTGGCTCATATTCTTCACTTTTCAAGCTCTATTTCATCCAAGCTCCACCATGGCTGATTTTGATCATTTTTACATTGAATTCCTGCAAAACAACATCAAGAAACCGCTTCACCCGTTCCAAGGGAAAATCTAACTAAAATCAACTAAAGAATGCCTAATCTATATGAAAAATGCATGCAAATATGTACATGAAACATCATGTAAAATCACACTATCAAATCACCCCAAGCTTATTCAATTGCTTGTCCTCAAGCAATCACTAAGGCCAGAAGAATAAACAGAACATTGATAGTGAACCAAGAACCCGAGCATATAATCCAAGCAATAGGCAATTCAAACAATTCAGTAAGAGACAATCAATTCAAGTCCAATTAGAGGCTTAGGTTCCTTAGACTCATGCTCTCACTGATTTGGGCACTCTTTCTCACATGAAGGTCACCCCAAGCTTGTTCATTTGCTTGGCTTTCTTTTCTCACCTCACTCTAGTGTTTAGGGGATAAGACATTTCGCTCAATTTTCCTCAAGGAATGAATCCTACCATAGGCTTGACTATCAACCAAATCTTTACTTTATTAATGCAAACAATTTAGAATCAAGAGGTCTTTCACTTGGTTGTAACGTGGCCATGGGATTAATCGTTAGGTGGGGATAACAAGAAAAGGACATTTCAAAAGGTTACATAAACATCAAGCTTTGCAAACATGACCTTCTAAAATACCTTCTTGGGTTTTCAATTCACTTTCCACCTTTCTTTGCTTTCTTTTTCTTTTTATTTCTCACTTTTATTTTTGTCATCCCCTTCTCTATTTATTTTTCTTTTTTTTTTCTTTTATTTGGAGAAGGGGAGATTTTTCAAATCAAGAGAATTATTTTTTTTTTCTGATTCTTTTCCCAAACATTTTTCAACTACCATTTTACCCTTTTTTAATACTTTAGAAGGTCCCTTATCAAACATCATTCAACAATATATTCCAAGGTACCAAGAAAAGCATTTTTTTCTTTCAGGCTCAAAATTGGGCAACTATATGGTAGCATTTCATCATTCAAAGCTCAGAAGGCCAGAAAAATACCTATTGCCTCAATCATTTTCAAAAATGTTTTCAAAAATTTTTAAGTTTTGAAATGGTTTCAAGTCAAGTTCTAGAGAAAATCATCCAAGAGGAATACACTCTAACACAAAGAATGGGGTAAAATTTTGTGAGTACCCCTTTGTGGCTCAAAATCTCACATTTTAGTTCAGAATCAATGAAAATCACAAGTCCACAGAACCATATGCTAATTATCAACTATCCAAGATCATCTCAAACATTTTCATTTGCAGCCTTATCACAAGAATAAACAGAATTGGGTTCAACAATTCACTATCACAAATTATTGGGCACTTAGTTCTCACAATTGGATGCAAAATCTAAGCAGGGGCAATCTAATCATGTGATCATGCAAAACTATCATGCAACTATATGAATGCAACATCCAAAATGCAAATGCAAAATACCCCTACCCCAAGCTTAAAAATTTACATTGTCCCCAATGTAAACAATCAAGTCGGAGAGAGGAGAAAAAAATTATAAAATAAAACAAAAAAATTGGAACGACTTACCGAGGCGGTAGCGGGTGTTGGCTTTCATTCCAGTCAGAAACGCCACGAGAATTGGGTGCTTTTTTCTTGTCATCTTGCTCTTCCCTCCTTCCTCCTTTCCCTGAAATCACTTGGAAATTTTATTAGTAAAAGAAAACTCTTGATCTTCTCAAATTATTCAAGAGTTTAAAATCAAAAATCAAATCTAACTAAACAAAAAGGAAAAAAGGAAAAGGAAAAGAAAAATTGGGTTGCCTCCCAATAAGCGCTCCTTTAATGTCGCTAGCTTGACTTATTGAAAAGCATCACCTGGATCCTCCTCCCGGATCAAATGGAAATTGGGATGGGGATTGTAGCAGTAAAATAACTTTATTCTCAATTCCACCCAGCCATTGGGTGGAAATTCCATTGACCTTTGCAATTATAAATTCACTTCCTCTCGGGTCAAGTGGAATTAACAAGAGGAAGTGTGACATACAAGTGGAAAGGGCTAACTTACCATTATCCACACATGCATGCAAGCCAACATATTTATTTAATGCAGAAAATTCAGCAAGCATGGTGGAGGGAGTGCTTTCCAAATGCACCGCCTTCTCACTTGTTCCTCTCCAAGGATGTGTGAAAGGTAATTCCTCTTGTTGTTGTTCACTTACCACCACCACTTCATCTTCAATTTGATCCATTCCCATAACCAGATTTTTCTCAAATTCTGCTTCATGTGGCTCTATGGGAATCATACATGGTGGTGGAGGTGGCAAATAGGAGCAAAAGGTTTCCCAATCCTCCTCGGAGAAGTTGTATATTAGCCTTCCCGTCCTATAATCAACTTGTGCGGGAGTAACATGATCCATCAAATCCATGACGTCTCCCAAACACCAGTTGTCTTCCAAAACGCGACTGGAGGCTTCCTCATCAGGTGGATAATAAAAAATTTCCATGAATTTCGTCCACCTGGCACTACCAAAGCTCAAAACAAAAAGATCAAATATATACAAAAATAAAAATAATAAAAATGTCTAAATTAGTTGCCTCCTTTGTTACTAATGATATTGGCAAAACCAATCCCCTAACAACGGCGCCAAAAACTTGTTGAACGAATGCGGGCAAGTATACCCAGTCGTACAAGTAATACGGTGGTAAGACCGGTTTATCGTATCCACGAGGATTGGATGTCAACTACCAATTCACAAGCTCGGCAACTATCTAGACTAAACTATTAATCAAGAGAAAGTAAAACAAACAAAAGAAAAGAAATAAAATCTTTTTGTCTTTTTGGGGACTTTTGACAAACACTTGGCGTGCAGAAAGGATATGTTGGGACTAGACTTCACCAAACCTCTAACTCATGCACTATCGGGACTAGATACCTCCCATTCATGCTTGAGATATTAAAATCAACCCACTAAACTACTCAAACCCCGATTCCTCGGATGGCAAGAGCCTAAATCCACTAATAGACCCTAATTCCTTAGGTGGCCTAGATTAATGAATTTGCATTAAGATTAGGGATTACGTGATTACTAATAAACCTAGTTCCATTCCTAGATACAAGGCTTACTAGGTGATTAAATTCAGTTACTGTTATGATACGAACGTCCCCATTGCATACCAAAACACAAATCAAGTCATGGGGGTGCTAGCCACAACAAGCATTAAGCACAGAAAAATAACCACTAATATGAAGGCATGAACATTGGCTAATCAGTCAAGATAAATACATAAACATAGGTTTGATTACATCTAATCCCAACACAGGGATTTAACTACTCATAAAACAAAGAAAACCAAACCAGAGAAATAGGAAGGAAGAGGAGAGAAGAGGCTCCATGTGAGCTTTCCTTCTTCTTCAAAGCAACCCCTCTTGGCTCCCTTCTAGGGTTGAAACCCTAGCCCAGCTGCAGCCTCCAAATGCCTCCAAATGGACCCTAAAAAAAAACTCCCAATTCTGTCTGCTGCGTTCTTATTTATAGGTCTGCTGCACGTCACGGCCGTGATGGCCATCACGGGCTGGCCGTGACGCGCGTTCGGAGTGGGCGTCATTTCACTTTTTAACTCTCGCGAGGCGAGCCCCGGATTCGCGACGCGAAACTTGGATTTCTGGTAGGTCACGGCCGTGATGTGCATCACGGGCAGGCCGTGACGATCTCGACTTTTGCCTTCTCGCTCCGCTTGATCACGGTCGTGATGGTCATCACGGCCAGGCCGTGATGGGCTCTGTTTGGCTCATATTCTTCACTTTTCAAGCTCTATTTCATCCAAGCTCCACCATGGCTGATTTTGATCATTTTTACATTGAATTCCTGCAAAACAACATCAAGAAACCGCTTCACCCGTTCCAAGGGAAAATCTAACTAAAATCAACTAAAGAATGCCTAATCTATATGAAAAATGCATGCAAATATGTACATGAAACATCATGTAAAATCACACTATCAAATCACCCCAAGCTTATTCAATTGCTTGTCCTCAAGCAATCACTAAGGCCAGAAGAATAAACAGAACATTGATAGTGAACCAAGAACCCGAGCATATAATCCAAGCAATAGGCAATTCAAACAATTCAGTAAGAGACAATCAATTCAAGTCCAATTAGAGGCTTAGGTTCCTTAGACTCATGCTCTCACTGATTTGGGCACTCTTTCTCACATGAAGGTCACCCCAAGCTTGTTCATTTGCTTGGCTTTCTTTTCTCACCTCACTCTAGTGTTTAGGGGATAAGACATTTCGCTCAATTTTCCTCAAGGAATGAATCCTACCATAGGCTTGACTATCAACCAAATCTTTACTTTATTAATGCAAACAATTTAGAATCAAGAGGTCTTTCACTTGGTTGTAACGTGGCCATGGGATTAATCGTTAGGTGGGGATAACAAGAAAAGGACATTTCAAAAGGTTACATAAACATCAAGCTTTGCAAACATGACCTTCTAAAATACCTTCTTGGGTTTTCAATTCACTTTCCACCTTTCTTTGCTTTCTTTTTCTTTTTATTTCTCACTTTTATTTTTGTCATCCCCTTCTCTATTTATTTTTCTTTTTTTTTTTCTTTTATTTGGAGAAGGGGAGATTTTTCAAATCAAGAGAATTATTTTTTTTTTCTGATTCTTTTCCCAAACATTTTTCAACTACCATTTTACCCTTTTTTAATACTTTAGAAGGTCCCTTATCAAACATCATTCAACAATATATTCCAAGGTACCAAGAAAAGCATTTTTTTCTTTCAGGCTCAAAATTGGGCAACTATATGGTAGCATTTCATCATTCAAAGCTCAGAAGGCCAGAAAAATACCTATTGCCTCAATCATTTTCAAAAATGTTTTCAAAAATTTTTAAGTTTTGAAATGGTTTCAAGTCAAGTTCTAGAGAAAATCATCCAAGAGGAATACACTCTAACACAAAGAATGGGGTAAAATTTTGTGAGTACCCCTTTGTGGCTCAAAATCTCACATTTTAGTTCAGAATCAATGAAAATCACAAGTCCACAGAACCATATGCTAATTATCAACTATCCAAGATCATCTCAAACATTTTCATTTGCAGCCTTATCACAAGAATAAACAGAATTGGGTTCAACAATTCACTATCACAAATTATTGGGCACTTAGTTCTCACAATTGGATGCAAAATCTAAGCAGGGCAATCTAATCATGTGATCATGCAAAACTATCATGCAACTATATGAATGCAACATCCAAAATGCAAATGCAAAATACCCCTACCCCAAGCTTAAAAATTTACATTGTCCCCAATGTAAACAATCAAGTCGGAGAGAGGAGAAAAAAATTATAAAATAAAACAAAAAAATTGGAGCGACTTACCGAGGCGGTAGCGGGTGTTGGCTTTCATTCCAGTCGAAAACTGCCCGAGAATTGGGTGCTTTTTCTTGTCATCTTGCTCTTCCCTCCTTCCTCCTTTCCCTGAAATCACTTGGAAATTTTATTAGTAAAAGAAAACTCTTGATCTTCTCAAATTATTCAAGAGTTTAAAATCAAAAATCAAATCTAACTAAACAAAAAGGAAAAAAGGAAAAGGAAAAGAAAAATTGGGTTGCCTCCCAATAAGCGCTCCTTTAATGTCGCTAGCTTGACTTATTGAAAAGCATCACCTGGATCCTCCTCCCGGATCAAATGGAAATTGGGATGGGGATTGTAGCGGTAAAATAACTTTATTCTCAATTCCACCCAGCCATTGGGTGGAAATTCCATTGACCTTTGCAATTATAAATTCACTTCCTCTCGGGTCAAGTGGAATTAACAAGAGGAAGTGTGACATACAAGTGGAAAGGGCTAACTTACCATTATCCACACATGCATGCAAGCCAACATATTTATTTAATGCAGAAAATTCAGCAAGCATGGTGGAGGGAGTGCTTTCCAAATGCACCGCCTTCTCACTTGTTCCTCTCCAAGGATGTGTGAAAGGTAATTCCTCTTGTTGTTGTTCACTTACCACCACCACTTCATCTTCAATTTGATCCATTCCCATAACCAGATTTTTCTCAAATTCTGCTTCATGTGGCTCTATGGGAATCATACATGGTGGTGGAGGTGGCAAATAGGAGCAAAAGGTTTCCCAATCCTCCTCGGAGAAGTTGTATATTAGCCTTCCCGTCCTATAATCAACTTGTGCGGGAGTAACATGATCCATCAAATCCATGACGTCTCCCAAACACCAGTTGTCTTCCAAAACGCGACTGGAGGCTTCCTCATCAGGTGGATAATAAAAAATTTCCATGAATTTCGTCCACCTGGCACTACCAAAGCTCAAAACAAAAAGATCAAATATATACAAAAAATAAAAATAATAAAAATGTCTAAATTAGTTGCCTCCTTTGTTACTAATGATATTGGCAAAACCAATCCCCGGCAACGGCGCCAAAAACTTGTTGAACGAATCTGGGCAAGTATACCCAGTCGTACAAGTAATACGGTGGTAAGACCGGTTTATCGTATCCACGAGGATTGGATGTCAACTACCAATTCACAAGCTCGGCAACTATCTAGACTAAACTATTAATCAAGAGAAAGTAAAACAAACAAAAGAAAAGAAATAAAATCTTTTTGTCTTTTTGGGGACTTTTGACAAACACTTGGCGTGCAGAAAGGATATGTTGGGACTAGACTTCACCAAACCTCTAACTCATGCACTATCAGGACTAGATACCTCCCATTCATGCTTCAGATATTAAAATCAACCCACTAAACTACTCAAACCCCGATTCCTCGGATGGCAAGAGCCTAAATCCACTAATAGACCCTAATTCCTTAGGTGGCCTAGATTAATGAATTTGCATTAAGATTAGGGATTACGTGATTACTAATAAACCTAGTTCCATTCCTAGATACAAGGCTTACTAGGTGATTAAATTCAGTTCCGGTTATGATACGAACGTCCCCATTGCATACCAAAACACAAATCAAGTCATGGGGGTGCTAGCCACAACAAGCATTAAGCACAGAAAAATAACCACTAATATGAAGGCATGAACATTGGCTAATCAGTCAAGATAAATACATAAACATAGGTTTGATTACATCTAATCCCAACACAGGGATTTAACTACTCATAAAACAAAGAAAACCAAACCAGAGAAATAGGAAGGAAGAGGAGAGGAGAGGCTCCATGTGAGCTTTCCTTCTTCTTCAAAGCAACCCCTCTTGGCTCCCTTCTAGGGTTGAAACCCTAGCCCAGCTGCAGCCTCCAAATGCCTTCAAATGGACCCCAAAAAACCTCCAGTTCTGTCTGCTGCGTTCTTATTTATAGGTGCATTTGCGCGTCACGGCCGTGATGGCCATCACGGCCAGGCCGTGACGCGTTCGGAGTGGGCGTCATTTCACTTTTTAACTCTCGCGAGGCGAGCCCTGGATTCGCGACGCGAAACTTGGATTTCTGGTAGGTCACGACCGTGATGTACATCACGGGCAGGCCGTGACAGATCTCGACTTTTGCCTTCGCTTCCGCTTGATCACGGTCGTGATGGTCATCACGGCCAGGCCGTGATGGGCTCTGTTTGGCTCATATTCTTCACTTTTCAAGCTCTATTTCATCCAAGCTCCACCATGGCTGATTTTGATCATTTTTACATTGAATTCCTGCAAAACAACATCAAGAAACCGCTTCACCCGTTCCAAGGGAAAATCTAACTAAAATCAACTAAAGAATGCCTAATCTATATGAAAAATGCATGCAAATATGTACATGAAACATCATGTAAAATCACACTATCAAATCACCCCAAGCTTATTCAATTGCTTGTCCTCAAGCAATCACTAAGGCCAGAAGAATAAACAGAACATTGATAGTGAACCAAGAACCCGAGCATATAATCCAAGCAATAGGCAATTCAAACAATTCAAGAAGAGACAATCAATTCAAGTCCAATTAGAGGCTTAGGTTCCTTAGACTCATGCTCTCACTGATTTGGGCACTCTTTCTCACATGAAGGTCACCCCAAGCTTGTTCATTTGCTTGGCTTTCTTTTCTCACCTCACTCTAGTGTTTAGGGGATAAGACATTTCGCTCAATTTTCCTCAAGGAATGAATCCTACCATAGGCTTGACTATCAACCAAATCTTTACTTTATTAATGCAAACAATTTAGAATCAAGAGGTCTTTCACTTGGTTGTAACGTGGCCATGGGATTAATCGTTAGGTGGGGATAACAAGAAAAGGACATTTCAAAAGGTTACATAAACATCAAGCTTTGCAAACATGACCTTCTAAAATACCTTCTTGGGTTTTCAATTCACTTTCCACCTTTCTTTGCTTTCTTTTTCTTTTTATTTCTCACTTTTCTTTTTGTCATCCCCTTCTCTATTTATTTTTCTTTTTTTTTTCTTTTATTTGGAGAAGGGGAGATTTTTCAAATCAAGAGAATTATTTTTTTTTTCTGATTCTTTTCCCAAACATTTTTCAACTACCATTTTACCCTTTTTTAATACTTTAGAAGGTCCCTTATCAAACATCATTCAACAATATATTCCAAGGTACCAAGAAAAGCATTTTTTTTCTTTCAGGCTCAAAATTGGGCAACTATATGGTAGCATTTCATCATTCAAAGCTCAGAAGGCCAGAAAAATACCTATTGCCTCAATCATTTTCAAAAATGTTTTCAAAAATTTTTAAGTTTTGAAATGGTTTCAAGTCAAGTTCTAGAGAAAATCATCCAAGAGGAATACACTCTAACACAAAGAATGGGGTAAAATTTTGTGAGTACCCCTTTGTGGCTCAAAATCTCACATTTTAGTTCAGAATCAATGAAAATCACAAGTCCACAGAACCATATGCTAATTATCAACTATCCAAGATCATCTCAAACATTTTCATTTGCAGCCTTATCACAAGAATAAACAGAATTGGGTTCAACAATTCACTATCACAAATTATTGGGCACTTAGTTCTCACAATTGGATGCAAAATCTAAGCAGGGGCAATCTAATCATGTGATCATGCAAAACTATCATGCAACTATATGAATGCAACATCCAAAATGCAAATGCAAAATACCCCTACCCCAAGCTTAAAAATTTACATTGTCCCCAATGTAAACAATCAAGTCGGAGAGAGGAGAAAAAAATTATAAAATAAAACAAAAAAATTGGAACGACTTACCGAGGCGGTAGCGGGTGTTGGCTTTCATTCCAGTTGAAACTGCCTGAGAATTGGGTGCTTTTTTCTTGTCATCTTGCTCTTCCCTCCTTCCTCCTTTCCCTGAAATCACTTGGAAATTTTATTAGTAAAAGAAAACTCTTGATCTTCTCAAATTATTCAAGAGTTTAAAATCAAAAATCAAATCTAACTAAACAAAAAGGAAAAAAGGAAAAGGAAAAGAAAAATTGGGTTGCCTCCCAATAAGCGCTCCTTTAATGTCGCTATCTTGACTTATTGAAAAGCATCACCTGGATCCTCCTCCCGGATCAAATGGAAATTGGGATGGGGATTGTAGCAGTAAAATAACTTTATTCTCAATTCCACCCAGCCATTGGGTGGAAATTCCATTGACCTTTGCAATTATAAATTCACTTCCTCTCGGGTCAAATGGAATTAACAAGAGGAAGTGTGACATACAAGTGGAAAGGGCTAACTTACCATTATCCACACATGCATGCAAGCCAACATATTTATTTAATGCAGAAAATTCAGCAAGCATGGTGGAGGGAGTGCTTTCCAAATGCACCGCCTTCTCACTTGTTCCTCTCCAAGGATGTGTGAAAGGTAATTCCTCTTGTTGTTGTTCACTTACCACCACCACTTCATCTTCAATTTGATCCATTCCCATAACCAGATTTTTCTCAAATTCTGCTTCATGTGGCTCTATGGGAATCATACATGGTGGTGGAGGTGGCAAATAGGAGCAAAAGGTTTCCCAATCCTCCTCGGAGAAGTTGTATATTAGCCTTCCCGTCCTATAATCAACTTGTGCGGGAGTAACATGATCCATCAAATCCATGACGTCTCCCAAACACCAGTTGTCTTCCAAAACGCGACTGGAGGCTTCCTTATACGGTTTATAATAAAAAATTTCCATGAATTTCGTCCACCTGGCACTACCAAAGCTCAAAACAAAAAGATCAAATATATACAAAAAATAAAAATAATAAAAATGTCTAAATTAGTTGCCTCCTTTGTTACTAATGATATTGGCAAAACCAATCCCCGGCAACGGCGCCAAAAACTTGTTGAACGAATCTGGGCAAGTATACCCAGTCGTACAAGTAATACGGTGGTAAGACCGGTTTATCGTATCCACGAGGATTGGATGTCAACTACCAATTCACAAGCTCGGCAACTATCTAGACTAAACTATTAATCAAGAGAAAGTAAAACAAACAAAAGAAAAGAAATAAAATCTTTTTGTCTTTTTGGGGACTTTTGACAAACACTTGGCGTGCAGAAAGGATATGTTGGGACTAGACTTCACCAAACCTCTAACTCATGCACTATCAGGACTAGATACCTCCCATTCATGCTTCAGATATTAAAATCAACCCACTAAACTACTCAAACCCCGATTCCTCGGATGGCAAGAGCCTAAATCCACTAATAGACCCTAATTCCTTAGGTGGCCTAGATTAATGAATTTGCATTAAGATTAGGGATTACGTGATTACTAATAAACCTAGTTCCATTCCTAGATACAAGGCTTACTAGGTGATTAAATTCAGTTCCGGTTATGATACGAACGTCCCCATTGCATACCAAAACACAAATCAAGTCATGGGGGTGCTAGCCACAACAAGCATTAAGCACAGAAAAATAACCACTAATATGAAGGCATGAACATTGGCTAATCAGTCAAGATAAATACATAAACATAGGTTTGATTACATCTAATCCCAACACGAGGATTTAACTACTCATAAAACAAAGAAAACCAAACCAGAGAAATAGGAAGGAAGAGGGAGAGGAGAGGCTCCATGTGAGCTTTCCTTCTTCTTCAAAGCAACCCCTCTTGGCTCCCTTCTAGGGTTGAAACCCTAGCCCAGCTGCAGCCTCCAAATGCCTTCAAATGGACCCCAAAAAAACTCCCCGCTTCGTCTGCTGCGTTCTTATTTATAGGTCTCATTGCGCGTCACGGCCGTGATGGCCATCACGGCCCGGCCGTGACGCGTTCGGAGTGGGCGTCATTTCACTTTTTAACTCTCGCGAGGCGAGCCCTGGATTCGCGACGCGAAACTTGGATTTCTGGTAGGTCACGACCGTGATGTCTGCATCACGGCAGGCCGTGACAGCTCTCTCGACTTTTGCCTTTCGCTCCGCTTGATCACGGCCGTGATGGTCATCACGGCCAGGCCGTGATGGGCTCTGTTTGGCTCATATTCTTCACTTTTCAAGCTCTATTTCATCCAAGCTCCACCATGGCTGATTTTGATCATTTTTACATTGAATTCCTGCAAAACAACATCAAGAAACCGCTTCACCCGTTCCAAGGGAAAATCTAACTAAAATCAACTAAAGAATGCCTAATCTATATGAAAAATGCATGCAAATATGTACATGAAACATCATGTAAAATCACACTATCAAATCACCCCAAGCTTATTCAATTGCTTGTCCTCAAGCAATCACTAAGGCGGAAGAATAAACAGAACATTGATAGTGAACCAAGAACCCGAGCATATAATCCAAGCAATAGGCAATTCAAACAATTCAGTAAGAGACAATCAATTCAAGTCCAATTAGAGGCTTAGGTTCCTTAGACTCATGCTCTCACTGATTTGGGCACTCTTTCTCACATGAAGGTCACCCCAAGCTTGTTCATTTGCTTGGCTTTCTTTTCTCACCTCACTCTAGTGTTTAGGGGATAAGACATTTCGCTCAATTTTCCTCAAGGAATGAATCCTACCATAGGCTTGACTATCAACCAAATCTTTACTTTATTAATGCAAACAATTTAGAATCAAGAGGTCTTTCACTTGGTTGTAACGTGGCCATGGGATTAATCGTTAGGTGGGGATAACAAGAAAAGGACATTTCAAAAGGTTACATAAACATCAAGCTTTGCAAACATGACCTTCTAAAATACCTTCTTGGGTTTTCAATTCACTTTCCACCTTTCTTTGCTTTCTTTTTCTTTTTATTTCTCACTTTTCTTTTTGTCATCCCCTTCTCTATTTATTTTTCTTTTTTTTTCTTTTATTTGGAGAAGGGGAGATTTTTCAAATCAAGAGAATTATTTTTTTTTTCTGATTCTTTTCCCAAACATTTTTCAACTACCATTTTACCCTTTTTTAATACTTTAGAAGGTCCCTTATCAAACATCATTCAACAATATATTCCAAGGTACCAAGAAAAGCATTTTTTTCTTTCAGGCTCAAAATTGGGCAACTATATGGTAGCATTTCATCATTCAAAGCTCAGAAGGCCAGAAAAATACCTATTGCCTCAATCATTTTCAAAAATGTTTTCAAAAATTTTTAAGTTTTGAAATGGTTTCAAGTCAAGTTCTAGAGAAAATCATCCAAGAGGAATACACTCTAACACAAAGAATGGGGTAAAATTTTGTGAGTACCCCTTTGTGGCTCAAAATCTCACATTTTAGTTCAGAATCAATGAAAATCACAAGTCCACAGAACCATATGCTAATTATCAACTATCCAAGATCATCTCAAACATTTTCATTTGCAGCCTTATCACAAGAATAAACAGAATTGGGTTCAACAATTCACTATCACAAATTATTGGGCACTTAGTTCTCACAATTGGATGCAAAATCTAAGCAGGGGCAATCTAATCATGTGATCATGCAAAACTATCATGCAACTATATGAATGCAACATCCAAAATGCAAATGCAAAATACCCCTACCCCAAGCTTAAAAATTTACATTGTCCCCAATGTAAACAATCAAGTCGGAGAGAGGAGAAAAAAATTATAAAATAAAACAAAAAAATTGGAACGACTTACCGAGGCGGTAGCGGGTGTTGGCTTTCATTCCAGTCAGAAACCGCCTGAGAATTGGGTGCTTTTTTCTTGTCATCTTGCTCTTCCCTCCTTCCTCCTTTCCCTGAAATCACTTGGAAATTTTATTAGTAAAAGAAAACTCTTGATCTTCTCAAATTATTCAAGAGTTTAAAATCAAAAATCAAATCTAACTAAACAAAAAGGAAAAAAGGAAAAGGAAAAGAAAAATTGGGTTGCCTCCCAATAAGCGCTCCTTTAATGTCGCTAGCTTGACTTATTGAAAAGCATCACCTGGATCCTCCTCCCGGATCAAATGGAAATTGGGATGGGGATTGTAGCGATAAAATAACTTTATTCTCAATTCCACCCAGCCATTGGGTGGAAATTCCATTGACCTTTGCAATTATAAATTCACTTCCTCTCGGGTCAAGTGGAATTAACAAGAGGAAGTGTGACATACAAGTGGAAAGGGCTAACTTACCATTATCCACACATGCATGCAAGCCAACATATTTATTTAATGCAGAAAATTCAGCAAGCATGGTGGAGGGAGTGCTTTCCAAATGCACCGCCTTCTCACTTGTTCCTCTCCAAGGATGTGTGAAAGGTAATTCCTCTTGTTGTTGTTCACTTACCACCACCACTTCATCTTCAATTTGATCCATTCCCATAACCAGATTTTTCTCAAATTCTGCTTCATGTGGCTCTATGGGAATCATACATGGTGGTGGAGGTGGCAAATAGGAGCAAAAGGTTTCCCAATCCTCCTCGGAGAAGTTGTATATTAGCCTTCCCGTCCTATAATCAACTTGTGCGGGAGTAACATGATCCATCAAATCCATGACGTCTCCCAAACACCAGTTGTCTTCCAAAACGCGACTGGAGGCTTCCTCATCAGGTGGATAATAAAAAATTTCCATGAATTTCGTCCACCTGGCACTACCAAAGCTCAAAACAAAAAGATCAAATATATACAAAAAATAAAAATAATAAAAATGTCTAAATTAGTTGCCTCCTTTGTTACTAATGATATTGGCAAAACCAATCCCCGGCAACGGCGCCAAAAACTTGTTGAACGAATCTGGGCAAGTATACCCAGTCGTACAAGTAATACGGTGGTAAGACCGGTTTATCGTATCCACGAGGATTGGATGTCAACTACCAATTCACAAGCTCGGCAACTATCTAGACTAAACTATTAATCAAGAGAAAGTAAAACAAACAAAAGAAAAGAAATAAAATCTTTTTGTCTTTTTGGGGACTTTTGACAAACACTTGGCGTGCAGAAAGGATATGTTGGGACTAGACTTCACCAAACCTCTAACTCATGCACTATCAGGACTAGATACCTCCCATTCATGCTTCAGATATTAAAATCAACCCTCTAAACTACTCAAACCCCGATTCCTCGGATGGCAAGAGCCTAAATCCACTAATAGACCCTAATTCCTTAGGTGGCCTAGATTAATGAATTTGCATTAAGATTAGGGATTACGTGATTACTAATAAACCTAGTTCCATTCCTAGATACAAGGCTTACTAGGTGATTAAATTCAGTTCCGGTTATGATACGAACGTCCCCATTGCATACCAAAACACAAATCAAGTCATGGGGGTGCTAGCCACAACAAGCATTAAGCACAGAAAAATAACCACTAATATGAAGGCATGAACATTGGCTAATCAGTCAAGATAAATACATAAACATAGGTTTGATTACATCTAATCCCAACACAGGGATTTAACTACTCATAAAACAAAGAAAACCAAACCAGAGAAATAGGAAGGAAGAGGAGAGGAGAGGCTCCATGTGAGCTTTCCTTCTTCTTCAAAGCAACCCCTCTTGGCTCCCTTCTAGGGTTGAAACCCTAGCCCAGCTGCAGCCTCCAAATGCCTTCAAATGGACCCCAAAAAAACTCCCCAGTTCTGTCTGCTGCGTTCTTATTTATAGGTCTGTTGCGCGTCACGGCCGTGATGGCCATCACGGCCAGGCCGTGACGCGTTCTGGAGTGGGCGTCATTTCACTTTTTAACTCTCGCGAGGCGAGCCCTGGATTCGCGACGCGAAACTTGGATTTCTGGTAGGTCACGACCGTGATGTCTGTCACGGGCAGGCCGTGACAGTCTCTGACTTTTGCCTTCTGCTCTGCTTGATCACGGCCGTGATGGTCATCACGGCCAGGCCGTGATGGGCTCTGTTTGGCTCATATTCTTCACTTTTCAAGCTCTATTTCATCCAAGCTCCACCATGGCTGATTTTGATCATTTTTACATTGAATTCCTGCAAAACAACATCAAGAAACCGCTTCACCCGTTCCAAGGGAAAATCTAACTAAAATCAACTAAAGAATGCCTAATCTATATGAAAAATGCATGCAAATATGTACATGAAACATCATGTAAAATCACACTATCAAATCACCCCAAGCTTATTCAATTGCTTGTCCTCAAGCAATCACTAAGGCCAGAAGAATAAACAGAACATTGATAGTGAACCAAGAACCCGAGCATATAATCCAAGCAATAGGCAATTCAAACAATTCAGTAAGAGACAATCAATTCAAGTCCAATTAGAGGCTTAGGTTCCTTAGACTCATGCTCTCACTGATTTGGGCACTCTTTCTCACATGAAGGTCACCCCAAGCTTGTTCATTTGCTTGGCTTTCTTTTCTCACCTCACTCTAGTGTTTAGGGGATAAGACATTTCGCTCAATTTTCCTCAAGGAATGAATCCTACCATAGGCTTGACTATCAACCAAATCTTTACTTTATTAATGCAAACAATTTAGAATCAAGAGGTCTTTCACTTGGTTGTAACGTGGCCATGGGATTAATCGTTAGGTGGGGATAACAAGAAAAGGACATTTCAAAAGGTTACATAAACATCAAGCTTTGCAAACATGACCTTCTAAAATACCTTCTTGGGTTTTCAATTCACTTTCCACCTTTCTTTGCTTTCTTTTTCTTTTTATTTCTCACTTTTCTTTTTGTCATCCCCTTCTCTATTTATTTTTCTTTTTTTTTTCTTTTATTTGGAGAAGGGGAGATTTTTCAAATCAAGAGAATTATTTTTTTTTTCTGATTCTTTTCCCAAACATTTTTCAACTACCATTTTACCCTTTTTTAATACTTTAGAAGGTCCCTTATCAAACATCATTCAACAATATATTCCAAGGTACCAAGAAAAGCATTTTTTTCTTTCAGGCTCAAAATTGGGCAACTATATGGTAGCATTTCATCATTCAAAGCTCAGAAGGCCAGAAAAATACCTATTGCCTCAATCATTTTCAAAAATGTTTTCAAAAATTTTTAAGTTTTGAAATGGTTTCAAGTCAAGTTCTAGAGAAAATCATCCAAGAGGAATACACTCTAACACAAAGAATGGGGTAAAATTTTGTGAGTACCCCTTTGTGGCTCAAAATCTCACATTTTAGTTCAGAATCAATGAAAATCACAAGTCCACGGAACCATATGCTAATTATCAACTATCCAAGATCATCTCAAACATTTTCATTTGCAGCCTTATCACAAGAATAAACAGAATTGGGTTCAACAATTCACTATCACAAATTATTGGGCACTTAGTTCTCACAATTGGATGCAAAATCTAAGCGGGGGCAATCTAATCATGTGATCATGCAAAACTATCATGCAACTATATGAATGCAACATCCAAAATGCAAATGCAAAATACCCCTACCCCAAGCTTAAAAATTTACATTGTCCCCAATGTAAACAATCAAGTCGGAGAGAGGAGAAAAAAATTATAAAATAAAACAAAAAAATTGGAACGACTTACCGAGGCGGTAGCGGGTGTTGGCTTTCATTCCAAGAAACTGCACGAGAATTGGGTGCTTTTTTCTTGTCATCTTGCTCTTCCCTCCTTCCTCCTTTCCCTGAAATCACTTGGAAATTTTATTAGTAAAAGAAAACTCTTGATCTTCTCAAATTATTCAAGAGTTTAAAATCAAAAATCAAATCTAACTAAACAAAAAGGAAAAAAGGAAAAGGAAAAGAAAAATTGGGTTGCCTCCCAATAAGCGCTCCTTTAATGTCGCTTAGCTTGACTTATTGAAAAGCATCACCTGGATCCTCCTCCCGGATCAAATGGAAATTGGGATGGGGATTGTAGCGATAAAATAACTTTATTCTCAATTCCACCCAGCCATTGGGTGGAAATTCCATTGACCTTTGCAATTATAAATTCACTTCCTCTCGGGTCAAGTGGAATTAACAAGAGGAAGTGTGACATACAAGTGGAAAGGGCTAACTTACCATTATCCACACATGCATGCAAGCCAACATATTTATTTAATGCAGAAAATTCAGCAAGCATGGTGGAGGGAGTGCTTTCCAAATGCACCGCCTTCTCACTTGTTCCTCTCCAAGGATGTGTGAAAGGTAATTCCTCTTGTTGTTGTTCACTTACCACCACCACTTCATCTTCAATTTGATCCATTCCCATAACCAGATTTTTCTCAAATTCTGCTTCATGTGGCTCTATGGGAATCATACATGGTGGTGGAGGTGGCAAATAGGAGCAAAAGGTTTCCCAATCCTCCTCGGAGAAGTTGTATATTAGCCTTCCCGTCCTATAATCAACTTGTGCGGGAGTAACATGATCCATCAAATCCATGACGTCTCCCAAACACCAGTTGTCTTCCAAAACGCGACTGGAGGCTTCCTCATCAGGTGGATAATAAAAAATTTCCATGAATTTCGTCCACCTGGCACTACCAAAGCTCAAAACAAAAAGATCAAATATATACAAAAAATAAAAATAATAAAAATGTCTAAATTAGTTGCCTCCTTTGTTACTAATGATATTGGCAAAACCAATCCCCGGCAACGGCGCCAAAAACTTGTTGAACGAATCTGGGCCAGTATACCCAGTCGTACAAGTAATACGGTGGTAAGATCGGTTTATCGTATCCACGAGGATTGGATGTCAACTACCAATTCACAAGCTCGGCAACTATATAGACTAAACTATTAATCAAGAGAAAGTAAAACAAACAAAAGAAAAGAAATAAAATCTTTTTGTCTTTTTGGGGACTTTTGACAAACACTTGGCGTGCAGAAAGGATATGTTGGGACTAGACTTCACCAAACCTCTAACTCATGCACTATCAGGACTAGATACCTCCCATTCATGCTTCAGATATTAAAATCAACCCACTAAACTACTCAAACCCCGATTCCTCGGATGGCAAGAGCCTAAATCCACTAATAGACCCTAATTCCTTAGGTGGCCTAGATTAATGAATTTGCATTAAGATTAGGGATTACGTGATTACTAATAAACCTAGTTCCATTCCTAGATACAAGGCTTACTAGGTGATTAAATTCAGTTCCGGTTATGATACGAACGTCCCCATTGCATACCAAAACACAAATCAAGTCATGGGGGTGCTAGCCACAACAAGCATTAAGCACGAGAAAAATAACCACTAATATGAAGGCATGAACATTGGCTAATCAGTCAAGATAAATACATAAACATAGGTTTGATTACATCTAATCCCAACACGAGGATTTAACTACTCATAAAATAAAGAAAACCAAACCAGAGAAATAGGAAGGAAGAGGAGAGGAGAGGCTCCATGTGAGCTTTCCTTCTTCTTCAAAGCAACCCCTCTTGGCTCCCTTCTAGGGTTGAAACCCTAGCCCAGCTGCAGCCTCCAAATGCCTTCAAATGGACCCCAAAAAAACTCCCCGATTCTGTCTGCTGCGTTCTTATTTATAGAGTGCATTGCGCGTCACGGCCGTGATGGCCATCACGGCCAGGCCGTGACGCGTTCGGGAGTGGGCGTCATTTCACTTTTTTAACTCTCGCGAGGCGAGCCACGGATTCGCGACGCGAAACTTGGATTTCTGGTAGGTCACGACCGTGATGTATGCATCACGGGCAGGCCGTGACGATCTCGACTTTTGCCTTACGCTTCCGCTTGATCACGGCCGTGATGGTCATCACGGCCAGGCCGTGATGGGCTCTGTTTGGCTCATATTCTTCACTTTTCAAGCTCTATTTCATCCAAGCTCCACCATGGCTGATTTTGATCATTTTTACATTGAATTCCTGCAAAACAACATCAAGAAACCGCTTCACCCGTTCCAAGGGAAAATCTAACTAAAATCAACTAAAGAATGCCTAATCTATATGAAAAATGCATGCAAATATGTACATGAAACATCATGTAAAATCACACTATCAAATCACCCCAAGCTTATTCAATTGCTTGTCCTCAAGCAATCACTAAGGCGGAAGAATAAACAGAACATTGATAGTGAACCAAGAACCCGAGCATATAATCCAAGCAATAGGCAATTCAAACAATTCAGTAAGAGACAATCAATTCAAGTCCAATTAGAGGCTTAGGTTCCTTAGACTCATGCTCTCACTGATTTGGGCACTCTTTCTCACATGAAGGTCACCCCAAGCTTGTTCATTTGCTTGGCTTTCTTTTCTCACCTCACTCTAGTGTTTAGGGGATAAGACATTTCGCTCAATTTTCCTCAAGGAATGAATCCTACCATAGGCTTGACTATCAACCAAATCTTTACTTTATTAATGCAAACAATTTAGAATCAAGAGGTCTTTCACTTGGTTGTAACGTGGCCATGGGATTAATCGTTAGGTGGGGATAACAAGAAAAGGACATTTCAAAAGGTTACATAAACATCAAGCTTTGCAAACATGACCTTCTAAAATACCTTCTTGGGTTTTCAATTCACTTTCCACCTTTCTTTGCTTTCTTTTTCTTTTTATTTCTCACTTTTCTTTTTGTCATCCCCTTCTCTATTTATTTTTCTTTTTTTTTTCTTTTATTTGGAGAAGGGGAGATTTTTCAAATCAAGAGAATTATTTTTTTTTTCTGATTCTTTTCCCAAACATTTTTCACCATTTTACCCTTTTTTAATACTTTAGAAGGTCCCTTATCAAACATCATTCAACAATATATTCCAAGGTACCAAGAAAAGCATTTTTTTTCTTTCAGGCTCAAAATTGGGCAACTATATGGTAGCATTTCATCATTCAAAGCTCAGAAGGCCAGAAAAATACCTATTGCCTCAATCATTTTCAAAAATGTTTTCAAAAATTTTTAAGTTTTGAAATGGTTTCAAGTCAAGTTCTAGAGAAAATCATCCAAGAGGAATACACTCTAACACAAAGAATGGGGTAAAATTTTGTGAGTACCCCTTTGTGGCTCAAAATCTCACATTTTAGTTCAGAATCAATGAAAATCACAAGTCCACAGAACCATATGCTAATTATCAACTATCCAAGATCATCTCAAACATTTTCATTTGCAGCCTTATCACAAGAATAAACAGAATTGGGTTCAACAATTCACTATCACAAATTATTGGGCACTTAGTTCTCACAATTGGATGCAAAATCTAAGCAGGGGCAATCTAATCATGTGATCATGCAAAACTATCATGCAACTATATGAATTCAACATCCAAAATGCAAATGCAAAATACCCCTACCCCAAGCTTAAAAATTTACATTGTCCCCAATGTAAACAATCAAGTCGGAGAGAGGAGAAAAAAATTATAAAATAAAACAAAAAAATTGGAACGACTTACCGAGGCGGTAGCGGTGTTGGCTTTCATTCCAGTCGAACCCGCCCGAGAATTGGGTGCTTTTTCTTGTCATCTTGCTCTTCCCTCCTTCCTCCTTTCCCTGAAATCACTTGGAAATTTTATTAGTAAAAGAAAACTCTTGATCTTCTCAAATTATTCAAGAGTTTAAAATCAAAAATCAAATCTAACTAAACAAAAAGGAAAAAAGGAAAAGGAAAAGAAAAATTGGGTTGCCTCCCAATAAGCGCTCCTTTAATGTCGCTAGCTTGACTTATTGAAAAGCATCACCTGGATCCTCCTCCCGGATCAAATGGAAATTGGGATGGGGATTGTAGCGATAAAATAACTTTATTCTCAATTCCACCCAGCCATTGGGTGGAAATTCCATTGACCTTTGCAATTATAAATTCACTTCCTCTCGGGTCAAGTGGAATTAACAAGAGGAAGTGTGACATACAAGTGGAAAGGGCTAACTTACCATTATCCACACATGCATGCAAGCCAACATATTTATTTAATGCAAAAATTCAGCAAGCATGGTGGAGGGAGTGCTTTCCAAATGCACCGCCTTCTCACTTGTTCCTCTCCAAGGATGTGTGAAAGGTAATTCCTCTTGTTGTTGTTCACTTACCACCACCACTTCATCTTCAATTTGATCCATTCCCATAACCAGATTTTTCTCAAATTCTGCTTCATGTGGCTCTATGGGAATCATACATGGTGGTGGAGGTGGCAAATAGGAGCAAAAGGTTTCCCAATCCTCCTCGGAGAAGTTGTATATTAGCCTTCCCGTCCTATAATCAACTTGTGCGGGAGTAACATGATCCATCAAATCCATGACGTCTCCCAAACACCAGTTGTCTTCCAAAACGCGACTGGAGGCTTCCTCATCAGGTGGATAATAAAAAATTTCCATGAATTTCGTCCACCTGGCACTACCAAAGCTCAAAACAAAAAGATCAAATATATACAAAAAATAAAAATAATAAAAATGTCTAAATTAGTTGCCTCCTTTGTTACTAATGATATTGGTAAAACCAATCCCCGGCAACGGCGCCAAAAACTTGTTGAACGAATCTGGGCAAGTATACCCAGTCGTACAAGTAATACGGTGGTAAGACCGGTTTATCGTATCCACGAGGATTGGATGTCAACTACCAATTCACAAGCTCGGCAACTATCTAGACTAAACTATTAATCAAGAGAAAGTAAAACAAACAAAAGAAAAGAAATAAAATCTTTTTGTCTTTTTGGGGACTTTTGACAAACACTTGGCGTGCAGAAAGGATATGTTGGGACTAGACTTCACCAAACCTCTAACTCATGCACTATCAGGACTAGATACCTCCCATTCATGCTTCAGATATTAAAATCAACCCACTAAACTACTCAAACCCCGATTCCTCGGATGGCAAGAGCCTAAATCCACTAATAGACCCTAATTCCTTAGGTGGCCTAGATTAATGAATTTGCATTAAGATTAGGGATTACGTGATTACTAATAAACCTAGTTCCATTCCTAGATACAAGGCTTACTAGGTGATTAAATTCAGTTCCGGTTATGATACGAACGTCCCCATT
The DNA here is from genome assembly GCA_030762895.1 of Sophora flavescens. Taxonomy (NCBI): domain Eukaryota; kingdom Viridiplantae; phylum Streptophyta; class Magnoliopsida; order Fabales; family Fabaceae; genus Sophora; species Sophora flavescens. The sequence continues at coordinate 129,850,577 of CM061062.1, read as the reverse complement.
GCATACCAAAACACAAATCAAGTCATGGGGGTGCTAGCCACAACAAGCATTAAGCACAGAAAAATAACCACTAATATGAAGGCATGAACATTGGCTAATCAGTCAAGATAAATACATAAACATAGGTTTGATTACATCTAATCCCAACACAGGGATTTAACTACTCATAAAACAAAGAAAACCAAACCAGAGAAATAGGAAGGAAGAGGAGAGGAGAGGCTCCATGTGAGCTTTCCTTCTTCTTCAAAGCAACCCCTCTTGGCTCCCTTCTAGGGTTGAAACCCTAGCCCAGCTGCAGCCTCCAAATGCCTTCAAATGGACCCCAAAAAAACTCCCCAGTTCTGTCTGCTGCGTTCTTATTTATAGGTCTGTTGCGCGTCACGGCCGTGATGGCCATCACGGCCAGGCCGTGACGCGTTCTGGAGTGGGCGTCATTTCACTTTTTAACTCTCGCGAGGCGAGCCCTGGATTCGCGACGCGAAACTTGGATTTCTGGTAGGTCACGACCGTGATGTCTGTCACGGGCAGGCCGTGACAGTCTCTGACTTTTGCCTTCTGCTCTGCTTGATCACGGCCGTGATGGGCTCTGTTTGGCTCATATTCTTCACTTTTCAAGCTCTATTTCATCCAAGCTCCACCATGGCTGATTTTGATCATTTTTACATTGAATTCCTGCAAAACAACATCAAGAAACCGCTTCACCCGTTCCAAGGGAAAATCTAACTAAAATCAACTAAAGAATGCCTAATCTATATGAAAAATGCATGCAAATATGTACAGGAAACATCATGTAAAATCACACTATCACATACCTACACGATTTACACACAATCTCCTTCAACAAACCACACAACATAATTATCAATCAAACAATTAAAATCACCTATTCCTACTTGAAGGTTTCGGCCATGACTAGCTAAACTAGCTAGAGATCTCAAAGTCTAACAAACTCTTGAATCAATTATCCTTAAGTATAAGAGATACATAATAAATTATCACTTGACAAAGATTGGATCAAAAACTCCTCTAACTCAAATAGTTAGGGTTTCGGCCATCATGTGTTAAGTTGGCTAGACATGCTAAAATTTTTCTAAGCTTTTGGATTAAGGATCCTAGGCATTAAGGATACATGATTAAGGATTTAAAACACAACAAATGAAACAAAATCTTCTAATTCTACAAAGAGTGAGATTCGGCCAACACATAAAAATTTGGCTAGAGAATTTATTTGGATTCAACAGCATGGATTCAACATGAACACATACTAGAAACATAATATACAAGATTATTTGTGAAGGAAATGAACAAAATCTTCCTCCAACACCATCACCTAAGGTTCGGCCATATCAAAAAAAATGAGGAGGAAAACTTTGTTTACAACAATCTCTTCGATTATGAACATATGTATGATAATAGGAACTTAGAAATTGGTTATCATATTTTGAGGATTTTTCTATGATTTTCTAGAAAATTTCAAAGTTTCTAGATCTAGGAATTGAAAATGATGAACATGGATGAACAAGGCATTGAATCATGAAATTTCTTGAAGAACATACCCATGATTTAGTAAGGAGAACAAGGTTTACCTCTTGGAATTGAAATAAAAGCAAAATATCAGGTAGTTGCTTCTCAAATCAAGCTTATGTAACTTAAGAGTTTTAATGGAAAATGGCAAAATTGATGAATAAGATGAAGATGGCCTTTTATAGAAGTGAAGATGAGCTCTTGGAGAGCTTTGGGCCGCGGGGTTTGGGACCAAGGGGCAAGGAATTTTTTGTTTCCTAAGGATCAAAATGCAATTAAGTTATAAGGACCAGATTGCAAAATAGAAAAAGTCTAAGGACCTAAGTGCAATTTCCTTATAGTTGGTAATGATGATGTCATTTGCATCATAAATGCTTCACATGGGTGAGTCATCTGGGGTGACTCATTGGCATTATCCCTTAGCGGCTCCCGGAAATCTTGTATTCAGCTCCGTTGCTTACCCGATTAAGATATCACCCGGATAAAATATAATATATCACTTTTTAGTGAAATATTTCAAAATAACCAAGAACGTTGGAAATTAAATAAAGACCTTAAGTTTTTCATTCACAAATCAAAATTAGGTATTCTGAGTGTATAAATATATTGTCGGTGAAATTCTTAGACTGGGTTTCGCCTGACTTTTCAACCTAAATTTTTTTATCGTAACTCTCTAAGGTAAAGTAGAGTGTAAATAAGGTTTCAGTTTAATTAAAAACATTTTCTAAGTCTCGGATAAAAATATAAACGTATTTATATAGATTTCCGATATTAGAAAGCAGTGAAAAGTTGGGGTGTTACAGACTACCCCTCTAAAAAAAATTCGTTCTCGAAATTTCGTGACACGAAGTTATACAGGATTTCTCAAACCTAAGGTCTGACTCTCTCACAAGGAAGTATATAAAAGAATTTCATCAACTTGAAAGGAATACAGGAATATCCAGTAAGTAAAATGATTCATTAATAGGTTCGTGGTTGTAAAAATGCATGATCGATACACGTTTACAAACATGAATATAATAAAGTTCCTTCTTTCACAAGGTCTTAAATAAACAACGATTTAAAAGAATGACAGTCCGACAACATTCAGACTGGATCACTTCCACCCAAAAGTAAAAGTGACTGGATTAAGTTTCATTGAGAAACTTCTTTTATCAAGAAAATGTCTATCCCGAATAACAACAGGATAGTTCAGACATATAGAATTTCAAAATAACTGGTTGAGTAATTGAAGTCTTCAACGATCACATCATGTGACAAGGAAGAAATAAGCTAACTCAAATATTTCACACAATCTATCGAAATGAAAGAATGCGTTGAGTCTGAATCAAAAATATAGTTTGAAAAATTACCCGTTATATCATAACTATTTTGTACGAGATCCTCAGATTGTAAAACTTCAGCACCACTAATGATGTAGACTTTTCCCTTTTTTTCGTCGGCCTATCGGCTTTTGAATTGTTGGTAGCAAATTCAAACTCTGTTATAGGACACTCAGACCATGTGCCCAATCTGTCCACATTTAAAACATAGTGTACCCTTCAGCCTACAATCCTCAACAACATGATTTGTCTGTCCACACTTGCGGCATCGTTGAACTGAACCTTGATTCTGATTATTTCGATTTCCACTACTATACGCAAAAATAATGGGACGATAAGATTTTTGGTTCTGATTATTTCCTAGAGGTCAGAAATATGGCTCCCTCTGAGCTTGTCTTCCTTTCTGATTCCGAAACTGACTTCTGAATCAAGACGGTCTTCCGACATTACTCCGGTTATATTCCCCTTTCAGCATCTGCTCCACTTTTCGACTAAAGCTTGAAAATTCCGAATTTCAAGCGGTAGCACCGACTTCTTAATCTCAAAACGCAGTCCTCCTTCAAGACATTCACACTTCCAATCCTCGTTTGGGTTGTTCTGGAAAAAGCGGAAATACTTGGCAAGCGATTCAAATCTTGTCGCGTACTCCCCGGCCGTCGGATCTCTTTGTTGAAGTCGCAGAAACTCTTGTTCCTTCTCACCTCACGCACTTTGAGGAAAATACTTGTTCAAGAACATGTTTCGGAATACTTCCCAAGTAATCTCCTGATTCTCTGCTTCCAGCAACTGTTTGGTGCTTTTCCACCAATACTCAGCATCACCAACTAACAGAAAAGTAGTATAAGATACCTTCACTCCCTATGGACTGTGTGTTAGTCCAAAGATTTTCTATAGCTCCTGAATCCATAAGTCAGCTTTTACAGGATCCACGTCTCCATGAAATTGTGATGGCTCCCTACGTCTAAAAGCAGTTAGATTTTTGCCTTCAGCTTCCTGTTTAGCTCGAGCCTGCTCCTATTGGTTCTGAGTAGACATTGTAGTAGTTTGATTCGCAATAGCAGCTGCCACATGCTCCATAGCCTGAGCGGCATAGTCCACTTTATCATCATAATCCTCATTCATGTTACCACGGCCGCCAATCGGACCACCTCGTCGACCCCTTCGATCGCCTCTACGTCCTCGTCCACTCCACCTTCTAGTGCTAGTTCTATAACTGACCTATAAAACAGAATCAGTTAGACCGCAAGAAGTAATTCAATCAACTTATGAAAATGATGAACATGGATGAACAAGGCATCGAATCATGAAATCTTCATCTTCTTCATCAATTATGAACACATGTATGATAATAGGAACATAGAAATTGGTTTCATATTTTGAGGATTTTTCTATGATTTTCTAGAAAATTTCAAAGTTTCTAGATCTAGGAATTGAAAATGATGAACATGGATGAACAAGGCATCGAATCATGAAATCTCTTGAAGAACATACACATGATTGAGTATGGAGAACAAGGTTTACCTCTTGGAATTGAAATAAAAGCAAGATATCAAGTAGTTGTTTCACAAATCAAGCTTATGTAACTTAAGAGTTTTAATGGAAAATGGCAAAATTGATGAAGAAGATGAAGATGACCTTTTATAAAAGTGAAGATGAGCTCTTGGAGAGCTTTGGGCCGTGGGGGTAAGGGACCAAGGGGCAAGGAATTTTTTGTTTCCTAAGGATCAAAGTGCAATTAAGTTATAAGGACCAAATTGCAAAATAGAAAAAGTCTAAGGATCTAAGTGCAATTTCCTTATAGTTGGTAATGATGATGCCATGTGCATCATAAATGCTTCACATGGGTGAGTCATCTTGGGTGACTCATTGGCATTATCCCTTAGCGGCTCCCGAAAATCCCGTATTCAGCTCTGTTACTTACCCGATTAAGATATCACCCGGATAAAATATAATATATCACTTTTTAGTGAAATATTTCAAAATAACCAAAAACATTGGAAATTAAATAAAAACCTTAAGTTTTTCGTTCACGAGTCAAAATTAGGTATTCTGAGCAGTATAAATATATTGTCAGTGAAATTCTAAGACCGGGTTTCGACTGACTTTTCAACCTAAATTTTTTATCGTAACTCTCTGCGGTAAAGTAGAGTGTAAATAAGATTTCCATTTAATTAAAAACATTTTCTAAGTCTCGGATAAAAATATAAACGTATTTAAATAGATTTCCGATATTAGAAAACAGTGAAAAGTCGGGGTGTTACAATTTATGGTTGTATTTTGATACTTAATACTTCAGGTGTTAATTGTGTTTTAAAATCCCCTGATACGTTGGATTTGTTTGCGCATCTTATGCACTATAATATCTTTTGATTTTTGGCTGAATTGAAATTAATATACAATTAGGATATTAGGATATATAATTATTCATTCTACGTTATGAAATTTAATTTACGCTGTTTTTTCTTTGTAGGATATTTAACTGCTGAATAATGGTTATTCACAATATTTAATAGCCGAAATTTGGTTAAATGTGAGAGCGACGGTTGTACATTGATCATGTAGAATGTCTCAGAGAGTGACATGTGTAAAAAATGCAGGAATTTAAATTCATATAACATTTGCTTTTGTATATACTTCAAAAGCATAACTAGCATTAAAGCTGAATGTGGCTTTCAACTATTGAGGATTTCAAACAAACAAAAAATATTATTTTTTTTTTAGATTTGAGATGGAATCCAGGGTATCCTCATAATCGGAAATCGTATGACTAATCTCCTGAGGTTGTAGAGTATCAGTTGAGGGGCAATTCCTCTACTCACAAATACAGCTCTATTCATATCACCAGGATTCGAACCCTGAACATATGGTTAAAGGGATTAAGCTACTAACCACTCAGACTACACTTTGTGGGTAAAAAAATATTTTTTTTCGTGGTCTTTAGCATGATGTTAAATAAAAAATGATACAAAGTGCTTTCAAAAAGTTAATTAAACGAGAATAAATGACATATTCAACTAATCAATATAATTTATTGTTTGATTTTATACTCTTTTAATTATTCTAAAATAATGAGTTTTTACAAACAATTAAATTAATAATTAATTAAGATTTAAGTAATTTATTATATACTTATATCTGTAAGGTATGGCGCAATAGTTGAACAATCCCTTTAATGGTAGTATCTCGAACTCGCATAAAAACACCTCTAAAAAAGGTAACCTAAGGATGAGTATATATCATACTGAAAAAAATGTATAGTGAAAACCCATGAAAGTAAATTAGTTTATTACTAAAAATAGTATTGAAAACAAAACATATTTTTAAAGAGTACAAATGATAGGAACATATCAAATAACTAGTGAATGCATGCACGGGTAATATGTTAATTTTATATATTTCATAAAAAAAACAATATGTAATTATTGATTTCACATTGTTTAGCCTAAAAAGTTATTGGGAATTATATATAAAAAATTGTTAAGAAATTATTTTGTTTGATCCGTCGACCATATAGTGTAATTGATATTAATTTAATAATTCTAGCAAAAAAAATTTATTTTAATAATTATTAATAATATTATAATACAGATAATGACTCTTAAGTGTAAATAGTAAATACATATTGTCTATTACACAAGTTCGTATTAAAAAATATAAAATAATAAATGTATAAAGAAAATATAAATATATACCATGATATTTTTAAAAAAATATTATAATAAAAAATGTATACAAAAAAGTGATATTTTTCTCCTCATCTCCTATTCTCTCTTCTCTGTCCACTACCAAACACAACAAACCACATTTCTCTCTTTTCCCGCCAGCTTGGGCCACCTTTCACTAAACAAACACTATAACCTTACTCACCTCATCTTACTCTACAGTTTTATTCGATGCACTCCATGAGCGGATACCGTTGTTGACAGAGGAGTCATCATCACCAAAAGTAGCAATTATTTGCGTCAATATTAAAAATCTGTTTGCAATAAGAAGTAAAAAAAAGCAATGTTTTTAATAGTGTGATTTTGAATATAAAATAGATAACCTTACAAAGTGGTTTTATATAAATAAAAAAGCACCATTTCGAGGGGGAAAAAATGAAGGATCAATACTTTGATTAAATTGTTCATAAAAAAAAGTCTCTAATTAAATTTAAATAAAAGCACCACTCATATAAAAAGTTAGAACATGATCAAACAATATTGATAATGATTGTTCATTGATAATAAAGTTCATAATTTCATTTAAAACTTTGATTTATCTTCGCTTAAAGAGCATATATAATATTCAAAAATAGACATAAAATTCTTATTGTGATTTTTTTCAAAACAAAATAATAAATTAATACTAACCATTTCTTCTCTTACTACCTTAGTGTCATTATTTCATATTTCGGTTTGTTTATTATTATTATCATTAATTATTTCATTTAGACTATCATTATTTGCATTTAAAAACGAATCCCAAATTAATAATTAACATTGATTACTTGATTTATTTTGAGTATATTTCCGTATTATTAGTTTATATTATTCTTGTTTTTTTTTTCTTTATATATAACCTTTGTTTATACCGCTAGTATATTCTTTGTTTATACTGCTAATAATTCTTCACACATTCAAATATTTAAATAAATAGTTGTATAGTTAAAATTGGATTTAATATAATTCGAGTTATTTTGAAAAAATAGAAAAGTTATTGTGTTTTATTTTTTAATATAATTTGAATTATTACATAGCGAGTTATTTTCATTATAGATTTGTATTATTGTTTTTTGTTTTAATTTTTAATAATCTAGTCATACCATTATTGATGCTTCTTAATTAAAACACATGAAAATCAAAGAGTAAAACAAAAATTATAGAATTGAAAAATGAAAATTATAAACTTACTGTTGGAACCAAAGTGGTTTTGGATTTAATAATCTCTAAGTTTTGATGTTAAACAAAGGATTAAATTTGCTTGGCAAAATATTAGTTGAGATCTAATTAGTGATTTCAGTTATGCAGGAACGCTTTTATAAGTAAAATAAACTTGTAATAAGTTTCAATTGAAAAATACACGTCCACCCCGGTAGACGGGCTACTCAAGCACTGTGGTAAAGTTACCTTGTTGTTTAATTAAGTAGACTGACTTTCTTTAGTAGACGAGGCTATAAATACCTAAATAACTTGTTAGGTACAGCAAGTCCAAAGACTTGAAAATAAGCGCGTCTATCTTGCCACGTCAGCAGACGGGAGTAATTAGTTGAAGAAAATGAACTAAAACACAAAGTAATCTAGTAGACAAGCTCTAACCGCTACGTCACTAGAGGAAGATCTTTATAACTCATTAAGGAATAGCAAGTTTGAATACTTGATAGATAAAAGGATATGCCACATCATCAGACGAGCTAAGTAAAATATAGAATGGACTTGGACCCTCATATGAATGAGTAGACGGAGTTTCCTTTTAGACGAACTCCATCTTAGAATGAATTAAATGCAATCTGAATCTCTTATATTTATTTCAAATGATTGATATTTATTTCAAAAGAATATTTGTTCTTCACATTTGTTTTATCTGCTTCAATATTTCACCTTGTTGTAAAAAAAATATAGTACAATCAAGAAATACAAAAATCAGAATCGTACAATAAGATACTATAAAAAACGATCTGTACGATGACAACTTTATGACTAAAAAAGCTGAATTATACACAAAGAAGAAACGACAAGTACTCAAGCTGCAATACTCAGGGGAGTGAACCTCCAAATTCATGCTACCTTGATAACCAAGAATACTATGAAGCTATCAGTCACTACATATATCATGCATTAAATGCCATCTCTAAACAGGATTATTCAAAGTAACCGTTGAAGAATTATAAGAGAAGAAGAAGGTCACTATAAATTAAAGACTTCGGATACTGAAGATAGAACTCTTGCCTGCATAATCTTACTAGCTGAACTTTTTGCCATTTGATAATCATTTATTCCATTATTCTTTCAAGAGCAGGATTCTGTATTCATTAGGTTGAATATTGTTGTAATATTCAACTGATCTTAAACTGTCATATTCTCAACCATAGTGAGTTAAGAAGATCAAGTTTCAAATCTCCTTGTTAGAGTTAGAGCCTGAAGAGGCTTGGTAAAAAGGAAACTTGTAGCCTGGAGAGGTGTTGAATACTTGTTTGTAATCTATTTGGAGAAATAGTGGAAAAATCATTCAAGTCGAAGGGACTGGACGTAGCTCTTGGTTGGAAGAGAGTGAACCGGGATAAAATCTCTTGCGTGAATCTTCTATCCCTAAACTCTTCAGTTTTATTTGCTTATACTAACTGTGGGGTTTTGATATTGCTTTTGCTAAAGTCTTTTAAAAAGGATCTTTGTCTTTGTGTGTGCTTCTGTTTCATATCTCTTTGAGTGCAAAAATTGTTTTAAAGGTTGTTTTCAAAAATTATTAATAAACACAATTCAACCCCCTTCTTATGTCAACTTCACTTACCCTCTAAAACCCGAATACATCCTCAAGTTCAGAAATTCCACGAAGTTATCAATGGGATCTTCCATGAAAAAAAAAATGGTTAAAGGTCCACTAAATAGCTTTTCTAGTACAACATATTAGCAACTACTTGGAGATTGAAAACCCTTTGATGAAGTTAAGATTTCAATATCTAAGGAATTATTTGATGCAGATTTTTTAAAAAAATTATATGATTTATTTCTCATATTTTTCTCTTGTAAGTTAAATGTTTTTAGAAAATATACTACCATATCATATGAAATTTTTTCTTTTTTCTTAAAAATCCATTTGTTCTATTTCTTCTATTTTCCGTGTAAGCTAACCATTTGTAGAAAATATACTTCCCTATTTCATCTATTTGATCTATTTCTCCTCGTTTTCTGTGCAAGTTAACCATTTTTAAAAAATATAGTTATCTAACATGAAAAAATTTCTTCTTCCTAAAAATATCTTGATTTATTTATCCTCTTTTTCTCATGGAAGCTAATCATTTTTAGATAATATATTTATCCTTCGTACTATTTTGCACAAACAATTGGCAATCATTGAAGCCATGCGAAAGAAGTTTCGGAAGAAAAATGCGTTACACATCTTAACAAAGGAGGTAGAACCGAAGTTGTTTATGCCAGATTCAAAAATATAAGTTGTTTGTGGATTGATTCAAATATATTTATAGTAGTCTTGATGTCAAAACAAAAAAAAAATCTGAACTGATCAATTTGTGATATGATGCAATAAAATCAATTTGAATTAGAATCAATTTGAATCAATTGCTATTATGACTGGCACCATTTATGGTTGTATTTTGATACCTAATACTTTAGGTCTTAATTGTGTTTTAAAATCCCCCGATACGTGGGATTTGTTTGCGCATCTTGCGCACTGTAATATTGTTTGATTTTTGGCTGAATTGAAATTAATATACAATTAGGATATTAGGATATATAATTATTCATTCTACGTTATGAAATTTAATTTACGCTGTTTTTTCTTTGCAGTATATTTAATAGCTGAATAATGGTTATTCACAATATTTAATAGCCGAAATTTGGTTGAATGTGAGAGCGACGGTTGTACATTGATCATGTAGAATATCTCATAGAGTGACATCCGTAAAAAATGTAGGAATTTAAATTCATATAACATTTGCTTTTGTATAAATTATAGATATACTAAGAATCAAGTTGTTTAAGTTTGACTTTTATTTTTAAATCATATTCTTTATTTTATTTTGACAAATGCTAAATGTTGTCCTTTAAACATTGGTTAAGGAATAAGAAATATGAAGTTTGCATGAAAATTAGTATATTCAATATCTTGAAAATTCAAAAATTTCATTTTCACCAACATGTGGTTGGTTCAAGTGGTAAGGGACTTGGACACCTTAAACGAGTGGTCAGGGGTTTGAATCCTGACTCTTGTGTATGGAGAAAACATGGTTGGGTGGGGAGAATCCATCTTGTGTGCCCAACAGTTCCTCGACATATATTAGTCACTGCTAATGATGGTGGATACTTCGTACCTATAACATGATTACAAAAAAAAATCATTTTCTAATAAAATTATTTTAACTCTGAATTCTTTAACGAATATCCTTAGGATACTAAATAACAAGACTTCTTATTTTTTAATATTTTTTTTGATCAGATTTTATTTTTTAATGTGAATATGCAATGTTATATATATATATATATTAGTCAAAAAATGTTTATATCCTCATCCAAAACAACAACAAGAACAACCAAGCCTTATCTCACTAGGTGGGGTCGGCTACATGGATCATACGGTGCCATAATGTTCTATCATGAATCATGTTAATAGTTAAATCATTGGCCTCCAAATCTTTCTTAATAGTTTCTCCTATAGTTTCTCTTGGCCTACCTCTGCCTCTAGCTATTAGATTGCCCTCCACTTGGTCCACTCTCTTTACTACAGAATCTAAAGGTCTCCTCCATACATGCCCAAACCACCCAAGTCGAGATTCAACCATCTTTTCTACAATAGGTGCTACCCCAACTCTCTCTCCAATGCTATCATTCATAATCCTATCACGTCTAGTTTTTCCGCTCATCCAGCGCAACATTCTCATCTCTGCTACATTGATTTTACTCTCGTGTTGATTTTTTACCGCCCAACACTCCGTCCCATACAACATCGCCGGTCTAATAGTTGTACGGTAAAATTTTCCCTTTAGCTTAAGAGGTACCTTTTTATCACACAAAAAACCCGAAGCATTCCTCCATTTCGACCATCCTGATTGAATCCGATGGTTTACATCTCCCTCAATTTCTCCGTCATTTTGTATAATAGACCCAAGATATTTAAACCGTGTGACTTGTGGTATGTTGTGGTCTCCAACTTTCACCTCTGAGCTAGAGGTGTTTCGCCTTTTGCTAAACTTACATTCTATATACTCCGTCTTGCTTCTACTCAAGCGGAAGCCATGTGCTTCTAAAGCTTGTCTCCAACCTTCCATTTATATCATCTTTCGATCGACTCTCCAACTAGGACTATATCGTCTGCGAAAAGCATGCATCGCGGTGCTGGCTCTTGAATGTGCTCCGTAGGTACATCCAAGACCATGGTAAAAAGATAGGGGCTTAAAGCTGACCCCTGGTGCAGACCTACGATTATTGGGAAATCTTTTGTGGCTCCATCCTGCATTCTCACACTAGTCGTGACCTCCTCATACATATCCTTGATAGCTCGAATATCCTCATCCAAAACATTTAGTTATATTTAAAAAATTAAATTATACATTAAAAAAAGTATGACAAAATACGATTAATATTACAACCATAAAAATTTATGAAAGTTAATAAAAAATTATTAGCAGAGTAAATATGTCAAGATTTATTTAAAATATTTGTGAGTATGAATTTGGGTATGACGATTGTCACTCAGGCTTTGTGAGAAGAAATTGCTGTCTGCTCAATAAATCTATGAGTGCACGTATCTTGAAAGGAGAGTTTGAAAATGAAAGAACGACATAAGACAAGGAGACCTTATCCAAAGCAACCAGGGCCACGTGTTAGCTCAGGGAAAGGCACAGATGTATAGCCAATCAAAAATCATAAAATTTGAAAGAAAGGAAAAAAGTGAAAAACAGAAAACAAACAAAAGAGTCAGACTGTCAGAGTGCACACTGCACATCGTGCAAGCGATTATCTTCCAAAATTGTATTGAGCAAAGATATTTGGATATAATCTCGTTTTACATAATTGATAGATAATCGGATCTTTTAAATATATAGTTTGTGATTTGATTTCTGACTCTTGCATATGAAAGAATATCTATTTGGAAATATTAACTTCTTAAATGGATCTCAATACATCGAGGGATTAATCTCCGACTCCCTCCCGACCGGAAGATATCCGGATTCAAAAAAAAAAAAATTGAATACATGTAAAAAAAAGAAAAATATTTGGGCACATATTTTGGATATCTTGTATAGACATCTAGAGTTTACAAGTATCTTGAGAATGATAAAATATATGATGAGAGAGAATAAAATATAAATAAATAAAGAAAAATACCTTTATACGATATTGAATATCATTTTCATATCCAAATATCATTACTCATTTAGATTTTTAGAGGGAACACCGAACACCAGTTCTTAGACTTCTTGTCTTCTTTCACAATTCAAAACGTTTTAAACAAAATACCCACATCGAACTTTGTGATATAATTTGATTGGTTTAACCATCTTTTTTGGGGAAAAAAATATATCTCTTTCAGTTTCATTCTACTCTTTCTCATGCCAATTGCCAAGTAGCATAATGTTTTTTAGAGTAAAAAACTTAAAAGAAGAATGAATAATATATTAGAACTTGCAATATTGAAATGGCCACTCTCGGTACATGAAAGTGGAAACGAAAATCACCCCACGTTCATTGTGCTGGTTGCCATGGCAACATTGCTTTAGTATGAAATAAAAAGATTACTTAAATACTACGTCAATTTGGGCACACCAAAGTCATTTTTGGCTAATTCTTGTTGAATTAATTTGCAAGTAACAAAAGTTGCCAATTTTTCATTGGAGGCGTCTCATTCAATTAAGTACTTAAGGGATAACTTTTGAGTGCATGTTCCAAAAGTGAATCCAGATATAGAAAATTGATTTTGATATGTTTGTGTGTTATTGATTATAATTTATTTTGTCTCTGTAATCAATTCTAACTTGAAGCTAGAATTTGTAGCTTCTGCTTACAAACATGATTTTTAACACTAAATTGCATCAAGTTTTACATCAAAATTACTTTCAAAATAAAAACATCCAAACATAAATCACTTTATTTTAAACTCAATTCTATTAAAATCAATTCTACAAAATCAATTCATTCAAAATCACGTTTGTCAAACGCTCATTCAAACACATTCCGAGTCAAATCAATGAACTGGCTTGCAGCATTTTAGTATTGGTTTACATGTATGTAGACATTGACCCGAACTAACAAGATAGAGCTTGATAGGCATTTAAATAAGGGCGACTATGGGGTATTGCTTGGTCTAATATTTTCGTTATACCTGTAAAGATAAGTTACTTTAGGATTATCTGAGAAGGTACTTGTTGCATATCTAAAATTTTAGAGGGGTAAACATATATCAACTCAGAAGAATACTTCATAATTCATATGCATATAATCGAATTTGAAATTAGAATTCTACCTCAAATAAGCTTATTTAGCATGTACAAAGAAAAAACTTAGGATGAGTTTGGGTAAACAATTTAATTAAGAGCTTATCACATAAGACCTTATCGCATGAGAGCTTATGCCATAAGCGCTTAAAGAAAGAAAAAGAAAGAAAGGGGCATGAGAGGATTTGAATAGTGAAAAACACGGAGATGGTGTTTAGTGCATAAGCTCTTATGATAATTCCATAAGCTTCTCCCAGTAACTTATGAAAATAAGTCAAAAACTCCTTATGGGATGACATAAGTTATTTTTATAAGCTCTGCCAAACACACTGCATAAGAGCTTATGTCATCAGATAAGTCAAAAGGAGCTTAAATAAGCTCTTCCAAACGCCACCTTAGTCCGGTTTTATATAATTGAAAAATTACTTATTTTAAATTTATATTATTTTTAAAAGTTAACTTAAATCATTACTTATAATTTAAAGCACTAAATACAAAAGTTTAAAAAGTATATCACATTTTTTATTTATTACTATCTTTTCCCCTCATATTCCAATTTCCAACAACTGTTCTCACTAATATACTTCAATAATCATAGTGTTATCAATGTCATCACCAACGTCATTTGATTACTATTGTAATTAAAAAAATACTAACGAATGCTTTAAGGATACTCGTTAAACAATCAAGAAAAAAACGATTTATATGAGAAATTGGTGTATTTAATATTTGAAAAGATGAAATAATTAATTTTTCAATAAAAACTTGTTTTTCTTAATTCTTTAAAGAGTGTCTTAAATGCACTCTTAGCATGACCCATGATCGACGTGTTTTGCTCATGTCATTGACGATTTCCTTTACCATTCATTGATAATTGTTCCAATAACCTTTGACATCTATGTATTTTATTATTCCCATCATTCTTTTTTATGGTAATTTAAGGTTTCTACACACAGATTAAGAAATCATTAATTTATTTACATTTGTACCAAAATACATTTATTTATTGTATCATTAATTATTTACAAATTCTAACCACATTTGCTCCACATTCCACTAGCCATTTATGTACCTTGAAAAGAAGCATTTACAACATTAAATAAAAAGAGACATTTATAATTAGAGAAAATAAAATGCATTGATATGTGTCACTTTTGTTTTGGAACATGCAGCATTTATGGCTGATGTACTGGCCGAGGAGTAAAACTCGGCCGCCGAGATTGGATGCCCGATCCGATAAAGGCAGAAAGATAAGATCTTGATATTATCTCAAATAACCTTATTTGGTTAAAAGAGATAAATCCCACCAATTAAGGAGATCATATATCTCGAAGAAGATTTAAGAGATAAAAAGAGATAAATCCAAATCTCTAAAAGATATGAGGATCCTATTATAAAAGGAGGAAAACCCTAAGAGAAAGACTCACTTTTTCACTGACCTAGGTAAATCTCCTTTAAGTGTATTAGAGAAACTAGCTTGACCAAGAGACTATTGAAGAGTCCTTACTTCACTGGTATTCATCAAATACAAGATTAGGGGATTGAGATCAATGTATGACCAAGGGTTGAACCAAGAACTACGTCTGACTTTGATTCCCATTGGGATACGTAGGACCAGAATACAATATTCTGTCAAGCCATAATCTAAAACAATCCCCGTTGTTCACTCTTGGTTTGACGTTCTACGACGAGATTCCAACAAATCAGATCTCGACAGGAATATTTGGCGCCCACCGTGGGGCTGAGGCAAACTATCCCCGGCCGCACATTGAAGATGATAGAGTGAAACCAACAACAGATCAATTGGAACAAGACTCTTCTACAAATTTGATATTATCATCACGGAAGAAAGACAGGGAAGAAATGAGTTATCTTTTATTATTTAATCATGAATCACTACTGTTAAAATAATTATGAACTCATGCGGCGCATTGCCTATAATGATGATGGATGTGCCATACACCATTTAATTTCAACTTGCAATTACTATTCATTATTATTAGCATAAATTTATGAGAAAAGTATTCAGTCATGTTGGACTACTTCTTAATTAATTCATTATAAAGAATGAATAATATATTTCTCTCTATTTTCTAAATCAGGAAAGGGTGTAATATAAGCCCAGATGTTCGAAGAGTGTAAAATCTATGACTGGATACATCACAGGAAGTTGGGGAAGGTGAAGTTAAAGGAGCATGTCAATCTCCAATAACCTGAATAATACACCTCTCCTCATGAAGAAAAAGATAAGGATGAAACATCATATGGCGCAGGTCAACGTGCGTGGCCACAGAGTTTCACTGACTAATATTCTCTCTCTCTCTGAAGAGAGGAAGGCACTTAAGCTGCTTGAAAGGCAACACGAAGAGACCGATATGATAGTGTTGGTCATTGCAACCTCGATCCAACATCGGTAAACACCGATGAGCTCTCTGTTTCTCGGCCTCGACGCGGCGATGCCAGCCTATCCAAAAAAGTAGTGACATCTGAGATGGAGAGCAATAAATCAAACAACGGTGCCGTTCAAGAGAGAATTTATTGATGCGAGTTCAACTTGCTGTCAAATTAGCACTAGATCCTGTGTAGGAGGTCCCGCGTGGTGGTGTTGATTTAGCACTCATCGACCGTTTGACATATTCAATATCTCATAGGAACCAAGCATTGATCACTCATGTTCTTGAATCAACAAATCTGTGATTACGAGGTGCTTGAGGAAATGACTAAATCAGAGGCCACGAAATGTCATCAGATGATTTTGTTCTACTTCTTATGTTTTAGTGCACATAAGGTATTTATTTATCTATAGTGTATATGATTAAATCCAATTTCTCAATTCTGACGTAATTGTGATGACAAAATGGATGAGCCTAAAATTGAAGATGATGAATAAAATGGTAGCTTAATTTTCGGTCCAAGAGGTTTAGGCCCCTATTAAAATGGATTGATAAGTTGCCGAGATTGCATAAAAGTCCTTGATAATATAGTATTTTGAGCACAAAAGACTTGCTTGATGACTTGATCATACCATTAAAGATATAAATGTTGCTACACTTTGACCTGTTTACTCCAGTTTACATGATATATCACTATTTGTACTAGTCTATTTAAAAAAGGCTATTCGCTAGCATATAGAACGATAATTACACACTTACTGTGATATCATGAGACATGAGGCAAAAACTTGCACAATGAGAAATTTACTACAACTTTAAAGTCATACCCCTTGGCAATTTAAAAATATTTTGAATTTACAAGTAGAAGTATAGGCTATACACTTGTCAGGGGATTATAACCCGAGGCTTATAGTAGCTGTGGCAGCTACCCTGCTACATGGCACATACCCTAATAGATTTACTGATTTAAAAATCAAATACTGCTGAATATATCCTGGTTTATCTTGGATCCGCAGAGCATGATATGCAAAAATATATTTAATTTTTCCTTTTTTTTAAAAAAGGCAGAGCCTGGGATAATATTCTCAATTGACTATCTTAGTCTCCCTCGAGTCAACGAGTCCCACTTTGATGCATTGAGAAGCATGCGTTGCTCCCTTGAGAATAAGTATGACAAATTAATGTGGTTCGGTCTTGACGGTAACATGCCAAGTTGTGCACGAGGTAGCTACACATAGACCCATGGTTCACACTAATGTTTTCGGTGTCTACTTGTCGACGTCACTGTGCACAGCACGTCCCGGACCTAGAGTGACTCAGAACTCTACTTCGGCGAGGACAATGAAGTTTCACAGCCCTGAAGTATGGAGAACGATGATGGCAGAAACATAAGAATATATCTTCAAAACCTCGGCCACCACAGTTTGACCTTGGAGAACAGAAGAAGGTATCTTAGAGAGCTCGACCACAATAGCTTGGCCTCAAAAAACAGAAGAAGGTACCTCGGAGAGCTCGGTCAGTCGGTCACCACAGATTAACCTTAGAGAGCTCGACAATAGCAGCTCGACTTGGGTGAAATCGGTCATGATGGGTCGGCCTCATTGAAGGTTCGCCATTACAGACCCAACACCCTTCACCCGATCTTCGACTTCCATGGGCATCCTTTCTTTCATCACACCGTTGAGCTTGGACTCCTCCGCGAGGTCACTTACCAGGATCTACCACCATGGAGAGATCAACTCTATTGCTTGACAGTATCATATTGTCTCTATAAAGCCTTGCTAATCCGAGAGGCAAGAAATATCAATTTTTGAGAAGGAAAGCAATGCACTTCAAGGGAGGAGTGTTTCCCATTGCACTGCGCATGGCGCTGAGCTGATACCACCAAATGAGGTTTGTACATCTTCATGCACCCCTGTTGCATCCAAATCATGCCACCCATATTACAATCCAATTCTAGGATGATGGCATCGCCACGCTCTAAAAAGGTTGACTCGCTAAAATCGAAATGCCGAGCTGAAATGGTCGACCGAGCTAAAGTCGAGAAACCGGACATAAACAGGTAAAATTAAAGCCTAAAAAGGTTGACCGAGCTAAAATCGAAATGCCGGACCGAAATGATTGACAGAGCTAAAGTCGAAAAGTCGGACCTAAACAGGCAAAATTAAAGCCTAAAAAGGTTGACCGTGCTAAAATCGAAATGTCGGGCCGAAATGACCGACAGAGCTGAAGTCAAAAAGCCGGACCTAAACATGCAAAATTAAAGCCTAAAAAGGTTGACCGAGCTAAAATCGAAATACCGAGCCGAAATGGCCAACCGAGCTAAAGTCGAAAAGCGGACCTAAACAGGTAAGCCTAAAAAGGTTGACCGAGTTAAAATCGAAATGTCGGGCCGAAATGACCGACCGAACTGAAGTCGAGATGCCGAACCTAAATAGGTAAACAAATAGCCTAAAAAGGTTGACCAAGCTAAAATTGAAAAGCCCGACCGAAATGGCTGAACGAGCTAAAGTCGAAATGCCGGACCTAAAAAAATAAACAAATAACCTAAAAAGGTTGATCGAGATGAAATCGAAATACCGGGCCGAAATGGCCGACTGAGCTAAAGTCGAAAAGCCAGACCTCAAGAGGAAAACAATAACCTAAAAGGGTTAACTACGATAGGTTTAAAGGGCCGATCTCAAAAAGCTCACCAAGCCAAATTTAAACGTCAAGCATAAAAGGCGAGTAAAAACTTAGGAAAGTTAACAGAGTAAATCCAAATGCAGGGTTAAGTACCATAAGTTTTTTTTTTTTTTAAAAGGCCAGAGCTTAGGATAGTATTCTCGAAGCATAAAGTGTTTAGCATTCATAAAAGTACTGAAGGGCATTGCCCAAAGTACAAAATATATTTCCTAATTAATAGGGCCTTGATTGCCGAGGCATCGGAATACGGGCTGCACTGGCTAGGGCCTTGATTAGCCCTAATTATATAGTCGTAGAGTAGGCTTCGAAATTGATGTAATAAGGGGTAATGCAGCATGAGCTCGGTCATACTTTGTCGAGATTCCCACGCCTCTCAATTGCCCAATCAACCGAGCTTGCTCTTCGCACTTGTATAGAGTCTTCTCAAGCTCATCCTTAGTGCACAAAACTCGGGTTGCTTCAACCCTCATGCTATTCATCTTCTTCATATTATTAGAAAGCTCGTACCTCCAAAAATGGGTAATGACGGAGATTTAGAGAGCATAAGCAGCCGCGGCTCCCATGCTCGCGTCAGGGTCCTGTTCCAGTAAAAGCCGATCATTCGCTGGCATAAGAACATGAGAATCCACCAAAGGGTCCGGGTTAAAATCGTCTCACCGAGAAGAAAGGGTATGAGCTATAAAAATAATCAGTGTATTGTTTAAACTTTTATTAGCATTGATACAAAAAGTTGCAAATTCATCTAAGAATAGAAGGGTTCCAAGTCTAAAGTGGATCCTTGATGCTAGCCTGACCTCAATAAATCTGAACTCCGATTGAAGAAAGAAAAAGAGAACACATCATCTCAGTAGAAAAGGCAGAAGCTTGGAAAGCCGAGGTCGAGCAATGCTCCCTCACACTGAAAAGCTGAGGTCGAGCATTGCTCCCATGCACCAGAAAGCCGAGGTCGAGCATCCCTCCCTCGCACTAAAAAGCCAAGGTCAAGCAATGCTCCCTCGCACTGAAAAGTCGAGGTCGAGTATTGCTCCCTCATACTGAAAAATCAAGTCAAGGTCGAACAATGCTCCCTCTCAAGCACTGAAAAGCCGAGGCCGAGCACAACACCTTTGCACCAAGATAATGTCCGCAATAGATCATGCATGCTAGAGACCCAAGATTTAAAGAAAACCTTGGTAGTGTTCGGCCAAATAAGCTGGATTCCCAAGTAAGACTTGACTCCGCACAAAACTCCGAGCAGTGCTCGGCCAAGAAGCCGAAACCCAAGAAAGACTCGGTTCTGCAAAAAACAAATTTCCGAGTAATGCTCCCGCGAATCACAATCCAAAGTCCTCGGCACCAAAAAGCGTTTTAAGATATGCGGGTTGACATTTAAGTTCTTTCGCTTATTTTAAGCTCAGAGCTTGGGGGCTTATTGGGATAAAGGAAGGATATTTTCTTATCCTACACCAAGCTTGAAAATTACAGAGGAAGGATATATCTGAAATAGACAACTATAAACACGAGAATGGGGGGTTCAATTGTGTTTATCAGAATTTAAACAAAGTTGAAATCTTTTCGCATACAGAAGCTAGGTTCAGACGAGTGAAAGATACAGGACAGACGGGTGACCCGTATGATGAAATTTTAAGAGTGACTTTGGCAAACACACCACTTGATAAACGTATAAGAAAACTAAAGTAACTAAAGAGGTTATAAGGAAAGAGAGATTGACACAGTTATTTATCCTAGTTCACTCTTCAAAGCAAAAGGCTGCGTCAAGTCCTTGGCAGCACCAAGATTTATCCACTATAACTGATCAGGTTACAGACTCCAAGTATTGTTTGCACACCTAGCCTCTTCAGGCTCCAAGACAAGTATTCTTTGCACACCTAGCCTCTTCAGGCTCAAAACAAGTATTCTTTGCACACTTAGCCTCTTCAGGTCTGTTTGAGAGATTTGGTTTGTAATAAATACAACTTCAGATAGACAGATCTTTCACTAACACTCAGAGTGGTATAAATGTAAAGCTTAGGAAATTCTGCATAATTACTTCAACTGATTGAAGAATACAAAATGAAAGAATGAAGATATTAATGCGCAGAGTAATGGCTCTTTAATGCTATGTGTATTCTCTATGTATTCTATATACTTCATCTTCAATGACTTCTGTATTTATAGTCTTCAAGCATTTATGATCCGTTAGAGACATTCCCTCAGATGTTGGCTTCAAGCAAAACTTCATTAAATGCAATAGAGTTGTTCTGGGCAGCCATTAATGCAATAGGAACGTTGGTTGTACTCTAACATGAAGGATCATGGCTTTATGCATCGTGATACAGTCATATCAGAGTTGCACAGAGAGATTTTTGTACTTTGCTGAGTACAATTCCCTTTTCGTGTAAGGACCAGAGGTATAAGGGAATAAAGCATGTTGGAAGCATTCTTTAACTGGTCTTAGGTTCTGATAACCGATGTTGCTTGAGAGAGTAACTTCTGACTTTTCTTGATTCTGATTCTTGAAATAAGATTCTGATAATTCTTATAGAATTCGCGTTCATAAAGGACTTAGCAAGTCCAAAGACTTGTGTGGACGAGCGCTTGTCACCTTAGTGGATGAGCGCTTCTGTCACTTTAGTGGACGAGCGTTTCTGTTACTTTAGTAGACGAGCGTTTCTGTCACTTTAGTGGACGAGCGCTTCTTACAGTTTTAATCTGCACACTAGAAAGACAGGTTAGCAACCAATATGAAGATTAATTAAATCATTAACCAATGTTTAGTTCTCATCAAAACTTAGAGAAATGCACATCAGACATTTTTAGAGACTTAACAATCTCCCCCTTTTTGATGATGACAAACATTGAGATGATTTAATGAACCTCATAAAATATCAACAAAGAATATAAAATATATTAGACAGGTTGGAATTTTCTTAAGCGGACAGGTCATGCAGATGCTTGATCAGACATTAAGATTAATTATATAATCCGTTTAACTTAGTCACACATAAGTTTGACTTGTTTTACTTTGAAATTATTATCAGAGCAATCTTACTTAAGATTTATCTGAGCAATTACAACAACTATCAGAGCATACTCATGTCCATGTATTATTTAAGATCATATCATATTCATTCTCTCATTCTCCTATATCACATTTCTATCACATTTCTCACATTCTCCCCCCTTTTGTCAACATAAAAAAGGAATAAACTATGAAAGCATTAAAGAAATAAAGGAGAAATTTTCTTTATTCAACATGAACGTTTACAAGTACAAGGTAGTCTATATACCTAAAAACTACCTAGATTGACTAATTAAAAAAATAAAGCAGCAACTCTTTGCTCTAAGAGCAGCCTAGCTCACCTTTCTTCATCTAGCTGTCTTCTTAAGTCTTCTACTTGTCCTTGAAGCATATGAAAGTCTTGTAAGGCCATTGTTTGAGAAGAGACAGACAGAGAAGAGTGCTAGGGTAAGGCTAAAACTGGGGGTACCGTAGGTAGAAATAGGGGAGAGGTGATGGAAGGGAAGAAAAGTTCATGGAGAGTTTGAAGGGCATAGAAAGGAAGAAAGACGAATTTGAAGATAAGACTGATTCTGACACAGTCAGTATCAGGTGAAGGAAACACATAGGAAAGTCTCTCGGACAGAGACAGTCTGATGATTGTTATTTGAATAGGTGGGGGAAGAGGTGTTTGAGCTAAAACAGAGGGAGGGATAGGTAATAAAGAATCAATATGGCAGAAAAAAGAATTAGATCATTTGACTAACATAAAGAAATACCTAGACCTATGTGGTAGCATTACAATAGAAGCAGGATAGTGAGTTCCAGCTAATGTTCTAATAAAGATAATAATAGGTGGGTAGAAGAAAAGTTCTCTACAGGGGTTAAGAATATGAGGTGGAGGAGAAGGGATGAGAGAGACATGTGAGATACTTGCAAGTAAAAGAGATTGCAGATCAGACACAAAGAGTCTCGATGATATGCCAGTTTGTTCTTTGGGAGAAGAATCCCTGTGAACAACTGTGTACTGACAGTCATCAGGTACAATAGTGAAATAAGATTTTTGAGTTTGAAAGGAAGAGACATGTGAAGAAATAGGAGATGCAACAGAAAGAAGTTGAACCAAAAGGGCAGATGGAGAAGAGATAGATGGGTTGATGATACCTTGATGAGAAGGGGAAGCGAATGAAGGAGATGTCTTCTCTTCAGATACCTTCAACTTCTTATGAGAAGGAGACACTTGGTCATCCTTGGGTACAACTGTCTGAGCTCCTCCAAACAGGTCTTCTGCAGTGTTAGCTTTTGTAGGTACTAGGTAACCAAATCTTCTCTTTTTAGGAATAGTTCCCAAAATGAAAGTCTTCTTTGGTTCGTCCAGGACTTGATCTTTCTGCTCCCCCCGAGCAGATGCTTCCTCTTTGCTAGGCTCAGACTCAACTTGTCTGACCTTGGCAAAGGTCTTCACCAGCTTCCTTTTCTTGCTGGGATGAGCAGGAACATCCACTAATTCCTCAGCTTCACTAGTCTTCCTCTTAGGAGAGGGTTTCCTCAGCCTGAACCTCAAGGGCTCAACTGTTTCAGCAGAATCTTCAGATACTGAGGGTTGCAGCTCTGTAATTTGGTCTCGTCTGGCCACCTTTCCAGACAGTTTGAGCAATCTTTCAGAAATGGGAACTTCTGATTCGTCAGTGGAAACCACTGGTTCTTCCTCCTTCTGCTCAACAGCAGGCTTCTTCTTCTTCTTCTTCTTCTTCTTCTTCTTCTTCTTGTCTTCCTCCTCATCAGCAAGAGGGATTCCCTCGATGTCCATCATAGACAGTATCTTCCTGTCTATGGGCAGTGAGATGTCCACAAAGTGAACATCACTAGGAACAAACAACTTGTTCCTAAATACCCTTGTCAGCAACATCCCATAAAGATAGGTCTGCATGTTGGTTCTCTTGATCAGAGTTTCAAGGTACATGTAGATAAGGTCGTTGATGTCAACCTTGATTTTGTGGATCAAGTGGTATAGAGAAGATCTGTCCATCTTGGTCACACTGTCTCGTGAGCCTTTCCTTGGCATCATGAATTCCAACAGCAATTTGTGCAGGAATCTGCACTTGACCACCATGTTGACAGGCTTAGGGTTTACTGGTTTGGGAACACCATAGATGGCAATGTTGACATTGTCAGCTCCCGCTTTATCTTCCCAGTTGGGTGTGAAGCCAGCTCTGATTCCCGGACATTTTGTGACAAGCTCCAGAGAGCTAATGGGGAAGAGAAGGGTTATATCCCCCATTTCAGCCTTAAAGCTTTTGATTCCGTTGAGTCTATTGGTGACAACCACATCATTTCTCCACAACGTTTGAACGAGCTTAAGGTGAACAAGCTCCTTGATGTCGAAGAAAGGAGTCCACTTGGAGTACTCCAACTCTTCAGTGGCATCCATTCCTAGTTTCTTCATCTGTTGAAGATCAACAGTCTTTCCCGGAATGATCTTTTCTATCTCAGTAACCTTGAGATTGTATTTCTCAGCTATTTCTTTTGTAGAGAGACGCTTGGATGATGCCATCTTTTTGAGAGAAAACGATTCTAGGGTTTCGAAAGAGAAGAGGGTTTGAAAGATGAGAAGACAAAGAGATTTTGGAATTTGAAGTGTAAAGGTTCAACCTTTCTAATCTATTGTCTTTTATAGTCATAAAGGTAGGAGAGAGAGAAAAAAAAGACATTTTTAATTCAAAAAAAGGCACGATTTGTATGGGGACCTGCAACGCCCACTTAAGACATAGTGAAAACATATTTTCGAGATATGTAAACCACCGTCCACACGATTAGCTTCAGAAAAGGGAATGGCATTAATTAAATAATAACCATTTCAACAAAACTGATGAGTTCTAGCATAGTGACTCAGCAGAGTCAAACAGGTAAGCATAGACAGGTGATAAAGCACAGACATGTTAACATTCAGACATGTCATTCAACAATGCAATGCATGTTTAGATTATCTCTAATAAATAAAAACCTTTCTTCTGCGAGGGGTTTAGTGAAAATATCAACCCATTGATTTTCAGTTTTAACAAACTAATATCAAAGATGCCTTTCTGAACATAATCCCTAATAAAATGATGTTTGATTTCAATATGCTTAGCCTGAGAATACCGAATTGGATTTTTAGTTAAGCATATAGCACTGGAATTATCACACCAATCGGATATGTTATGTTCATAAATAGAGTAATCCTCAAGTTGATGTTTTACTCATAAGAGTTGAGAGTAGCAACTAGAAGCAGAGATGTATTCTGCTTCAGCTGTAGACAGGGCAATGGTTGTCTGACTCTTGCCTGACCATGAGACTAAGCTTGATCCAATGAAGTGGCATCCTCCACTGGTGCTTTTTCTTTCTATTCTGTCTCCAGCAAAATCAGCATCACAATATCCCACTAATCTGTATTCTTTTGATCTTAAATACAGCAAACCAAGATTAGTAGTTCAAAGCAAATATCTAAATATTCTTTTAACAGCCTTAAGATGAGATTCTCTAGGATCAGATTGGAATTTAGCACACATACAGACACTAAATTGAATGTCAGGTCTGCTTGAAGTTAAGTATAGTAGAGAGCCAATCATACCTCTCTAGACAGTTTGATCTACCTTTTTACCTTCATCATCTTTGCTTAGTTTTGCATTAGGTTGCATAGGAGTTTTCATGAGCTTTGTATTTTCCATTTTGTATTTCTTGAGTATCTCCTTGGTATATTTTTGTTAATGAATGTAAATTTCATCACTTGTCTGCTTGATTTGTAATCCAAGGAAGAACTTCAATTCTCCCATCATGCTCATCTCAAATTCAACTTGCATTAGATTTGAAAATTCCTTGCACAGCTTTTCATTAGTTGCTCCAAAAATAATATCATCAACATATATTTAAACTATAATAAAGTTCTTTTTAGAGCATTTCTTGAATAGAGTAGTGTCTACTTGTCCTCTAGTAAAACCATTATGCATGAGAAAAGAACTGAGTCTATCATACCATGCTCTAGGCGCTTGTTTTAAACCATATAATGCCTTTTTAAGTTTGAAAACGTGATCTGGTTTATCAGAATCCTCAAAACCAGTGGGTTGTTTAACATACACTTCTTCTTCAATTATACCATTTAGAAAAGCACTTTTTACATCCATTTGAAACAGCGTAATTTGGTGTTGTGCAGCATATGACATTAAAATGTGTATGGCTTCTATTCTAGCTATAGGTGCAAAGGTTTCAGTATAATCAATACCTTCTTGTTGGTTATAGCCTTGAGCTACTAACCTTGCCTTATTTCTGACAACTTTACCATCTTCATCCAATTTGTTTCTGAAGACCCATCTTGTTCCAATAACCGAATTGTTTTTAGGCTTAGAGACAAGAGTCCATACATCATTTCTGGTGAACTGGTTAAGTTCTTCTTGCATAGCAAGAATCCAGCTTTCATCCTTAAGAGCTTCTTCAATGCATTTAGGCTCCAAATCTGAAATAAAGACCACATTGCTTGATTCTCTTAATGTGGATCTGGTTCTTACTCCTTCAGAAGGATTTCCAATAATAAGATCCTTAGGATGATGAGTGTTGAACTTCCAATCCCTTTTGAGATCATCATGAAGATCTTGCCTTGTCTATTGACTCGTCTGCTGACTTGTCTGCTCCACTTGTCTGTCAGCCTCAAGCACAGGTTCTGTTTTGGTTAGATCGGGTTGTTGACTTTTTGGCTTGTTTATATCAAGACCCGCAAGATCATCTTCTAGATCTGATAGTTCTTTATCAGTCTTTAATCCATCATTGAATTTAACATGAACATATTCTTTAATAATACAAGTTCTTGAATTGTAAACTCTAAAAGTCTTAGACATTTCAGAATATCCTACGAAAATACCTTTATCTACCTTATAATCAAACTTTCCAAGATTATCTCTGGTGTCCAGAATAAAACAGTCACATCCAAAAGCATGAAAATAAGATATGTTGGGGCTTTTTCCTTTCCACAATTCATCAGGAGTCCTTTTCAGAAAAGGCCTAATAAGTGTTCAGTTTTGTACATAACAAGAAGTGTTTACAGCTTCTGGCCAGAAGTACTTAGGGAGATTATTTTCATTGAGCATAGATCTAGACATCTTTTCCAGAGATCTGTTCTTTCTCTCAACCACTCCATTTTGCTGTGGAGTTCTAGGTACATAGAAATTGTGAGAGATTCCATTCTCCTCACAGAACTGTCTAAACTGCTCATTTTCAAATTCTCCCCCATGATCACTTCTAAGGGTAGAAATACAGAAACCCTGCTCATTTTGTACTCTTTTGCAGAATACTGAGAAAGCCTTAAAAGACTCATCCTTGTGTGTTAGGAAGAGTACCCATGTGTATCTAGAATAGTCATCAACTATGACAAATCCATATTTTCTTCCAGCCAGGCTGGCAACACTAACAGGTCCATGTGTAACAACCGAATAGCTCTAGAGGTTGACACTTAGTTTTTAGATTTGAAACTTGATTTTATCTGTTTACCTCTCTGACATGCATCACACAAGACATCTTTCTTAAAGCTAATATCAGGCAATCCTCTCACAAGATTATTCTTTTTTAATTAAGAAATTAGTTTCATACTAGCATGTCCTAGTTTCTTATGCCATAACCATCTCTCATCCTCTTTAGACATCAGACATGTTACACTTTGATCTGAGAGATCAGACAGTTCAATCTTATAAAGATTTTATTGCCTTTTAGCTGAAAAGAGGGTTTTGCCACAACAGTCTTTAACTATGCATACATCCTTGGTAAAGGAAACATCAAAACCACTATCACATAAATGACTTATGCTTAGCAAATTGTGTCTTAATCCTTTAACCATAAGAACATTAGATATAAAGGGAAGAGGGGGTTTACCACCAATAGTACCAATTCCTATAACTTTCCCTTTCTGATTCCCTCCGAAGGCAACGTGTCCTCCTTTCTTAAGTTGGAGGTCTAGGAACATAGACCTTTCTCCTATCATATGGCGCGAGCAACCACTGTCCAGGTACCGGCAGTGGTGTTTTCTTTGTCCTGTTGAGGACATCTGCAACAAAAATTATTTGATCTTTAGGTACCCATATTTTTCTGGGTCCATTTCTGTTAGTTCTAGGAGTCTGTGAAGACTTCATTCTCTTCTTATGGATACACTTACACATAACATGTCCAGTTTTTCCACAGAAGTTACAGACAGGTGTAGACTTGGTTACAGTTGACTTAACGGATACTGTAGAAGCTTTAGTTGATACTTTATGACGTGTCTGATGGACATATCCAATACCTTCTTTGTTAAGAGAGTGCCTCTGACAGCCAAGTAGCTTAGTCAGATTATCTCTACCATTAACAAATTTGGCAAGATCAGAAGTGAGCTCTTCCACTTTCTATTGAAGTTTTTCAACTTATTCAGATGGTGATGTTTCACTCGAGATCTTAGCTTCATTAGACTTTTTAGTCTTCAGCTCACTATTCTCTTTATCCAGCTTCTCACACTCTTGAGATTTATGTTTATGCTCACTGGTGAGCTTTACATACTCTCTCTTGAGGGATTTAAAGGCCTTAGATAAGCAGTTGGATTCCTCCAGCAACTCCTCATAGGCATCAAGTAATTCCTCATAGTCAAGATGTACCTCATCGTCTGAGTCTGAGTCAGTGTTGGCCATCAAACAGAGATTTGCTTCTTCCTCTGTTTCTTCATCAGAAGATGTTGACTCCAGATCCTCCCAAGTAGCCATCATTCCTTTCTTCTTCTTCTTGAAGAATTTCTTAAAAGGGGCCTTCTTGAGTTGAGGACATTCAGCCTTGATGTGACCAGGCTTCTTGCACTCATAGCAGATAATTGTACTTTTGTCTGTTGAAGTGGATTCTTTGAAGTTCTTGTCCTTGTTGAACCTTCTGAATGACTTATCCCTCTTGAACTTCTTTTTCTGTAGGAGAAGCTTTATCTTCCTAGTCAGGAGAGAAATTCTTCATCACTCTCAGAATCCTCGTGTTCAGACAGGTCAGCATCACTAGATGACTCGTCTGCCTTTAGAGCCTTGGAAACTTTTCCTGACTTTTGATCATCTTTTAGAGCAATTGACTTGCCCTTCTTTGGCGCAACTTCATCTCCAAGTTCTTGCTCATGAACAGTGAGTGTTCCAAGAAGTTCATCCATAGTCAAGGTTGTGAGATCCTTGGCTTGAGAAATAACAGTGACCAAAGGTCTCCACTATTTAGGTAGATTTCTCATAATCTTTCCAACCTTCTCAGTATTGGTATAGACTTTGCCAAACGATTTTAAACTGTTGACTATAGTTTGAAATCTTCCTATCATTTGAGCAACAGATTCTCCTTCCTCCATGACAAACATTTCATACTTTCTGACAAGTATGACAATCTTTGACTCTTTGACTTTGGCTGTTCCTTCATGTGTGATAGCTAAAGTGTCCCATATTTCTTTGGCAGAGTCACAAGCACATACTTTCTCAAACTCCTCAGGACTGAGAGCACAAATGATGTTATATCTAGCTTTGTGGTTCAACTCCCATTTTGTCTTTTTTGCAAGAGTCCACTGAGCTTTTGGTTTGTCAGTGTTATCATCATTCTTGGGAATGAATGGACCATCTGTAATGACATCCCAAAGATCAGAGTTTGTAGATAGAATGAACCATTGAAATCTATCTTTCCAATAGTTGTAGTTTTCTCCATTGAAGTAAGGAGGTCTGGTTAGGGAAGCTCCTTCAGTCCGGTGACTTCCACTTGAACTAGCTTCAGCAGTCATGTCTATTCTTCAGGACCTTTTACCTCTACACTGCTAGATGCTCAACCCAGAGGCTAAGCTCTAATACCAACTGAAATAGACAACTATAAACACGAGAAAGAGCGGTTGAATTGTGTTTATCAGAATTTAAACAAAGTTGAAATCTTTTCGCATACAAAAGCTGGGTTTAGACGAGTGAAAGATATAGGACAGACGGATGACCTGTACAATGAAATTTTAACAGTGACTTTGGCAAACACACCACTTGATAAACATATAAGAAAACTAAAGAGGTTACAAGGAAAGAGAGATTGACACAATTATTTATCCTGGTTCACTCTTCAAAGTAAAGAGCTATGTCCAGTCCGTGGCAGCACCAAGATTTATCCACTATAATTGATCAGGTTACAGACTCTAAGTATTGTTTGCACACCTAGCCTCTTCAGGCTCCAAGACAAGTATTCTTTGCACACCTAGCATCTTCAGGCTCAAGACAAGTATTCTTTGCACACTTAGCCTCTTCAGGCTCACTCGGGTTTGTTTGAGAGATTTGGTTTGTAATAAATACAACTTCAGACAGATAGATCTTTCACTAACACTCAGAGAGTGGTTTAAATGTAAAGCTTAGGAAAGTCTGCGTAATTACTTCAAATGATTGAAGAATACAGAATGAAATAATGAAGATATTAATACGCGGAGTAATGACTCTTTAATGCTATGTGTATTCTCTATGTATTCTATATACTTCATCTTCAACGACTTCTGTATTTATAGTCTTCAAGTATTTAGGATCCGTTAGAGACATTCCCTCAGATGTTGGCTTCAAGCAGAACTTCATTAAATTCAATAGAGTCGTTCTAGGTAGCCATTAATACAATAGGAACGTTGGTTGTACTCTAACATGAAGGATCATGGCTTTATGCATCGTGATACAGCCATATCAGAGTTGTGTAGAGAGCTTTTTGTACTTTACTGAGTACAATTCCCTTTTCGTGTAAGGACTAGAGGTACTAGGGAATAAAGCATGTTGGAAGCGTTCTTTAACTGGTCTTTGGTTCTGATAACCGAGGTTGCTTGAGAGAGTAACTTCTGACTTTTCTTGATTCTGGTTCTTGAAATAAGATTATGATAATTCTTATAGAATTCACGTTCATAAAATAAGCGCGTCCATCTTGAAAATAACCGCGTCCATCTAGCCATTTAAGATTTTATATTCGGACGGGCTAGTAGATGAGCTCCATATGCCATGTCATTGGACGGAGCTTCTCATTAATGACTTAGCAAGTCCAAAGACTTGTGTGGACGAGCGCTTCTGTCACCTTAGTGGACGAGCGCTTCTATCACTTTAGTGGACGAGCGCTTCTATTACTTTAGTGGACGAGCACTTCTGTCACTTTAGTGGACTAGAGCTTCTTACAGTTTTAATCTGTACACGAGATAGACAGGTTAGCAACCAATATGAAGGTTAATTAAATCATTAACCAATGTTTAGTTCTCATCAAAACTTAGAGAAATGCACATCAGAGATTTTTAGAGACTTAACAATCTCTTAGCCTACATCTCGATTGTTATTATAAAGGACTTGTATGACAACTATTTTCTCATACAAGTTGGAAGAGCTATTAGGAAAGCTTATTCTGAGGCACACCTTCAAGATCATATAAATAATGATATTCAAGGTAAAGCTTTAAGTTAGTGGGTATTTCAAAACCCAACGGATGAAAGGTTAAGAGCTAATTGGATGAAAGGTTAACGAGCTCCCATTATAAAAAGCTTCAAAGGACAAGCTACACTCGGAAAAAAAGGAGTCGAGTTCAAACTCCCAAGATAAGCATCTTGGGTGCATCAAAGATTTCAGCTGAAATACAAGCCTGAGGTAAATTTCTAATGACCGAGTTGTGAGCTTTACTTTCCAAAAGGCCAGTTTGAGCCTGAACCATCAGTAAGCTGAATCTCAGCTACCGGTAATTACACTCAACTAAGTCCAAGAAAGAAAAACTTGGTTTTTGAAGCCCAGATGGACAAGGTAAAAAGTCCAATGCCAAAGTATGACTATGCTCGGCAATATAGAAACTTCAATAAACTCTTTCACTTTTTCAAAGCTCAGCTTGGGGGGCTTGTGTACTGGCCGAGTCGGTAAGCTCGACCACCGAGCCTACCGAACTAAAGTGTTGACCGAGAAATAAAGCTTGACCACCAAACCCAAATAATCAAAGGGAAAGGATTACTAGGCTCGTTAGCCGAGCCCACTAAACTCAAGTGTTGACCGAGGTATAAAGATCGACCACCGAACTCAGGAAAACAAGGGGAGGAGACCTACACAATAAATCCTAGGCTCTCCAACGATAATATTAAAGCCAAGCTCGACTCCTGTCATGAAAACTTCTACGCTCCTTTGAGCTCGAAGCTTGAGGGGACTTGTGTACTGGCCGATGAGTAAAACTCGGTCACCGAGCTTGAATGCCCGATCCGATAAAGGCAAAAAGATAAGATCTTGATATGATCTCAAATAACCTTATCTGGTTAAAAGAGATAAATCCCACCAATTAAGGAGATCATATATCTCGAAGAAGATTTAAGAGATAAGAAGAGATAAATCCAAATCTCTAAAAGATCAGTGGATCCTATTATAAAAGGAAGAAAACCCTAAGAGAAAGACTCACTTTTTCACTAACCTAGGTGAATCTCCCTTAAGCGTATTAGAGAAACTAGCTTGACCAAGAGACTATTGAAGAGTCCTTACTCGCTGGTATTCATTAGATACAAGATTAGGGGATTGAGATCACTGTATGACCAAGGGTTGAACCAAGAACTACGTCTGGCTTTGATTCCCATTAGGATACGTAGGACCGGAATACAATATTCTGTCAAGCCATAATCTAAAACAACCCCTATTGTTCACTCTTGGTTTGACGTTCTACGGCGAGATTCCGGCAAGTCGGATCTCGGCAGGAACAACTGAATTTAAGTAGGGAAGGTTTAGGGTATTTTCAAGGCATTTCAATTTAATTGTATGATAAGGGTATATATGGAAAAAAATTGTCAAATATATCTTGGGTTTATAAAAGATCCATTGTTTTGAAACAAAAACAAATGGAAAATGCTAATGAGTGTCCTAAGGGCACTCGTTAAGAAACCAAGAAAAGAAAGATTACATAGGGAATTGATGTATTTAACATTTGAAGAAGTGGAATGCTTGGTTTTCCAATGAAAACTTGGTTTTCTTGGTTCCTTAAAGAGTGCCCTAAGGGCACTCGTTAGCATGACCCAAAACAAATAGGTAAAATTACCATAGAAAAAGAACGGAGGGAGTATTTTTTTATCTTTATCATCTCGTGTGCCAACAATTAATTTTGTTGGCATACTTTGGTCTTGACAACCACCTATCGTTCTGGGATTTGTAAGAAATCCACAATTGGTCTTGACAACCACCTATCTTTCCAGAAATTAATTTATAGATGTACCATCACCTAATAACCATCTTGTGTTTAACAAAACTGAGTTAATGAAATGTTTTATTCCTAACCAAATTGAAGATGCTATGTGATGCTGAATAGGTTTGTGGTTATGCATAACCCTGACTCTATTCATGACAACCCATTGATCATAAGAAGAAACTAAATTTCAGCATAGCTTCATCATGTTAGCTTTGTTTAAAGACTTAATAGATCTTAAGTTCAACCCTCCTTCAATAAGTGTTGAACACATAACAGACCAAGCAACATTTACTAACTTCTTAAATTTATATGACTAGACCAAATAAAATTCCTACACCACTTATCAATCAAGTTTAGGAGTGAAATTGGCCAAGAGTAAACCTGGAAGGAATATAACAACATACTATGTATGACAGATTGGACCAGCTGCACCCTTCTCATTATTGTCAGCAGAACACCTTTCCAAGAAGCTAGCTTAAGCTTAATTCTATCTACAATTGGTTGAAGATAAAGTCTTTTTGGTTTCCCGTTGAAAAGAGGGGCTCCCAAATACATAAAAGGCAATGATCCAATACTAAAACAAGTCATGTTTGCAATGACAGCTAATCTACTAAATATATTTCTCACGACTCACAAACTGCCCTGATATCTCACTATACCTATCTAAAAGATTCATAAGAGAGCTAATATTCCTTCTTGTGCCTTTGTAGAAGATTAATATATCATCTGCATAGAGGACATGACTTGGCACTTTTATCCCTCCTGGGCCATCCATAATTTTTAGCACATTCTGTTGTACAAGCCTAGTAATACCCCTACTTAGAACTTCTCTAGCTAAGACCACCTTGCCTCACTCCTCGCTTGCAAGAAAGGTACCCAACAGAGTGGTCGTTGACTGTAATTGACAACTTTGTTGATTTCAAAATGGCTTTTATCCAATTACAGAAAATTGGATCAAAACCAAAGGTTTTTTAAACTTTAATTAGAAAATTCCAATCTAGAGTATCAATTTTAATTTAATTTTCTATTTTCTCACCGTTAGTGTTAAATGCCATTGTCTGCTTAAATAATTATTTAAGGATATTCAAACCCATTTATATCGGAGAAAAATGTGTGTTTGGAATGTGAATCCATAAAGATTATGTTTAATCAGGACAATAAATATATACAAACAAAAGGAATTGGATTGATTCGGCGAATCAAAGATACTGAATTACAATTATGTACCGCACATAATTTTACCCTTTGATTTAGCTTACTATAATACTATTGTTGTATTCGCAGCTTCTGCTTCGTAATTTCAAATCTTCAGTTTATAAACATTCCAAATTATGTTTTTATTACCAAACAACTTAAATATTAATTAACATACTTAATACTTAATTATTAATCAATTTAATGCAATGTAAATGTTTATAGAATGCATAGGATAATTCATATTTATACAGGCACTGACACACACAAAATTTAAACTACCGTTATAACCATTGAAAAGTAAAGAAAGAAAAACTTAAGAGTTTGAACTTAAAGTTTGGAGAATATTCACTTATTATCGATTAAAGACCACAATATCATGGCATTGATCCTCCTCTCTATTCTAAGATCAATAGCGACTGTTCATGTCGAAATCAATAAAAAAAAAAAAAAAAATCGAAAATCGAACAAAATCGATATTTATTGATTTTTTTGGATTTTGTTTTGTGAAAACAGATCGGACTGATCGAATTTTGGATTTTTTTAAAATCGAACAAATCCAAACCAAACTACATACATAAAATTTAATACATGTTTATTCTATTTTGTACATTATTAATTTTTTATTTGTTGATTTTTTTTCTTCTAATAATACTTACTAGTTTGATTTAATGTAATTTTTTTTATTTATAATGTTCTAAACATAAATTAAAATGTTTTGAAACTAGATGATATTTATTTATTTTATACATATTTTATGATATGTTATTACATAAATGTATCAACAAGTATATAAATGTTTAAGATTTTATTCAATTTAGCTTTGTAATTTTTATTCTTTGATGTAATATAAATATGTAACGATGTGTGGTAAAAATCGAATCAACCGATCTAATCCAAACCGTATTTAATCGGATCAGATCGATCGAATTTTTTTAAGAAAGCAATTCAAATCGAACATATTTTTTTAATCTTTTGATCGAATGACTTTTTGTCTCAAAATCGATCCAAACCGATTCATGAACACCCGAACAATAATGTTAGAACTTTAATTATTTATTACGGGCCACCTACGTACGTGGTTTCCCTACTCATGTGCTAACACATCTGATCTAATGCAAATCTTATTGTATATAGAAATAAAAAATTTGCGACACGAATTGCTCAACCATAGAAATTTGAAATAAACTAATTAATATTAATATTAATACATAAAACAAAGCCTATAAAATCTGCATCTGAGTAAAAACTTAAAAAATAAAAGAAAATGTGAAAATGAAAATTAACTGACAATTCTAGTGCGGTAAACAAGAGTTTACCACTTTTAGTACCGTTGTAACCTTGTACCAGTGTTAGAAGTGGATGGATTAGATACGAGGAGGGTTAGTTAATCTAATGCATTGAATGAGCTGGATCCACTCTATCAGGAGTGAGAAACAGAGAAAGAACGGAGTGAGACTGACTTTATTTTTGGTTTGTTAGTCATCCTAATTAGTTTATGGGATCAAGTAAGTCCTTAAAGTATCATACGGTTTAGATCATTTGGACCATTATGGGATTAATCTCCGAGTTGACCGTGCTGTTAGTAAAGTCTGGTCAAGAGTTGTTAAATACCCAAGGATCGAACTCGAATAGAGTCCAAATGATTAATCTTAAATAGAAGTGCCTTAAGTGCACCCAACCACTTGTTCAAAGAGACCCAACTTTGAAATAATAATAATAATACTTAAAAAATAAAAAATTAATCAAAACATATAAATTATTATTAAGAATTAAGATTTAATTGATACGTATCATCAATATAAATTTTTTATATTATTAACTGATTATAAATTATTCCCGTAAAAAAAAAACTGATTATAAATTGTTATATTATTAAAAGTTTTTTGTTTACTAAGCTTATTATAAATATCTTTAAAATTATATATAAGATTATTTGTTTGAATTAATATTATTTTTAATCAACCGTCATAATTAGAATATTTAAAGCAGGAAATTAATTCTTGATTTTCAGAATCTCTCGACTATAATATTTCCACCCGAATTTGGTTGTTTCAGATTAATATTATAAAAACTTTATACTTACTAATTATTAAAATTAAATTATTATTATTATTACTTATAATAATTAATTGAAACTAATAAAATATGCCAGAAATTCAGCATCAGCGTGCAACAGTGACAACACTTTGAGAATCAGACCCCAGAACCAAATTCATTATATAATTATCTTCTCCAAAAAAAAGATAAAAATTCGATTACCCTTTTCTCTCTTTCTTCCACCAAGCCCCATAAACTCCTCACTTTTCACTTCCATGCCAATCTCAGATATGTGAAAGACAAACGCTGTTGTAGTTGTGTTTGTTCATGTTGTGTCTGTCTTCTCTGCTTCTTCTTTTTTCTTCTATTTGGATCTCTGAACCATGAATCTCAGCAACGGCAAAGGATCCAACATGTCAACGCCAAGTTCAAGTTCACCTCTGAAATCTTCCGACGCCGGTTCCGACCAGTTTCCGGCGGGTCTCCGGGTACTTGTGGTAGATGATGACCCCACTTGCCTTATGATCCTTGAGAGGATGCTGCGTGCTTGCTTCTATGAAGGTGTTTTTAGTGGAAATTCACTCTCTTTCTCTTCTTTAACTTCGTTTTACTGATTTGGGGTGATGGTTTTGTGACAAAAAAATGTAACTTTATCTTTTTCTTCATCGTTTATGTACTTATAGATACAGGCATACAGCACCTTATGTCTTCTGTTGATGTTTTTTTTTTTGCTCGAAACATAGTGTTTGATAGAGTATTCTTCGACCCTTTTCAGATTCTTTTGTAGCCATCTTTCTTTTGAAGTTTACTTATTGATGATTTTTTAATTTGGTTTAACATGGCACCAAGTGATGTTGTTTATTTTCAACTTGATGAGATGCCAGATTTGTTTGTTAATTTCCTTTTTTTTCATTCTAAAGTTTCAGGCATGAATAACTATCAGATTATTATTATTTTTTAAATTACATTAGGTGGATTTTCTCATTTGATTTAAAATTTTGAGGGATGATTCTATTTGCTTGTTGGATACATTTCAGTCACGAAATGC
Source organism: Sophora flavescens (assembly GCA_030762895.1). Taxonomy (NCBI): domain Eukaryota; kingdom Viridiplantae; phylum Streptophyta; class Magnoliopsida; order Fabales; family Fabaceae; genus Sophora; species Sophora flavescens. The sequence continues at coordinate 129,813,049 of CM061062.1, read as the reverse complement.
AAGAGGGCAGAGGTTGCATTAGCACTTCTGAGAGGGAACAAAAATGGGTTCGACATTGTTCTAAGCGATGTACATATGCCAGATATGGATGGATTTAAACTTCTAGAGCATATTGGGTTGGAGATGGACCTTCCGGTTATTAGTAAGCATCCTTTGATTTGTTTAGTTCAATTGATAGACTGCATTGATATAGAGACTGACATATTGTATGTGATATTTGCAGTGATGTCCGCAGATGATGGGAAACATGTTGTAATGAAGGGTGTGAAGCATGGTGCTTGTGACTACCTAATCAAACCGGTGCGTATTGAGGCTTTGAGGAATATATGGCAGCATGTGGTTCGGAAGAGAAAGAGTGGGGGGAAAGATCTGGAGCAATCGGGTAGTGTGGATGAAGGAGATCGACACCAAAAGCCATCTGACGATGCAGATTACTCATCATCCGCAAATGAAGGGAAAACCTCAAAGAAGAGGAGGGACGAGGAAGAAGAAGCAGATGAGAGGGATGATTCTTCCTCATTAAAGAAGCCACGGGTCGTTTGGTCTGTTGAGCTCCATCAACAGTTTATGGCTGCCGTGAATCAACTGGGACTTGACAGTATGTATCCTTCAATCCCCTTTCATCTTTGTTGCCTTTCCATGTAGTCCTACCTATCATAGCAAAGAATGCCTCATAGTACTTGTGAGAGATAAACCTTGGGATTCTACATGTCTAATGTTGAATTGTCATTGAAGAGTAGCGACTGCCTCAAATCAACACTTTTATCTTAGGAACCCCATGTTCTTTCTTTTCATAGTTCAATCTGAACTAGCACCTATCATATTACTTCTTGGATCTTCAGTGTTCAGTTATAATATCTGGGATACCCCCATTTAGGCTTTCTAGATTGTTCATAAATAAATGGGCAAGTCAGTTTTTCAACTATATATCAGTCAGTAAATTTTGTATGATTAAGATCCCATTGTGGATTTAGCATTACAAATTTATTTTTATCTCGATATTAGTTTTTTTTACCTCACAAAATACTTACTATCTTATGTATGAAGAATTATGGTGATTTCTTCTTGGCTGATTCATTAGAGATTTATTATAACGGGAAGGCCTCATCTTATGTTTCGAATTTTGATATTTATACACAGAAGCTGTTCCTAAAAAGATTTTGGAATTGATGAATGTTCCTGGGCTAACAAGAGAAAATGTTGCTAGCCACCTCCAGGTATTATAATGTTGTGCCACATCTTCAATGTACTTTTGGAAGGACTCAAGAATTACTGTTATCCGTACTTCTCTGATCTCTCTTTTTGTTGTGCTCATGTATGCTACTTGAAGAAGCTAACTCTTTTTCTATCTGGTTTTTGGACAGAAATACCGTTTGTATCTAAGAAGGCTTAGTGGAGTTTCCCAGCAGCAGAGTAACCTGAACAACCCCTTCATCAGCCCCCAAGAGGCAACATTTGGGACAACTTCAATCGATGGAATTGATCTGCAAACTCTTTCTGCTGCTGGCCACCTTTCATCACAAAGTCTAGCCAACCTTCAACAAGCAGGGCTAGGCAGGCCAAATGCAAAAGCAGGTGTGCCAATGTCTCTAGTTGAACAAAGGAACCTTTTCAGTTTTGAAAACCCAAGACTAAGATTTGGAGAAGGCCAACTACAACATTTGAGCAGCAGTAAACCAATGAACTTGCTTCATGGAATCCCTACCAACATGGAGCCAAAGCAGCTTGCCATTTTGCACCAACCACCCCATTCCCTTGGCAACTTGAACATGCGAGCCAACGCTTCTGCTGTGCAGAGCAGGCCCTTGTTGATGCAGATGGCTCAATCCCATCCAAGAGGCCAAATGCTAAGTGAAAATACTGGTTCTCATGTTACTAGATTCTCATCATCTTTGATGCAGCCTACCCTACCAAATGGAATTTCTAACGGTGTTTTGGGAAATGGGATTACTGGTAACAGCAACATAACTCCTGCTTATAATCCAGCTCCACAAATCTCTTCAATGTTGAGTTTTCCCATGAATCAATCCACTGAAATGTCTGTCAGTAGTTTCCCTCTTGGAAGCACCCCACGGATATCCAGTATCACAGCAAAAAGCATGCTTCAGGAGGCAGTTGCTTCAGAAATTAAAGGATCTGGTGGATTTCTTTCAAGTTACGGTATTTTTAATGAACTCAATCAACAGAAGTCCCATGATTGGGACTTGACGAATGCGGGTCTAACATTTGATACTGCTCAGCATGCAAATCCTTTACAAGGTAGCATTGATGTCTCACCATCAGTTTTAGTCCATCAGAGTTTTCCCTCTATCCACCAGACGGGACGAAATAGAGATGCTACTTCAATTGGAAAAGCTATGTTCTCAATAGGTGAAGGCATGAATCAAGGCAATCTCCAAAACGTCGGTCAACACCACAATACGCTTCACAATTCACTAAATGTTAAGGCTGAAAGAATTCCTGATCCAAGCTCCCAGATTAACCTCTACTCTGAGCAATATGGGCAGGAGGATCTTATGAGTGCACTTCTGAAACAGGTTGATACTTCCTTCCTTTCTGTAGACCCTAAAACTTTATATGCTTGCTTAAAAATTCTCTGTTATAAACAAACCAAATTTGTTCTCTGTTTCTAGCAGCAAGGAGGCATTGGACCAGCTGAAAGTGATTTTGACTTTGATGGATATTCCATGGACAACATCCCGGTCTAGAACAGATCTTTCCAGTCTCTTTCTAATTGCAGTCGCCAATGTAAATAGTTGGTTTTCCATGTGGACATACTCATTCTGCAATTAGCTAGTTTGGACATGAGTTATTGTTCAACAACTAAAATTCGGTTTATGTAAAAGATTCAGGCTTCAGGCAGTAGGTATTAAGATGGTTTAGTCTAGAAGCTCAAGATGAATAACTATAAACTTCTACTGCATGTATGCAAAAGGCATATTTGCAAATTTTGACCGCTTTTGATTGCAAAATTCGTAGCAAGCTTCTAATTTAAGGGTGTTCATGAAGATATTTTGGTTTAGGGATGAACTGCAGAAGCATGGTTTTGATACATCTGCAGACTCATAGGAGCATTTCTAACTTTAGTAATACATTATGATTTTTTTCCCTTTGTTCCTTTTTCTTGTTTATGTTCTTCAAATTAAGCAAAAGACTGCTGTAAGCATGTAAATATTCCATTTGGTTGCTCGACATTCAATCTGGCCATTCTTTTCTGGTTGTTTATTTACTAGGAATCTTGGATATTACTTTTTCTTTTATGTTTGTGAGCTGTACCAGATCTGCTCCGTTCATTTATGATATGCACACTGTGCAACATAGTGATTATGGCTTAGTGGGTTTGAGTGTAAAGTGAGAAAGTATGTGTGCATCTAATGCATACACAAGGCCCAATGGGAATAAGGTCTATGAAAGAGGAAAATGGAAGCCCAATAGGTGGGGGAAAGTAGCATCAAAACACACCTGAGAGTGAGAGCATTGTAACTAACTGTTGTCAACTGGCAGTAGTGGTGAGGTAAGGAGTGTGTGTGAGTAATTCAGTTACCGAGTGGGGAATGATATAGGAGTAAGGGAGGGGTGGAATCAACAGGCTGGAATTGGGACTAGACTTGGGAGAGAGAGGCACCCTCGAATTGCCTTAGGTTACCTTTTTCATTGTTCATTTTCTTCTTCATCTATATTTCTGTTCTGTAATCTTTGGTACCTAACAATGGAATCAAAGCTCTCGATCCAGGGATCCGGAATGATGAATATGAGAGTGATGTTGGAATCTAGAGTGGATAGTTTGGAGAGAAGCTTGCTGGAATTGAGGAAAGGATATCAAACTCGTCTGGATGAGATCAAGCGACTCTGGAAAATGATGAAGGGAGACTACTTTCGACGTCGACCTCGACATGATCATGCTCCAAGTCGACGTCGACGCACTCCGACAATGTACGCAGAAGAGGAGGAGAATGTGGAGGAAGATGATTGTGGAGGAAGTGAGGGGTCCAATAGCAGTATCTATACTGTGACAGAACCCAAAACACATTCGGAGGGGGAGTTGAAGGTGAACCGAGAAATTTCAAAGGAGGGGAAATTTCAGGTTGCGCACAAGGTGGAGACCGAGGTGGAGGGTGATGGTGGTGATGTCTCGGATCTTTCTGAGATGAAAAAGGAAAAGGAGGAGAACCGTCATCTAGGTGATGGCCGTGGCGGAAGCGATGACAGCCGCTGTATCGGTGGCAACGACTTAAGCAAGGGCGGCGACGGACGCTATGAGGGTGGTGGCCGACGGAGTGTGCTGGGAACAATGACCAGGGATGGGCTTGTACCGTCGCCGAAGCCGCCGGATCTGGGTGGATACATGGAGGCGGGTGGGTCCTTCGTCATGGCGGAGGGTGGGTCGTCACCTGCTGTTGTCAAACTGTCATCTCCACTTATGGCTGAGATAACCATCGCATGGGAGAGGGAGAAGGGAGCTAGGGCAGCAGTGGAGAAAGTGGGTCAAAATTTTGGCCAATTGGGCCAAGCCCATTTTAGTCTCTCTAATTGGGTTCATAAGGAAGGAGCACTTAAGTCTCACTTAAGACATATTAGTAGGACTCATCCAGTGCTAGCCAAGATGGCAAATGAGAGACTGACGAGAAAGGAAGGGGGTGAAATTACATAAAAGGAGTCAGTTTGATGATTTAATGGGGCCAACCAATTAAATGGACAGAAACCAAGCATTCAATGGTGCACCCGTAGCTCTATTTGTTCTTCAAATTGATGAGCCTTGGGTAAGCCATTTTCCTTTTAGACAAGTGAACCAAAGGTCTCATGAGATTGCCAAGACTGGAAAATTGAAGGAGAGACTCTTAGTGTCTGACACAATGCTTTTATATCGTATCAGTGAAAGAGAAGAAGTGGGTGCCTATGTTGTTAGTTTTTTTGGAAGGAGTGGATCTTCAAGAGTCTCGGTGTTATTTGCTTCAAGTTCAGGATCTTCGGCTTGAGCACTCCCACAAATCTGGCTTATCTCATCTCTTTGTCCAGCGTTCATTGCACAATATTGAAGTGTCAAACTTTCTTCGCTGGTATGTAGCTGTTACAATTTAGGAACCTACATGTGCCCAATGTTTTTACTGCAATCATGAGACAATACCTAGTGTGGCTATGTGGTTGAGTTTTAATTGTCTTTGCTACACTTGCCTACCAATAATGAAGATAGGCAAGACTCTGCTTCCTGGGTTGGAGACATTTCATGGCTGGCTTAAGCTTGTGTATGATAGAGGAAAGAGTTGCAGTGGAATTGAGGAAGTGAACCGAGCCCAACTCAATGAAAAAAAGGGGGTAATTTTATCACTTGCCAACTTGTTGCAGGTGAAAAGTTGAAGGGTGCTGTTGGGGCCTTGGGAGATACTATGATTACAAGTGTTCATGGAGCTTCCAATAAAATTCTGGTTGTTGTTTTAATAGTGGATATGGTGGTTCATAATGTGTGTGGCCAAGGGGAAAATGCTGCCATTGTCCCTATGCATGACCAAGTGGTTTGCTTCACTGATGAGGAGCTACAGAAGCTATGGGAGGAAGGGGAGATTGATCAATGGGACCCTGGTGGACATCCTTCTTTGTTCCTGACAGCTGCAGCATTTTGTTTCAAACAGTGGGACCCCAGAAAGGTGTGCTCAAGAAGCCACTCACTTGTCCACTTTGAGGACAAGGTGAATTTCGAATGGGGAAGAATTGATGCAAACCCAACTAACTATCAGGCTCCTATGCCCAATAAGGTTACCCAAGTGTATGTGAAGAAACGTGTTGTAACTAAAGGGGAGGGAAATGTTGTAACTAAAGTGTTAGTGAAGTGGAAAAACCTGCCTAGTGAGAATTCGTGGGAGAAGGTGACTGACATGCAGGATTTGTTTCTGGATTTTCACCTTGAGGACAAGGTGAATGTTGAAGGGGCGGGTATTGATGCCGACATAAGGCCCAATGGGAATAAGGTCTATGAAAGAGAAAAATGGAAGCCCAATAGGTGGGGGAAAGTAGCAGCAAAACACACCTGAGAGTGAGAGCATTGTAACTAACTATTGCCAGCTGGCAGTAGTGGTGAGGTAAGGAGTGTGTGTGAGTAATTCAGTTACCGAGTGGAGAATGATATAGGAATAAGGGAGGGGTAGAATCAACATGCTGGAATTGAGACTAGACTTGGGAGAGAGAGGCACTCTCGAATTGCCTTAGGTTACCTTTTTCATTGTTCATTTTCTTCTTCATCTCAGCACTGTAATTCTTCATTACAGGCTACAGATTATCAATAAAACACTACTTTCTTCTATATTTCTGTTCTGTAATCTTTGGTACCTAACAACATCCATCGATTAGTTAAAGTGTATTGAGATTTTAACTTTAACTAATTTAGAGTAGATGCACCATTATTTTCTCACTTTACATTCAACGTCACTTTAGAGGAGTTTTATCCTTGATTATGAGGCATTGTGGTGCACTTCTTATCCAACAAGAAATCGCAAAACTTTAAGACAAAAATTAAATGAAAATGAAATAAGAGCGTATCAAAGATTATATTTCTATCATCTAACTCGATTCTACAATATTCTGTACTAATAATCTGAAAAGAATCATATCAGTTGAGCAAGGATTGCACAATTTTATCCATAAGTAACATACATCATGAATGTTACGACAGCACAACTTGGTCTACTGATGTTTGAGATTGAGTTTCTGTGATGATGCCAATATATAAATTTTCTTTCTCAGAACAAAAGTCAATCATCCAAAATCAAACAATGTCACTATTGCCGCATCAAGATTATAGGCAACAACAGTATTAGGAAGATGGTAGTAGCCAAGGAAAACTCCTTCCTCAAACCACTGCTTGGATATACTGAAGGAAGAGAGCTTTCGTCCCCATTGAAGAACACTTTACTGGGAAACCCATCTCCACCAACCACATTGATTCCAGGTGTGGTTTTCTTTGTAAATGAGATCACAGACTGCTGTTTCCCAGGAACCTTAGGATCTCTTCTAGGGTCAGATCCATTTGTTTCTGCTTCAAGAAAATTCAATCCTGAATTACCTTGCATGAATATTGTATTGTTGTCTAAGGTACTTGCATTGAATGAATACATTTTGTCAAAACCTGCAGCTGCTTTGTCCATTATCACTGCAGCAAACCAGTCAGCAAAATCAGTCTCACCCCAATTGAAAAGCGTGATCCTCGTGGTCCAACCGCGATGGTAATCTGTATACACATGCCAGTTGATGCTCACACCACGGTTGTCACCACAAGGCATAGGGTTAGGCACTGGTAGATGTTTCATGTTAGCCCAAGTAACAGCTTTTTCGCTTCGAAAGGAACAAGAAGTTCTTCTGATGGGAGCCACATAGCTGGTGTAGTAGTGCTACATGTTCTCTCGGGGTTACTGGGGCATCCACAAGCACACGTGTTACAAGGAATAGCAGATTCATTGTAATAGGCTGAAAATGAGACACAACATTTATGTGTTGCACTTTTTCCTTTTGTTATGTTACACACAACTTGCCAACTAGCAATTGCAGATTTGTTTGATGATAAACCTGTTGGATCAGGAGAGTCACTAGGACTAACCCTGACAGGAGTGCCACATTCATAATCAGGGTTGAGTCTACCACTTATGTTCCAGTTTTGTGGTGGTGCAAGCTGGGAACGGTTAAGGTTTGGTGGCATTTTGAAGACTTGCATTTGGAACCTTGAAGTAGACATGCTGGGGTCCATTGGTGGTGGCAATATAGTACCATTCCTGCAGCAAAATGGGATTTTACCAAGGTCTGAATCATTGAACGTTGTGAGAGGGAGATCCATTATGGTTGGCCTTCTTTCACAGTTCAATACATTAGCAAAATCAAGGTCCTTGTAAAATACACCTTGTGGACCAAAGACACATTCAGAAGAGTCCACACTTAATGGATAAGCACCCTTCATTGTGTATATAAACTCATCATTGTTCCAATCCCAGATTAGTCTCCAATTGTCAAGACGGCCAAGGGGGTTGTGGTTTGCAATTGTTACTTCTGCCCAGTAATTGGAATCATATGTTTTGATCACATCATACATGATGGTAAGATCACCATTCTGTAGGGGTAGGAACTCTTTATCTGTGGGGATATTTGTTTTGAAAGTGGATCACTTATGCAACAAACATGAGTCTCATTGTTCCCTGAAGACCATGTATCATGAAAAGTAGTATTTGTTTTTGGTACAAAGTGAGTCAGTATTTTCTTAATAACACATAATAGTTCAAATAAACAATTGATATAGATATTAACGAATAATTTACTCATTATTAACTGCTGTATGAAAATGTAAAATATTGGTTGAAGAAACACTGTCCATACAAATTAGAGAGGCCACAGCTATCAAACAAAATATGGGTCATTGATAACTAGTACCGTTAATTGGTTAACCAATAAAAAAAAACTTTTATTAAAAAATTAAATACTTCATTTTTTTAATAGAATTTAATTTTAACATATTGTTTTCGGTGAATCACAAATTATTACGACATGATCGTGTTAGGCCTTAAACTCAGTCCGGGCTCACTTTCCTTTTAAGCCCTATCGCTGTAAAACAGTTCATAGCTCGAGGGACTTCTCTTGCTACATGGATCGGACCTCGGCCCAAGCACAAGTCGGGGTCTGATTGACTAGGAACATTCCAGGCTAGCCGACAAGACAAAGGAGACCAAAGCCGATTATCTTGCAACATTAAGGGGTCACTACAATTACCCTTATAATCCATAACGATTTTGTAACCACCCATATTGATGATGTTCTTAATCACTCAAAATGACTCACTAACGTTATTAACAATTATCCCATCAATATATCCTAGGCATAACCCATAGGTAGAAAATCATATTCTTCATCCACCTTCATACACCATAAGCCGAGTAGCATCTCACCATTCTTGTTCTTTAACGGAACACAAAATAATCCATTAATAATCATCCAATATATCATGTTTTACCACCAATTTTTATCCTATGAGCCACCCAGCCACCATATATAAAGAATAGTACATAAAAGTAGTGTGAGAAAATGGGAGGAATATTCAATGAAGACAAATAAACCTACCTTGACCAATGGGTTGACCACATGTAAATCCATCATTACCCAGGCTTATGGTGGACGGCATGGGTGGCGCCACCCCTAGCAGGTACCCACCAGTTGCACCTGAACCTGCATCTGCCCCAAGTCCCCAGCAGTCGCCGCCGCTGTCTTCAGATCGGTCACGTCGGACCCGGTAAAAACGGTGCCGTTCCAGACGGCGGCGGGAAGTCCTGTACCGTCATCAAGCACCGCACCCGAAGCAGCAGAGACTAACCACTCGTGGTGCTGAAACCCCACGAAAACCCTCCAAGACTTTAACTCCTCCAGCCCATTGTTCAGCACGGTCAGTGTGGACTCGAACCGGTATGGTTGCTCCGCCACGTCGGTGACGTTGGGCGGAAGACGGTGGCCGCCGGTGTAGGTGTACGACAGGAATATCCCGTTGCATGAGTCGGCAGTTTGCGGCTGAGAGAACGACGGTGCTGCGGTGAAGAAGGGTATGATGGCAATGGTGAAGAAGAAGAAGAAGACATGCGAGGCCATGACCACAACTACGTAACTTGAAGAGAGACGGGTTATATACGAATCAGAGTTAGCTTCTTTTTTTTGGAAAGAGAAAGTGAATTCTTAAAAAAAAATTGAATGTATCATATATGTTATGTGTACTTGTTCTTAGAACATCATGTGAATTTATTTAAGATTTTCTTTTGCCGTCTTTCAGTTATTTCAAAGGACAAATTTAAAGTTTGTAGTGTTTGCTTGGAGTTGCATGCTTCATGAACTTATTAACATGGAAAACTTTCTTCAACACATGAAATTTGACATCCGATCGAGTGGACACATGGAATTATGTAGTAGATTGATAGTGGATACGGTACCTCGAAATGAAATGATCATATATATTGCATATAAATATGAGTGTAAATTAAAGGCTTATGTTTTGACCTTTGTGGGGAGTTATAAGGTGGCGTGGTGGTTTGAGGAGAGAGATAGGGTTTGGAATGATAAGGTGGAAGACATGGGTTCAACTCTCATCATTAATATAACAAATACTAACAATCTAACATTTTGCCTAATTTGTTAATTTCGTGCTGAAGGAGAAAGAGAGTTGCATGCCATTGAGTGTGGGCACACAATTCATGCGAAGCACAACAGACATCTGTCGAACTCTTCATAGCACAAAAATCCGCAGCTTCTGCTGTGGACGTACGGATACGTTTGGTATCAGGCTGCCCTCAAATATGCTTGTTTATCATTTGTCTCTCAGGTGTCACCATCTGGATCCGTGTAAATGTTAGAGCAATTGGTGTTAGTAGTTTATTATATGGAGCGAATATTTGAACTGAATTTTATTTCATTTTCATAGAAGTTTTAATTAGCTACTAAAAAAATCCAGTAAAATATAAACCAGAATATTTTGTTAAATCACTAAACTACTTTGCTATGTTTCGCCTTTAGGCAATAATTTAACTAATGTCTGAATCATTGAACTTATCAAATGTGAGTTTATTTATTTATTTACTCGATCTGGTCCTTAGTATAAGAAACAAAACTTTAAAACACATAGACTAAGGAAATTCATTGAAATGAGCTCATTGTAATTAATATTCATATAAATTTTCAAAAATATCCCTTCTAATTAATGAACAAACCCACTTGTATGAAAAGTTGATATATCTCGTAAATATAAATCTTATTATAAATGAGGGTAATATTGAAAATTAGCATTTAAAATGTGTGAAATTTGATGCATATTTCTTATATTTTGGACCAAAAAAATACTCATTTATTTCTTATATTAAGGACCGAATGGAGTATTTTTGATAGCAAATGTTTAGGAATCACTATAGGCAATTGATATGGCTCATGAGTTTTCTCACTTTTTCACTATAGCTTACTCAGTATGATCCTTCCTTCATCTCAATTTGTAGCCCAAAAGGTGTGAAAACCCAAAAAGAAAGTTTTTTTTTTTCTTCACTATAGCTTACTCAGTATAATCACTCCTTCATCTCAATTTGTAGCCCAAAAGGGGTGGAAACCCAAAAAGTTTATTATTAATTTTTTTTATAGGTAAATGTTAGTAGTTAATTGTTATGTTAATTTTTCTCCTTTACCAAGGTTTAAATCTTGGACCTCTTACTCCTCCAATTCTTTTTTACCATTAGCTCAAATCACTTGAGCTACTCAACCCAAGGTTTCTACCTGTTTGTTGTATATTCCTCATTTGTTGAACTCTTGCAAGCACTACTAAATTATAAAGTGAGTTTCAGCTGGTCGTTTGAGTCCTTTTGCAAATGGCACGTGGGATGAGAATAACGTGCACTGAAAAATTCAGTTGGCAAAATGATATGAGGGGTCCAGGAATAATTTAGGGTAAGGAGCTTAATTTGGCTGGTTTCATTACATAGATGAAGGTCCCAATTTCAATTTACTAAGGAATGTCTTAGTCATTGAGCAAACTAATTGATAATGTCCAAACAGTCATCCTCTCATCAAAGAAAAAAAAAACATTTTCCGTTATTTGGTAGAAAGTGTGTGACTTAGACATTAGTGGTCAACATCCATCCTTCATAACTTCATTTAATTCCGACCCTGCCCCCCATTAACGTGTGTCTAAAAGAAGTGTGTGAATAACATGCTCTTCTTCTCTTACAAGCTAATATGAAATGAATAATGACATTACTTATCATTATGAAAATGATTCTGGATGATGTGTGTGTGTGTTTCAGAGAACTTTTCATGATCCCATTCATGGGTAGTATGCTCCCTTTTCGATCTACTCTAGTGAGTAGTGGGCAGCAACAGTAATTAGAGTCAATTACTTGTTCAATTTATAGATTAACTAATGATCGAGTTATTATCGAAAGGCAGAGTTAAGATGATTAGAGGAACAATTATTATCCAAGGCCAGACAAGGAGACACATTTCAGGCATAATGAATATTCATGCAACCTAAAGTCCTAAGGTAAAAAAAGTGGGGTAAATGTACATTACATGTTCATAGGTTCTTCAAGTTTGGAAAACAGACTGGCCCAATTTGTCTTTGCACGGTTGAATGTTCTGTATGTGGATTCCATTGGAATGGGCCCAAAGGGAATTATTAGTATTAACGAAAAGTTGTGCATATTTTCTACTCGGCAGTGATTTTGGGGTTGGATCAGCTTCTTTTATTTTCTCATATTTTCTTGCATGTTATGAAATAAATAAAATTATTTTTTGTTTATAAAATCCATTTAAATTTGGTTTTATCTTTTTATTTTATTTTCTAGAGAACAGAAGGAGAGGATATAAATTCATGGCTTTGAGGATTTTCCCCTAAGGGAAGTAGGGAACATACCTGAAAAGGAAAACTTAGAATGTAAAAACAAATATATTTATTATTATATAAAAAAAAAAAGGGTAGAAATTCCTTGGACAAAGATCTGAAAAGAGCAAAAAGGAATTGAAAGAGTGAGCAAAGCGCAACCGCAAGATCTCACAATTTTCACTGTCTTTTCTTGGTATTCTTTTGAGGTTATATTATGAACGAAGCAATCACCTCACTTTTTGTTAAATAATGGTAAACTACAAACAGCGTAATTTTAATAGTCCACTACTGAGTTCTGACTACCCCGTGTGGAAAGCGGAAAAAATATATATTACATTTTGAACAATCTGTATGAGATATATGTAGACCAAATTATTAGGTCAATGCTTCAATCTAAATGTATTCTTTTGTTGTAACACTAATTGTCGACAAACTAGTATTATTTTTCCTATAGATTTAAAAATGACCACATGTTTTTTTTTTAATGTGAAGTCTCAAATTGTTACCAATTAGAAGTATGTGGGTGTTAAACTGCAAGGGAGAAAAAAAAAAAAACAAGATGCTTGATTTACGTTCATGGGTTAGTAAAAGCACTAAGGCGAGGGACCAACATCTTTTCGTGATCTTTCAAGGAGCTTGATTGCCTAAAAAGAAAATGTTAAGTAACACTACTATTTTCTTTGAAATCATTCTTTGGTGGTGGAGCCTACGGTGGAGGCCGATGGTTGAGTGAACAACTTAATGGGGTTATTTAATTAGGACCAACCAGGCTGGAAAGGTACCATGGACGGCCATTTGCAGTGGAAATTTGGCTTTCTAATATCCTTTGCCGTTGACAAATAGTTGCTCCATAATTCACCACAAGCAAATTTTGGGATTAATTAATTTTCGCCTAGGGGTGCCTTGCTTCTTTCTATTGCTTTTTATCATTGGATTGGTATTTGAAAAGGGCTCCGCTAGGGATGACTTTTAAACCATTTGTAAATGGAGTATTGCTGTGATTGTTTGAACAAAGGAAACATGTATCTTTGATTATAATTAAGGATGACAATGAACGGATGTTTAATTAATTAAGTTTGCACTAATTTAAATTGTATTGTTCTGTTGGAATGATATAAATAGTTTAAAACCATTTTTTTAGTATGCAATTGAAAAAAAGTGTTTCTTTGTATTTTCATTTAGATTTCACAAGACTCTGGGTCGATAATGACAATGTTAGATAAATCTTTGGTTTAGGCTTTCATCCCACACCACCCCACACCCTCTCCTATATAATCCATTAACAAAAAGTTACCTGATACATAATAAAGATCGTACATATGAAAATCCATCATATGAGTTTATTCACTCTAATGTCTCACCTTACCTTGGATACACACAGACAAGAATTAAAGATTTCTTTTAATAAAATAGGCATAAATACTATCTTTTTGTCATAACTTTCTACTCAAAATCATATCCTGATCAATTGGGTTGACTACTTGTCAATTTTCTGTTCATAAAACAACGATATAATTTGAGTTTGAATTTTTTATAGTAGTTTATGCTAATTTTGAAATAAAAAGAGCCTTCTGCATGTCACCTTAAACTTTATAGCATAAAAAAAATAAACACAACGTGATTGTTGCCATATTTATCAAACATCTAGAGCTTGTTTAGTTCAACTTTTTTTTTACGAGAAAATAGATTTTTTTAAAAATTATTATTTCAAGTTTAATATGATATTATTACAATCTAATTAAAGTATAAAAAGACACTTCTAATGAAAAATAAGTGATATATAAAGAAGCTGGATGTTTTTTTTACTAAAAAGATATTCATTCATTCAAATTGATAAAATACATCGAACAACACAAATCCAACATTGTTGAAAACCGAAAAAGATGAATCTGCGAACAAACTCACAGCACCCAGGTTAATAGCATAATACGGCAAAATCAAAATGCCTACAAAAGTGACAAAATCAAAGTCACTGGAGTACCCATGTCTCAGGATCTGGAACATTGACGCCCAATTCTTTATCAAATCTGTGATGGATCGAAATAAATCTGTCAATCTGAACCAAACGAACACCGCACCAAGACGGGAAATCAAACAAACACCACACCAAGACGGGAAATCAAACAACGCCTCACCAAGGCGACGAACGACAATACTGTCGCACACAGAAGACGAAGAATATGAAAAACACGAAAAAAAAACCCAGATCTATGTGGAAAAATCACTTACTTAGATAAAATGGGAGAAAAAACGGAGTAAAGGGGTGATTCCAAGCCAAAAAATAACTCAAAACCATCCCCTCTAATGATGGCACATGACTGTGTGTAAAGAGAAGGGAGAGAGTTTGAAGTTAGAGAGAATTAGAAAGATATTCTTATAAAGAATATAATGGTGGCACTGCACGCGGTTGGAACTTATTTGAATATAAAATGTTTAATTGGTTTTTAAATCAAATACATTTCTCTCATTTCACTGTTCACTTAACTACTAAAATCTGAACTTCATTACTTTTTTTTACTTATTATTATATAAAAATAATTTTTATATGGTCTAAATAAAATATATATATTTTTTACATTCGGCTGGTTTGATTGAAGGAAATTATCAACAGGGAATAAATAAATTCACATACAGGGACAGAAAGAAACAATTTGTGCACCCACAGATCCAACGCATTTCGTCCCCGAAAACAAATAAACAAACAAATCACACTAGCTCCGCATCCTTCACCTCTTATTGACTTGCGTCTCCATTACGTCTCAAGAGCCACCCAAAGCTTTATTACCTCTTCCTAGTTCCTACTATCCTATCATATATTTATTAGATGAAAAATATGTTGGAAAAGCAATTAAATTTCCAAATAAATGCAAGTGAGTGGGATTTTAAGAGAGATTAGTTGGGAAGGTGAAACACTTGACTCTTGGAGTCATATCATAAAGAGAATTAGTTGGGAAGGTGAGACAATTAATGTCCACTAGTCACATTCATGAATGGAAGCCATGTCCCTTCACTATATAAATGGGTCATGTGAGGAAGAGTAGAATAATCTCAACCAAAGCAAGAGAGAGCAAGTGTGTGAGTGATCACTTGTAGAGAAAGTCTCTTGTGTGAGTGAGTGTTATCATTTCTTGTAACTTGAGTGCAGACTTGAGTTTGTAGAGTGATACACAAAATGTGGGGTGGGTTACAAATATTGTAATCACATATTTGAGATAGTGAATACACTTTATTGGAGTGTTTCCGTGGACGTAGGCAAGTGGTGCCGAACCACGTTAAATTCTTGTGTTCTCTATTATTTTTCTGTAGTGTATTTTTTCTTGTGTTCTAACGATCCTTTATCTGTGTGAGAGATACCCAACAAAATAAATCCTTATAGTCTCTCTTTTTTACACTTACTTTACAGTAACTGAGAAAAAAATGTTGCTTCAAAAACAAAATTAGATGGAAATATCTAGTGAGGCACACAAGATTGTAACCCTTTATTATTACCTCAACTAAGTTAGAATTGAGGTAAATCGAACATCTAACGTGTAGATACCAAATAAACAACTATGTTGGTGTCAGACACGCTAGCTGACTCGCACTACTAATTAGAGCTAAGCTAACTGACATGCAACACATCACTAACTAGAAGAAGCACAACACTTCAAATGGTAATTTAAGTAAACAGTAAAACCAAGTGCTCCCTAATTGTGATTGACAACATTTTATAAGTTAGTTAAATTAACCTCCATATTTTCATAACCCTGTTCAAACATGGCTGCTTTCTAGTAAAGTAAAACGTGTCGGTGTCCTCCATTTTCTTATGTCTTTCTTTTCACTTTTCCCTATTTTTTAATTTTAAAAAAATGAAGGGTGATGATCAAAAAGATAAGAAAGAGTACAGTGCACCACACGGACCACACCACACCACATCCTCAAATAGCAACACAACACTGCTTCCATTTACTTGGTTACTTCACTTTACACTCTTTACCATCCTATATATCCTTATTTTTCTCTAACTAATTATAACACTATTTCTTGGATCCCTCTCATTGTGCTCATCTTGTTGCACAAAGAAAATGGGAACTATTCAAAGAACCACTATGTGTTGTTGTTTCATGATGTTCCTCTCTCTCACTGCTACTCTTGCAGTAGCAAATGCAGATCGAAACCTAAAAACAACTACCAAGGATGATATCAAGTGCACACCTTGCAGCAACCAAGTTCCCTCACCGCCGCCACCTTCTCCACCACCGCCTGCTTCCACCAACAATTACTGCCCTCCACCTCCTTCTCCACCAAGCTCCGGCGGCGGCGGCAGTGGTACATACTATTACTCTTCCCCACCACCACCACCCTCTCAGTATACCTACTCATCTCCACCGCCGCCTGCATCCACCGGAGGTGGAAACGGCGGCGGCGGAGGAGGGATCGGTGGCACTGGCACATATTATCCTCCGCCGAATTACAAGAACTATCCAGGGCCGCCACCGCCGAACCCAATTGTGCCTTATTTTCCTTTCTACTTCCACAGCCCTCCGCCACCGTCCACGGCGGCTCCTCCGCCGTTGAGGGGCTCGATAATGGCGTACGGAATTACCTTGTTTTCTGTTCTTCTTGCTTTGCTGATTTGATAAAGAAGGAAAGAGAAACGAAAATGGTGGGAATAACTGCACAGATTAGCAGATCTAGAAGAAGTTCGCAGAGAAGAAATGAGAGTGAGATAGCTCAGTGCAAAGCACAGTGTACTTGTTTGGCTTTTATCTCTCAGACAACCTTTGAATCCAGAAGCAAGGTTTTCCCTTTTGCCACATCAAGAATGTGAAATTGTTTCAAGTACCATATATGATCCCTTCTTCTTTATTTTCTCTTCGAATTTCTCTAATGTTAATTAATGTAGATTGATCTGCAATTTGTTGACAATTTTTAATTGTATCTAGCCTTTTGATTTTGGTTAATTATTAGTATGAAAAATGGAAACAAAAAAAAAGGCTCTATATATTCATTTCCATTTATTTACTTAATTTGTGGTGGTTAATTTTTAGTGTTGGTCATGTGAGTTTAATTGTTATATATTAAATGATATTTTAAGATAATTAAGATATGAGTTAAGAAAAATTACTGGCATAACAATTGATTGAATGTTTATGTAAGAGGATTTTATAATGAATAGGAATTAAACTCTTGTTATATAAGTAAATTCACTTTGGGCAGTAATATTTGGCGATAGTCAAAAGAAATAACTATATATGCTAAAAGCTACGTACCAACCAAGAATTGAAGTTGTTCCCACGTGGTCGATGAAGATAGTAATGATGGAAGGGGAAGAAATTTGTTACGTATCAATGGGTGTCTCATCTCATGGGCGAGTTGGATCAAATTCCTTTGTTTGATACACATTAAATTAAATCGAATTATGCTCACTAATATTACCATCTCTATCTGATGCCAAATTCTTTATGGGTAAACGTTTTTTGCTTGATTTCTTAACAATTATGTAAAATTTTGATATCGTATATATTTATTTTTATCATTTATTTATTTTTTATCTTCTTATATATACGTATTTCAAAAATACATAATAAAAACAAAGGATCTCATTTTTTTGTGTTTAAAAATCATTTGCCATTTCTTAACCCGCGTCCTTGTTCATTAATCCGTTGGGCATGTTCTGCACCTTGGTACGTTAATTAATTTAGTATATTGCTTCCTTGTATTTTATTCTTCCTTATCTTGGCCCACCCAATGTGGGAGCGTGACGCGCGTCTTACTAACGGTAACGGGGTCTCTTGCTGGTTCTGAATCTTCCATCTACAATTCTATATTACTTCGAAAAAGAGTTCACAAATACATAACGATTATTCTGCGTAGGTTCATATATAATTACCTACTCAGACAGGGATAAGGACGCATTTACTGAGTCAGATGTAAAAAAACAAATTCAATATAATAAGACAAACAATTCATAAACGTGTTAGTAGCGAATGCAGATTACACACACACAGAAATCTTCACTACTCGAACTGGTGTGGACCGAATTATAACGACCTAAATCCCGATAGTTGGCCCACCTAGAGGAGTGACCCAGTAAACGGCCCAAAGGATCCTAATGCTTTGTTTGATTGTGAAAAGGAAATGAGAAGAGAGAAAGATGTGCGAAATAGAGTAGATTTGATATGTTGTTTGGTGCAAGAGAAATATGAGAGAAACAGAAAGAAATGAGTATATTTTCTCTTCTTCTTCATTTTCTTGTCATATCATCTTCTTCTCATATCTAGAGAGAATAAAATTTAAGGTGGGTCTCACCCAATTTCTTTTCTCTTCTCTAATTCTCTTGCTTACCAATAATTCTCTTGCTTACCAAACAAACAAGAGAAAATCATCTTTTCTTCTCATTTTCTCTCCTATCATTTTCTCTTTTTTTATTTTCTCTTACACCAAACACGTCATAAGAGCTGGACGAGGCATCCTCCGCCGAGCAAAATGCTCAGCCCCGAAATCAAAACCCACCCAAACTAGGGGGTTGACCTACCTGCCTCAGGAAAGAACCCCCACCTATCGAACAGTGCCATCATGTATATATGGCTTGTCCTTGATATTAACAATAATAGTGCTCATGGGACAAATGAGGAAACTAAAACCTGCTGCAAAGAAATGAATGAAAATCCCTATAATAGTGCCAATATAAATGCAGAGTCGTTGAGGATTAAAAGAGCTTTAATTGCAGAAAATCAAACCCATTGCAGCAAATCAAAACCAGCAAACAACAAGATTGTTACTCTAACAAACAAGGAAACTTAGCCAGCATATCACTTATGTTTTGGGGTCTGATACCCTCAAATTATGCAGACCCGTTGCATACCTCTTCTATATATCTTCCTTTCCTTTCTTGTATTGTTCAGTGTTCACATTAATAAAATCCCATTCACCTCTTTCTCCTATTTTCTTCTTGGTATCAAAGCGCCACTGTGAACACCACCTAACTGCAATCATGGCCTCCCTATCCCTCAATGTTGGCAATTTCATCACTTTAAGACTAAGCCCTACAAATTACCCATTGTGGCATGAACAAGCCTTAGCCCTTGCAGAAAGTCAAGACTTGGTTGGTCACCTGACAAATGAAGACCCCGCCCCCACCCAATACACCACTCCAGATTCCCGCAACACCACAACCTTGGAAAAATTTGTCCCAAAATTAACTGACGAATTCGTCACTTGGCACAAGGCTGATCATCTTCTTTTAGGATGGGCAATCGGAATACTTTCTGAAGAAGCACTGCCTCGTTGTTGGCTTAGACACTGCTCATGCTGTATGGGTTGTACTCAAGGATGCATATGCGGAAGATTCACGAGAACGTGAATTCACACTCCACCAACAGATTACGTATCTCCGCAATGAAGCTGATCAAACTATTGGAGAACACATTTGCATCTTCAAAGGCCTATGCTACAACCTAGCAGCAATTGGGAAACCTATCCCAAACAGAGAGAAAACCTTCTATCTTCTGACAAGCCTTGGTCTTGAATATGAAACGTTCACAACAACCATGCTGAAACCTCCAAGGCCATCATACTCCGAGCTAATCTCACAACTCTGGTCTTGATCAGCGGTGCAATTGGTTTTCCAGCCATGCCAATATGCAAAGCTCCTTTACTCCTCAAATGACCTTCTATGGTCAACAACAACAACGTTCCCATCAGTTTCCTTCACGTCATCGTGGAAATTCTCAAGCTTTCACATCATCGGGGCGAGGGTTTCAAGCTCAACAACCTAGTAACCAAAATAACACCCGCTCCACTTTGACTGCTCAACAGTGACGTCCTTCGCCACCAGGGGAGCGTCGCATGACACCTGCAGAACGAGAGCTCTATCACAATGAAAAATGTCAATATTGTGGCACGATGGGGCATATACCACAAGCACTTGCAGCACTCACCTTGGACAACACAGTTGCTGAAACAGAATGGACTTCAGACACTGGAGCCTCCAATCCTATGACAGGTAAAACCAAGTATGTTAAGTAACATTCGAAAATATTCAGGTACAGATTCTGTACTCATTGGTGATGGTTCTTCTCTGCCAATTCTTGGTATTGGAGATTCCTTCATTAAGCAAAAGAATACTACTCTGCCTCTTCATGATGTCTTATTAGTGCCTGATTTAACAAAGAATTTGCTCTCTGTAAGTCAATTAACAAAGCAATTTCCTGTTAATTGTGAGTTTTCTAATGCTGATTTTTGTGTTAAGGAACGAGAAACAAGGGAACCAATGATCACAGGGAGGCGCAAGGGTGACTTATATGTTCTCTCCTCTTCACCTGAATTGCATTTCTGCAGACATTTGACATCAGCGACTAGGACATCCTCAAACTATGGCTTTAAAATTAGCCTTTTCCTCTTCTGAACACTCTAGTCTTGCTATATTTGAAAAAATACATTGTGACTTATGCGGAACTTCCCCTGTTTTATCTATTGGTAATTTTAGATATTATGCATGTTTGGTTGATGATTTCTCCAAGTATACATGGATTATTCCCTTACAACATAAATCTGATTTTTTTAATGCTTACTTATCCTTTGAACAATATGTTAAAAAACAATTTAACAAAGAAATCAAGGTTTTTCAGTCTCACGGAAGAGGTGAATTTATCAACTCCAAACTTTCAACTCATTTTTGTTCAACGGGTATTGGTCATCAAGTATCTTGCCCATATACCCTGAAACAACCAAGTATGGTAGAAAAGCGACATAGAATAACACGTGAACTGTTGTTTCATAGTGGTGCCCCTTTTATTTCTTTGGGTTGAAGCTTTTACTACAGCTGTCTATCTTATTAATAGACTTCTGTCATCTTCTCTTAATTTTAAAACTCCTTACTTTGCTTTGCATGGGACACATCCTGCCTACTCTTCACTTCGAGTCTTTGGCTCTATATGTTTTCCTTACACTTGGGACACATGACATCACAAATTTGATCCAAAAACTATTCTTTGTGTTTTTGTTGGATATAGTGATAGCCATAAAAGGGTATAAATGCTTTCATCCTCCTAGTAAGAAATTTTTCATCTCACGACATGTTGTTTTTGATGAGTTATTCTTTCCATATAAGACTAATCACCATAATAAAACCCCCTCTCCCATACCACATGTAGTTAGTATATTTGATTCTTGGCTACCCCACACTAACTCCAACTCTGGTGCAGGTTTGCCAGCAACAGCTTCCACTCCACCGTGCTCAAGCCCGCTACCAACAATTTTAATGAATTTTAATGCATTCTCCTGCCTTACAACCACCTGTTGCACCCACTGATCAACCGGAACAATCTTCACAATCTGAACTAGAGCACCTTGAGCACTCCCCACAACCTTCACAGATTGAACCCGAGCTTGAGTTTGGACCTCCTACCTCAACACGTCAAAATGAGTCCATTTCTTATACCCAAACTCAACTGCCTCAAGTGCTACGTTCACATTCAATGCTTACCCACTCACAACGCAGAGTAGTAAAGCCTAATCCAAAATATGCCTGAATCTCCATGTCTTGTGCTGACATTCCACGAAACCCGTATAATATCCGTTCAGCTCTAGCTCACTCCAGTTGGAAGGCTGCCGTGATTGAAGAACTTGAGGCTCTACATAAAAATCAAACTTGGGAACTTGTCCCTCGCAACTCTAGTATGCATGTCATTGGCTCTAAGTGGGTTTTCAAATCAAAACTCAAACCTGATAGGTCCCTAGCTCACCTCAAAGCTCGAGTTGTTGCAAAAGGATACCACCAGGCTGATGGAGTAGACTATATTGAAACCTTATCTCCTGTAATCAAGCCAGGCACCATTCGGTTAATCATTACTATAGTTCTTATTCAGAAATGGCCCATTCGACAACTCGACGTAAAAAATGCCTTTCTACTTGGTGTGCTTTCTGAAAACTTATACATGGAACAACCTCCTGGCATGACTAATCCCCACTTCCCAAACCATGTTTGCAAACTCCAAAAGCCTCTTTATAGCCTTAAACAAGCGCCTCGGGCATGGTTTGATCGTTTTAGTTCTTTTCTCCTTAAATATGATTTCTTTTGTAGCATGGCTGAACCTTCTTTATTTATTTTGCACTCTGATTTAGGATCACTAATCCTTCTCCTTTATGTAGATGATATTGTTTTAACAGGATCCACTGCCTCCATGGTTTCTGACTTCATTCAACTCCTGCAATCTGAATTTGCCATGAAGGACTTGGGGCCTCTTCATCACTTCCTTGGAATTGAGATACTCTCGACAATTGATGGCCTCCATCTATCCCAGTCACACTATGCCTTTTCTATCCTTGAACAGCTAACATGGTTGATTATAAGCCAATGAGCACACCTCTTGAAGCAAAGACCAACGTCACACCAAATGACATTCCCCTTGATGATCTAAGTTACTTTCATGGACTAGTTGGAGCATTACAGTACCTCACTCTTACTCGTCCAGATCTTTCATTTAGTGTTAATTATGTGTCTCAATTCATGCATGCACCCACTATTATGCATTTAAAAAAGGTTCGACGTATCCTACAATATGTCAAAGGAACCCTTGATGTAGATCTTCACTTTACTTCCAACATTACACTTAATCTTTTTGCCTTTGCAGATGCAGATTGAGCAGGTTGTCCTACCACTCGGCGTTCTATCACTGGCTATTGTACTTTTCTTGGAGGGAACCCCATCTCATGGTGCATGATGAGTGTGATTTCACCTCATATTTCTTTATCATTTTGCATGCATTTTCATCTAGATTAGGCATTTTTATTTTGATATTTGTTAGTTTTTCCCTTTGGAACGGGTAAGGTGGTTCTGTGGTGTTTGTGTGCAGGAATTCATGATTAAAATGCTTAAGTCAAGTTAATTTGGAGTCTGTCACCTTCTTTTCTTTCAAAGCACCACTTTGTTTTTCTCAAGTATTTCATACCATTTTTCATGTTTTTTTTTTTTGCATTTATTTTTTGTCTTTTTTTTTTTGGTAACCATTCCTTCCTTTCACCAACATATAAGCACAATATTATCCCCATACTTATGCCAAACCCACACACAATAATTCAATGCTCTCCTATTTCCTTTAAGGTTTGGTTAGAAACATTGTTTTTCAAGGTAAGGCTCATGGGTAAAACAAACAAAAATATACATTTAAAGCTCAAATGGGCTAAGAAAAGGGAAAAATTCATGGTTGACTATTTGGTCAAAGTAGCTACATGAAAAACGGCCCCAATCATTTTTATAACATGCATGTGAATCATGAACTTCAAACAAGAACCAAGCAAACTCAAGAGCATGAATTTCAATGGTGCACTCACAAGAAATAATTTACAATTATAGGCTCAAATGACTCAGAAGGATAAAGTTAAGCAATCCAATTAATTCTCACCAAAATTTTATAGCCATGAACTTTAATCAACAAGGTTTAACACAATGCACCAAAGTTATGAAATCCAGTCAAGAACAAACTCAAATGAAAAACTAAACCACAAGTATCATCTTCATATCAAGGGAAAACAAACATGGTGGGCGCACAATACAATGAAACGCCACACAAACAGAAAAAAAAATAAGAACAAAATAAAGAAAAAGAAAAGAAAACTCCCCTATCTTGCGCTTCCAAAATTTGGTCCAAACTTGAGGTCACCATCATTAGTGCCTCCTATCCT
The DNA here is from genome assembly GCA_030762895.1 of Sophora flavescens. NCBI lineage: Eukaryota > Viridiplantae > Streptophyta > Magnoliopsida > Fabales > Fabaceae > Sophora > Sophora flavescens. Next base: position 129,789,009 of record CM061062.1, on the reverse strand, counting down.
TCCTTTTTGTCATGAGATACCATGAAGCACAACTAAATGTATATCTCAAAACAGAGAAAACATTAGCACAAGATAGGCAAGCCATAAAAGAAAAAACAACAAAATATATATCTGAATCAATTTTTTTTTTTCTCTAAATTTTCTATTTTTTTATTTTTTATTTTTTTTGAAACTAACAAGTTAAAAAAACCTTAAAAAATTTAAAATAAAAAATTAACAAAGAAAATAAAAACTAAACTACCACTTGAAATGTCTCCCTCACCCTCCTTAGAAGGCCGGTGAAGGGTAATGTTAACCATGGTCCTGTTCAAATCACCCCCAAACTACAATTTCAACCTTTGGTCATTTACCTTAAAACTTCTTCCAGAATTTGGCTCTGCAATCTCAATTGCACCATAGGGACTCACTTCCTTAACAACAAAAGGACCTGACCATCTAGACTTTAACTTTCCAGGGAAAAGTCTTAGTCTAGAATTATACAATAACACTTGTTGTCCTGGTTCAAATTCTTTTACAATTATTTTTTTATCATGCCATCTTTTGGTTCTTTCTTTATAAATTTTAGAACTCTCATAGGCTTGCAACCTAAACTCTTCCAGTTCATCTAACTGCAATAACCTTTTCTCACCCGTAACTTTCAAGTTAAAATTTGCAGCTTCACTGCCCAATAAGCTTTATGTTCCAACTCAATTGGAAGATGACATGATTTGCCATACACTAACTGATATGGGGACATTCCAATTGGATTTTTGAAAGCTGTCCTATATGCCCAAAGCACATCATCCAAATTTCTAGCGCAATCCTTTCTTGAGGAACCTACCATTTTTTCTAGGATCCTGTTCAGCTCTCTATTTGAACTTTCAACTTGTCCACTAATTAGTGGATGGTAGGGGGTAGCTATCCTATGTTTCACACCATATTTATTCAGCAATGATTCAAATTGTTTTTTACAAAAGTGTGACCCCCCATCACTCATCATAGCTCTAGGCACCCCAAACCTTGTAAAAATGTGTTTCTTAAGGAAAAAAACCACAACCTTGGCATCATTGGTCGGTAATGCCACAGCCTCTACCCACTTGGAGACATAGTCTACAACAACCAAAATATATTTATTTAAGAAAGACGATGGGAATGATCCTATAAACTCAATCCCCCAAACATAAAAAAATTCAACCTCTAAGATGGATTTTAGAGGCATTTCATTCCTCTTAGAAAAGTTCCTTACTCTTTGACATCTATCACATTTTTAAACAAAATTGTGGGCATCTTTAAACAAAGCAGGCCAATAAAAGCCACACTGAAAGACCTTAGCCGCAGTTCTTTTGCCCACCATATTCAGACCTATGATAGTGCCACAAAATTATTTCAAATTCATCATGAGGGACACATCTCCTAATGATCCCATCAGCACATCTTTTAAACAACAATGGTTCATCCCACTCATAAAATTTAGCATCATGAAAAAACTTTTTCTTTTTCTCCCAACTTAAATCAAGAGGGACAATATCTGCAGCCTTATAATTTGCAAAATCGGCAAACCAAGGGAAAGAATTTACCATCATCAATTTTTCATCAGGAAACTCCTCCGAAATGGAAGGAATGTCCTTGTCCCCCTAAATTTGGACAAGTCTAGAGAGATGATCTGCCACAGCATTTTGCTTTCCTTGCTTGTCCCTTATCTCCAAATCAAATTCTTGGAGAAGCAATATCCACCTAATCAATCGTGGCTTAGCATCCTGCTTAGCAAACAAATGCCTCAAGGCAAAGTGATCAGTGTAAAAAATGACTTTAGACCCAACAAGGCAGGATCTAAATTTATCAAAAGCAAACACAATAGCAAGTAACTCTTTTTCAGTTATGGCATAATTTTTCTGAGCATCATTCAACACACGACTTGCATAATAAATCACATGCAGAATTTTATTTTTTATTTGTCCTAACACTACACCTACAGCATAGTCACTCGCATCACACATAATTTCAAAAGGTAAACTCCAATCAGGAGAAACCATCACAGGTGTAGAAATTAGTTTTTCTTTTATTTTATTAAAAGCATCCAGACATGTATCATCAAACACAAAATTTGCCTCTTTTTCCAAAAGGTTTGTCATGGGCTTAGCAATTTTAAAAAAATATTCTATAAACTGCCTATAAAAACCAGCATGCCCAAGAAAACTTCTTATCCCTTTCACATTAATTGGTGGTGGTAACTTCTCAATTACCTCCACCTTTGCTCTATCCACCTCAATTCCTTTTGCAGAAATTTGATGACCAAGAACTATACAGATGTGTGTGATATCACCTCATATTTCACTGTCATTTTGCATGCATTTTCATATAGCTTAGGCATATTTAATTTGATATTTGTTAGTTTTTACCTTGGAACGGGTAAGACGGTTTTGTGGTGTTGTTGTGCAGGAATTAAGGATTAAATGCTCGGGATCAACCATGATGGAGCTTGCATGAAGATGGAGCTTGAAAAGTAAGGAAAATAAGCCAAACAGAGCCCATCACGGCCTAGCCATGATGACCATCATGGCCATGATCGAGTAGAGCTGAAAAGAAAGAAGGCTAAAGTCTGAACTGGTCACGGTCGTGACATGCCAACTGAACCAGACCCTCACAGGCAGAACTGATCACGGCCTAGCCGTGATGGTGGTCACGACCGTGACAGACCAACCAGTGAAGCAACCTCCAAGGCAGAACCCGTCACGGCATCACGGCCGTGACGCGTGATATATGGATCCTTAGAAACTGATTTGATCTGAAATTGTGATTGCTTGGGATTCAATTTACCCTAGTCTATAAATAGAGCACTTAGGCTCGAAAATAGGGGACTCTTAGGGACTTTTTGGGCTGCTACCTTAGGCAAAATTAGGATTCCTCTTCTTCTTCTTCTTCTTCTCTTCTCTGAGGTTTTAATTCATGTTTTTTGTTAATCAAGCTTGCTCTTAACATGGCAATGCTTGAGTAGTAGTTTTATTTCTATGGATTGGGGCTATGCCCAAGATCTGTTTTATGTTATGAATTGATGTTTTCCCTTTGTTAATTTCGATTTCGCTTTCGATTTGGTTTCTATCGCAAGAATTACTTATGAATCTAGTGCGCACTTATTTGCATGTCATAGATACTCTTAGGAGGAACCTAGCGGTGAACTTAGGTATTGGATCTATAGGAATCAAACTTAGGACTTAAATCACGAGAGTTAGAAGCGGTCCTTCGAGGGTTCACGAATTGTCACAAAGCTTAAAGGGTTCAATCTAAATTCAATTACCACGAGAGTAGGGATTGGTTTAATTGGGCACGGTTTTTGTAACCCGAGAGGGAGCATTAACTTATTTAGGATAAATTCGCCTTCAAAGTAGTTTTGATAATTAACAAGGGGTAGTCAATTTGGTAACATGAACAATCTTGTTAGAAACCCAATTCCTTGGAATCTCTTTTGATTTGAAAAACCCCTAATTGATTTGCTTTCTCATTTTAATTGATTGCGTTCTTAAATATCTGATTTTCTAAGTTATTTCTTATTACAAAAAATCAAATCTTTTCAAAATCCTTTTTTTATAGTCCAGTTTAATTGGTTTAATAATTAGTTGTTATTCAAGATCACGGTCTCTGTGGGATCGATCTTTTTATTACTTGGCGACGAATTCGGTACACTTGCCGAAGTCCACACATCTAGTTTTTGGCGTCGTTGCCGGGGACTGTGCTTTCTTGAATCTCAATTTAATTTTTAAATTGATTTTTTCTGGACTTTTTCTTTTTAATTGTTTTCTCTTTCTAGAGTATCTATCTCTCTCTTATAGGTGTTTTTCTCTTTTATGCAAAGATCCCTAAGTCTTGGAAACCTTATTGAAGTTGACCCCGAAATCGAAAGGATCTTTCATAGACGTAGGATACTACAAAGAGAGAGTGAGAGGTTGATTCCCATTCCACTCATGGCGAATCTACCAGATACCAAACCACTGAAGGACTACGCAGCCCTAAATGCTAGGGGTTTGCGAACTGGGATTGCTAGGCCAGAAATCGAGGCGGAGAACTACACTATACCGCCTATGCTAATTAGCATGATTAGGCAACATCAATTCGTAGGATTACCGTCGGAGTACCCGACTGATCATGTGGAGACATTCTTGGAGTTCACCGATGCAATTTGAATACATGGTGCCCCGATTGATGCTATACGCTTAAGGTTATTCCCCTTCTCTCTGACTGGAAAGGCAAAAGCTTGGTTGAAGTAAGTACCCGCTAATACATTGTCAACTTGGGACCAATTGGAGCAGGCATTCTTGGAGAAATTCTTCCCTCCATCCAAGACTGCCTAGTTACGAACTCAGATCACCGACTTCTTCCAAAAGGATGGAGAATGCTTATCCGAAGCTTGGGATCGCTACAAGGGATTGCTAGAGTCTTGCCCACATCATGGACTCGAGAGGTGTCTATTAGTGCATACCTTCTACAACTGATTGGATTACTCTTCAAAGGTGTCACTTGACTCCACAGCCGGTGGAGCCTTTATGAATAGACATCTGACCGAAGCATTCAATATCATTGAAAACGTAGCCACCAACTACCACCAATGGGGTTCGAAAAGAGGTAATAACACGAAATAGCTTTCGGGGGGTAAGTTTGAAATGAATAGCATTGATCTAATTATGTCTAAATTTGACTTATTGAATAAACGCTTTGATCAGCTTGAAAAGGCTAATGTGAGTTCAATAGATGCTACTAATATTGTTTGTGAGATTTGTGGAATGCATGGACATGACATAATGGAGTGCCCACGTGGTATTTCTCCTGGATCCGGTTCCTCGGGGGAACAAGTGAACTCTTGTCACAACTTCTATGACACAAATCCGAAGTTGCCAAATTATGCTCCTCCAAATTCTTACAACCAAGGAAGGAAGAATAGCCCTTACCTCTCCTACGGGAGCTATAACAACACGTTGAACCATGAATTCCAGGAAGGCCAAGGTAATAGGAAACCCGCATCGGGGTATCCTCAGGTACAACAGTCTAGACTTGAGTCTCTTCTGGAAAATTTTGTTGAAACTCAAACAAAACAAAATGAAGAGTTTATGCAACAAGGTAGGGCAGTCAATGAGGCAATAAAAGAGTTAGCATCTAAGGTAGATAACTTAGCCATCCATAATAAGATGTTAGAAACTCAGATTGCCCAACAAGCTAGTATATATACCAGAACTAAGGGTACGTTTCCAGGACAACCCGAAGTTAATCCCAATGAGCACTGTAATGCTATATACTTAAGGGATGATAAGCTTGGGGTAGTTGAGAAGGATGTGCAATGTGAGGAGGACATGAGCGAAGATGAAGAGATAGAGCCAAAGTATGTCCCTCCACCACCTTACCAACCCCCAATACCTTTCCCACAAAGGTTGGTCAAGAAACAGCAAGTAGAAATAGAAACTAAGAGCTTAATTGAGGAGCATGATGCCATGATAAAAACTAATATGCCTTCTAAACTAAAAGATCCAGGAAGTTTCTCTATTGCTTGCTCAATTGGAGAATTAAAAATAGACCAAGCTTTATGTGACTTAGGGGCTTGTGCGAGTTTGATGCCGCTTACTATCATTGAGAGGTTAGGAACCAAGAAATTGAGTCCATCCGAATCCTCTTTATAATTTGCGGATGGCTCAACTAAAACTCGTCTAGGCATACTAGAGAATGTTCTAGTAAAGGTAGGAAAATTTTTCATTCCTACCGACTTCATGGTATTGGATATGAACGGGAATTCTAAATTCCCTATCATTCTAGGAAGGGCATTCTTGGCCACAGCTGGATCAATAATAGATGTAAAGAATGGCAAGCTCTCTCTGAATGTAGAGGAAGGTAGGGTAGATTTTGATTTGACTAACTCATATAACAACCCTCCTTTTGAGAGTCATGTGTGCAGGATCGAGATAATGCCTCCAGAGGTGAAGGAAGAGACTAATATGGAAGCAAATCCCAAACTTAGCATGACGAATGATACACCAAATGGTGATGAAGTTGGAGTTGCTCATCATGTGGAGTTAGAACTTCCGCCGGGAGGAAGTAAAGCCATGAAACTCAGAGTAAAAAGAGCAAAGCGAAAGCGCAATTGGCCATATGAACAAAATAGGCTCTTTGAAGGACTTCCTTGGAAGAGAGGTGTTCTTTCACCACCACGCCTAGCTGACCCCGGTTGATTGAAAGGAGTATGGTCAAGTTTAATACCGTAAAAAAGCGCTTCTTGGGAGGCAACCCAAGTTTTTCCTTGCCTTTTCCTTTTGTTTTTGAATTTTATTTTTGAATAATTCGAGAAGATTGTAATACTGAGCCCTCATTCATGTTTTGATGTATGACAAACGAAGTGTATTTTGCATAAGATTTTTAATCTTGACTACGTACTTGTTGACGAATCTGGGCAAGTATACCCAGTCGTGCAAGTAATACGGTGGTGAGACCGGTTATCGTATCCACGGGGATTGGATGTGAACTACCAATTCACAAACTCAGCAACTATCTAGACTATGAAGAGAAATCAAAACAAACAAAAGAAAAGAAATAAAATCTTTTTGTCTTTTTGGGGACTTTTAACAAACACTTGGAGTGCAGAGAGGATATGTTGGGACTAGACTTCACCAAACCTCTATCTCATGTACTATCAGGACTAGATACCTCCCATTCATGCTTCAGATATTAAAATCAATCCACTAAATTACTCAAACCCCGATTCCTTGGATGGCAAGAGCCTAAATCCACTAATAGACCCTAATTCCTTAGGTGGCCTAGATTAATGAATTTGCATTAGGATTAGGGATTATGCGATTACTAGTAAACCAAACTCCATTCCTAGATGAAAGGGTTACTAGGTGATTAAATTCAATTCTGGTTCTAATACGAATTTCCCAATTGCATACTAAAACACAAATCAAGTCATGGGGGTGCTAGCCACAACAAGCATTTAGCACGGAAAATTAATCACTAATATGAAGACATGAACACAGAATAATCAGTCAAGGCAAATACATAATATTCAGTTTGATTACATCTAATCCCAACAAACAGGGATTTAACTACTCATAATTACAGAGAAAGCCAAACCAGAGAAATAGGAGAATAGGAGAGAACAAGCTCCATGGGAGCTTTCCACCGTCGTCACAGCAGCCCCTCTCAACAACTCCCTTCTAGGGTTGCAATCCTCCCTTAGCCGCAGCCTCCAAGTGCCTCTCTACTCAAAACCCTCAAACTAAAACTAAAAACTAAAAAACTCCAAAACTCAAAACTGTTCAGTTCTGCCCTAAAACAGCAACTTATACCAATCAGTTCTGCGCTCGCTCGCGAGGCGAATGGCCTCTCGCGAGGTGAATATTAAAAATCTTTTGTTTCAAAGAATTGAACTCTCGCGAGGCGAGACACTGTTCGCGTGGCGAGACAGAACAGTTTGCATTTCTGGCACAGTCATCATTTAGGGTGGCGAGGCGAGGTGTGTTTCGCGGGGCGAGTCTTCAGAATTCTGCTTGGCTCAATTTCTTCTCTTTTCAAGCTCTAAATTCTTCCAAGCTTTATTATGGCCAAATCTGCACAGTTTTCCTCAATTTCTGCAAAACAACACACAAAACCACCTTCACCCGTTCCAAGGTAAAAACTAATAAAAATCAAATAAAGAATGCCTAATCTATATGAAAAATGCATGCAAAAGTACACAGAAAACATGATGTAAAATCACACTATCAGTACTCATTTCGTGTTAAGCTTCATGCAATATCACTCGTCAAACAAAGCAAAACAAGCTGAAGTCCAACAAAGCAAAACAAGCTGAAGTTCAACAAAGCAGAACAAGCTGACGTCCAACAAAGTAAAAAGCTGACGTCCACTGAAGTCTAACATAGAGCACGTCCACTGAAGTCTAACAAGAAGAGCGCATCCACTAAAAGAAATAGAAGAGCTCGTCTGCTGACGTGGAACATAGAGCGCGTCCACTGAAGTCTAACAAGAAGAGCGCATTCACTAAAAGAAACAGAAGAGATCGTCTGCTGACGTGGCACATATAGCACGTCCACTGAAATACAACATATAGCACGTCCACTGAAATACAACAAAAGCACGTCCACTGAAAGAAACAGAAGAGCTCGTATGCTGACATGGCACTTGGAGCTCGTCTACCGAAGAAACAGAAGAGCTCGTCTGCTAACGTGGCACATATAGCAATTCCACTGAAATACAACATATAGCATGTCCACTGAAATACAACAAAAGCATGTCCACTGAAAGAAGAGCGCATCCATTGAAGTAACAGAAGAGCTCGTCTGCTGACGTGGCACATATAGCACGTCCACTGAAATACAACATATAACACGTCCACTGAAATACAACAAAAGCGTTTCCACTGAAGTACAACAAGAAGAGCGCGTCCACTGAAGTAATAGAAGAGCTCGTCCGCTGACGTGTCACATGGAGCTCGTCTACTAAAAGTGGCAAAAGGAGCTCGTCTACTAATGATACACGTTTGGACTTGCTAAGATCTTAATGAGAAGCTCCGTCCACTAACATGGCATATAAAGCTCGTCTACCAGTTGGAGCACGTCCAATTACCTTGAGCTAGTACTCCCGTCTGCTGACGTGGCAAAATGGATACGGCTATTTGCTATTCTTTTAGATAGAAACATATATTTTACTCTTCAATTAGACTTGGCTATCCTCTTAGATGGAAACAGTTATTTTTCGAGAAGGATGTAAACTCTACAAGAATCAATAGAATCTCATTTCAAGAACAAGAATCAAGAAAACAGATTTTATTAAATCATATCCAAATCCGTTTTAAATGATCCCAACGGCTATAATTTGTCTTCTATATAAAGAGGGATCAAAGGAACACTTTTCAACACAACGAATAACAGCAACACAACTCATTCTGATTGTGAAAAACTACGAAAGATCCAAAAGTGCTTCATCTCTGAGAAGAGTGTGATATTAGTTAGAGCTTCAACTTATATAATCAGACTTTTAGAGTCTTACCTCTACTCAATTCTTTTCGTGAATTAGTGTGACTAAGAGATGGTATCTCTTAGGCTTGAACAAGGATAGAAGGGATCCTTGGGTATAGAAAAGCTAGTGTGCTTTCTGGTGATTTTTCAAGCAAGGAGGTTATCCTTGTGTTGCTATAATTGGAATTGTGTAATTGCTGATTATAGTGAAGAAAACCACAGAGGTGTGGGACTGGATGTAGGCTTACCAGAGGAGGTAGCCAAACCAGGATAAATCGGTTTGCGTGTTCTTCTCATTTCTAAACTCCATATACTTGTTAACTTGAATCTTTAATCTGTAATCTGTGTTAAAATCTGTTGTTACTACTTATAATTCTTCTTGTCATCATTACTTGTTCCATAACCTGATTCTTGGGAATTAAAATTGAGTGAAAACCAATTTTCTTTAAAGAAAACTGTTTTGTTTTAAATTGTTTAAAAAGTTTTCAATATCTCAATTCACCCCCCCCCCCCTCTTGAGATCGTAGCCACTACCAATAAAGATTAGAGAAGAAAGATCACTAATTGATGGCTTTGCCAAGTATTTTCAGGTTATGAAAGCAGTAAGAGCAAAAAGGCAAGGAAAAATAAAGTCAGAAGTCATCACGCCCAGGCCGTGACGGTGGTCACGGCCGTGATTAGCTAACCAAAGAAGATCAAAAAGGATCACGGCCCAGCCGTGATATCCATCACGGGTGTGATGAGAAGGACCCTGAAGATCAGAATGTATCACGACCTAGCCGTGATGGTGGTCACGGTCGTGACAGGCCAGCTCTTATAGACCAGAATTGATCACGGCCGTGACACGTCTTCCAGCAGCTCTATGACTGGCATTTGAGCCAACACCCTCCACCACCTTGGTGAGTTGTTCCATTTTTCTCCTCTCTCTGACTTGATTATTTACATTGTGGACAACGTAAGTTTTTAAGCTTGGGGTAGGGGTATTTTTGCAATTTTTTGCATTTTTGTATTTTTCATGTTGCATTCATATAGGCGTAGTTTTGCATGATCACATGATCAGATTGCCCTTTGCTTAGAGTATGCATCCAATTGTGAGAACTTTGTGCCAAATGAATTGAGACAGTGAATTTTTGAACCCAATTTTCGTATTCTTGTGATAGGCTAAAAATAAAAATGCTTGAGATGATCTTCTGATAGTTAATAATTAGCATGTGGTTCCTTATATTTGGGTTTCTCATTGATTTTAAACTACTAAATGTGAGATTTTTTGAGCCAAAAAGGGGTACTCGCTAAATCTATCCCATTCTTTGGGATTGAGTGTTGTATTCCTCTTGGATTGTATTCTCTAGAACTTGACTTGAAACCGTTTTGAAACTTAAAAATTTTTGAAAACATTTTTGAAAATGACTGAGGCACTAGGTATCTTTCCATCCTTCTGAGCTTTGATTGATTAAATGATACCCCTTAGTTGCCCAGTTTTGAGCCTAAAAGAATAAAATACTTTTCTTGTTACCTTGAAATATTTTGATGAATGATGCTTGGTATGACACCTTTTAAAGTATTGCAAAAAGGGTAAAAAGGTAGTTTAAAAAATAAATTGTGGGATGAGAAAGTTAGAAAAATATTTCTCTTAAGTTGGAAATCTCCCCTTCTCCAAATTGAAAAAAAAATTAAAAAAAAATAAAACAAAAAAAAATGGAGAAGGGGATGAGAAAAAGGAAGTGAGAAACAAAATAAAAAAATAAAAAAAGAAAAATAAAAAGGAAGAAAGAAAGAAAGGTGGAAAAGTGAACGAAAGCCCAAAAAGATATTTTAGAAGGTTGTCATGCTTTACATTGTTTGATATTTTGTTTAGCCTTATTGAATTTTCTTTTTCTTGATTTCCCCACCTAATAATTAATCCCATGACCTCATTACAACCAAAATAAAAGACCTCTTGATTCTTATGTGTTTTCATTAATAAAGTAGATATTTGGTTAATAGTCAAGCTTATGGTAGGGTACCTTCCTTGAGGAAATTGAGCGAACTGTCATATACCCTTAAACATTTGAGTGAGGTGAGAAGAGTGCCCGAATTAGTGAGAGACATGAATCTAGAAAACCTAAGCTTCTAATTGGACTTGAAATTGATTGTCTCTTGGTTACTTATTTGAATATGCATGTCACTTGGATTAGTTACTCGGGTTCTTGGTTCACTGTCCATGCTGACTGTTTATCTTGTCTGGCCTTCGTTATTGCTTGAGGACAAGCAAAATCTTAAGCTTGGGGTAGTTTGATGAGTGTGAATTCACCTCATATTTCATTGTCATTTTGCATGCATTTTCATATAGCTTAGGCATATTTAATTTGATATTTGTTAGTTTTTACCTTGGAATGGGTAAGGCGGTTTTTTGGTGTTGTTGTGCAGGAATTAAGGATTAAATGCTCGGGATCAACCATGATGGAGCTTGCATGAAGACGGAGCTTGAAAAGTAAGGAAAATAAGCCAAACAGAGCCCATCACGGCGTAGCCGTGATGACCATCACGGCCATGATCGAGTAGAGCTGAAAAGAAAGAAGGCTAAAGTCAGAACTGGTCACGGCCTGGCCGTGATGTCCATCACGACCGTGACATGCCAACTGAACCAGACCCTCACAGGCAGAACTAATCACGGCCTAGCCGTGATGATGGTCACGACCGTGACAGACCAACCAGTGAAGCAACCTCCAAGGCAGAACCCGTCACGGCCTGACCGTGATGGCCATCACGGCCGTGACGCGTGATATATGGATCTTTAGAAACTGATTTGATCTGAAATTGTGATTGCTTAGGATTCAAGTTACCCTAGTCTATAAATAGAGCACTTAGGCTTGAAAATAGGGGACTCTTAGGGACTTTTTGGGCTGCTACCTTAGACAAAATTAGGATTCTTCTTCTTGTTCTTCTTCTTTTCTTCTCTTAGGTTTTAATTCATGTTTTTTGTTAATCAAGCTTGCTCTTAACATGGCAGTGCTTGAGTAGTAGTTTTATTTCTAGGGATTGGGGCTATGCCCAAAATCTGTTTTCTGTTATGAATTGATGTTTTCCCTTTGTTAATTTTGATTTCGCTTTCGATTTGGTTTCTATCGCATGAATTACTTGTGAATCTGGTGCGCACTTATTTGCATGTCATAGATACTCTAAGGAGGAACCTAGCGGTGAACTTAGGTATTGGATCTATAGGACTTAAATCACGAGAGTTAGAAGCGGTCCTTCGAGGGTTCAAGAATTGTCACAAAGCTTAAAGGGTTCAATCTAAATTCAATTACCACGAGAGTAGGGGTTGGTTTAATTGGGCACGGTTTTTGTAACCCGAGATGGAGCATTAACTTATTTAGGATAAATTCGCCTTCAAAGAAATTTTGATAATTAACAAGGGGTAGTCAATTTGGTAACATGAACAATCTTGTTGGTAACCCAATTCCTAGGAATCTTTTTTGATTTGAAAAACCCCTAATTGATTTGCTTTCCCATTTTAATTGATTGCGTTCTTAAATATATGATTTTCTAAGTTATTTCTTATTACAAAAAATCAAATCTTTTCAAAATCCTTTTTTTTATAGTCCAGTTTAATTGGTTTAATAATTAGTTGTTATTCAAGATCACGGTCTCTGTGGGATCGATCTTTTTATTACTTGACGACGAATCCGGTACACTTGCTGGAGTCCACACATCATATACCTTATCTTACCATAAAATGTCATTTTTCCCAGTTAAGAACAAAGTTAGTTTCTTGGCATCTTTTTAAAACCAAAACAAGGTTAGATAGGTAAATATCAAATGACGATCCAAACACAAAAATCATCCATAAAAATTTCTATGCCTTTTTCAATTAAATCAGAAAAGATTGAGAACATGCACCTTTGAAATGTGGCGGGTGCATTACACAACTCGAAAGGCATACGCCTATAGGCAAAAACCCCAAATGGACAAGTAAAGGCTGTTTTTTCTTGATCTTCCGGGGCTACTGCAATTTGATTGTAACCCGAGTACCCATCCAGAAAGCAATAGTACTCGTGCCCCGCCAACCTTTCTATCATCTGGTCAATGAACGGAAGCGGAAAATGATCTTTTATCGTAACTTGATTAAGCTTCCTGTAGTCAATACACATTCTCCAACCAGTGACTTGCCTTGTAGGAATCAACTCATTGTTTTCATTCATCACCACAGTCATACCACCTTTCTTGGGAACCACCTGAACGGAGCTCACCCACTTACTATCAGAAATGGGATAAATTATACCTGCATCAAGTAACTTTATCACTTCTTTCCTCACCACTTCCTTCATAGTTGGATTGAGCCTCCTTTGATGTTGAACCACTGGTTTAAAGTCCTCCTCCATAAATATTTTATGCATGCAGAATATAGGACTTATCCCCTTCAAATCACCGATGTTCCAACCAATGGTTGACTTGTGATCCCTCAATACTCTGAGTAATTTTTCCTCCTCACTTTCTGATAACTCCACATTCACAATTACTGGATTCTTCTTTTTCTCATCCAGAAAAACATATTTCAGATTTGAAGACAATGGTTTCAGCTCCATGGGTGACTCCTTTTCCACTACCACATCTTCCTTTTCCAATTATTGTAATTTTTTATTTGAAGAAGAGGTAGATTCCAAAGCTTCCAATTGATAGATACATTCCACCACCTCAGAATTGACTTCATCATGCACCTCCTTAATTTCTTTGCCTATCATCAAAGTTGCTTCCAAGGGACTTTATGCAGCACTTTTTTCAAATTCCTCTAGGACCAAGGAATCCAAAACTTCAACCCGAAAACAACAATCAAAATCACTGCTTCTTTGATTGAGAAAACTACTTTTTCATCTTCTACTTTCAAAATCAGTTCACCTTTCTGCACATCAATTAAAGCACGACCCGTAGCCAAAAATGGACTACCAAGGATAAGAGGAACTCTCACATCCTCTTCCATATCCAGCACTACAAAATCTGTAGGGAAGATGAATTTATCAATTTTAACAAGTAAATCTTCCACAATACCATAAGGATATTTTACCGAACGATCTGCCAACTGAAAAGACATCATAGTAGGCTTCACAATACCAATTCCCAGCCTTTTAAAAATTGACAAAGGCATCAAATTGATGCTTGCTCCCCGATCACAAAGAGCCCTGCCAACCTCCATATTACCAATCTCACAAGGAATGGTAAAGCTTCCTGGATCCTTCAACTTAAGAGGCAATTTTTGTTGAATGATAGCACTACACTCCTCTGTAAGCATAACAGTTTCCTCTTCATTGGCCTTCCTCTTCTTGGACAACAAATCCTTCATGAACTTAGCATAACTTGGCATTTTCTCCAACGCCTCAGCAAATGGAATATTAATCTGCAGCTTTTTGAACACCACCAAGAACCTGGAAAACTGCTCGTCCTCATTCTTCTTCTTCAACCTTTGAGGATAATGAATTTTAGGAACAAATGGCAGCGACTGTGTTGGCTTGTCAACTTGTGAATTTTTAGATTTTTCAGCTTCTTATTTCTTCCCTTCAACCACTACTTCTTCCTCCTCTTGTTTCTCATCATGAACAACTTTTTTAGCATCCTTTTCTTTAGAAGACTCCTCTTGGACAACATTGTTCAGAACCTTGCCACTCCTCAAATGAATTGCTTTGCATTGCTCTTTTGGATTAGGAACAGTATCACCTGGCAAAGTACCTAAAGCTCTTTCAGACAACTGTTTAGAAATCTGCCCAATTTGTACTTCCAAATTTTGGATAGACGCCTCTTGATTCTTGAAGTTGGCCCTTGTCTCGATCATGAAATTTGAAGATTGCTCCACAAAATTAGAAGTATTAACAGACAATTTCTCCAAAGCACTCTCCAAAGATGACATTTTGTTTTGAGGTTGTGATTGTCCTTGGAATGAAGAATTCCCTTGTTGTTGTAATGGCTTGAATTGATTCTGACCTTGTCCACCCCATGAGAAATTAGGATGGTTCCTCCAACCTGGATTGTAAGTGTTTGGATAGGGGTTAATTTGTTACCCCAATGCATTCACTTGTTCTCCAAGTTGATTTGTACCACAATCACCATTACGATGCTCTCCACCAAAAAAATCACACACCAAGGGAGGTGTATTCAGTGCATTAACTTGGCCATTCCCCAACAAAGTAGCAAGTTGTTGAGAAATCACCTTGTTAACTTGCTGCTCAATTAGATTACTATCCACAACATTCACTCCCAAGACTTTTCTGTTTTGCCTATCATGTTGCATATTAGCACTGCTGGCTGCCATGGTCTCTAGTATTTTCAAAGCCTCTTCTGGACTCTTCAAATCAAAAGCTCCTCCACATGCAGCATCCATCATCTGTCTTGCATTCGGATCCAACCCATTATAGAAGGTTTGTGCTAACAACCAATTGGGCAAAGAATGATGAGGACATTTTGAGTAGCACCTTGAACCTCTCCCAAGCATCATACAAAGTTTGACTCTAGCTGCACAAATGAGGTAATTTCACTCCTCAATTTGGCTGACCTCGATGCTGGAAAATATTTTCGCACAAACTTGGACTCCAAATCATCCCATGTTGAGATACTACCCTGTTGCTGTGACCGAAGCCAACTTCTAGCATTATCCTTCAATGAGAAAGGAAAAAGCCTCAATCTAATAGCGTCATCAGAAGCTCCATTGAACTTCACTGTATCACATATCTGCAAGAAATTCTCCAGATGATGATTGGGATCCTCTTGAGCTCCTCCACCAAACTGGTTCTGGTGCATCAAATTAACGAGTGCATGCTTAATTTCAAAGTTGTTAGCCTGCACAACAGGTCTCACAATAGAACCCCAGGCACCTTCAATATTGGGCTTGGAATAATCCGTCAATGTCCGCCTAGCAGGTTGCTCGGCCATGACTGTTTCAACTTCAACCACCTGTTGTTGTAAAAGTGCTTGTTCCCTTTCTTGTTGCCTGTGAAGCTTGGTTGCCTTCCTGTTACTCTTAGCTGTCTTTTCAATTTCAGGATCAAACAGCAAAGAATTCTTGTCAACAGTACCTCGCATACACAACTCAAAAGAAAATCAGTGCACACTTATAATATAAAATAAAAAAAAATTGCAGCAATTATAATAACAGAAAATAAAATGCTCAAGTCGAGATTTCCTTGGCACAATTAATATTAACAAAAATCAATCCCCGGCAAAGGCGCCAAAAACTTGTTGAGCAAAATTGGCAAGTGAACCAAATCGCTAATTGTAGTAATAAAAATATCGTTCTCAGGGATTGAACCGTTAACTACTAACGTGCCAACTCAATTTCGTTTGAGCGACAGAATGGTTTGAAATTGGTTTTCACCAATAAGTAAGAACATAAATTTAACAAGGAACAGAAAATATTTTTGGTATTTTCAATTGAGAAAATTAAGCAACAGAAATTTGGGTTTTAACAATCAAGAAAAAATTGTTAGAGGATCGATTTCCCTGCCTTTCCTACTTGTTCAATCCTGGAAATTAACTTGAACGTTTTATCCAACTTCAAGAAACTGAGTTTTGTAATTTATCCCCTAATTCCTAAGATGGAAAAATCTTTCTGTCTAAATTACTAATTCAATTCCTTGAGTATTAGATAATTAACAGAAGCATTAAGAATGATTTCAACTCAAAAATGTCAATCTGATTGTGTTCTTATTCCTAAGTAACACGTGCAAATCGTTCATTTACAAACAGCAACTATGAATCCGAATTTCCCAATTGCAAAATTCATACATTAGATAAGCATGCAAACAGTGAATAAACTCTTGAAATTAAACAGTGAATAAACTATGAACAAGTAATTATCCAGAATCAAAACAAGTTATTTAGGCAGTTTCATCTGCCTCTAACAAAATAAAATTAGCTAAACATAATAGAAATAGAACAAACTCCGGAAGAAGGTGAAGGCAAAGTAGTCATCAATAGTCTTTACTCGTCAGCTTCAACTCTCTTGATTGCTTCCTTTTCTCCCTCTCAAAACTGTATAGTTCTCTCTTTTTTTTGGGTACTGTGGCACAAAAACTTTTCACACTGTGCGGCTGCTGTCTTCTGGTTCACGCTCTCTGCCCTTTTAGACTTCTCCTTCTCAATTATCAAATTGTCTTCACGTGCGCTTCCTGATATTGGTCTTGGACTTGTGTTTTTCTTTTTCTCAATACCAAAAATTTGATTTGTTTTTCAATTGCCCAAAACCTTGCTTAACGTCCTGGCCCAAGTGCTAACTTCTTTTTCTCTCCAATAACAATCATAATTTGGATTTGATTTTTCTTTTACTTGCCCAGGAGCAACAATACTTCACGTGGGCTTCTTGCCATACAATTCCTTCTTTAATTTGGAATGGTCCAATTCCATTTCAATTTTCAATTCCAATTCCATTTTTCTATTTTATCCGAAGTACTTGCTTTCATCGCTCTTCACTAGAATTGATCTCTTCATGTTTTCATCTCATCTTTATTATTTCCTACAAATAGAAACAATTAAAAATACTATTAGATTAACTCTAAAAACATAAAATTAAACTAAAATATGTAAAACACTATTAAAGACACAATTAGCTAAACTTAGGGACAAAACTCAATTAATCAACACAATTGGGAGCAAAAATCCATTTAATAAGCACACAAAAATCACATAATCTAGAAGATTATCAGCGTTCTACCACTGGCTATTGTACTTTTCTTGGAGGGAACCCCATCTCATGGTGCATGATGAGTGTGATTTCACCTCATATTTATTTATCATTTTGCATGCATTTTCATCTAGATTAGGCATTTTTATTTTGATATTTGTTAGTTATTCCCTTTGGAACGGGTAAGGTGGTTCTGTGGTGTTTGTGTGTAGGAATTCATGATTAAAATGCTTAATTCAAGTTAATTTGGAGTCTGCATAAAGATGAAGCTTGAAAAGTAAGAAAAATGAGCAAAGCAGAGACCATGAAGGCCTGGGTGTAACAATCATCAAGGCCATGATCGCGTAGAATGAAGAAAAAAAGAAGGAAGCAAAACTCAAGTTATCACGACCAGGCCGTGACAGCCATCACGACCGTGACAGGTCAATCAGTATAAGAATTCACCAAGTCAGAAGCTGTCATGCCCTGGCCCTTATAGCCATCAGTGCGCAAAGAAACAACACACAGTCTCTCGCTTCAGCACTGAAGCTGAATATCGGGTCATGGCTAACACTGCAGTTGAACTCACACGGATGTCCTTCCTTTTAAAAGATCTCCGTATTCCACTTGCCTCTCCTCCAATACTCTACTGTGACAATATCAGTGCTGTTCACCTGACCATCAATCCAGTGTTTCATGCTTGTAGCAAACATATTGAATTGGATTATCATTTTGTACGTGAACAAGTTTCACTTGGGCTTCTTGTCACTCACTACATTTCCACCAATGATCAAGTTGCTGATCTCTTCACCAAGCCAACATCAAAGGCTACTCTCATATATTTTCAGACCAAACTCTGCCTTTAACCTCGGCCTCGTTTGAGGGAGGGTATTAACAATAATAGTGCTCATGGGACAGATGAGGAAACTAAAACCTGCTGCAAAGAAATGAATGAAAATCCCTATAATAGTGCCAATATAAATTTTAGGATTAAAAGAGCTTTAATTGCAGCAAATCAAACCCATTGCAGCAAATCAAAACCAGTAAACAACAAGATTGTTACTCTAACAAATAAGGAAACTTAGCCAGCATATCACTTATGTTTTGGGGCCTGATACCCTCAAATTATGTAGACTAGTTACCTACCTCTTCTACATATCTTCCCTTCCTTTCTTGTATTGTTCAGTGTTCACGTTAATAAAATTCCATTCATCTCTTTCTCCTATTTTCTTCTCTTGACACACACAAACCTTCAAATCACCATCACTTTCATCCCACATCCCTGCCGACCAAGAACATCACGCAACAAGGAAAATTAAAAATACCAACCCTTTGGGCACCAACACGCGGTACCTGGTAAGCAGCACCATGCTCATCCCAGCCATAGAACCCACCATAAAAACCTCCTGACAAGAGGCTAATGTATGATTTTACAATATAGCACACTTATCCTATCTGCTATACCCTTATTGACTTAAGTATCCGAGTGTTTTCGCAGGTATCCCATTCGATTCAGAATCAGTAGTTAGGTCACTCCTACACAGGCCCGACACTAGGAATTCACATTTGAGTTTGTGTTCTGGGTCTCTCTTAGAATCGAAACAATATTATATAATATAAATATTTTTATAAAAAAAAATGCATAAATGCATAAGTGAATAAATACACCGATATCATTAAGTCAAAAAATAGAGATTACATCCATATTTAAAATGACAGTATTTTATTTCTCACAACAATGATAGTTCATTGAATAAATTATACCAACCATCCGGACAAAAAGAAGTTGATGTACGTGTGATATCTCTCCATCTCTTTTTATCTTTTTGAAGATTGAATTCTCATTAAATTATGCTTTTAAGTTGTGTTGAAAAAAAAAATGTATTATGTAGATAGGATTGTAGGACAATGACCACAACATTCATTTCTCCAATGGGGGCAAAATTTAATACTTAGTAATTTTATTTTATTTTTAACTTTGTGAGGAAAATGCTCCTATCTTTCTAGGAGGTTCGTTCCCGGATGAAAACATGTGAATATTGCGAAAAATGATTATTATTATTATTTTTTATATCTGTCCTTAGATCAAAATTAATGGCTGTCAAGATTAGGGATGACAATTTATACCATACTCATTGGGTACACGTAAAAATTATCCATGATGGGTAAGGTAATTACTCGCATAATGGGTAATGATTCGGGTACGGGTAATTACCCGCAAATTTGAACGGGTATGGATACGGGTACTATGGTACCCACCCCATCCTACACCAGCACACACACACACATATACACACACACATATATATATATATATTTATATTAATAATATACATAATTTTAACTATAATACAAATTTTAAAATCAAAATTAATCTAAAGATTCGTAACTTTCTAAACCTAATTGCATCTATAATTCCTTTTTGGATTTTTTATTTATTTAAATATTTTGATTTGCATTGTTTTATGAGTAGATCTTTTAAACCTTTTAGTCGTTTTTTTAATTTTTATAATGTTTCTTCTATTATTTATTGCTTTTTCATGATTAAAATGCGGGTAGCAGGTGCGGGTAACGGGTGCGGGTATGGGTACTTAGGTACCCAGAGGATACGGGTAAGGGTACTAAAGTTGTTACCCACACGGGTAGGAGTCTGGGTATGGATAGTTTTTTCAAACGCGGGTATAGGGGCAAGTACTATAGTACCATACGCAGACCCTACCCATTGTCATCCCGAGTCGAGATGTATATCAATAGGTCTCACATTTGCATAGTGTATATTTATTCTACTTTTAGCATATGATATTTAACAAGATTCAACTATGCTTACTCACACATTAATATGTTTGGAGTTCCGAAGGAAATATAGTGAGGTGGTTAATAATGGAGTGATTAATAATAGATTGAAGTGGAGAGGTGAAAATATATCGTTCTATTGTTTAGAAGTTTAATGAGGGAATCCCAAACCCCCAATTTGGAGGATATGAAAATTGGGGGTTTGTGTGAGATAAAGTTGTTTGAGTTACAATCCTAAATTATCTCACTTTATTACTTAATAAACAACACCGCTATATGGTGCGAATCTTAATTTCGTGTAGAGCTGCGAATGACGTGGCCAGAACAAAAAACATAAGTGAGGATAAAAATTTAATTAAAAAATTTAGAATAACACTTTATTTCTTTGCTCGGGGACTCCTCTGCCGCCACCACTATCCGCCATATCCTGCTCATCTTCCACTTTCTTTCTGTTTCTTGTTGGGCCTACAACATCAATCTAATAATTGAATTAGGAACAAGGATAGAAGAAAACACATACTGAATCCCGTGGCTCATAAACTTTGGCTCACAGCATCAATAACTCTTGTACCTTATCAAGTCAAGCTCGTTCTAGGGTGAGCGACTAGTACATGTCGCTCACCGTGCATCATATATATCCACAGTTGGATCAGTAGTTCCATCGGATATTATCATGCATCCTACACATTGAATAATTTTTTTTTTCATTTCATTCCCTCTCTCACACTCCCTTGCACGAACCTTCCTCAACCTTCATCACCTCTCACTTTTCAAACACCTTAACTCAAACCGGAAATGTCCCCCATTTTTACATTAATCTCTTAATAGAACCACCGACACTAAAAAATAATCACTCCCACACCTTAATTGCTTATTAAACAAAAAGAAATGTTATTTGCATAACCAATCCGGCCAACTTTCTCTGAATGATTGTTCTGATAACATTCTTATTTTGTCACACAAATAAAATTAAAAATTAAAAGTTGAGTCTTTGAAAAGATCAAGCTCTCAAGGGGACGAATGGGTAGTATAGCAGACCCGTGCAATATGAAGTGATCCCTCACGCCCAGACCGGGCTCCACCGCCATGAACCCAGCATTGCGTCCCAACGATGAATACCAAACCCCCCACCGCACCTACAGCGGCGAGCTCCATAGTCTCTGCCATGCCGGAGCTTTCGAGTATGTCGTTCAGAGCCGCGTCGGACTAGTCCTCCCATAGCTTGAACAACCCAGACAACCTCTACTTGTCAGCAAGGAAGACGCCGAGCAAGACGGTCATCAGGAACTCCGCCATCTGGGTCGACCCATTCCCCAGGCAATAGGGGTCCTCGTGCTTCCGCCACTTCTTTAGGTCTTTGAGTCGCTTCTTCAGGTCTTTGAGTGCACTTTCAAAATCGTTGATCCAATTGACTAGTGGGTTCCAAAGCTTGATGTTGAGATCCAAAGACGGAGGTTCATAGGAAGGTTCGTGCAACGTGTGAGAGAGGGAATGAAATGAATTTTGTTTTATTCAGTGTATAGGATGCATGATAAAATCCGATGCAACTATTAATCCAACGGTGGATATTTATGATGCACGGTGAGCGAGATGTACTAGTTGCTCACCCTAGAACGAGCATATCAAGTCATGTGAAAGAATAAATTAAGTGGTGACACTCATTAAACTGGTGGTGTACAACAAGAACAACTTTCTTTTAACATGGATTTATTGATAAATGTTAATACAATCTAGAAAATTAATGAGAAATGAAGAAGAGTACATGACACATGACAGAAGAAATATATAGGGATTTAATGTTAACACTTGAATTGATGTAACAATAACATCTTTGTCTCTAGTAGTTGTTTAGAATTCAGATATTTGCAATATAATGAGTTCACTCTCTCCTTTGTAACTAAAATATTGCCTTGCTATTCAAATGAAGAAAAACAATGCTCCTCACTGATTGTTTTCTCAATTCGATTGGGCTTATTTGGGTGCTATTTGACTATTTGTTGAGGATTTTCCTATTGTTTATATTGTGATTACTCTCATGCCCCTTCTTTCTGCATGCTCTGAGCTGTTTCTACTCATCAGTTTTCAAAGGACATGGTTCCTCTGAAGTTCTTTAAAGAACTGGACATGGTGCTGCTCATCATCTAATTGGCATTTGTCAACCAAATTTTCTCAGTGTTTTATCATAAAAATTATTGTTTTTGAAGGCTGAGATTCTCTTCAAGTTTAAGAAAAATTGCACAGAACAGAATCCTTATCTGTTTTCAGTTTTCACAAACTCCACTGGGCAATCCGTACCTTTACCATCCAAATCTAATTTCAGACTTTTTTATAATGAATATTTTAGAGGAAAAAACTGAATAACAGGTGTGCCACGACATTCGCACATTCGCACACAACTTTTGTTCGCACTAAGTAGCATTTCCCCTTAATAAACTTTCAAGCAATGAAATAATGTTTTTTAATCACTACACTTCATTATTAACCATCTCACTCAATCCTTCTTCCATACGGGTGGCAATCAGCATGTCTTCAAAAAATATTATTCATATACTAGCTTATATATAAGAATAATTTTACGAGTTACAGATTTTAGCTTCTATAATTAATTGTGGACTACGTCAGCTGTCAGCATATATTCACCCATAATATGACGGTATATGGTTACTATTACACAATGGTTGGCACTAGCCAGGTAAATGGCAAACCTATATGATACTATTACACAATGGTTGGCACTAGCCAGGTAAATGGCAAACCTATATGATAAGAGATCATATGGAGAGCTTTCATCAGATGCGGTCAGGAATAGGAAAGTTATTGTATCCATCCAATGATAATCCTGGAGTGGCTGTTAGGGAACCAGATCCTCACCGGTCCAAGAAAGAAATGGAGAGTCCAATTGCTATCACAGATGAATGACATGTGTTTAAAAAAAGAATGGACGACTGTGATTTAAAATCAATATTTTACTTGAAAAATTCAAAAAGAAAGTGACACGCCATGGAACTCAGACCCGAAACCCTCCTCCGCCCAGACAGTGTGCCCCTTCCTTTAGTTCCGCTCCGCTACCGCTTCCTGCCGTTGCGCCTCCCTGACGCCACCACCGCAGCACCACCGTGACGCCAAGAGAAGGTGTAAGGCCCGACACCTCTTCGTTGCCCAGTAGCACCGCCGTCACGCCCTTCGTGCTCAGAAGCACCGCCGTCACGCCCCGCCAGCAACAACAGTCAAATAATAGTGCTAACATCGGTAACCCTTGGGGAAGCAAATCCAGTCAGCAAATGTGTCAGGATGGAAACAACAGGAAAATGGTAATAATTTCTATAATCGGAGATTCCATAGGAGGGAAGGTTCTAATCGACTTGCTTTCGACTATATACGGCTACCAATTTCAATGGGATGATCATCAAATTGGTAGGGATGACAAAATTACCCGCACTTGTGGGTATCCACATAAATTACCCGTAATGAATAGTAAATAGATACTTACTAAATGGGAATGAGGATCATGGTACCCGCCCCACGGAAACCCGTATATTTATAATAAATATTTTTTATTAAATATATAATATATATTATGACAATTTCTATCATTTTGAGATGAAATAAATTTTATTTTCTATCTTATTTGATACTTTTTAGTGGTTAAACCCATAATAATAAATCTTTTAAAATATATATAGTATATTATATAATGTTAATATAGTATATTGTTATATTATATTGTATAATTTTATTTTAGACTCTTAAATACTCGCGGATATCCATGGATATCCGCTACCCGCATAAATATCCATGGATATTGATGGGGATAGATGCGGGGGAAGCACTACCCGCCCCCGCCCCCGCCCCGTTGCCATCCCTACAAACAGGTCATTACTGGAGGAGGGATGTTGAGAGTCTCACATCGACTAGAGAATATGGTCTAAGTATAGCCTTATAAACACTATTTATGCCATATCTCTAGTCGATATGGAACTTTCAATAAGGAACAACAGCAAAAAGAGGGATTTTGCCCCTTAATAGCCACATAGAACATACTATGCCTTGTTTTTTTTTTTTTGTGGGCAATAGATTTTCTTTTTTGGTTTATATTAGTCATTCTTGATATACCAGAGTGGAATGTTCGCCTGAATTTTCTGGGAAGGTGGTTTTATACTTTTACTTGCAAGAGTACGAGGGTATTTGCTAGATTCATGAGGTGTAAAGCTTTATCCAAAGAGTAAAGGAATCCCATTCTTCAAGGTGGTGGTGACCGACGGCGAAACAGAGGTGGTCCGACATGAAGGCTTTGGGTGGTGGATAGTGGAGTAGGGCGGCAACTTTGTAGGGTTTTTGATCAAACTGGGTTCCTTTTAGAAACTATTTACCAGTTTAGGGTTGTTCTGAAACTATTTACCAATGGGGGGTCGTTTTGAATATTTTATTATTTTTGAGTCTGACGGGTGAAAGGCGCCACTGCAGATGGCGCCACTGCTTTTATAAAAAAAAAAAAATTAAAAGGGGAGGCGCATTTGACAGTGGCGTCCTCCCCCCTGCTAGCTACAGTAGCGCTATTGTAGCGCTACTGTAGCAGGCAGCCCTTTTTCCTTTTTTTTTTAAATTTTTTTATTTTGACTTTTTTAAAAAGATAAAAAATTTATTTATAAAAAAACCCATTAACCAAATAATGAACTGAATTCACCAGATATTTGTACCCGATTCACCGGATATTTATTGAGTACAAGTATGAAAATTTTGATAAATAAAATGATTCCATGTTCATAGAAACCAGAACGTTTTGACATCATGATTTTTTAGCAAATTGATTTGTAAGAAAGGGAGATGAAAGGGTTGATAACTGCTTTGGGAGCAGGGTAAAGAAGCAGAAGATGAGCTGTGGAAGAGCATGCATAACTGCTATCTTAACCAAATAAATTTTTTTGGTTAAGTATGTGTAAATATCTGGTGAATCGGATATAAATATCTGGTGAATTCAGTTCATTATCTGGTGAATGGGTTTTTTTGAGAAATAAATTTTTTTGGTTAAGTATGTGTAAATATCTGGTGAATCGGGTACAAATATCTGGTGAATTCAGTTCATTCTTTGGTGAATGGGTTTTTTTATAAATAAATTTTTTATCTTTTTAAAAAAGTCAAAATATAAAGAGAAAAATGTTCGCGGAAGAGAATGATCTGAAGGGAGACCCAAGGCTCCCAGCTATCTCCCAAGCAAGGAACTGATCTCGGTTTTTTGACCAAACTGGATTCCTTTTTGATAAAGTATCTATATAAAAAAACAAGAAGTAATTAAAAAATCCCGTAATAATGAGTAGCAAATAATATCGCAGTAGGCATAAAAAAATAATAGCAATAATAATTTACACCAATAAATATTCATCAATTATTACAGTAGTAAAAAAAATTTATTTGGTGAGAGCATTGCAGAAAATCTCCGGAGTGAAATTAAGAAGATGGGTTTACCCGAGATGAATATTCCTTGATCCCGTCATGATGATGGTTCCGTCTAAAGCTCTCTCAGCAAGCTCATAATATACAGTATCTTGATAAATTTGTTTATAATATTAATTACAGAATTATATTTAATTAATTATTCTTTCAAGAAGGCATTCTAGATTATATATTTTTTACTTGAAAGGTTATGAGAGACCCCAATGACATAAGTCGAGGATCAGGATTTGTTGCATTCTCAACTCCTGATGAGGCATCCAGAGCTGTAAGTAGGTGGTATTTTCATGTTGAAAATAGTCTGTGGTTTTTTACTTTAAAAATGATTTCTTGTCCCTTTTTTACTCTTTATGTGACTCTTGCCCAACGGAAAGAAGATAGAAGAGCTAGACTGCAATTCTCTTACCAAATAATTTTTTTTTTACTACTGTAATAATTGATGAATAAATAAGGCATAGACCACCTTGTCTAATAACCCATCTACTTTTTTTTTGATAATAATAAATAAATAAGGCATAGGCCACCTTGTGTACCAATGAAATAAAGGATGGATCATACATGCACAGTATAGTCAAGACTCGAGAGAAGGGAAAATTCAAATTCAAAGGCACAGCTAAGCTAAGAAAGCTATAAAGGAATAGCATAAACAAATTTTTTGGTTAAGTATGTGCAAATATCTGGTGAATCATGTACAAATATCTGGTGAATTCAGTTCATTACCTGGTGAATGGATTTTTTTATAAATAAATTTTTTATTTTTTTAAAAAAGTCAAAATTTAAAAAAAAAAAAAAGGGGCTGCTACAGTAGCGCTACTGTAGCAGTCATTGTGGGAGGCGCCATTGCCAAATGCGCCTCCCCTTTTCATTTTTTTTTTTATAAAAGCAGTGGCGCCATCTGTAGTGGCGCCTTCAAAGGCGCCTTCTGCAGTGGCGCCTTTGACCCGTCGACCCAAAAATAATAAAATATTCAAAACGACCTCCCATTGGTAAATAGTTTCAGAACAATCCTAAACTAGTAAATAGTTTCAAAAAGGAATCAAGTTTGGTCAAAAACCCTAACTTTATATGAAGGGAGGTGGAGGGTCGATGGAATAGGGAAGAGGAAAGAAAAGTGGGTTTTTTTAAATAACTGTTTTAATTAAATAATAAAATAAATGATAATAATTTTCGGTCATTGATTTTTTTAATTGACACGTATACGTCTCAAATTGAATAGACCGAACTTTCCATTTCTCCATCAAAGGGAGAGGATTGTTTTCGGTTTCCAGATGATCTGGCTACTCGATTTTCTGACATTAATGATTTGACCGGATTCTTGGTCCCATCAAGCTTGTGCGAATCGTTGAGTATTGACTAACGCTAAATATACAGTTTATATTGACTAAAATTTAAAAATAAAATTCTCCAACGTTGAGACTTGAGACAGTGTGGCCGGTACCACGATCACTTATGTTTGAGCAACCATCACTGTACTACATTATTGGTTGGTAGGGTCGCTGTTGTTTCTTAATGGCTTAATGCACTCGCTGTTTTAAAGTTTTACATAAACTCGTGGATGATTCTCTGAGAGTATTGGATAACCATTTTTTTTTTAAATAATTAAAAATATAACTTTTTTTGAAAGGAAAAATGTAACTTTTAAATATTTAATAATTTAAATACGTTTCTTCCCATTATAATTTTTCTACATTTGATTCCTAACAAGCATTTGCCGTACATATTAGTACACACTGATATATTAAATACATATTTTCTAATGTAAATATATATATATATTTTAATTTCTTTACTAATATCGGTAAGTCACGTATTAATATTTATTATAGAATAAAAACTCATTCCGATGCTTGAAAAAATTTTCGGGGTTTGTTTTATTCTTTGACAAAATTAAAGTTTCAAATTAGTCCCTCACAATTTTAAACTAGTGACATGCTAGTCCCTCTGTCAACCCCCGTTTGTTTGGATCCATTAAGTCGATGAAATGTTCCGTTTACTTGCTTATTATATGATATTTACAATTTCTATTATGTAATTTCGCTATTAACCATTTACTTAAATGTCAAAAATACCCAAAACAATAGTACCATTTTGAATCTGCAAAATAAAAAGAAACAAACCCCTTAAGTAACAAAAAAGATCACTTAAATGTCCAAAATGAGACATCATCATGTCATTCCATTTTTTGTCCCAAAATTAGCAATTATGGAACCTCAATCCACAGAGATGACAAATGGTATCTAACGAGATCAAACGATGGGACTAATGTATCTTTAGTTTGAAATCATGAGAGACTAATTTGATACTTTAACTTTGTTATGGATTAAAATAGATCCCAATATTTTTCTCAAGGATCAAATTGAGTTTTTTTCTTAATTATATGCACTTTATGAATTATAAGTATAAATAGCATTACCATTTTAATATGACAAACAAGAACATCGGGGTTGATTACAGGTCAAAATGATTTGATACCTGCCTATTCCAAACTGGAGAAATGATGAGGTGTCCGTACCACATGCATGTTGAGTTTGTGACGCTTGTTTGGTTGCGTTGCCAGATACTATAAGTAGTGTTTGGCATAGTTTTTTTTTTAGCTTTACTTATTCTTAAAAAGAGAAGTTGGGTAAATAAGTTTTTTTGACAAGCTCTTAAATAAAAAAAGAACTTATTTAACAAGAAAAAAAAGTGAATATAAGTAACTTATTTAAAAGCTACCTTGAGGAGCTTTTTTTACTTACACGGAGCTTATTTTCTAGTTACTCTCTTCAATTCTCACAAGTCATTATTTCTTTTTTTTTTTATTTAGGTCAAAGTAATTTTTTTGGTCTTTACATGTGATACTGATTTTCAATTTGGTCCTCATATGTAAAAAGTTATCAATTTGGTCCCTATGTGACATTGGTTTTCAATTTGGTCATCGCCGCTAATTGGTCCCTATATAAGAGGGACCAAATTACAAATTATTATCACATATAGGGATCAAATTGAAAATAATTGTCACATGTTGGGATCGATTTCAATTTTTTTTTATTGAATTGGTCCCTACATGTGACAATAATTTGCAATTTGGTCCTCTTATATAAGGACCAATTAACGGTGAGGATCAAATTGAAAACCAGTGTCACGTATAGGGACCAAATTGATAACTTTTTATGTATACGGAGCAAATTGAAAATCAGTGTCACATATAAGGATCAAAAGATCACTTAAACCTTTTATTTATTTATTTATTTATTTATTATTATTATTATTATTATTATTTTTCAAACTCTGTCCCGAGAAATTTACGAAAATAAATTTGATGTAATATCATGTTTGTAATATATCCTTAACTTTGATTCAACTCTGTTTGTTTGAGATTCGAATGAACGCAAACCATGAAATGCGGCGTTCCGAGGCAATTTTCCCGAAAGCTCAATGAAGCAGCGTTGAATGAACGCTATCAGAAACGGAGTTTGCCACTTGCCAACTGTCAAACAAACAATGGTGACGAGAAATTTCAAGAAAAATAATAAAGTTGCATTCTTCTTCTTATTTATAACTTTAATTAGTCTTATTGGGAAACGATTGATCTAATTAACAAGTTACTATAGCATAGCAAGTCATAGATCACCTAGTGAGTAATGATGCCCATGAAGCCATGACCCTTGTAATGGGTGTAACTCTTTAAGTTTGATGTGGTTTTAAATAACTTTACGAAAATAAAATTGTCTCATTGTTATCAGTTATAACTCTCTGGATTAAAAAAAAAAAAAAAAACTCTTGATCTAATAGTAATGTTAAGGACATGATGTATAACATTTTTGTATGACAGCAAGTTTATATCGAAGCATGTGATATATCTAACTTTAACATAAGATTGCTTGTCATTTTCCTAAGCTTTTAAGGGGGCGAGAATTTGATGTTATTATTATGGTATAAAACTAATGTCTCTCCCTATTTTCTTAAAACAAAAGAATCAAGGACAAATGTGTTGGCAGCAATTAGCTGGAAGGCACGCAACTATTATGATGCTAAAGGGACCTACTTAGGTTGCAAATTTGTAAGAACTGACATCAATATCCAAAGCACCTCTGTTCCTGCAGTGTTTCCAACACAGGCCCGAATTAAATTGGGTGCATTTGGACATAAAACGCACCATTTGGAATTCAGTTAGATGCCCCTTAGGAAGAGTGTTCATCAATCGATTCAAATCGATTCAAACCGTCAAAATTGAACTGAAAAATCAAAAATTGAACAAACTGTAAATCGAAAAAACCGAAAACCAAAAAAATCGTTTTTTTTTCATTGGATTGAATCGGATTTTGGATCCCCAAGTGAAATCCAATCCAATCCAATCCAAACCGAACTACTAGATACATATACTATTATTTTTGAAATTATAGTATTACTCATACTTTTTTTGACAAGATAGTATTACTCATACTTAATCATCATTTTCCATACTTTTATGTCCCTCATTCTCTTTAATATTTTTGTTGGAATGAAATATATGAAACTATTTCGAATAAATATTAATGTCTTGAAGTTATATTTTGCCAAAAGTTTTGACACATAACATATATATACTTGATTAAGTAAACATGAAAAATAGGAAACCAATTAAGTAAATTTGAAAAATACTTAGCTACATTTTTTGTAGTCGATTCAAGGAAAAAATAGGATAAGTAAGAGTAGATATAAATATTAATATAAAAGAATATTTAACTTAAAAGAACGTGTTAAAAATATCAAATTTTTTTTTCTGAAACTCCCAAATTAAAATTTGTCAGGAATTCTCTAGAATTTTTCTCACTCGTCGTGAAATCAAATAATGGTTAATAATGAATAAATGGGTGATGTCTTTCATAAAGGTTTTACTGTTCTAACATATAGAGAGATTAAAATAAGTATTGACACCCTAAACTAGCTCCCTTAAATGAAGATTATCTTTTGTTCACTATTAAATAGTAGAAAGGACACTTGACATAAAAAAAAAACATGACAAAAACCGAATTATCCAATCCAATCCAATCCAAACCGCATTTGATTGGATTGGATCGGATCAGATTTTTTCAAGGAAGCAAACCGATCAAATCCAAACTGCATGTTGTTTTCATCATTGAATTGGATAACTTTTTAGCTCAAAACCGATCCAATCCAATCCGCAAACACCCCTACCCCTTAGCATTCCCTCAAAAAAAAAAAAAACCTACGCTTGTACTTCCTCTGAACTCAATTATAAGCAAAAAAATATCTATAATTTTTGGACTCAAATATAAGCAAAATTCAACCAACTCAATTCTATTTAATGTAAGTTTTTCAAAAATCAAGAAAATTAACCAATCAAACAAATTCTCCATTTACTTTTCCAAGAGCATTGCATATTCCCGAGACAATTAAAGGGTATTTAAGTAATTATAATTCATTTTGTAAAGCTAGTGTCTCAAAATCAGTTACAAGCTTAAGCATTCAGTTGGAGGGAAAATCTGTTAGAGAAGTTGCAAGCCTAACCAATTTTCTGTTGCAGCACAACAGAATGGATAAAGACTCGAGCAGGCTTGGCAGCTGATGGCTTCATCTATATAAGCATAGGATTATACTATGGTTCTGAAGCGAATTAGTATGGAGATAGTGCTATAGTTTTGTATTCTCTGAACTTGTGAAAAGTGTGAGTGAGATCAAGAGTTTGGTGAGCAATATAGTGATAGCCTTGGGGATCTTTGTTCTGTTTTCTTACAGGGTGCTAACAAAGGGCCAAGGGTAGTATTCTATTGAGCTAGCTTGATCTTGTAATCTGTTTTCAATCATAGTGAAGTATCTTTGTTCTCTCCCCGTGGATGTAGACCCCACCGGCTGAACCACGTTAATCTTGGTGTGTTCTTTCCCTTCCCTATCTCTATTATTTTCAGTCTTAAGCTTCTGTGAATTAGTGCATTGCTGTTTTAGTTTTCTTGGTTGCTGTGTGTTTTGTTCTTTCTTTTTTTCAGTAATAAACCACAACAAGTGGCGCCGTCTGTGGGAAAGGAACTGAAAAGTGAAAGAAGGAATATCTCATCATGGGTTCAACAAAGTTTGACATTGATAAATTTTCTGGTACAAACGATTTTGGACTGTGGAGGATAAAGATGCAAGCTGTTCTTGTGCAGCAGGGTCTTGGAGACACTCTTAAAGGTGAAGCTGTTCTTCCAATGAATCTTTCCCCAACTCAGAAGAAGGAGTTGATCGATATAGCATGAAGCATTATGATATTATGCCTTGGAGACAAACCTCTTAGAGAAGTTGCAAGAGAAACAACAGCAGCAGCCTTATGGTTGAAGCTTGAATCTCTCTACATGACCAAGTCAACAGCTAACCGATTGTTCCTAAAACAACAATTATTCTCATTTAAAATGAGTGAAGAGAGGCCTGTAGCAGAGCAGATTGCAGATTACAATAAGATTCTTGATGACCTTGAGAATCTTGATGTGAAAATGGAGGATAAAGATAAAGCATTGATTCTGCTGAGTGCTTTACCAAGCTCTTATGAACATTTTAAGGATGCAATATTGTTTGGAAGAGATCAAACAATTACACTTGATGAGGTGCAATCATCCATTAGAATAAAAGAGTTTCAAAAGAGGCAAGAAGCCAAGATAGAAAGCAATGCTTGGCTTGAACATTGTAAGAGGTAGACATGAAAGAAGGAATGGAAATCAAGGCAAGCTCATATCAAAATCAAAGAATCTAGACAAATCCAAGTATAAGTGCTTCCATTTGCACAAGAAGGGTCACTTCAAGAAAGAGTGCCCTGAGAGGAAAAATAAAGGAGCAAAGACATCTCAACCATCAGGTGATGCTGCCATTGTGTCATCAGGCTATGAATCTTATGGATATGAGTCAGCAGAAGCTTTGGTGTTGACAAATACAGAATTAGAAAAGGATTGGGTGCTAGATTCTGGATGCACCTATCACATGTGTCCAAGAAAAGACCATTTTGAGTCTTTAGCCCTACAAGATGGTGGAGTAGTCCTATTGGGGAACAATAAGCCATGTAATGTTCAAGGCCAAGGCTCAATTCGGCTAAAAATGTTTAGTGGACAAGAGATAATTGTCTCAGGTGTCAGGTATGTACCAGAGCTTAAAAGAAACTTACTTTCAATTAGTATGTTTGATAGTTTAGGTTACATAACCAATATTGAACATGGCATGCTTATACTTTACAAAAATAGCAAAATTATAGCTAGAGGCATAAAGAAAAATGGTCTATACATATTAGATGGCTATACTATTATTGCTCAGGTTGCAGTAGCTAGTCATACACTCACTGATAAGACTAAGTTGTGGCACATGAGGCTTGGACACATTAGTGAAAATGGCTTAAAGGAATTAAGCAAACAAAACCTCCTAGATAATGATGAAATAGGAAAACTGGATTTCTGTGATCACTGTATTCTAGGCAAGGCACATAGAGTCAGTTTTAACACTGGACTACACACAACAAAATCCATTTTTGAATATGCACATTCAAACTTATGGGGGGACCTGCTAGAACCATGACTCATGGAGGTGGTTATTACTTTCTAAATATCATAGATGATTATTCTAGGAGAGTATGGATTTATATACTCAAGAATAAAAGTGACACTTTTGAAAGGTTTAAAGACTGGTACATTGCAATAGAAACCAACACAGGAAACAAATTAAAAT
Source organism: Sophora flavescens (assembly GCA_030762895.1). Taxonomy (NCBI): domain Eukaryota; kingdom Viridiplantae; phylum Streptophyta; class Magnoliopsida; order Fabales; family Fabaceae; genus Sophora; species Sophora flavescens. The sequence goes on along the minus strand of CM061062.1, from coordinate 129,755,508 downwards.
GCTTAAGGACCGACAATGGCCTGGAATTCCTTTCAGAGAAATTTAACAATTTATGCAGGAAATTAGGCATACAAAGACATAGGACTGTTGCAGGTACACCACAGCAGAATGGATTGACAGAAAGAATGAACAGGACTATACTTGAAAGAGTGAGATGCATGATTCTAAGTGCAGGTCTTCCAAAAAACTTTTAGGGTGATGCTGCTGTGACTGCAGTGTATCTTATCAATAGGTGTCCAGCATCCTCTATAGGATTTAAAACTCCTATAGAACTATGGAGAGGCAAACCTGCAAATTACACCAACTTGAGAATATTTGGTGCATTAGCCTTTGCACACATCAAAAAAGAAAAGCTTGGTGCTAGAGCAATAAAGTGTGTGTTTATTGGCTACCCCACTAGAATTAAAGGTTACAAACTATGGAGATTAGCACCTGGAGAACCAAAGTGCATAATCAGTAGAGATGTGGTCTTTGATGAAACAAGAATGACCATGCTATCAAAGAATCAACCGCCAAACTGTCCTATGAATTTTCAGAGACTACTCAACTTGAGGTGGAGTTGCCAACAACCAGAAACCTCAATGAAGCTGCACAAAATGAAACAGAACCTGAGGAACATCAACCTCAACCAATTGAAAATGACTACAATCTTGTCAGAGATAGAGCAAGAAGAAATATAGTTCCTCCAAGAAGATTTGGACAACCAGATCTCATATGCCATACTCTAAGCATAGGTGAAGAAGGTCAAGCAAGTGAGCCAAACAACTACACAGAAGCTGTTAATGACAAACATAGAAGAATGACTAATAACAATGGAAGAAGAGATGAAATCTCTTGAACAAAACAAGACTTGGATTCTAGTTGATCCACCTAAAGGCCAAAGGATTGTAGGTTGTAAATGGATCATCAAGAAAAAGGAAGATTCTCAAAATACCAACTAGACTAGATTCAAAGCAAGACTTGTGGCCAAGGGGGTTCTCTCAAATTGAGGGGATAGACTACAATGAAATTTTCTCACTAGTAGTCAAGCATTGCTCTATAAGAATTCTTCTTGCATTGGCTACTCAATCTGATCTTGTATTAGAGCAGTTAGATGTTAAAACTGCTTTCCTCCATGGAAATTTAGAAGAAACCATATATATGCATCAACCTGAGGGCTTTGCTAAAGACAAAAACAAGGTTTGCTTGTTGAAGAAATCCTTATATGGTCTCAAGCAAAGTCTTAGGTAATGGAACAAAAGGTTTGATGACTTCATAATGAGGATTGGTTTCCAAAGAAGTAACTATGATAGTTGTGTGTACTTTCTAAAAGAAAATGCAGAAGTAATCATGTATCTATTATTATATGTTGATGATATACTTCTTACAGGATATAGTAGAATAGAAATTGAAAGGATAAAAGCTGAATTGAAGTCAGAGTTTGACATGAAGGAACTTGGAGAAGCTAGAAAAATCTTAGGAATGGATATCTGCAGAAACAAGAAAATTGGAGAGCTGCTTTTGTCTCAGCAAGGATACATACAGAAGGTGGTCAGAAGGTATAGAATGCATCAATCCAAATCAGTTGGAAAACAATTAGGACAACTTGATAATTTGTCAGTGCATCAAGGGCCTAAAACAGAAGAGGAAAGGCAAAAGATGACATCAATTCCATATGCAAATGCTGTTTGCAGCATCATGCATGGAATGGTGTGTTGCAGGCCAGATTTGGCTTATGCTGTAAATGTGGTAAGCAGGTTCATGGCAGACTCTGGACTAACTCACGGGAAAGCCATGAAGTGGATACTAAGGTATTTAAATGGCACTTTAAGCTCTGGGCTGTTGTTCAGAAGAAGTACTCTTACTGAGAATGTGATAAAAGGCTATGTGGATTTAGACTATGCTGGAAACATTGACACTCGAAAATCTTTGTCAGGGTATGTTTTCACGGTATTTGGTACTGCCATCAGTTGGAGATCAGTTCTGCAATCAGTGGTGGCCTTATCAACTACACAAGCAGAATTCATAGCACTCACAGAAGGGGTGAAGGAAGTAATATGGCTAAAGGGAATAATTGGTGAACTTGGAGTGCCATAGAGTTATGTCACAATTTACTGTGATAGCCAAAGTGCTATCCATCTATCTAAACATCTAGTATACCATGAAAAATCTAAACATATTGATATTAAGCTTCATTTCATAAGGGATGTAATTGAGGCAAAGGAAATCCTTGTTGAGAAGATTTCAACTGAGGACAATCCAGTCGATGCCTTAACCAAGTCCCTACCTATATCCAAGTCCAAGCATAGCTTGGACTTGATTGGTTTTCAGTAAGAAGATGAAGGTTGGAGAGAGAGCAAAGCTATGAAAGTATGATTGAATGGATTTAGAAACAAGGTGGAGAATTGTAAAGCTAGTGTCTCAAAATCAGTTACAAGCTTAAGCATTCAGTTGGAGGGAAAATCTGTTAGAGAAGTTGCAAGCCTAACCAATTTTCTATTGCAGCACAACTGAATGGATAAAGACTCGAGCAGGCTTGGCAGCTGATGGCTTCATCTATATAAGCATAGGATTAGACTATAGTTCTGAAGCGAATTAGTATGGAGATAGTGCTATAGTTTTGTATTCTCTGAACTTGTGAAAAGTGTGAGTGAAATCAAGAATTTGGTGAGCAATAGAGTGATAGGCTTGGGGATCTTTGTTCTGTTTTCTTACAGGATGCTAACAAAGGGCCAAGGGTAGTATTCTATTGAGCTAGGTTGATTTTGTAATATGTTTTCAATCATAGTGAAGTATCTTTTTTCTCTCCCCGTGGATGTAGGCTCCACCGGCTGAACCACGTTAATCTTGGTGTGTTCTTTCCCTTCCCTATCTCTATTATTTTCAGTCTTAAGCTTCTGTGAGTTAGTGCATTGCTGTTTTAGTTTTCTTGGTTGCTGTGTGTTTTGTTCTTTCTGTTTTTTCAGTAATAAACCACAACACATTTTTTTTACATAAATCAAGACAATTAAACTAAATTAAACAACTTCCTTATTAAGTGTGGAGTTAGTTACTTTTGCTTATAATTGAGTTCGGAGGTAGTACAAAACAATATGTTGTGACACCCTCTACCCTGCATGTTATATAAAGCATTTTAAAGATAAAAAAAATAAATATAAATCATGCATATGTCATTTAATTAAAATAATAAAGGTCTATGGGTAGAAAGGTCATACATGAACTAGTTCAACAAGCGCGGAAAAGAAACAAGTTTTTAAAAGAAATAAAACGTAAACATAAAACATAAGACATAACCCAACCCCGATGTCACATACACAGCTGGTATAACCGTTTCGGAAAAATCTTCGGAATACAACTGAACTAAAACAAACTAAACAACTGGGAAATCCTAACTACAGAGTCGTGGCTCCTCAGAGTCACTCCTCTCCTGGCTGCTCGTCGTCCTTTGCAGAAAAGATACATGCCAAACAGAAACAAAGAAAACGGGGAGTAAGAAAACATATAAACACATCGGCATGGAGATAAGAAACAAGAGGAACATACATCACAGCATAGCAAAGCATCATACAATATATAACATCAACATATATATATATATATATATATATATATATATATATATATATATATATATATATATATAACCACATCAACATGTTAAGTCATCCAATATATGCTATGCGGTGCAACTCTACTCCGCTGCTCCATTATGCAGGTGGATCCAAACTATCTCAAGAAGGCAACTTCGGAGTATACACATTGGCCAAAAAGCACCAACGTCAGTAGTTCACCAAACCATGGATGAACCCCTTGGATAGCTGACGCACCATACTCTCGGATGCGCCACCATGGGGGCGCAAGATTCACCAAACATTGGGTGAATCACCCGCGGACGACCAGATCGTCGTACTCTAGGATGACCTCCCCTATGTTGATCTTCCCCCACTAACAATTCCAATGTGTGAATGCATGAGCACAACAACAAACAAACAGGCAACCACCACCTCCACTTGGGCCAATAAGCACCCAAGTTTATCACCATCACCATCAACACCTTAACCCATAAGAGTCAAGGCCCCCTTGGCCAAAAAGCACCAAACCATATCAACGTGCGGTAACCCATTGGGCACCGGCTTAACCAACTTATTATCCTTAATTAGCTTAATTAATCTTAAATTAAGTTATCTAACTTGTCATCATTCAATTGGTGTATTATTTCATAATTTGGGGCATTTGGGGTAAAACACCCCTTAAAACCTTTAATCTCTGATTCTGTCCTGGAGGGGGAATACGGGCGTGCTCACCCTATGCATGGTCGTGCTTCCTGTTATGCATGACCATGCTTAAAGCAATTTGAACTGGGAGCACGGGCGTGCTCCCTGTTAAGCACGATCGTGCTCTTGGAGTCTGGCTGTCCTGTCTGGGCAGATTTGGTTAAATTCTTTTAGCCAAAAGCTCTCTAATACTTTTAAATCAGTCCTAGGGTCTTTGACTAAACCATTTGGCATAAACCTCACCTTTCACTATTAATTCTTGTTTTATGAACAATTTTGGGGAATTAAATCCTTTAATCATCATGTTAATAAAGAACCCTATTTTAGCCAATTAGAGTTTTATTAACAAGATCAAGATGAATTACCATTCATTCAATCATGGCATAATCTCAATCATCAACCAGCAGCATTCATGACATAGATAACATGCCAATTTACTCAATCAAATCATGACATAAACATCACAACTCAACCATAAGACATATTAACCAACATACATGATATGTCATACAACATTTTAAATAGTTCAACAACATAGCAATCAGGCATTCATAACTAACATACCGATAATCCAATGAACATATATTTAGACGAGTAATTAACATCATTTAACGGTTAACAGACAATTGGGGTCATGGGACCACTTCATCTTACGCTACCCCTTTGCATAATGTTCATACTATCCTTCTCTCCATACCTGGTATGAAGATTCCAACAGCGACAACTCAAACGGTAAACCAAACGCGTTCCCTCGAGCGGCTCAGTTAGCTTTACAAGCCTTGGTCAAACAAAAGGGTTAACCAATTAGTTCCCAATTCTAAGCCTTCCCAAACGTCTCCAAAACTCCAAGAATGTAATGGGTTTAGAGAAAAATAGGGAAAAATAGAGGTGTAGTTGCATTAGGGTGGCTAGGATGCCAAAATAAGGTTTTAAAAGAAAACCCTCGGTTACTGTGCTGATTTTATCGGTTACAGACCTGAGCACGGACATCCTTTAAGCACGGTCGTGCTCCCTATTGAGCACGGCCGTGCTTGTGACTCAGACAGGCACAAGACGCATGCCTCAAGCACGGGCATGCTGGACAAGAGCACGGTCGTGCTCATGTACCAGACATGGATTTTAAGCCTAGAAATCCCACTTATCCCTTTAACACAACTCTAAGCTTAGTGCTAAGGCTTAAACAAGTAAACAAACATACATATAACACATAGAAGTGCTTAATGAAAAACGGGGTGTTACATATGCTACTAGTACATTATAGTGTAGGCACATATGTTTCTACATTTGATTCCTAATAAGCATTTGCCTTATCTTTATGAGGTGTAAACAACACACATTAGTACACACTGATATATTAAATACATATTTTCTAATGTAATATTTTTTTCTTCACTAATATCCGTAAGTCAAGTATTAATATTTATGATAGAATAAAGACCCATTCTGGTCCTTGAGAAAATTGCCGGGGTTTGTTTTTGTATTTTTCAAAACTAAAGTGTTAAATTAGTCCCTCACAATTTTAAACTAGTGACATGTTAATTAGGATTTAGAGGTAAAAAATGGTATGATAAAAAATGGTGAATTGAACATTTTTCTAACTCAAATGGACCTTAGTTAATTAAAGGACTAACATGTTATACAGTTGACATTTTCAGGGACTATCTAGCTTGTTGTTTTTTAGGAAACATTTTGGACTCTAATTTTTAAGAATTAAAGTAAGGCTTTACTCAAACATAAAATATTTTGGGCTTTAACTTTCATACCTCCCCAACTTCACCCTTCCACCCCCCTCTATTAATATTTTCTATTGTTTTTCCCTAAATACCACTAACTCCCACCTCATCTCTTCCATACTTTCTTATTCTCACTCCCCACTCTCATTCCTCCCACCTCCCCTTCTGGTACCCGCTACTAGGGGTGGCAAAATGATCCATTTGTCCACCATCCATCCAGTCCATCCATGAAAAAATCCATCCAATCCATCCATTTATAAAAAAATAATATAAATGGATTGGATGGATTGGATTATTTTTTTAGTGGATGGTTTATGATCCATCCAATATATTTTAGAATCCATTGGACCAACAATCAAAAATGTAACGGATCAACTTTTATCCATTCCAAAACCAATTCATTTTTTTCATATTATTTTTCACCAAATAAAAAAACCTCCATTTGTAAAAAAAAAAAGTCTATCTAATTTTCTCTTCCGTTCCTTGTTATTTTTTCTTCACTATTTTTTATTTTATTTAGGATCAAACTTAGGTACAGTATTCTAGTTACTGTGCCTATTGTCTTAAGGAAAAACACTATAAAAGTATTGAAAGAATTATCCAGTCCATTCAAAGAGTTATCCATCCAATCCATCCATTACAAAAAAAAAACTTTAATGGATTGGATCAAGTTGGATCATTTCATATTAAGGATGGATCACTATCCATCCACTATGTTACTAAATCCATTGGATGATATTCTTAAATTAAAAACAAATCCATTGGATAAAATTGAAAAATAAAACCAAATTTACAAAATCCACTACCGATCCATTTTTGAGTTAAAAACAAAAACACACAACATATGAATACTACATGCGACATGTGTTAAATTTAAGCAGCAAAATTGGCCGAAGAGAATTGAACTGTTGAAGAGGACTCGGATTGCTGCTACTGCTAGAGTATTTTCTCGTTCCATTATAAGTTTCTTTGTTTGTATTTTTATATAAGTTTCTTTGTTTGTATTTTTATGTTAACATTCTTAATGATATGGTATGTGCAGTTCAGAGACATCAGCAGGAAAACCTAAATTGACGCCATCAATTGCCGAAGATCTTGACCGCCATTAAAATTATTTAATTGTAAAAAAAATTATTCTTTAAAATAATTTTTATGGATGGATTGGATATCCATCCATAAAAAAATTGTTAATGGATGGATTGGATGGATTTTATTAAATGGATATGGATGGATTGAATTTTTTTTAATGAATTTTTAATGGATCATGATGGATTAATGGATCGTTTTCAATCCATCCATTACAATCCGCATAAAAATTTATCCAATCCATCCATTTGCCACCCCTACCCGCTACCTTGACCCAACCCCACGACCCAGGCACACCAAAGACAACAGTGAAAATAGGGTGCGATGGAGACTAATAATTATTAATTTTTACTAAAAAAAATTATGAAGTTTTCGTGTGCTAGAAATTTTTTTAACACACGAAAACTTTTTATTATATATTATTTTTGGCTTACTTGTGATACACTCGGAAATTTTCCGTGCTTGTGATTGTATAGTGCTTGTGATTGTGATTGTTAAACCAACAAAGAAATCCAGTCAGTCGTAAAATGCTTGTGATTAGTGTACGGCATTTTCAATTATGACTTTAACGATATGCACAAATCGAAAATAACACTCAAAATGTTAAAAAAAATTTATAACACATGAAAACAATGTGCTAAATTTTTTCTATAAGTTTTCGTGTGTGGTTAAAAAGTTTTAACACGGTTTTTGGGTATGTTAAAAATTTGATTAAACGACTTAAAAACTATAGTTTTTGTGTGTCTTAAAAATTTTTAACACACCAAAACTTAGTTCAGACACTAAAAACAAAAACAAAAATTTGGTTTCCGCTGCTGCTTGTGCCGGATCGGAGATTGCAAAGGGATGATATAGGGTATGTTTGAATTGATGGAAGATGGTGGAATGGAGGGGGGCGAAATGGAATGGTATGGGATTCCATTGTTTGGATTGTATAAGAAATGATGGAATGGAATGGAACTCAATAGAACCCATTCCATCATATTCCATTACTTACACTCATTTTTCTTCCCCTCTAATTTGGGAGGAATGAGATGGAACCAAGATCTCATCAATTAAAAAAATAATAAAATAATTTGGGAGGAATTGAGGGACGACGGGGTGGGGTAAAGGGTTGGGGGAAAGGCTGTTTAAGGAATAAACTAAAAATAAAAGGGGAAGACAGGTGGGAAAATTAACTAACGGGGTATGTAAATTAAATGCCAAACACCTTTCGTTAGAGCCTGCTAACTGCATTGGGCCGATTGAGATAGCTGCTGTTGGCCCACATCGCAAACCAACAAGTATTTAGATCAATTCTCTGGCCTTTTTTTTTTGTGGGGTGCATCATGATGCATATTTATTTTATTTGTATTTAAAATAAGTTAAAATTTGATTGTTTTATTAATTTTTTTTGGGTACAATGTTTTATTATTTTTATGTAGCATGAAAAATTTATTCTGGGGGGGTGATAATAGAAAGATGAGAGAGTGATGGGTTGAGGGTCGACGGGGGTGGGGTAAAGGGTGGGGGAAAGGCTGTTTAAGGAATAAACTAAAAATAAAAAGGGAAGACAGGTGGGAAAATTAACTAACGGGGTATGAAAATTAAATGCCAAACACCTTTCGTTAGAGCCTGCTAACTGCATTGGGCCAATTGAGATAGCTGCTGTTGGCCCACATCGCAAACCAACAATTATTTAGATAAATTCTCTGGCTTTTTTTTTGTGGGGTGCATCATGATGCATATTTATTTTATTTGTATTTAAAATAAGTTAAAATTTGATTGTTTTATTAAATTTTTTTGGGTACAATGTTTTGTTATTTTTATGTAGCATGAAAAATTTATTCTGAAAGTTCGTTGAAAATAACGGAAGTACACATACCCATTATCAAAGTTTGTGTTATTCCTCTAACGGAAGTACTCCCGGCCCATGAGAACTTTGGCTAAGGGGAAAATGAAGCTGTAGGGAAAACAAGAAAACGAAGGTTTCTTTCTTTCTCTCATTCCTTTTTTTTTTTTCGTTTTGACAAACCAAAAAAAAAAAAAAGTTTAAGAGAAAGAAAGAAAACCTTGGGCTGATTCCACGCATCTATTAATGAAGTGGAAAATAGTGACTGTTTCTTCATGAATGTATTCTTTTACTTGTGTTGGTGTTTTTGGAAGAACTTTTATTTACTCATCACTCTAAGAGTTAATCTCAATAATTCTTGTGGTATTAAAAAGTCTCCTTTTGTTAGGACTTTGTTAGTTTAAGTGTCGAGCATTTAGTTATTTTAAAAGCTTAAATTATAGAAAATATTTACAAACTTTAATTAATATCTCTTCGCAATAATTATAACTCCATTTTTTTTTTCTTAAAAAAAGACTCATATGAGATCTTACATGAGGAATGTAAAGAATGGAGAAGGGAGTGGAAATGATGTGGAGGACATTGAGGGGTTTTGAATCTTAGAACAAATAATTCATGTATCAGATTTATAACCAACTGAAGCAACTCAAGTCTCTCTCTCACACAAATAGTTCATACATATTGTACTGGCCAAAAAGATAAGGCCGATGACTCGTTAATAAATTGGACTGACCGAGCTTACTCTTATAAATGGGCCTTGACCCGAACTCCTCCAAAGCCGAGGACTTGTTAATGCACTTGTTAGCCGAGGATGAATAGTCGGTCCCATCCCATAATAGACCGTGGATGAAGACACCTCGGTCCCGTGCAATCCAGTCACAACTGACTGGGTCAAACATCTCGCTGGTCCAAATATCCTTCCGTATAATTCGGAGCCTTATCCTTATCTTTATCTAGTTATGATAACAATACGATCTTATCAGATAAGATCTCAGTAACAGTCCAACTCAAACTGTTATACCAAAACATCTCTATAAATAGGGGATTAACCCCCTCACTTAGAACTACGTTTGCTTTGATTCCCACCTGGATACGTAGGAGCAGAATTCCAATTACGTCAAGCTATTCCATAAACACTCCCACAGAATCCCTCCGGACGAGTATCTCTCACTTGAGGTATTTGGACGGAACATTGGCGCCGTCTGTGGGAATCGAAGCAAAATTTTCCCATACCACAAACAATGGTGAGGACAAGGAGCGGGAACTGCAGGAGAGAGGGGCTGGAGAATGCCAATAATGGGGATAATGGAGAACGATCCATAAACCCAGCGATGACGACCGACAATCCCATTATTCAAGAACTTCTCGCACAAGTGGCAATGCTGAGAAGGGAGAATGAAGAGATTCGTCGGCAGAACAGCCGTCGTGAACGAGAATGAAGCAGAGAAAGATCTGCTTCTTCTCCTCATGAGAGAGAGCGCCAGACAGCTGAGAATGAAGGATCCAAAAACACGCGCAGAGAAGAAGGAATCCCACAACCCCGTGTTTCTCATCATGTTGACCGAAGAGGCGAGGAGGAATTTCCTAGGCAGGCCCCTGAACTTTCACTTCAGGTAAATAGGCCTAATGAAAGGGCCGGCGCGCGGAGGCCGAGACATCCCTTCACCTATGCCATCATGGAGGTTCCTCTACCAGCCAACTACAAACCAATAAACATTGACAGGTATGATGGCACCACGGACCCGGAACGTCATTTAGATGCTTTCACTACTCAAATATATATCTTTACCAATGATGATGTTGTCATGTGTAAAGTCTTCCCTACTACTCTGAAAGATGCTGCGTTAAGCTGGTATACCCAGCTACCGCCAGCATCAGTTGACTCCTTTGACACATTTGTGATTAAATTCAATACTCAGTTTGCCACCAGCCGAGCTCATAAAAAAACCTCGGCCACGTGGGTAAATTTTAAGCAAGAAAAAAACGAGTCTCTACGTGATTTTATGGACAGGTTCAGCAAAGAGACTGTCCTGATCCGGAATCTCAGTGCCGATGTCGCACTACATACTATCTTGACCGGATTACTACCCGGCCCTTTCTCCAGACACCTAACTCGGAAGCCTCCATCCAGTATGGATGAGTTGAGGAGAAAAGCTGTCGGATTCATTAATATGGAGGAAATAGAAGAGTCTAAGAAAAGAGAAAGAACCGATGATTCTGACAGACGAGAAGGGAAAGAGAAGAGAAGGGCTGGAGGTGACAAGCAGAAATTCAAAAACACATATGAGCATTTACATAGGGGGCCAAAGTATGAGCACTATACCCCCCTCAACACCAATCGAGCTCGGGTATTTGAGGAAGCCTACAACGCAGAACTTTTGCAGCTCCCCAACCATGGACACACGCCCCAGAATGCTGATCGACAGAAGCATTGTCGGTACCATCGTAACTATGGGCATAACACCGAGGAGGGCTGGGTCCTGCGTGACAAGATTGAAGAGTTAGTGCAAGCTGGACATCTGAATAATTTCATTCGGAGAAGTCACAACAATGGTGAAGGGCGTGGCAGAGGTAGAAGAAGAGGAGGTGGGCAAAGCCCGGGAAGGGTCGGCGGTCGGCAAAATAATGAAAGAGCAGAAAATAGGGAAGATCAAAGTGAAAGGAGGGAGGAGGATAATACTGTCCGAGGTGTAATAAACACTATTTCAGGTGGATTTGCGGGAGGAGGCACAACGAGTTCAGCTCGGAGAAAACACCTGCGGGCTATTCGGGCTGTAAACTCGGTAGCTGGCAAACCCCCAAGGATTTCCCTATCGATTATTTTCTTCGATGAAGACTTCTTGGGTGTGGATCCCAATCAGGACGACCCAATGGTAATCACAGTGCAATTGGCTAACTTCTCGGTCAAGAGAACTCTCGTCGACCAGGGGAGCTCGGCTGATATCCTATATTATTCAACATTTCAGAAGCTCGGGATCCCATAAAAATCTATTCAGCCATACGACAGTAAACTCATCGGCTTTGCTGGGGAACAGGTGGATACCCGAGGATATATAGACCTCCTAACTACTTTTGGAGATAGCAAAACGTCCAAAACTATTCTGGTCAGGTACGTGTTGGTTAATGCAGTAACATCGTACAATATCTTGATCGGAAGACCATCCTTGAATGACTTGGGAGCCGTGGTCTCTACTCCCCACTTCACTATGAAGTTCCCTTCCAACTCGGGAGACATAGTTGCTATCCGGGCTGATCAAAAAATGGCCAGACAATGCTATGCCGATAGTTTGCGTGTAAGCAAACTCAAACCTACACCTGCAGAAACACTAGACAAAGGAAAAGACGAGTCTGTAAATTCAGTTAGTTCTGTTGAGCTAGACCCGAGGATTGACATGCAAGAACAACGGCCACAACCCATTGAGGAGTGGAAAAGTTCCAGCTTGGATCACAGCCCGATCAGTGCAATAAGCTAGGCGGTCGACTTGAGCCGAATTTAAAAGAAAAAATAATGGAAGTACTCTGGAGCAACGCCGATTTGTTCGCTTGGACAACATCAGACATGCCGGGGATTGACCCCAATTTCTTATGCCACAAACTGGCAATTTGTCCTGAGGCAAAACCGGTAGCTCAGAGGAAAAGGAGACTTGGTGAGGAAAGGAGAAAAGTGGTGGAAGAAGAAACAGCAAAGTTGGTTAAAGCCAACTTTATTCGAGAAATATAATACACTACATGGCTGGCCAACGTGGTTCTGGTTAAAAAAGAAAACGACAAGTGGCGCATGTGCACCGATTATACAGACTTAAACAAAGCTTGTCCAAAGGACTCTTATCCTTTACCAAGTATTGACAGGTTGGTGGATGGTACTTCCGGGTACAGAATTTTGAGCTTCTTGGATGCATACTCGGGGTACAATCAGATACGAATGTATCCCCCAGACGAGGAGAAAACAGCTTTTTTAACTGAAGGCTCAAACTATTGTTACCGGGTAATGCCATTCGGATTGAAAAATGCTGGAGCAACCTATCAAAGGCTCATGGACAAAGTGTTTGAAAAACAGATCGGGAGGAATATGGAGGTTTATGTGGATGATATGGTCGTAAAATCCGATGACCACAACAACCACCCGAGGGATTTGGAAGAAATATTTCAGCAATTAAGAAAGTACAATATGAGACTGAATCCAGAAAAGTGTGCTTTTGGTGTCCAAGGTGGAAAATTCCTCAGTTTTATGTTAACACACCGGGGAATCGAGGTCAATACGGACAAATGCCGAGCTGTGATTGAGATGCGAAGCCCACAAAATGTTAAAGAAGTGCAGCGACTTGCAGGGCGACTGGCATCATTATCTCGGTTTCTCCCCAGATCTGCAGAGAAAGCTCGACCTTTCTTTAAGTTATTGAAGAAACCTCAAACTTTCACGTGGACTGAGGAATGCGAGAAGATCTTTCTTGATTTTAAGACCTTTCTGTCTTCACCGCCAATATTAACTCGACCTATTCCGGGGAAAGAGTTGTATTTGTACTTGTCAGCCACCGAGTACGCCATCAGTGCAGTCATTGTTCAAGAAGTAGAGAAAATGCAAATGCCGGTGTATTTTATCAGCAGAGTTATTCATGACGCCGAAACCCGGTATCAAGTCATAGAAAAGCTAGTTTTAGCCCTTGTAACTGCAGCTCGACAATTGCGTCCATATTTCCAGAGTCACCAGGTGATTGTCAAAACTGATCACCCTATTAAGCAAATTCTCAAAAAGTCTGAGTTGGCAGGCCGCATGATTGCTTGGTCGGTGGAATTATCCGAGTTTGGCCTTAAGTACGAGCTGAGAGGTCCCCTGAAAGCTCAATGTATCTCTGACTTCGTAGCCGAGCTCAATCCGCTGTCGATAACCGAAGATTTATGGTGGAATTTATATGTGGATGGATCCTCGAATGTCAAAGGCAGTGGAGCTGGGGTAATACTGGAGGGTTCGAGAGAGCTAATCCTAGAGAAATCATTAAAGTTTGAGTTCAAAACCTCAAACAACCAAGCTGAATACAAAGCCTTGATAGCAGGGTTAATGCTGGCTAGGGAAATGGGAGCAAAAGCTGTTAGATGCCGAAGTGATTCACAGCTGGTCACAGGACAAATCTCTGGAGAATACCAAACAAAAGAGCCTCAACTTACCAGGCATTTATGTAAAGTAAATGAGTTAATTTCCAATTTTGAGAAATTTACTATTGAACACATTCCCAGAGAAGAAAATACTCGGGCCGATCTACTGTCAAAATTGGCCAGTACGAGGAGGCCAGGCCAGCATAAGACAGTTATTCAGGAAACTATTAATGAACCGAGTATTACACTAGGAGAGGTGATGGCCAATGAACCAGCTGACCGAGAATGGATGACCCCCATATGGGAATATTTATCCTCACGTACTTTGCCCCCAGATCACGCCGAGGCCAGAAAAATTAGGCTTAGAGCAAGCCATTTTGCTATTATTTTCGGGGAATTGTATAAAAGGGGATTCTCGGTACCGATGTTGAAATGTCTGACTAGAGCTCAGTCAAAATATGTAATGGAAGAGGTTCACAGAGGAATCTGTGGTTTTCATTGCGGGGGCATATCGATGGCCTCCAAGGTAGTTCGAGCAGGGTACTATTGGCCTACCATCCGAGCAGATTGTATCCAATGGACGAAACAATGTGACGAATGTCAGAGATTTGCCAATATAAGTCATACCCCGCCCGTAGAACTTCACACATTGAACTCGCCTTGGCCCTTTACTATGTGGGGGATGGATATACTTGGACCATTCCCCATAGCCAAAGGTCAAGTCAAATTTCGTTTGGTAGGGGTAGACTACTTTACAAAGTGGATTGAAGCAGAACCTTTGGCAAAAATTACTGCCCAGAAGGTACAAAAGTTTGTCTGGAAAAATATCATCTACAGGCACGGAATTGCCTTCGCAATTTTCACCGATAATGGAAGGCAGTTTATAGACAAATCATTGCGAGAATTCTATGCCAATCTCGGTATTAAACATCAGGTCACCTCGGTGGAACATCCCCAAACCAATGGACAAGCCGAGGCAGCTAACAAAGTCATTCTCGGAGAGCTGAAGAAGAGAGTGGGAAGAGCTAAAGGAGCTTGGGCAGAAGAATTGCCGAGTATTCTTTGGGCCTACCACTGCACGCCACAATCCACTACCCAAGAAACACCCTTCAGGCTGACATACGGAACGGATGCCATGATCCCAGTTGAGGTCGGTGAGCCGTCTCTTCGGTGAATGCAATATGAGCAGAATGAGAATGAAAGCAACCTAAGGGTCGAACTTGACTTGGTGGAGGAGATCAGAGAGGAGGCTAAAATCAGAGAGGAAGCCTGCAAACGAAGAGCTACTCGGAGGTATAATTCAAAGGTGAAACCGAGGAGTTTCGTGCGCGGAGACTTGGTGCTAAGAATGAAAAGAGAAGCAAGAAGAGATCATACGGAGGGCAAGCTAGCAGCAAATTGGGGAGGACCATTCCGAGTGGTATAAAACTTAGGAAATGGAGCATACAGGTTAGAAGAATTGTCAGGGAAGCCTATCCCGAGAACTTGGAATGCTTCCCATTTGAAATTTTATTACAGTTGATGTATATAGTCAGGTGATGTACTCTTTTTCCTACCTCGGTATTTTATCCCAAAAAAGGGTTTTGACCGAGAAGGTTTTAACGAGGCACACCGCAGACTTTCTTTTCTATCCAATAAAGAATTTATTATGAACATTGGTCTATTTTCTTATTTTGCCGATGTATTTATTCTGCCAATATTAAATTGTTAAAGGCCAAGTTTGAGCCTAAAGACCGAGTACGAGCCATTAAATTGTTAAAGGCCAAGTTTGAGCCTAAAGGCCGAGTTTGATCCATTTAAATTGTTAAAGGCCAAGTTTGAGCCTAAAGGCCGAGTTCGAGCCATTTAAATTGTTAAAGTTTGAGCCTAAAGGCCGAGTACGAGCCATTAAATTGTTAAAGGCCAAGTTTGAGCCTAAAGGCCGAGTTCGAGCCATTTAAATTGTTAAGGCCAAGTTTGAGCCTAAAGGTCGAGTTCGAGCCAATTAAATTGTTTAAGGCCGAGTTTGAGCCCACCAGCCGAGTCCGAACTATTAATATTAGTAAGGCCGAGTTCGAGCCTTTGAAATTGTTTAAGAGAAATCGAATACGAGCATCAATTAAGAAGAACAAAGTTTAAATCCAAAGGCCAAATATGAGCCATGAAATTATTAAGGAAACCGAGTACAATGCTGAAATTAAAAACAAGGTACAGGTCGAGTATTAGAAAGTACTACAACTTAGTTACAAATCTGAAATAGAAAATAAGGCCGAGCCGACCTCAAAATCCTCGGAACCAGAGCAAGACCGAGTGTCCAAAACATTCTGGTTCTAGGAAGTAATCACCGCCCCCCCTCCCCCCCGACCCCGAGAAAGCTGGATGATGAGGCACTCAGCCAGCTTCGGGAAAAGATGGTTGGTACCCCTTTCTCCACTCCCGCAGAACAATATTCTCCCTGTTAACATCCTTTTTAAAGGATTAGATCACGAAAGGGATTCGGGATCCCATCTCCCAATTACACCCTTTTTGGCAGCTATAAAGCTCAAAAAGGATGTTAACTGGGAGAGAGGAACGTAAACCCCTAGCAATAATATGAAAGGAATTACTCGGGTCAAAAGAGAACGAACTTTGCTGGTCGAAAAGATGAATAATGAAGAAATGAAGCAAACAAACAGCCCTATTTATAGGGAGGAAGAGGCGTTGGAAAAGGGAAATATGCGTTGGGAAAAGGTTTATTGAAAAAATAAATCTCGAAACTCAGCAAGAAGCAATAATTGCATGAACCCGTTGGGATTTCCAAGGCGCATAACGTGTGAACACATATATGACACGTGAATCATGCATTTCGCATTTGATAATAACTATTCGTTTTTGATACGAATAACAAAATACCCCGGCCTTAGTCGAAGTCTCGTTTAAATAGACGAGCACACGCAATACAAACAACGTCAGAATATAGAAATATTTCGGTCTTACTCAAGGTATTCGAAGAATATCTCGACCGAACAAATGCTATAAGAGTAAGAGGAAGTCATCAAAATACCGGAATAGTTTTTCATTAAATAAACATGGATTACAAAGGGAAAACCCATTATAGGGGTATGAAAAACAAAAATACAGTTACTCGTCCCTATGGCTATCTTCGGCGCCGATGTGATCCTCGGGAGAATCTTCCCCCCTTCTTCCTCTTCCTCCTCTTCGGGAATAATGGGAACGAGTTCCTCATTTTGTACCTTTTTGTTCACATCGGCACCCGAGATATCAACCCCCGGAGCGATAATTTGCACTTGAGCGATGGCCTTTGCGAAACCTGCCCGATGCTCCTCAAGGATGCAATCAGTGGCCTCTTTCAAATCCTCCTGAATCTCTAGCTTGGCCTTAGTCTCGACATTCAAGTCGGCTTTAAGTTGTTCAATTACAACTCGAGCCTCCTTGAGCTCCTCTTCAGCACGAGCTTTATCCTCCTCAACTAATTTTGCTTGAGATTTCAACTCGGAGTTCCGACCATTAAGCTCGGCAATGGTAGTATTCAGGAGATTATTGGCTTGGGCCAGCTCATCGCGCTCCGTGGAAATCCGGGCGAAATCCTCCTTCAACTTCTCAATTGAAGCAAACTCAGCCTCCAAGTGCTGAGACTTTCTCTCAGTCTCTATCAATTCTCGGCTACAGAAACGGGCCAGAGCAGCAGCTCGGAGACAGTAGACTGAGAGGGCCTCCATACTAGACCGAGCCCCATGCTGCTTAATTAAGCGGAGATCGGCAGGCTTCAGGAAATTCGAGTCAAGAGAAGGGAAGGGGTTGAAGTCTTCGCCCTAGAGAGATGAGGTTCCTGCTTTCATAGAAGTGTTATACCACTTCACGTCGGCAGAAGGAGGAAGTTGCTCCTCTCGCCCCGTAGTACCCGTCTCATGAGTGGTAGGACGTTGGGGACTCAAGCGAGGAGGGGAAGCATCTTCGGCGTCAATTAGCATCTCTACCCTTTTTCTTTTATGAGGGGCGGATGATGAAGCCCCCTTAGCAGTGGCCTTAGCAGCGGCCGAAGGAATTCTTTTCTTTTTCTTCTCGGTTGCTGAGGGACCCTGACCCTCCTTCGAGGCAGATTTCAAAAGCTTTGAGAAGTCAAATTTCCCCATGATAACTGCCGAAAAGAAAAGCTGTTAGTACAGGAACACATACAAAAAAGATTTAAAAACTAAAAAGCCGAACACTTACTTTTAAAATCGGCTCTCGGAGTGGATGAAAAGGGGAGTTTCAGAAGACGTCCACAATGGAGAGGCCGAGGAAGTTTTTCTAAGATATATATATCCCGTTTATCCTCGGCAGGAAGGGATTCGTACTCAAAACCAACAAATTTGGTTGGGGATGATTGCCAGTACAAAGGAAACCTGGCACATCCGTCTTCATCAAAAAAGAAGGAAAGGTGGGAGCCCGAGGGGCGAACTCGGAAGAAGCCGACTTTGAAGTTTTTATACGACGATGTGAATAAACTGATCAACCCTCTTCGGTTCAGCCCATTGAGGGAAATCCACCCAGTTTTCTCACCAAATCTTGTTTGGTAAAAGTACAGAAATTTGGGAGTAGTGGGCTCCATCCCGATGTATTTACACAGAATTTGAAAGGCTTGTAAAGAAGTCCAACTGTTGGGATGAAGCTGAGTAGGTGCGACATTCATGGTTCTCAGAACGTCACACTCAAACTCAGTAAAAGGAAGAGACACACGCAGCTGAGAAAAAAGTGTTTTATACATATATGTAAAAGGGGGCTCAGAAGGATGAGCCCTGAGGAAAACATACTCGGTACCCGAGCATGGAGAACAAATAAACTCGGATTCGTCTCCGGACGCCGATATAGTAATCTAGGACCGAAGACGACCAATTGAATCTGAAGATTGATAGTTAGAAAAATAAACCACAACTTCGCCCTTAACCTAAGTGTACCCAGGGAGGGTAATATCGGGAACAAGGTCTTTTGGAACCCTTCGGCGTCGTTTGCGTGCGATGGGTTTGGAAATTTGGGGGGGGGGGGGGGACCAGACCTAGAAGAATCAGGCCTAGAAGAACCAGACCCAGAAGAAGACGACCCGGAGGAGGACGACCTTACCTGACCGACGTTTAGTTCCTGTGAAGGAACAGAAGAAGTGGAAGGAGAACCCCCAATGGGAGAAACCTCGCGATCCACCAGAGGTGAAGTGTTCGACTCAGTGGACTCGGATGAACTCATGACCGGAACCTAGAAATAAACTTAGAAATACGAAAGAGGGAAGAAGGCTGGGCGTACCTGGAGAGCGAAAGGCAGAAAAACGATTGCAGAAACTTGAAAGACAGAGATGAAGAGCGGAGGAAGGTAGTGGGCAAGGGGGAATAAGGTGGAGTTAGAGGAGATATTTATAGCTGCTACGGTTGATGATGAGATACGATCAACGGTCCACGGTCCTTTAAATAAAAAAGAAAAAGGGGCGCGACTTTTAATTTTCCCCCTCATTAAATGAGCGCGGAACTCTAGGATTACTCACCCATAACGTGCAACAGAAGATTGAAGGGAAATGATAACCTTCTCTGACAAAGGGGGAGAAGGGAGGGTCAGGTGAAATGACAGTTTGAAATACGGAAGGAGGAAAGTCCACGTGGCCGAAGCATAAGCTCGGTTTAATACTTGTCAGCCCTTTCGCTTATTTAAGCTCAGAGCTCGAGGGGCTTGTGTACTGGCCTAAAAGATAAGGCCGAGGACTCGTTAATAAACTGGACTGACCGAGCTTACTCTTATAAATGGGCCTTGACCCGAACTCCTCCAAAGCCGAGGACTTGTTAATGCACTTGTTAGCTGAGGATGAATAGTCAGACCCATCCCATAATAGACCGTGGATGAAGACACCTCGGTCCCGTACAATCCAGTCACAACTGACTGGGTCAAACATCTCGCTGGTCCAAATATCCCTCCGTATAACTCGGAGCCTTATACTTATCTTTATCTAGTTATGATAACAATACGATCTTATCAGATAAGATCTCAGTAACAGTCCAACTCAAACTGTTATACCAAAACATCTCTATAAATAGGGGATTAACCCCCTCACTTAGAACTACGTTTGTTTTGATTCCCACCTGGATACGTAGGAGCATAATTCCAATTCTGTCAAGCTATTCCATAAACACTCCCACAGAATCCCTCCGGACGAGTATCTCTCACTTGAGGTATTTGGACGGAACAATAAGTAAAAAAGTCCCAAGGTTTTTGGTCCAATATATAAGCAAATTTTGTTTTCCAATAACTCATTTAATGACAATATTTTCAAAATATCATTCATTTAATAAAAATTTCAATGACTCATTTAATGAAGATTGAAGTTTTAGATGAAGGGTAATTTAAATAACAAACCTAATATTTTACAAGATTCAATGAGATTAATTAACCATCTTAATATATGTATTTCATTAATTTTTGACTTATAATATGGATCGATGGTAGTATGTATTTGCCATACATTTATACTTTGCTTTATATTCCTTACCTACATGACTAATTCCTTTGTTTTATTCTTTATAAAAATTTATTTTAAAATGTAAGATAGTTATTTTTTCAAGACAAAATATATGAAGAGTGCGAATTAAGTAAATGGTGTAATACTCTAAACCAAAAGCTTAACGAAGAATGACTATTATTTCTCTATTCACTACTACAGAAAAGGGCTTCAGTAGCGCTTTTTTTTGGCCTTTAGTAGCGCTTCAAAGCGCTATCTATTCACCCGCTACTGAAGGTGGGAGAGATTCAATAGCGCTTAAAAAAGTGCTACTGAAAGTAGGAATAAGTAGCGCTTCCTTGAGAAAGCGCTGTCTAAAGTTGGTAATAAGACAATCTATTACATACTTTAGACAGCGCTTTCTCAAGGAAGCGTTGTCTAAAGTTTGAAATAGATAGCGCTTTCTCAAGGAAGCGCTATCTATTTTTAACTTTAGGCAGCGTTTTTTCAAAAAAACGCTACATATTCTCCCCTTTTTTTAAAAAAATTATTTACATTATTTTTCTATATTTCTCACATGCACAAAACTAAGACATTAAACAGTTTATCCATCCCATTGCATTTGGCAAAACTCAACAAACCATAAATTTACATACAAAAGCTTAAATACAATAATTTTTTTTTCGATAAGCTAAAAGTATATTGATTAAAGGGTATTAAATCGATCTTAAGATATTAAATCGTTGTCTACAATTTATCAGTGACTTGAGTATAATTCATTACAAGAAAATATCAAACTAGGACACGTACAAACCAAACAGGCCTCCCAAAAAATTGAATGAAATTGAAATGGCTGATGCTAGAAGTTACTATCATTGCTGACTGCTGAGGGCCAGTACAAAGCCTGGACCAGTAGTACTACATTTTGGACTGAAAATATTAGCCACCAAGCAAAATGCTCATGAACAAAAATCATTGATTCTTGGGATTCGATTTCTAAATAACTGGGTCACCAATAAATGAAAGAAAACAACCACCAATCTGTAAATTGCAGATGTGTTCTGCTACAAACCAAAACATGGCTGCCACGATTGAATTAATAATCTACACAATCTTCCTGGACTTGGCCATCTGTAGAAGCAGATAAAAGCTTAGAAAATTTGAAAACAAGCACATACACATGAAGAGATGCATGTAATGTAGTTGCTATCCCAAGCACGTCAAAGCTAAAGAAATAAAGATCACAGATTCTGAGAGTCTCACCAGCAAGATCGATAGCCAAATTTGCTTGAGCATCAGCCTCGGAGTTGAAGTTCTTGAAAAGGGAAAAAGAAAGTTATTTTCAAAGGAAAACTTAGATAAAAGAATCAGAAATCATATTCTTGCACTGGTACAAGATCTAAATAGGATGCTTTTATGCTAACACAAAAATCTCATAGGAAAGAGGGGATTTATGACACAAATGATTTCTAAAATGGAAAACCAAAACTTTGTAATTAATTAACAAATTAAATTCAGGGCATGGTTGAGTTTAGTCAGTCTGCTTATGAAGTAGAATTAGCATTTAGGAAATAATGCCCATCAAGAAAGGGGATGTTGCCATTTATAGAATTCAATGAAATATATCAATACCATTAAGGAGACAATATATGATCCTTCATCACATTGATTTTTTTAGTGTTAAATACTTAATAGGATGGCCCATTAGGTTGAATAGGTTCCTGCAATTCATTTGTATTTCACACAAATCCTCAAGGGAAAATTTCACCCTTGGAAGAAGGCATCACCTTTTTGCATTTTTTATCAGTTTAACTGCAAACACTCTGTCTCTCTCTTTTTAGATCGGCATTAACAAAATTAAGGTATCCACTAATAATTGCTATATAAACCCAAAAATACACCAACAGCTCAGTCAATTGTACCTACCTTAGAACATGACTGATCTGGAATGACGAAAATTTATCCCTGAGTTCTTTTGCCACCCTATACAATATAGACAAGTTCTCGTTCTTGACCTTCCATGAACCATCAACCTGTTTCATGCAGTAGCATGAGAAAAATTGGAGAAACAAACTATAAATAATAGAAATGAACAAATACCTGCAAATGAAATAAGGATAGCAACTAAAAAGTACATAATGAAATCAGATGCTTTTCCTATAGTTGATATTTTCAAAGGTAAACTACAGTTTCCTGCCTTGTGGTTTACCCAGAATTACTTAGCCCCCGTGTGGCACAAAAAATACCCCGAATTACTTTGCCCCCATGTGGCATAAAAGATTTCACTGATGTTATTACCCTGTGCTTTATTCCATATCACATCCCCTATGGTACAACCTGGAAGGGGATGTGCTCAAGGTGAACTCATGTGTCAGTGCCCATATACCACGCACATTAGGTCAGTATGCTGAAGATCCAGATTACTCCTGCCCATCCCCAACCAAATCCGTGGATTCTGGCAAAGTCCCAGTGTGCATACACAGCAATCACAGTAGCCACCTGAGTTCATCACTTGTCAGGTTAAAATCACATATATGAATTTCTTTCAAAAATGCTAAATTAAAGTTGAAGGTAGAAACTAACCAACTGTGCAAAGCAAGGAAAGTCAGTAATTAGCAAAAATCCAGTAGGCGTTCAACATAAGACCAGCTCCTTGATCTGGTCACAAAAATGAGTGCTTGACTAATAATACTAACTTGAAGGTAGAGAGCTGAGTTAAGCATCTCCTCACTGTCTGCAATTGGCTTGACACCAAAAACTCTCTGAAAAGTTCCTTGCTTGAATATAAAATCTGTAAAGCATCCAACAATTGATTGGGTTCACAGCCTGCCCCATCTTTGCTTTGATAATTTTTATAGACAAATCTCTGATCAACTTTCATCTTTGTTACTTCATTTCTGTGATCAGCTGCCTGATCATTCTCCACACAACTGATACTTTTACAACTACAAGATCTTCTTCTGGAACTTACCTGTAGTCAAAAAATTTCCATCAATGTTATCCACTGTAATAGGGTGAAAGAAGTGGGTGACACACCATTGTTTGCTGCATATTTCCAACTATACATAACAATTTTAAACCTTGATTCATAAACTTCCAGATTAATGATGCATGAATTATTTTTCATGAAACTAGTCACTAGATCCTCAATATAAGGCACTATGATTTAAATATAGCTTAGGGATTGTATACTTCTATTCAAACAGTTCCCTAGTAGTTCTATGCAAGATGTAGAAGTATGAGACTTTTTGTATGACCCAAGATTTGAAAATGTTAACTAATGACTTGTAAAACTTTTCTACCCACACGGCTTGAGAAATTGGCAAGACAAAAGAAGATTGATCATGTCAAGGAAGATGCTTTCTTATGCATGCCTCAGAAAGGTAACTAACATGAAAACTTAATATATAGATTATATGATACTCTTAGACATTATGCAATTGCCTTGATAAGCAAGGGAGAGGGGGTTATGTGGAATCTTAGAAAAAACATGCATGCCATGATTTCAGAAAGTAGAGTCTTAGAAGTTAGAAGCAATTGGTCTTGTTATAATCTCAACCATAGCAACGGAAGTATTTTGTTCAGAACTTACACCAATTTGAGGGGACTTCTCATCAACTGTGCCAATCACATCTGAGCCACTTCTCAAGTTTTCATTTCCTGCATCTTGGAAAAGAATCCAGAAGTTTCAAAATTGTAGACACAGTCTCCCGACCTTCAGAAAACTAAAATTTATTTCATGTGTGTAACTACTTTAAGCAATATAACATGGCTAGTTGATAGTATATATATATATAAATAATATAAAAACAACATAATAGCAATATAATATGCATTTTTTGCATTTTTGAAACTTGAAACCTTTCTAAAGATGTGATTAAAATTATATTGCCAAGCCTTTTTAAGAGAAAAAATTGAAGAACTATAAACAGTGGCATGTGTATTCAAATGCTTCCTACTGGAAACCAATCTTCTGTTGGAATGACCTTGACGAAAATTAAAGATTCTAAACATTGACCATGTGCAACCTGTATCGTATTTTTGGTTAACCACAGGAGGAGATCTTCTTGCCATGATGAAGAGAAAAGCTACTCAGTTTGCAGCTATTATCTGTGATCTTTAGCCAATTTTAACCACTGTGATAACCAGGTTCAAAATAGTCTGTTCAAACACAAACAGAAGAGAAAAAGGTTCATCCTTGTAAACAAGAAATAATTAACTATGCAGTTATCCACACAACAATAAGAAACAGCAAAATCTAAAGTACTAATAGATAATCAGCTTCTTACCACTGAACAGAATCTAAAGGCAGTGAGATATCTGTGTTCCTATGTTGAGCAATCCTTCAACAGATCTGCAAAGAAATCACAAAGAGAGAGGGAAAATCACAAAGAAATCACAACAGATCTACAACAGAGGTTGACGAAAGCGGAGAGAGAGTGAGGAGATTAGAGACCGTTTTGTAGAATGCGAAGAAGAGGAACACGAAGTTAGGGTTTGTAATCGAACCCAGGTTGGGTTCGAAATCTGCACATACCGATTCGAAATTGGACAAATGCTGAACACAGAATGTGAGGGAATTGGAATTGGACAAATGAAGAACGCGGAGAAGAGGTGATTTAAAAGTTTGAAAGTTTAATCAAGTTTTCAACAACTGGCCACATTAAACCTTAAGCTTGTCCATTCTAAGCAGAGCTTTTGAGGGATACAAGGCTTACCTGAGGGATTTCACGAAATCGAAAGCAGAGAGTGCGGCGACGGCGGCGGCGAGGGAAGACGTACGGCGGCAAGGGTTGCGTGAAGTCTTTGTTGCCATTGCTGGACGCGAACGAGGGAGACAGCCGGCGCAGTGGACACGCGGTGGTGGTAGTGCCTGCAACGACGACACAGTAGAAGCTGCGGTGGAGGGACACAGTCGTCGGTGGAAGAAGAAGAAGATGCAACGAAGTTGAGGGGCCAGCAGCTTCTTTTTGCGTGGGAGACCTAGCAGAGGATGGTATAAAAATTTGCGTGTGAGAGGGAATAGTTTATTCTTATGGAAAGAACTAATATTTAGGTATAGGAATAGATAGCGTTTCCTTAAAAAAAACGTTGTCCATTATTATATATAAGATAGCGTTTTTTTAAGCAAGCGCTATCTATTCCTATCCATCAGGAATAGATAGCGCTTCCTTAAGAAAGCGCTATCTTAGGTTGCATCAAAGATAGCATTTTCATAAGGAAGCGCTATTAAAGGCCTTCCGCCTCTTTTTTAATAGTGCTTCTTATTAAAACGCTATTGAAAGTGCGCTATTAAAACTCTTTTATGTAGTAGTGATTTGAATCATTGTCCAGAGTTGAGGGATGTTGAATGTGTTTTTTTTTTACTTATCAACCAAAGAAAATTTATAAAACACGAAATAGATGAGATACTCCAACCCTTACGTCAAGTAGTTATTGTTGTCAAAATTTGTCTTCAACGTAGCACGAACTCAGGAACAAAGCAGCAACAAGTTACAAACACACGAACAAATCTCAACAGCCTGAAATGTGTGAAATCACACTGCCCTCAAGGGTTTATCCGCATGGTACGCAAACCCCCCAGGATACAACAGGCCCCTCCCGACAAATTAAACCGAGGTATCAGAACAGCCAAGAAAAATGATAAAGATGAAGCAGGCAATGTAAAGCCCAGGAACTAAATAATAGAGGAGAAAAAGAATTTTTAAAAGAAGAAATATATGCTTCTGAAAATGTTCACGTAATGCAACTGTTATACATGATAGAAGGCAACTTTTGTTTTCAAAACAGTAAGGTGGTTGAAGTCCACCGTTTTTCTTTTTTGTTTTTGTTTTTTCCGTCTAATGATCTCTCTTTTTAAATTGTGTATAGCTAACTTATATGCCTTTTGAAACTGCAGCCAAGATCCAAAAAATTTGGATCAGGATCCAACAACAGCAACGTGCAACAGTAACGTACAGCAAAATTTTCGAAGTTGGTCAAAAGAGTTACCAGAATTTTAGGATCAAAACAAAACAAGTAACTGATAAAATAAAATAAAATATAAAATTATTTTCACAAAAATTAATTTGACTAAATAATAAAAACTAACCAGATTCATTTTACACTTGTTGTGTGATAATTACACAACCAAAATAAAACATTAAACTTTTGAAATATCTCTAATTATCCAACAATCCCCCACATATTTCAAAAGTTAAAGAAAACATTTAAGAGATTAAAAAAAAATTTCCTGGGTTTACATCTTGGATGTAATGCATCGCATCTGTATAACAAGCTATGGAACCAGACCTAGACTGATAAACTTTACACACAGTGAATTGGTGTAGCAAGCTATGGAACCCAAGACACTTAATATGTGTTAGAGGTCTATCAATCACACTACACCCCCATAATTCTTGCTGTTACACCGTTTTGCGCTAATAGGCCATGCGCGCGCCCGGTATTCATGAGTGCTCTAGCGATTTCGCCATGATCTCATGCAAGCGGCCCCACTTGACACTCATATAGGTGATTTCATCAAGTGTATGCTGCAAATCATACACCACCCATAAGGGATATGAAAATCATTAAAAGCTTTACAAGCTTATCCTCTCAATAATGCAGTATCTAGCACTTTCTCAATTACACCATAGGAAAGGGACACAAAACAAGATTAGTTTTGTGTGCTAGTAGAACTGACAAGTGATTTGTTCTTACCCATTGAACCTTCTTCATGGGATCTCCAATCACAAAGGTTGGGTTCCCATCACTCGTTAATTTCAATTGGCTTAATTCCCATTCCCCTCGATGTATCACATATTGATTTTCTTCCCAGGGGCTTTGTTAGAGGATCTGCCAAATTCACCTCTGACTTCACATAATCGATCGATATTATTCCATCTTTTAGCAATTGATTTACCACATTATGTCTCAATTGTATATGTCTATTTTTTCCATTGAAGGTCTTATTTTTTGAAACGGCTATTGCCGATTGACAATCACAATGCATCGACACTGATGGGGTTGGTTTAATTCCTAAAGGAATATTTGCCAAGAAGTTTCTCAACCACTCAGCTTCACTACCAGCCAACTCCAGAGCTACAAACTCTGACTCCATAGTAGATCTAGCAATTATTGTTTGTTTGGCTGATCTCCAAGTAACTGCACCACCACCAAGTGTGAATACATAACCACTAGTGGATTTTGTCTCATCTGAATCAGATATCCAGTTAGCATCACTGTACCCTTCTAGTACAGTGGGAAATCCACTATATATAATACCATAGTTCATGGTACCTCTCAAATATCTCGTGTGTCTAGCGAGTGCCTCCCAGTGATCCTGACTAGGACTTTGAGTATATATACTCAATCGTCCTACTGCATATGCAATGTCAGGTCGCGAAAAATTCATCAAATATAGCAAGCTCCCAAGAATTTGGGCATACTGAGACTGATTAATAGGATCACCTCTATTTTTCTTCAAATGAGAGTTAGTATCATAAGGGGTACTCACTGGTTTTGAGTCATAGTGACCAAACTTCCTAAGAAGTTTCTCAACATAGTGTCCTTGGGATAGCATTATGCTATCACCCTTCCTAATGATTCTAACTCCCAATATTACACTTGCTTCACCCATGTCTTTCATATCAAATTTTGATGCAAGAAAAGATTTTGTTCTAATCACTACATCATCGCAAGTACCAAAGACAAGCATGTCATCTACATATAAGCAGATAATAACACATTCTCCATTTAATATTTTGGTGTACACACATTTATCAACCTCAATAGGAGAAAATCCATCGTTAATCAATGTTTGATTAAATTTCTCATGCCATTGCTTTGGTGCTTGTTTTAAACCGTATAAGGATTTGAGAAGTTTGCACACTTTATTTTCTTGACCAGGAGTAACACATCCTTCAGGTTGTGTCATATATATTTCTTCTTCCAAATCACCATTTAAGAAAGCAGTTTTCACATCCATTTGGTGAATAACAAGTTTGTAAATTGAAGCCAAGGCTATCAAAATTTGAATTGAAGAAATTCTAGTCACAGGAGCAAATGTATCGAAATAATCAATATTTTGTTTTTGCGTAAAACCTTTTGCTACCAATCTAGCTTTATATTTTCCAATTGAACCATCGGGAAAAAATTTCCTTTTAAAAATCCATTTGCAACCAATAGGTTTTGCTCCCGGGGGTAAATCAACTAAAATCCAAGTGTTGCACTTCAAAATTGAATCAATTTCATTTTTAATAGCTTCTTTCCAAAAGGGGGCATCAGTAGTTGAAATAGCTAGCTTCAGAAAAACTCAAAGGATCATTTTCAGCAAGGTAAGTGTAAAAATCATTTCCAAACGATGTCTCTTTTCTCTGTCTTTTGCTCCTTCTCAAATCCTCATATAAGTTTTCACAATTATTCTTGGAAGAAATATTTTCAATAGAATTATTTTCTATAGAAATATTTACAGATCTTAAAGGAAATATATGTTCTAAAAATTCAGCATTTTTAGTCTCAACAATAGTGTTACGATCAAGTACACTACTTCTCAAGACAAGAAATCTATATGCAGCACTACGTTCAGCATATCCAATAAACATACAATCAGAAGTTTTAGAACCTATTTTCCTTTTCTTGGGCTCAGGAACCATAACCATAGCCAGACACCCCCACACTTTCAAATATTTCAAATTAGGCATATAACCTTTCCATAACTCATACGGCGTTTTACCGGTTTTCTTTTGAGGTATTCTATTTTGCAAGAAACATGCAGTTAAAATAGCTTCACCCCAAAGGTTATCAGGTGCGGAAGAACTAACAAGCATAGCATTCATCATTTCTTTTAAAGTCCTATTTTTCCTTTCAGCTATACCATTAGATTCGGGTGAATATGGGGGAGTTACCTCATGTATTATGCCTTCCTTTTCACAAAAATCATTAAATAAAATATATTCGCCGCCCCTATCAGATCTAACCCTTTTAATTTTTCTAAAGAAACTGAAAAATAGAGGGGAATCTCGTCTTGACTTGGAGCTGTAGGAACTTGACATAGTCGATGATCTCATCCAGCATGGAGGCCTTGTCTGTCTTGTTGGCATTGGGAACCAGTTCCTGCAAAGCCTCCATTCTCTCTGCAATTCTTTCCTTTCGTAACCTCTCAGCGATGCTGTGTGGGTCCGTGGCTTGACCTCTCCTGGCCCTAACCCTCTGCTGGAAATTATGAGTATGTCGGTAACTTGATTGCTGAAGCTATAGAGAAGATTGGTTCTGATGGGGTGATCTCTATTGAGTCATCCTCTTCATCTGAAACCTCTGTGATAATTGAAGAAGGGATGAAGTTTGATAAGGGTTACATGTCTCCTCACTTCATTACGAACCAGGAAAAGTCCATCGTGGAGTTTGACCGTGCTAAAGTTTTGGTAACTGATCAAAAGATTTCTTCTGTCAAAGAAATCATTCCTTTGCTGGAAAAGGCTATGCAGTTGAGTGCCCCACTCTTAATTATAGCGGAGGATGTCTCAGGGCAAGTGTTGGAAACATTAGCAGTGAACAAAGCCCAAGGATTACTAAGAGTTGCAGCTGTAAAATGTCCAGGATTTGGAGATGCAAAGAAAGCATTGTTACAAGATATTGCGCTGATGACAGGTGCTGATTTTCTTTTTGGAGACTTGGGTCTCACACTTGAAGGTGCAACATCAGATCAGCATGGCACTGCACTGAAAGTGACAATAACCAATAATCTAAACCCTTGAGATTGTTGTCAAAATTTGTCTTCAACGTAGCACGAACTCAGGAACAAAGCAGCAACAAGTTACAAACACACGAACAAATCTCAATAGCGAGGCGTGTGAAATCACACTGTCGGTTTATCCATGTGGTGCGCAAACCGCCCAGGATACAACAGGCCCCTCCGGCAAATTAAACCAAGGTATCAGAACAGCCAAGAAAAATGATAAAGATGAAGCAGGCAATGTAAAATCCAGGAAGTAAACAATAGAGGAGAAAAAGAATTTTTAAAAGAAGAAATATGTGCTCCTGAAAATGTTCACGTAATGGAACTGTTATACATGATAGAAGGCAGCTTTTGTTTTCAAAACAGTAAGGTGGTCGAAGTCCACCGTTTTTTTTTTTTTTCCGTCTGATGATCTCTCTTTTTAAATTGTGTATAGCTAACTTTTTCGAAGTTGGTCAAAAGAGTTACCAGAATTTTAGGATCAAAACAAAACAAGTAACTGATCAAATAAAATAAAATATAAAATTATTTTCACAAAAATTAATTTGACTAAATAATAAAAACTAATCAGATTTATTTTATATTTGTTGTGTGATAATTACACAACCAAAATAAAACATTAAACTTTTGAAATATCTCTCATTATCCAATATGACATACGATATTTATTTTTTTTACTGATGACAGACGATATTGATACATGCATTTTAACAGGTTCATACATTGTTCTATGAAAGAAAAATGAACACCGTCAATCTTTGGTCTAATCCGACCAAGAACTCAGTTTAATCAAATCCATACAGGTCATTCACCGAAAAACAATCCATATACATGTTATAAGGTTGGAGGTTGGCTTGATGATTAGAGTGAGAGAATTAAAAAGTTGAGTGATAAGAAGGTTGAGGATTAAAACTCCACCCACTAACAAAATTCAAATATTAACGATAATATTTGTCTATAAAAAAAAAATCCACACCCAGTCATCTATTTTCAAATTTCTTTTCTAAACATAATTTAGTTCCTATGGATCATAAAGACCAACAAATAACAGTGAACCATAATGTAAACCTTACATTCTTAGCACTTTTTGCACAATAGGTAACCAAAATGTTGGATGAAATGAGCTTTTTGCAGTCTTCCGATAGCGCCCCTACGAATCCGAGCCAAATGTAGCACCGCACTTCATAAGAAAACCTACAAGAAAAAAACAAATGTGTAGAAGACTCCTCCAAAATCCAAATTATTACGTAGCACATATTTCAAATCAGATTCTGCATCTAGCCCTTACCAAAAAAAAAAAAAAAGATTCTGCGTCTAGTAGAATCCCTCTTCTTAAGGTTGGTTCTTGTTGGAATCTCGTGTAGGAGACATCTTTAGTTATTCACATTTTAAAGGAACTTGGTCAATGCTAGACTAAGACATGACAAATTATGTAAATTGATTTTAATTTAAACCCAAAAATAACTAAAGATAAGAGACAATTTTGAAAATAAGTTATTATAATACCATTAATCCTCAATTCTATGCTTCTAAAGGGAAAAAAGAAATATGCTCTATTTGGCAAAAATAATTGATAGCCGATAAGCTAGTTGATATGCTAATTTTTAGCTGATAGCTTATAGCTGGAAAGCTAGCTGATTGAATTTGAAGTGGTTGGTAAAATTAGCGGTTGAACTAGCTTATTAATATAAAAAAACATATTTATGATATACATGGTAAAGTGAGAATTCATTAAATGAATGTGGATAAAATCAAGAGAAAACTCAATAAGCTATAAGCTAAATAAATTAGCTTATGAAGAAAAGCTATAAGCTAATGAGATAAACTTGTTTACCAAACACCTTTATTTCAATCAAACAAGCTTATAAACTAGTCAAATAAGCTATAAGCTAACTTATTGGACTTACCAAACAGAGCCATAAAAAAACTGTCTGTCATTAACTAATTGATCGTTCGTTTTACTTGCATAAACGCAACCGTGCTACAATCTAGGACCAAATTACATGTGAAAAAAAAATGAGAAGATCTCAACTCGTGTGAGAGATGTCAGCAACATACTCTTTCTAACATACTACTATCTTTTACTATCTCTGGTCCATAATATAAGAAACAAATGAATTCATTTTTTGGGTCCAAAATATAAGAAATATGCATCAATTTTCACACACATTAAGTGCTAATTTTTAATATTAACCTTATTTATAATATGATTTATATTTACGAGATATATCAATTTTCCATGCAATTGAGTTGGTTCATTAAATTTAGAAGAGATATTTTTGGAAATTTATATGAGTATGAATTACATTTAGCTCATTTCAATACATTTCCTTGTTCTGTGTGTTTTAGGGTTTTATTTATTGTATTGTGGACCGGAGGGAGTATTAGTTAAATTCACGTGAGTCATGCAGAATTCAAGTGAGACTCACATGAATAAGTGAAACCCATTTTTAAAATAATTGGACCCAATTGAATATTAACCAATAAAAAAATGTGTTAGAAAGAGAGCATTAAATGTTGAGTGTAAAATGAAAAAATAAAAATAAATTCACCCTGATTTGTTAGAATGGATTGGAATCTCAATATGCGTTACTAGTATTTAATTAAGAATCGACATATTACTTGTTCATTTTACACTCGAAATCACTTTACACCATTCATTTAGGAAAAGGTAAATTTATATACAAAATTAATGCGATTATTATATTGAAAAGTGTTAAATTTATACTTACAAATACAAACTTTCTTTTTATTAAATCATTGAAATCTTATCTGATTCCGTGATTCGTTGCCAAATCCTTTGAATATGTTTTGCGGCTCAACCCACACAATGAATTTCATTAATTTTTGGGTTTTTCTATTGCACACCTTTAATTAAGTTAATTAATCTTAAAAAATGTTTATTTTGGTCCTTGAGAAAAATATTAGGAACCGTTTTAATTGTTGACAAAATTAAAATACCAAATTAGTCCCTCACAATTTCAAACTAGAGACACAATAGTCCTTTCGTTTGATCTCATTAGACATTATCTGTTATCTCTGTGGATTAGAGTTTCATAGTTGCTAATTTGGAGCAGAAATCGGAGTGAGTCGATTAGGTCTCATTTTGGACATTTAAGTGACGTTTTTGGTTGCTTAAGGGTTAGTTTCTTTTTACCATGTGCGCTCAAAATGATGTTATTTTGGGCAGTTAAGTAAATGTTTAATAACCAATTTAGATAGTAGAAATTGGAAATAGTATCATATAACAATACACCTATCAAGAAAACAAAATACGTCATCGACTTAACGAACCCAAACTAATGGCTGGTTGACCAAGGGACTAACGTGTCCCTAGTTTATAATTGTGAGGGACTAATTTTGTACTTTAGTTGTGTCAGGGACTAAAACGGGCCTCGATGTTTTTCTCTAGAACCAAAATGAGTCTTTACTCTTAATCTTATCTTTTTGAAAAACGATTTTCTCTCTCTCGTTTATCTTATTTATTACTTCATCTGTTTCTTATCTTTGATGTTTTAATGTTTCTACACATAAATTAAAAATTATTAATTTGTGTATATTTGTAGTAAAATACTCTTTTTTCTATCATTAATTGTTTACAAATTTAAACTGCATTTACTGATCTTCATACTCCATTAAGCCATTTACAAGCACCACTCTTGTTTTGGAGCATGTAGTATTTATGACCGAATTTAAATATGGATAGTTTTGTGTATTTTCAAAACAAATCAACTTAGTTTTATATAAGGATATACATGAAAAAAAATTGTCAATTATACCTTGGGTTATAAAACATCCATTGTTTTGAATAGGGGTGTTCATCAACCATCCAAACCGATTCAAACCGCAAAAACCGAACCGAAAAACCGAAAACCGAACAAACCGAACAAACCGAAAACCGAAAAAACCACAATTTTTTATTGGATTGGATCGGATTTTGGATCCTATAGTGAAATCCAATCCAATCCAAACCGATCTATTATATACATATACTATTATTTTTGAAATTATAGTATTACTCATACTTAAACATTATTCTTCATACTTTTATGTCCCTCATTCTCTTTAATATATTTGTTGGAATGACATATATAAGACTATTTAGAATAAATATTAATGTCTTGAAGTTATATTTTACTAAAAGTTTTGATGCATAGCATATATATATTTGATTGAGTAATCATGAAAAATAGGAAAACAATTAAGTAAATTTGAAAAATAATTAGCTGCAATTTATTTGTAGTCAATTCAATGAAAAAAAGAGGATAAGTGGGAATAGATATAGAGAATTAATATAAAAGAACGTGTTGAAAAATATCAATAATTTTTTTCTTCTCAAAATCTCAAATTATAACAAAGATTATCTTTTATCCACTATTAATAAGTAGAAACAACACTTGACATTAGAAAAAAAAATAAAGTATGACAAAAACCGAATTATCAAATCCAATCCAAACCGCATTTGATTGGATTGGATCGGATTAACGATGTTTTCATCATTGGATCGGATGACTTTTTAGCTCAAAATCGATCCAATCCAATCCGCGAACACCCCTAGTTTTGAAACAAAAACAAATAGCTAAAAATACCAAAGAAAAGGAACAAATGATGTGAATTCACCACCCTATATTGAGTGTGTTTGGGAAAGCTGAAAAAAAAAGATTATGGTGATAATCTATTTTCAAATAATCGATTATTGTAATAATCGATTATAATCAGAATATGTTTTTGTTTGGGTATATTTGCTGAAAAACGATTTTAAGATAATATATTTCGTTTGGGTGATATAAAAATAATCACTTTTATTTTATATATATATATATATATATATATATATATATATATATATATATATATATATAAGCCTCATAGAGTAATGATGGAATTAATCATAGCTTAGAGTGTTTTTAGCAAGTTTGTTTAGTTTGTTTCCCTTCCCTATTTCCTAGAGGTTAGTTATAACTGTTTCTGGTATTATAGCCCTATGAGGAAAGTTAGGAAAGTTAGTTTTGATAAGAGGCTGCCATGACTCTATATAAACCTTCATTGTATCCTTCATGTAAATGATCTCAATATAATATACAATCCATAAGAAGTACATTCAGATACTTATTCTTTTCTACATGGTATCTAGAGCAGGTTTCCTGGAAACTTGATCTCTCAAAATGTCAAGAACTGGTCCTGCATCCACTTCAAGCAATGATGATAGTGATGAACATCCAAGATCATCACCAAAAAAAGCTCAAGAAGAAGAAGACAGAATGAAAGAAACCATCAAGAATGAAGACTTTCAGATTAATCCAATGTCACCATTCTTTCTTCACCCCTCAGATCACCCAGACCAAGTGTTTGTTAGTGAACCTCTACATGATGGAAACTATGGTGAATGGGTCCTTGACATGAGCGATGCTCTGTGCGCCAAAAACAAAATGGGGTTTGTCGATGGATCCATCACTATCCCTGATGTCAATAATCCAAATCTTGCTCACTGGATTCGCTGCAATGCCATGGTGAAAGGATGGCTCAAGAGTGGCATGGATAAGGAGACTCAGAACAGTGTGAGATATGCCAACACTGCCCAA
This sequence comes from Sophora flavescens, assembly GCA_030762895.1. NCBI lineage: Eukaryota > Viridiplantae > Streptophyta > Magnoliopsida > Fabales > Fabaceae > Sophora > Sophora flavescens. Next base: position 129,719,781 of record CM061062.1, on the reverse strand, counting down.
GAGATTTGGACAGAACTTGCGCAAAGATTTGCAAAAGGTAGTGCTCCTCGTGTCTATGAGTTGAAACGTGCCATAGCTCTTCTAAAACAAGAAAAGCTTTATGTGCCTGCCTATTACACAAAATTGAAGGGACTATGGGATGAAATTCTTTCAATTTCACCTTGGCCTAAATGTGTATGTGGAGGATGCGTATGTGAGCTTCAAAAGAATCTCTCTCGGATGCGTGAGAGGGAACAATTGTATGATTTTCTCATGGGTCTTGATGATGTGTTTAATACTGTCAAGACTCAAATCCTAAGTATGGCACCTACCTTTACTCTTGGACATGCCTACCACAGTTGTCTAAGATGAGCAAGAGAGACTTATATCAGCAATGCACAAACCAGTTATTGAGACAACTGCATTCCAAACTCAAAATGCTAAGTATGGGAATGATGATCGAAAAGGTAACAAGAAAGAAAGGCCTAAGTGTGAGCATTGTCAGAAAATAGGACACACTCAAAATGAGTGTTGGGAGATTGTTGGCTATCCTCAGGATTGGAGGAAACCAAACAAGAAGGACAAGGCTCCTTGGAACAACAAAAGATCAAATATGAAGGTGGCTCAAGTCACTACAGAAAGCAGCCCGATACCTGGTCTTACAACACAGCAGTATGAAAAACTACTACAGCAACTAAACAATGATCATGAAGTTGGATCAGGCATTATGCAGGCCAAGCCAAGTGTCAATATGGTAGGTAACTTTGTTTTTGATAAACCTTGGGTTATAGATTCTGGTTCAACAGAACATATTACCCGTGACTCTAGCATCCTTAAGGAAGTTTCACTTAATCATCATGATTATGTTCATATTCCTAATGGTGTTAATGTTCCTATAAAAGGCTCAGGGAAAACAGTTTTGCCTAATGGAATGCATCTTGACACCGTCCCCGCATATCCCCGATTTCAAATGTAATTTGCTTTCGAAGTAAATAAGCGACAAAGGAACACAATTGTGCAGTGACATTTGTTGCTAATTCTTGCTTTATACAGGACTTACATTCCAAGACTCTGATTGGGAAGGGTAGCCACAAAGGTGGATTGTATCTTCTCGAGCCTGTCCAAGATAAATGCACAACTTTAAAGACTAGTGCATCGATGACCAACTTTGGCATGCTAGGCTTGGACATGCCTCAGAGCCAAGATCACACCCTTAGGTTTAGATTTAGCTAATAGGATCGACACAACTCACTATGATGCCTCGTATAAGGGCCAAACAATCTAGATTGCCTTTCTTTTCAAGCTCTATAAAAACCAATTGTTGCTTTGATCTAATTCATTGTGATATATGGGGTCCCTATAGGACTTCTTCTCTAACTGGTGCTCATTATTTCCTGTCTATTGTTGATGATTATAGTAGAGGAATTTGGATTTATCTTATGAGATATAAGTCTGAGGTGGAACAACTTCTACCTATGTTTATCAATATGATTAAAACACAGTTTGGAAAACAAATTAAAAGAATTAGATCTGACAATGGCTTGGAGTTCACCTCTAGGCATATGAAAGACTTTTATGCAGGAAAAGACATCATCATGGAACTAAGCTGCACCTACACACCCCAACAAAATGGGGTTGTGGAAAGAAAGCACAGGCATGTCTTGGAGACAGCTAGAGCTTTAAGGTTTCATGCAGGGCTTCCTGTCAAGTTTTAGGGAGAATGTGTTCTCACTGCAGCTCATGTCATCAACAGATTGCCTTCAAAAGTCATCAATGGTAAAACTCCTTTTGAAGTCTTATATGGTAAGAAACCTAATTACACTCATCTAAAGGTTTTTGGCTGCTTAGTTTATGCTCTAAAGCATAAGAGAGGAGAGAAATTTGATGAAAGGGGGAGTGCTTGTATCTTCATTGGGTATCCTCTAGGCCAAAAGGGTTATAAGGTTTACAACATTAATACCAAGGAATCCTATGTAACTAGAGATGTTGTGTTTTTTGAAAGGAATTTTCCCTTCAAAACCAATCCGTAAATCGTCCATCAGTCTCACACTGATTGTTTGGAAGATATGGCACAAGAAATACATTAGCAACCAAATATCACGAATGGTGATAAAGATCTTACTGAAACAATTAGTGTTGTAGACATCCCTGAAACTAGATTAGATGATCCAATTAACATAGAGCAAGACAATACAGATAGAGGTGAAACAAATGGCAGAGAGGAGGTAGTCTTAAGGAATTCTAGTGGAAGAGCAAGACAATTACCTGCACACTTGAAAGACTATGTAATTGATCTTCCTCCATCTTTTTCCAATTCTGCTGTATCTAACTCCATTCCTTATCCTCTATCCAACTATGTCTCTTATGATAAATTTTCATCCACTCACATTGCCTTTCTAACTGCCATCTCCTCTCAAGATGAGCCAAGAACTTTTTCACAGGTTGCTAAACATGATCATTGGAGAAAAGCTATGGAAAAGGAGATTGAAGCCTTGGAGAAAAATGAAACCTGGATTTTGACAGACCTTCCACCAGGAAAGCATCCTGTAGATTCAAAATGGATTTACAAGATAAAGTATCAACCCAATGGCAAAATAGAAAGATATAAAGCTAGACTAGTCGCTAGAGGGTTCACTCAAATAGAAGGAGAAGACTTTCATGAGACTTTTGCCCCAAGAGCCAAGTTGGTAAGCGTCGAACTTTACTCACCATTTGTCTTTGCAAAGGGATGGATTGTTCATCAATTGGATGTGAACAATGCCTTCCTCCATGGAGACTTGTCAGAAGAAATTTACATGAAGGTTCCTCAAGGCTTTGCAAAAGAAGGAGATCATAGAGTATGCAAGCTTAAAAAGCCTCTCTATGGTTTAAAACAAGCCTTCAAACTCGGTACCAAAAAGTTTACTAAGGCTCTAGGACAGATTGGCTTTCAACAATCCAAAGCTGATCACTCTTTATTCATCTACAACAAAGAGGGAGTTTTTCTTGCTGCTCTCATATATGTGGATGATGTTGTGTTGGCAGGAAATAACTTGTGTCTTATGCAACAGGTAAAACAATTTCTGGATGAAAAGTTTAGCATCAAGGATTTAGGAACATTGAAGTATTTCTTAGAAATAGAGGTGGCTCGATCGAAAAAGGGAATCATGCTTAATCAAAGAAATATGCCATTGACATCTTAAAGGAGACTAAGATGCAAAACTGCAGACCAAGCAAGATTCCTATGGAGCAAAACTGCAAGCTAAAACCAAGCAAGAATGATCCGTAAGTCGATGCAACAAGATACGGAAGAATTGCAGGCGCAGGCTCCTCTACCTTACTATAACAAGACCAGATCTTACTTACTCAATCAATACTTCTGCGATTCATGGCATCCCCGAAACAACTTTACAAAGATGTCGTTGATGAGTTCGAGGTACATCAAAACCACAAAGAGGCCAAGGAATCCTTCTTCCAAGCAACAACAACCTGCGGCTTGAGGCCCCTTTGTGATGCTTCGATTGGAGAGGATGCCCCATCACTAGAAGATCCCGCTCAAGGCTATGTGATTACCCTTGGTGGCTCTCCCATTTCCTGGAAGACAAAGAGACAATCGGTTGTTGCCAAGTCTTTGACAGGTTCGAATACGAGATCAATGGCAAAGAAGCGTCGGTGAGATTATTTGGCTGAGATGGTTCCTGCAAGAACCGGCAAAGAACTCAAGCAAGGTCCAACAAGGATGTTTTGTGACAACCAAGCAGCCTTGCACATAGCTGCAAATCCTGTCTTTCACGAAAGGACTAAACATGTGGAAATGGATTGCTATTTTGTGAGGGAACGGATTCAATCCAAAGAAGTTGAAGCTCTCAAAATTTGCAGCAAAGATCAGATTGCAGATATGTTGACAAAACCTTTTTGGAAGGACAGATTGACTTACTTTCTCAACAAGTTGGACATTGTGAATCTCCATGCTCCAACTTGAGGGGGAGTGATGGAATTAATCATAGCTTAGAGTGTTTTTAGCAAGTTTGTTTAGTTTGTTTCCCTTCCCTATTTCCTAGAGGTTAGTTATAACTGTTTCTGGTATTATAGCCCTATGAGGAAAGTTAGGAAAGTTAGTTTTGATAAGAGGCTGCCATGACTCTATATAAACCTTCATTGTATCCTTCATGTAAATGATCTCAATATAATATACAATCCATAAGAAGTACATTCAGATACTTATTCTTTTCTACAAGTAACGTGCTGCTGTCCCTTAAAAAAACAAAAGTAACGTGCTACAGTATGAGAGAGGAAAACGTGGACCGAGGGGCAACTGGAAGAAAACAACATTAATTTAAAATAGTCCACCTTCCTAGCTTATAGGGGTGTAAGCGGATCCGATCCGATCCGCGAACCCGGCGGATCCGAACCGATCCGAACCGGTTTTGGTGGATTGGTTCGGATCATAGGATCGGATTCCAAAACGCCGATCCGAATCAGATCGGTTCGGGTCTCGGATCCGAGAATTCTGATCCGATCCGAATTGAACCGAAGCCTTTAAAATATTTATTTTTAAATTATTTTATATAATATTAATATATTATTATATATAAATTTAATATAATTAATAATTAAATATGTATATTTTATTTTATTTTTCTTATTTTTTATTAATATTTAAGTGTAATTTTTTTTTTTAAAAAAAAAGTAACCCGATGATCCGAACCAAACCAACCCGATTGTGATCGATTCAGTTCGGTTCGGATCCGTACCTGAAAATTTGCCAAATCCGAACCGATCAAATTTGATCGGTTCGGATGATGAAACCCCTCAAATCCAATCCAACCCGACCCGATTATACCCCTACTAGCTTAAACAAAAACAGCTGAAACCAAAGGAGATAAGCTTTGTAGAAAAATAATCCGTATCACAATTTTTTTTCAAAATAGCTTAAATCACAAAATACTAGGGGTGTAATCGGGTCGGGCTGGATCGGATTTGAGGGGTTTCATCATCCGAACCGATCAAATTTGATCGATTCGGATCGGTTCGGATTTGACAAATTTTCAGGTACGGATCCGAACCGAACCGATCACAATCGGGTCGGTTCGGATCATCGGGTTATTTTTTTTTTTAAATTTACACTTAAATATTAATAAAAAATTAGAAAAATAAAATAAAATAAAATATACATATTTAATTATTAATTATATTAAATTTATATATAATAATATATTAATATTATATAAAATAATTTAAAAATTAATATTTTAAAGGGTTCGGATTAGATCAAAATTCTCGGATCCGAGACCCGAACCGATCTGGTTCGGATCGGCGTTTTGGAATCCGATCTGATCCGATGATCCGAACCAATCCACCAAAACCGGTTCGGATTGGTTCGGATCCGTCGGGTTCGCGGATCGGATCGGATCCGCTTACACCCCTACAAAATACAGCTGAAATATCAAAATTTCATTTTTCCCAAACACCCTCATAATCTCTCTCCTATTAAATACACACCCTTAATTAAGTTAATTAATCATATCTTTTTAAAAAACGATTTTCTTCCTCTCATTTATTATCATATTTATTATTATATGATTTCTTTTTTTTCTTTTTTTGATAAAAATTATTATATGATTTCGCTACCATATATAATCTCTACTATTTATTATCTTATTTCCCATTTTGTATTTTTGGCTCAAGTTGGTATATTATGGTATATTATTTTTGAAATAATCATAAAATAATATATAAAATTGGACAGCTGAATTAATAATAAAATAATTAAAGATGAAACTCAATATAAGAAAATTTATTAGTTAAAACAAGATTAAAAAATAAAATATTAATATTGATGGTAAACAATTTAAAATGATAATAAAATAATAGTAAATACAACTTTAATATTATATATCTCTAACATTATCATATTATTACAATACAGAATAATAATAAAATAAAAAGAATACAAAATAATGGGAAAAAGGAAATTCGGATACTTATTATAATGGGAAAAAAGGAAAATAAAATAAAATGTAAATGATTTATATTCAATTAAAATCAAAAGTGACATGAATCAAAAAGTGATATGTTGTCGTGATTCAACAATGAAAATGAACAGTTTTAATGAATAGTAAAAAAGAGCAGATTTTTTTTTATGAGCAATGAATATTATAGTAGAATGCTAACAAATGTTCTTAGATTATCTACATCCAGCATCTCATTTGGAGTTCTTAAATATGTCCCATCATTACATATCACTCATTCTTACTTTTTATAACTTAAACACCTCATCTCTACAATCAAGCAACTTTTAAAAAGCCATTAAATGGACATCACCAATCACCCCACATCCTTATATTTCCCACAATTGTGTCAACTGGATATGTTATAATTAAAAAAAATTGAAATGTCAGGGCAAAATACACAAGCAACGAGTGCTTGCACAAGCATCCTCCAAATTTGGGGTGCTACTTAAGCTCCTCCCGCATCGCATAAAATTTTACAAGAACCGGTGCTTGTAACTTAAGCACCTGTCCATACAGATGCTTTGCCTTTAGGTGGCGTTTGGTACAAGGTATATTTTTACATTTCCGAAAATGTAAGGTGGGAATAAAACCTTCCCATGTTTGTTACAAGAGATGAAAAACTATTCCCAGGTATAAAACATTCCTAAGAATAAAAGTTGTGAAGGAAAGTAAAAATCGTATTCCCACGGAGGAGGGTGAGAAAAAGGTAAAAAGGTATTCCCATGGGAATGGAAAACTTTTATAATATCAAATTACCATATTATCCCCACCCATCCTGACTAGATCTTCCCCTTCCTTCGTCACTTCATCCCCACTCATCTTCGTTCATCCCAACCCATCTCCATTATTCACCAAGAGTGTTTGCACTCCACGACGATGATAAACCGGTCTATACACCCCAGTAAAACTCCCCTATAATTTGTAGAGGCACATCTCGTGCAATAGCCTATTAGAGAGCTCTCCTCTTTGTATAAAGCATATGCACCACATTCCAATTTGGTCAGAATTTGCATCACGGTGAAAAATGTATCGAAAGTTTTTATTTTATTATGATAGTTTTGGAAAAGTGAATTATATTCTTGAAAATATTTTAAATGAACCAAACATGGATTGAGAATGTAATATATTATTCCCGAGAAACTGAACTGTCAACCCAAACATGTTTTATTAATATTCTTGGGAATCTCATTTCCAGAAATATAATTTGTCTGGCAATAAAATATTTCCCGTACCAAACGCCACCTTAGGGTATTGTTTAATAAACCAAAAAAGAAAAATTTGTATGTAAAATGATGTATTTAACATTTTGAAAAATATAACACTTAGTTTTCTAATATAAATTTTCTATTGATAGATTGCTTAACCAATGTTCTTAAGACACTCATTAACAAGACCATTATTATTATTATTATTGTTGTTGTTGTTGTTGTTGTTGTTGTAAGTGGATTGAGAGCGAGAGATTATATAGGGTAGTGAATTTATATAATAAATAGGATAATAAATGGAAGAGAGAAAATCGTTTTTAAAAAAGACACGATTAATTAACTTGACAAATTTAATTAAAGATATGCATAATTAATGAGGATAAATATGTGGAAAACTGTACATGAGAGAAAAATCTTTATTTTTTATTTTATTATATAAAATGTACAATGATTTCAATATGACGTAAAAAATGAGAAATAGAGGAGGACCATCCGTCCATCCCAATTGTTTCAAAAAAAAAAAAAAAGCCGTCCATCCCAATCTAATGCCAATCATTGCTAACTAGACCACAAATAATAAAGCAACTCTATGATTTGAAAAGATGAAAGGTTTTTTTATGGTAAACTAGTAACGTACCCGTCTGACGCCGCATGTTTGAAACCGCTTGATGATAAACAATCTGTTATGTACTAATTTGTTTGTCTATACTAAATCTATGTATATTTAGAAGAAAACAAAGATTGCATAAAAAATATAGCATTTTTTTTTAGTTCGAAAGAAATCACATGTGTTGTGTATATTCATGATAATATAAAATTGGTGTGCTCAAATATAATGGAGCTATACCAGCAAACTCAATTATGCCAAAGCATGCTTCCGAGGTGTAGATGTTCATGACAATGATTCCTAGGTGTAGATGTTCATGACAATGCTTCTCAGGTATATATATCTTCATGACAATGCTTTCCGATTGTATATATCATTTTCATGGAATATTATCATGTATAATATAACAAACAATAATTTTCTGATGTTTTTCATCTTCAAGTTTTATCTAAAACATCATTAAAAAAATTAAAGCAATGTCTATTTCACATTAAAAAAATATACCCAAATTCAATTAGATTAGAATACTTAGTTTATGTCTTCGCATAAGAATACTTACCCAAATTCTTGTCTGAACAACGTGTATGCACATCTACAAACCAATGCCCATTCATGTGTTTGGGAGGCCCGGTGATTCTAATCAGAAACCATCCCAAAGTTGAACCTATTATGTAACTAAGAATGTTGTCTGGTATGAACCACCTAAATGGCAACAAAAAATAAAACCATTGAATTAACATCAAGAAACCAACTTTCAAGTTACAAGGTTGTTGTGAATTGAAAATCAATACTCACAACAAAGCAATACTCACCTAAAATAACTCCTGTCGATTTGTTTAACTCCTGTCGATTTGTTTCTATTGCTCAAGCAAAACTCAAACATAAAATGAGAGGAGAAAAAACTATCATACCATCATATATTAGCATGTTTAGAAAAAATAATTAGGATGAAAAGTAGTTTCAATAAGTTGGAAGCTGAAATATTACATGTTTAGCATTTTTAGCTGCAACATGTACCACTTCTGATATAAATATGCCTAAACTCCTTGGGCTTGATGGATCCTTATGAAGCATTCTCCTACCCGCCTCAATAATCATAGATGGAGATGGATGTACCTTTGCACCCCATGTTTGCATCATAAATCTCCAATATGGTTTTTGATCATAAGAAGCATGTACTTGCCACACCTGCACAAATATTCAACTTAACTACACATTTTCATGTCATTTGAAACTGCATAGCTAAAATAAAATCATATGGTGTATATCTTTGTTTGGAAAAAATAAATAAATGAATGAATAAATAAATAAAATACACTTGTTAGTAAAACTTATGGTAATAGCGTAAAATGATATGGAATTAGAGGGAACTGGCGTAACAACAGAACTGAACTGGTGTACCAAATTATATAAAATACACTTGTTAGTAAAACTTATGTTAACAACAGAACCGAAAGACCCAGTTATCAAAATTGAATTTTGGCATCAAAAGAGAGAATCAGAGGTATCGTTATATATCAATTCAATCTGAGTTGTTGGAAAAAAGCCCCAGAGCTAGAATTAGACATAGATAAAGCAGAAGCAATCGAACATACAGAAACCAAGTCAACCATAATCATATACTTTAAATGAGTTGCTACTTGCTAGGCATCAAGCTTTTGCCATGTACCTTTACTGAGTGTGTATGACAAAAGAAAAGGAAACTTGGAGAACCTTGGCACTCTTCATCAATTCATCTTCTGCTTCAAAAGGCAGGACTCTGAGCCTAATAGTAAAGCAGAGGAGCATGGCCACGATATTACTGAGTTATGCATTAATCTGGATAGTTGGCTTGTCGGTGTGGCCATCTAGAGGCAAGTCTATCACTCTCGTGTTTCTCTTTAGGAAATTGTAATGTTGGTTTACTGACGTGTGTTTTATTTACACCATTGTAGCATCAAATGAATAGCATTGTCAAGCTGCAATCATTCCACACAAACACATTCTCCCGCCAAGTCAGGTCTGTGATTACATGGTTAAATGACATGTGTTTTATTTGAATGATGTTTTAACTATAAAACTAATAGGACCCAGTAGGTTGTTTCTATTGCAGGAGAGACCTTTGTCCCCACCTGCTTGGGGAACAGCCCCTCTACAGGGATGTTATGGATGGGAACATGTGTTAGACAATCTAGGAAAAAAGCCAGAAACGATATCAGACTCGAGCAGTAATAATGTCTGACCATAACAGATGAACTGAAACTCAAACTCCTCTTCTGGAGAACCATTTCCATAACAGATCCATTCACAAAAGAATCAACATTTTCATCCATATCTACATCTTTAACATGATTGGTGGACTTGAAATCGTCTAGATTGTCAATTGTCTTTTAATAATTTAACTGAAGTCTGTCAATATATTCCTGCAACAAACCTTCTACCCTTCTTTGCATGCTTAGTGGAATCACCACATGTAAGAGATTTAGTTTCCTATGTTGATATCAGTCCTAGTATAAAAATTAGCATACCAGATAATTTCTTCTAAAGAAAAAAAGGAGTTGAACATGATATGATTTCTGCTAGTAACAAACAGATAACATGTCATTAGAATGATTTAGTAATACATGGTAAATAATAATGTAAATACACTGATGATGGATTAAAAAGACAACTAAACCATTACAAAACATACTATTTTCTCATGTAACTACAGTATATAAAATTTTTAACTTTGAAAGAGTGTTGCAAGTACTTGATGCTGCCCTTATACCTCATTCTAAATTAGCTTCACTCTGATGACATGAGAAAGACACAACATACCAGAAGGACGCCCTGTGGGAGTAGAGGGCTTGATTGTTCTGTTTTTTAGGCGACTGGCGAGATTAGATAAACCCCGCAAATGAAAGAGCAAAAGCCAAACCAAATTTCAGTAGATTAGGCTTCACAATCACACCCCTCTCCTCTCACATCATCATAATTAATCTAATAGTTCTTTTATTGATGAAGAGAGAGAAAGATCATATAGCTATTGAGCTTATTCTTCATCATCATCATCCCCTCCATCTCATTCCCACGAAAAGAGGATGAGACCCATTTATGATTTATGCCTAGAAACACAACAAACATCATAGATAAGCAAAATCCACATACTCATCAGGAATTCCAATACACAAAGGACCAAAAACCATAGTTCATATGAACCATGTCAAGTCAAATCATACATAGCCTACCTAGTACTACTGTACTACAGATGGTCCATAACTAAATGAAAAGAAATATGCATAAGCAAAACTGAATTTAAAAATTTAGTAAGAAAGATAGATACCAAAAACCCAACACAAAAAATTGTATTTTCTGCTTAAACTGTTTTCAAATTTCCAAGTGGCCTTGGTATTTCATATAAAATGGTATAGGCTAACTATTAAATGTTATAAGCCAAACCTGAATACATAATATAATTTGTTAGAAATTCATGTATAAGATACCTTTCCTTGTGCTTGTGAATTTGAAAATCCTCGCATAGGACAATTTTCCAACCCAAAAGGTGACACTGGAGGGACATGGGAAGAAATGCTTGCCATCAAAGGAACCATAAATCTCGTGTGTGCTACTATCTTTAACCATATAGTTGCAGCTGTATGAAAATGCTTCAACACTGAGATATATGACCTGTTAAATGAGATACAAACTGCTATAAAAATCCTCAAATCGATGTCTTTCAATCATACACCTTATATCTAAAAAAGAAGCAATCTTTAGGATTATGGAGAAAATAATTGTTCAAAAGAAGATCTCATTATCATATTAAGGCACACCAATATTGAAAATCCTATTTTAGAAGCTAACTCAAAACCTCAAATTGGGCCAAGATCTCATAGTATTCCAAAGGAGATAACCTCACAGGCATATAAACTGGCAAAAAATGTTTGTCTCTGACTAACAATGGTGAGTTAGTGATATTGTCTATCGAAAATGTGTGATACTCATTGGCAGGAGTGCAGGACATCAAATCAATGTAATTTTAAGGGTTTTAAAATAAATTCTACCCAATATATAATTTTGGAATCTCTAAAAACAAATTATATAAATTCTATCCATGTCAAGAGCCATTACATTTTTCACTACAACCATAGAATATTTGCAGTGATATGATTTCTTTATATAGTTATGAGATACAACTCTTTATGTTTACTTAGCTCCCATCTCCACGAATCAAACTCTAAAGGGGTTTTATAGTTGATGCCATCCAAATGAAAAGAAGTAAGAGACGCCACAACACAACAATCCTTAGGAATTAGATGCCCTTAACATTCAGAATAGTGACACTCAGTCGAATATTTTCTTTGTACAAATTTCAGAGCCATACAGCACCTTGAAGGAGCTTTAGAATTCCACCATCATTGAAGCTGCTTCAAGCAGAAGCCATGGTTGATGGTCAGTGTTACACACTCTTGCATAAACGACATTTTCCAATACATCAGCTCCATTAACCAAGCAAAGAATCCAGCCTCCAAGGAAGCTCAAATGTCTTCGTATAAGAATACTTATCCAAATTCTTGTCTGAACAACATGTATACACATCTAGAAACCAAAAGAGGAAGAGTCTGAGAGGAAAAAAGAGAGAAGAAAGAAGGGAAGAGGAAGAGTATGAAAGAGAGAAATAAAGTTGGAAAATGTACCTACCATGGACAAAAGGGGTTTAATGCCATCGTTCGAGTCTGTCCACGGCAACCTCAACCTCGTCAAGCTTCGAGTATCATTCCAATTTCACTAGGGGAAAGGAGCATAATATGGAAGAAAAAAACCTACATCAGAAAAAAAAAAATGAGAAGAGCGATAGGGAAAAAAAATAAGTAAAAGAAAAAAAGAGAGAGACCAGATGTAGAGAAAAAAGGCAAGCGTGAACCACCACGGAGCCGTCACCGAACTATGTCAAGACCAAGCCACCGGCCGGTTAGCCCACAACACCTCAGCGTCGTGCTCTGCCACCAAGCCATCACCCTCTTCTCCATCATATACATGGATTCTGGACTATATTGCTATCATAGAGTGTGAACATGGGAGAACAGTTGCAGAGAAAAAAGGATTTGGGTTACAGTGACAAGAGAGAGAGAGAGGGAGGTGTGTAATATGGGTGGACAACGGGCGGGTTTGGTCGGTTTCGAGCCTAAAAACTCCAATCCCAAGAAAACCGAAACCCTAAATGTCTAGCTCATTCTCGATCGTTTGAAGCCTCGGATTAGTCGGGTCGGTTGGGCAGCGGGTTGGTGGGTTGACGGGCGGGTTTACACGGTTTAAATAAATAAAAAAATTAGAAGAGTAGAAGACAGAACATTCAAACAACAAAAAATCCAGAAGAGAAAATAATAAATATGAAGATCTGAGTGCTAAAAAAGGCTACAACAAATTGTTTATACAGATCAGAGACAAAATCAAATAACTCAGAAGAATAAAACATAAAAATATTCAAGAAAATACAGATCTGAGACCCAGCTTTGACGGCGAGGCGAGGGAGCTTCGACGGGGAGGCATGGGAGCTTCGACGACGGCGGGAGGGAGACGAGGGAGAGATGCGGTGGTAAGGAGGAAGCTGTGATGGCGGATCTGTGTTCTCACAACTTGCAAGGTGGAGCAGGATGGAGGGAAAGGAAAGGCGGAGAGAGGTGGAGAGGACGAGTCTAGAGCGGCGATCGTGATGATGAACGGTGAAGCACCGGTTGCGAACTGTCACGGCGTGGAGTCTGCTTGCCGGAGAAGGAGATTTGAGGATGAGAGTGAAGAGAAGAAGAAAGGTTTTTTCTTTCTTGTGTAGTTGTGAAGTCTGAGTGTGAGAAACTGAGAACTGAAGCTTCTGGGCCTAGTGTGTGCCTGTGTGGGTAGAGTAAAGGGTATGGGGTATGGGATCAGTATCTTGTGTAGTGTGCATATATTAAATGGACTGACTTGACTGACCAGCTAGTAGTCTTGGGCAACGAAATGGATAAAAAAATCATATATATGAGACGTATGTTTGGTCGGTTCGGATTCCGACGGATACAAAAATCCAGAACCGTACCCGACCGATTGAACTCATACGAAACCGATTTTCAACCCGTTTGACCCGTTGACCCGACCCAACCCACCCATTCACATTTTTTTTTTCTTCGGTTTTATCGGGTTCGGGTCGGGCCTCGATTTTCTGCCCAGCCCTAGTGTGTAAGGTGAAAGAATGTTTTTGAATTAGTATCAAGAAAATTAGCAGGCAGCGGGAAAATGATATACACATCTTTTTGTTATAGATAGATAAAGTATAAATAATCAATAATAGAATATAATTTTTTTGAGAATAAAATAATAATGAGATGAGAAGAGCAGAAGGTGTAGTTGGGCGGGAAGCCAAATAGTAGGTGATTATTGAGAGAGTGACAAGTGGCAAGGAGGACTTAATTTTATTAAATAGTAAATTGATATGGTAAGATTTACAAAAATATCTGCATTTGCAATTGCAAATTTGCAAGTCACTTATAATTTTTATTTAAAGAGTCTTGCTAACGAGTGTCTTAAGGATATTGGTTTTTTTTTTTTGACTAAAAAATATATTCATTCATTCAAATTGGTAAAATACATCGAAAACAACACAAATTCAACATCGCTAAAAACTGAAAATGATGAATCTGCGAGCAAACTCACAGCACCCAGGTTAATTCCATTACACGACAAAACGCCTACAAATATGACAAAATCAAAATGACCGGAATACCCATGCCACCGGATCTGTAACGTTGACACTCAATCTTGATTGAATATGTAATGGATCGAAGCTGATCTGCCAATCTGAACCAAACGAATACCAAAACAAGATGGGAAACCAAACGACGCCGCAACAAGACGACAAACAAAACACTGACGCACACAGACGACGAAAACACGGAAAAACACGAAAGAAAAACCAAATCTATGTGGAAAAACCACTTATTTAGATAAAAGGAGAGAAAAACGATGTAGAGGGGTGATTCCAAGCCAAAAAATGTCCCAAAACCACCATTTTCCGGTGGATGGGGAAGAAGGAAAAGAGGAGTAGAGGGAAGGTTGAGAGAGAGGCGGCTCTAGGTTTTCAATGTGACAAGGACATTGGTTAGGAAACCAACAAAAGGAAAATTTATATTGAAAAACTAAGTTTTACACTCTTCGAAATGCTAAATACACTATTTCTCATACAAATTTTCCTTTTATGATTCCTTAAACAATGCCCTAAGGGCACTTGTTAGAATTCTCCTTATTTAAAAATGTCTATATTGTAATCTTTTTAGGATGTTCAACTTGGTGCCGTCTTCAATATGCTACTTAGTAAGGAGGGAGTATCCATACTCCTTGTATAGTGGTAATTTGTTTTTGGTAGATATAGTGGTAATTGATTTATAATCTATATCTATATTATCTATATCTATATTATCTATATATATTATATATACAAAGTTAAATGTCCTCATGGGAAATTATCTTCTCTGAACGATGACACATCATCAAGTCTTATGTGTGACTAGAGGAATTCAAGGAATAAATATTAATGCACGTTAAATTCCTAATCTGACTTTGATTGGTACCTTCAATTTCTAACACCAACATGTAGTTATAATATATCGGATACTTAATGTCATTTAATTACAGAGTAACTCAAAATATGTGCAATAATGCAACCTAATAATGACCTCAATAAATCACGAATTGCAAGAGCGGGTAAATATCAGAAATTATGAAAGTATAATCTGTAGAATCAGTAAATATTCGTAAAAATTTGAAATCTGATATATTATTTTTAATGTAGTACAAACTGAAATTTTAAATGCATACTCGATTATAAATAGGTATGTTAATACCCAGCTCAATTGCACCAACCCAACATTCCCTCCTCTATTACCTTCTTTGCTTTATTGCCTTCTTTGCTTTAATTGCTTTATTTATTGCATATTCAATGGCTGCCCAACGTGTTTTTGTAGGAATGTCAGAAATGCTTCAATTCTGATTCTGATGGTAATTGCTTATAGATGATAGCAGTCATAAAATGTGTATCACTTTTGTATTGCTCATTTTTTGTATGATTTTAACAGTTTTGATATGATTGAATGGTTAAGATTTCTGCTTTACTTTCACTTCTCTCATTGTTGTTTTTTTGTTTCAGATGTTACTTCTTCATCTTTTAGAGACTTATCCTCTAAGGCACAACTCCACATCTCCTCCCAACTATACATTTTCTTTGTCCATTCTTTTTCTTTGCCCAACTCAATTGAATCACTCCCACTTGAATGTTATTTTGATTTTGATATTTATATAGTGTTTGTTTGTAACGGGTCCTTCAAGTTTTCAAGAGCATGAACATTGTGTTGACAAGCTCCATCTGCAACTACTACGACATTAGTAGTGACAACACATTGAGGAATTTGTGCCTCATCCCCACTTCTAACACTTTATGGTACAATTTCTCTCTCATCATTTTTATTTATATTATCATTCCCGCTAGGTCCGTTAATTTTAGCTCCATTTCTTGGGTTCACTTCTCCTCAAATGCATTTAACTATGTATTGGTGGCCTACAACAATGAATTTAATTGCAACAATGTCCAAGACAATGCTCAAGATCATCTTCAAGGACTGAAAATGAAACGGGGTGAAGAATATTGTTCTGATGTTTGATTTTACCTCATTTTCTTTCAATCTTTTGTTTTTCTATAATTGTTTATGGCATTTGATTTTTGTTTTTTGCCCACCAGAATGTAATTTTTTAGTGGAATGCATTATATAATTTGTTTGTAATATTTTATTCATCTAATAAATGTTGTTGTTTTTTTTGTTTCAGATGTTCCTTTTTCATCTTTTAGAGACTTATTCATCTAATAAATGTTGTTGTTTTTTTTTGTTTCAGATGTTCCTTCTTCTCCTCCTAACTATACATTTTCTTTGTCCATTCTTTTTCTTTGCCCAACTCAATTGAATCACTCCCAATTGAATGTAATTTTGATTTTGATATTTATATAGTGTTTGTTTTTAACAGGTCCTTCAAGTTTTCAAGAGCATGAACATTGTGTTGACAAGCTCCATCTGCAACTACCACGACATTAGTAGTGACAACACATTGAGGAATTTGTGACTTATCCCCACTTCTAATACTATGGAACAATTTCTTTCTCATCATTTTTTATTTATATTATCATTCCCACTGGGTCCGTTAATTTTAGCTCCATTTCTTGGGTTCGCTTCTCCTCAAGTGCATTTAACTATGTATTGGTGGCATACAACCATGAATTTAATTGCAACAATGTCCAAGACAATGCTCAAGATCTTTAAGGACTGAAAATGAAACGGGGTGAAGAATATTGTTCTGATGTTTGATTTTCCCTCATTTTCGTTCAATCTTTTGTTTTTCTATAATTGTTATGACATTTGATTTTTGTTTTTTGCCCACCCGAATGTATTTTTTTAGTGGAATGCATTATATAATTTGTTTGTAATATTTTATTCATCTAATAAATGTTTTTTGTTTTGTTTTAGATGTTACTTCTTCATCTTTTAGAGACTTACCCTCTCAGGCACAACTCCACATCTCCTCCTAGCTATACATTTTCTTAGTCCATTCTTTTTCTTTGCCCAACTTAATTGAATCACTCCTAGTTGAATGTTATTTTGATTTTGATATTTATATAGTGTTTGTTTTTAACAGGTCCTTCAAGTTTTCAAGAGCATGAACATTGTGTTGACAAGCTCCATCTGCAAACATTAGTAGTGACAACACATTGAGGAATTTGTGCCTCATCCTCACTTCTAACACTTTATGGTATAATTTCTCTCTCATCATTTTTATTTATATTATCATTCCCGCTAGGTCCGTTAATTTTAGCTCCATTTCTTGGGTTCGCTTTTCCTCAAGTGCATTTAACTATGTATTGGTGGCCTACAACCATGAATTTAATTGCAACAATGTCCATGACAATGCTCAAGATCATCTTCAAGGACTGAAAATGAAACGGGGTGAAGAATATTATTCTGATGTTTGATTTTCCCTCATTTTCTTTCAATCTTTTGTTTTTCTATAATTGTTTATGGCATTTGAATTTTGTTTTTTACCCACCTGAATGTAATTTTTTAGTGGAATGCATTATATAATTTGTTTGTAATATTTTATTCATCTAATAAATGTCAATATATACTTTTTTTTTAATTTTAGTCCCCGAAAAGATATATTTGCCTTCTCTATACAGGTACTTGTTTAAATTAGTTTGTTGATATTCTATCTCAGTATATACAACCACTTGAGGAATTTCTTTAATAATGTCACTCACGAACCTTTTCTACTTTATTTTATGCTCATTTCAAGAGAGCTTTAACACTATTCCATCATAAGTTAATTTTCGTGGGCCATGATTATGTTATTCTTATAGAAGGGTGATTGATTCCATAGGGTATAAGCTCTTAGATATTATTTCGCATTGCTAGAAGGAAATCATGTCAAGTTTGGATATTTAGTAGTCCCTTATGAAAAATGTGTTAAGATTTCCCACATCTTGCTCCAAGATCACTCATAATCAACAATGGTATTTAATGAATAATCAAAACATACAGAATTAATCATTTTACATTAAAATATATTAATATCTGCATGAAAATTTATTAATATTTAAATTACACAATAGAAGTATTATGGAAATATGTATACATATGAATTATTATGGAAAATTACACTTTAGTATAATTTAAATACTATTTTTGTAATTTATTGTTTCAGTAATTTTAACATTAATATAATATTTTCTTAATTTTTTTTATCTTATCATGTAATTATTTTATTGAATATTTTTTTTGAATCAATTGAAGATTTTCTTATATCTTCATAAATCTAAATTTTATTTTACCTAATTCATCTAGATTTAATTATATGATAAAAAATATAACACCCCGATTTTCACTGGTTTCTAATATCGATATATAAATATATAAATGTTTTTATTTTTATCCGAGATTTAGAAAATGATTTTGGATAAACCAAAATCATATTTGTACTCTACTTTATCGTAGAGAGTTACAATTAAAATTTTGGTTGAAAATTCAGACGAAACCCAGTCTAGTTTTTTACAGACAGTAAAAGTTTAATGATCAGAAAACCCAATTTTGACTCGTGAACGAAATGGTTAGGTTTTATATCGTTTTTCCAACGACTTTAGTTTTTTTGAATTTTTTTACTTAAAAGTGAAATAATATATATTATTCGGGCGACATATTAAATCGGGAGAACGACGCAGCTGAAAACGGAATTTTTTGGGACCCGCTAATGGATGAGAACCATGAGTCATATATGATGACTCAAAGGGGGGAGTCACCATGGTGAGTCATGGTGTGACTCACCATGTGATGATTACATTAGGGTTAAATTTACTTAATCATCCTTAAGTCTTAATTAAACCACAAATTTGCCCTAAGTGAAAATCACTATATTGTCCTTAAATGAATTAATTTAAACCCTAAATACCCTTTAAAACCCACGGCCCAACCCCTACATAACCACCACACTTAGTCATTTTTGAGTTTCTTACTTCATCTTCTTCATTTCACTTAAAGTTTCTTAAGAACTCCATTAGCAAAATTGTGAAGTACGTGCTTGATTCCTTTCAAATTCTTGACATCCAAGAGGTATACTTTGCTCTCCTCACTCAATAAACCCTATGTTCTTCATTCATTTTCATGATTCAAGCCATGATTAACATGTTCTAAATTCTTAGATCTAGATCATTATTCCTTATCAATTATCTTCTCACCTAATTAATTTATTCAAGATTTTTTAATTTGAGCAAATTTTGATTATCTTTTACCAATTAATATCTATATAAACTGATCAATATAAAAAGTATAGATAAAACATAACACACGAGAATAAATATTTACGTGAAAATAATAAGAAAAATTTACACCACACATAATACATGATGAATATTTTACATGTAATCACACATGTGAATGAATTGTTAGAAGAAATTTATACTTTACTATAATTTTATTATTTTCTTTAATTTATTGTCATAAATAAAAATATAATAAACTAAAAGCAAAGATATATATACCACAAACAACATTTTAAACCAATCATATTTATATGTAATGAAATAATCTTAGAATTTAAATCTATTAATATCCATATAGTTATTAAACCATAATTCATATTTATGTTTCCCTGAGTTGATAAATAATGAAGTATTCAAGTAACTATTCACAATAGATAATAGTAATTAGTAACTTGAAAGTTACTATGTTTTGTGATCTACGATTGAAATTAAACAGTTATAATTTTTGGGACATAATTTCCCATACAACTTTTTATACAAATAATCTAAAAAAATATTCAAAAGTCAACCTATATCGATCCGGTGCATGGCACGAGTTACTATACTAGTTATATACAATTGAGAATAATCTCAAAGAGGAAAGTTCCAAATGTCAACCTCACATGCATTTGCTCCAAGAAATTTATCCCATTTGGCTTCACACAATCGATTCCCTCCAAATTTTGTTTACGTGTCGGTATAACATTCAAGTGCACAGAAATCTACTTATGACAACTTTTTACATTTATTTTCCCTCTGAAGTATTAAAGATATCCGCCCAGAATAACATTAAATGCAATGGCATTAATGTTGGATCCAATATATCAATCAATTTCAAATCCGCATATTCCTAAAAATGATATTTACACACCAGAACAATAAATCAAATCGAATGCCAAATTAAACTTAAAAACATCAATTGTAAATATGGAAAGTTTTCAACCAGAATTTGAAGAGTGAACAAATAATATCTAGATTTGTCCTGTCATTTTTGCCTATAATGAATATAATAATTTCGAATCAATTATGATGACACTCAATATAGGAATGCTAATCAGAATCAATTTGAAATCAATAAAAATTAATGAATAATATATGAAATCAGTTAATCTGAGCAAAAAACTGTGACGACAATTCAAAATTAATGAATGAATCTGACAATGAAATCCATTCATTTTATTGAAATCCATGAATCTGTCCAAAGTTTGAAAATATCAATTAAAATAAATTATCGAATATTTATATACATAATTTCAATTCAATATGTAATCAATTAAAATTAAAATCAGTATTGACGAACGAATATTAAAATACAAAATTATTCCATACAATAATGAATCTTCGATGGTCAAAATCAATTTGAAATTTTTACCTATTACGATTCGCTATATATAGTAAGAGTGGTAACTGCACAACAATACATTAAATCCTTAATTTTTTCATTCTCTTTCATGTTTTTCACCCCTACCCTACCGTACCGAGACCACCGTGTCTCTCTACCTCTTTGCATGTCTCTCCACAAAAGGCCACCACCTTCCGTTAAAGTTTTTTGAAGACCGTCTCTACTTCCTACTCATTCGATTATTTCTCTCATCTCGGATAATGACTTCCATATCCTTGAAGAGTATTTTTATGTACTTTGTCAATTGTGCTATAGTTTCTGAAGTTCGGTTTGCTATATTTGGGTGTATTAATGCTTGCATCAAAGAAGAACATCAGATGGTGCTAAGGCAGCTTTTGGGACAGGTGCTTCGTTGGCTCCGAGAGATTCATGATTTACTAATTTGATCAAAGAATGTGATAAGCTCATTGCATGTAAACGTTTGTTCTTTATTTATTTTTTCTTTACTTCTTTGGTGTTATGCCTTTTGTGTTATATTGCAGTTCTCTTTAGACAACCATTACATTCTAAAAAGAATATTGACCAAATGACATTATCGTTACTAATAATGGCTACCGTTAAGAAAATAGTCACGTGCTCAATAGTTTAGAGGCAACAACTGGTTACTTTTTGTTTATTTGTTTTATATTTGCCACATCATTCATATATAAAAGGCATTCACAAAAACCTTTTGGATTATATTTTAAACATATTTTTGAAACTACATCCAAAAAAAGATATAGTTAGCATAGCAACATTGCCGCTATTTAGACAATTATACCAAGAATATTAACTGATTCTAATTAACTGATATTTAGACAAGGAAAATGTTGACCGTCATGAATTAGTTGTCGTGACATGACTGCTAACTATAAAATCACATGTACACGTGTTTTAACATTCTCTTCCAACTACAACACGTACGTGGCAACAGAATCATTTTTAAATATCAAGGTCTACAAAATCGGACCGATCATCGAACCGGTGAAGGTAGCGATTCGAGGTTCAATGATTCAATCGAGGTTGAACCGTGATTGAACCGGTTATAATTAAATAATATTATTTTAATTTTTAATATAATATTTGTAACAATATTAAACAAAAAAACAACATAACAACTAAAATTATTAAGCACAATTTTTTTTTATTTTGAAATTAAACTAAATAAATATAAAAATATATGTTAAAATCATCTTCATAGGAAAAACTAACCCAAAATCTACAACCAGCCCACATATGTTAGAAAACAAAAGAATTGGTTTTGGCTAGGATGATCCAAATCCTTTTATACTATTTTTTTTTTTAGAAAACCGGTTCAGACCGGTTCACTACCGGTTATGACCAGTTTTACCGGTTTTGAACCGGTTTTCCGGTTTTTGCACCGGTTCACCATAGGGCCGGTTATGCCAGCTGACCGGACCGGCCAAGGTCCCGGTTCCCAGTCGGACCGGTCGGACCGGCCGGTCCGGTTTTCAAAACCTTGTTAAATATACTCAACATTTTGTGGGTAGTTGCCCGTCCCGACATCTATACCCACACCCACACTCATACTCATTAAGCGGATAATTATTCTACCAATTATTAGTAAATTTTGTCTGTAAATTTTGTCGGTACTCACAAGTCTAATACCCATTTTGATCCCTATTAACATAGGACATTGTAGGTAAATAAAGGTTGAAGTAATCAAGAACGAATGTGATTTTATAAAATGGATAGTGAACATGTCCACCCTTTATTCAATTGTTGGGAAATATTCAGGAAAAAACCTCTTGGTCACGAAAAACTCAATATTTTGACAAACTTGGATGAAATAATAAACACCAGCCATTACGTAGTACAGAGCCCCACCAGTTGTTCAATAACCATCCCTCACTTACATCCACTGTTAAAATAGCAGGCCCCTGTAAAACCAGAAACAAGCAATAACAGTAATGCTGTGAATGCAGCAAAACAGAAACCAATTCAAAAGATCATGAAAGGTGATGAGTCACCGACAAGTGTACCGGGTCGTCGCAAGTAATAAAATAAACACGGTAAGTAATTACCGAGGTCGAACTCAGGGATTGGGCTACCAATTCGACTAATCCGCGGGAAATCCGATACGTTTGGTCAAGTTACAGAAGGTGGTTGAGAGAGAGAAAATAGGATCAAATTCAAATTAACAAATCTAATAAAATAATTAACTAAAAATCTAAAATTAAAATGTCCAAGGTCACAAATCCACCTACCCAATATGCATTCCCAAGTGATGATGAATTCCTCCCTAAGTTCAATTACAATGTCAACTGGGACCCCCAAATTCTCCTATATCCACTGTCGTGCTCAATAGGACGTATTCGAATATTGGATTAATTACTTACTAGGTCTCATAATCCAATCATCAAATTCTATTAATTCTTGTTCCCTATAAGGTTGCACCGATCTCCTACTCACTCTCGTGCAATATTCGATCGATGATCCCAATTCAAGTTCTAAACGCGAATCGCTGACTAAGCCTCATCAACGTTAACAAGTCAATCACGCATGCATATGATCAACACAATCAAATCAGAATTGGAAAACATCAATTGAGATAAGGGGAGAAAAACATACATCACATCGGATCTACACCGTCATGGGTGGCTTCATTGTTCCCCCAGACGAGGGGATTAGTTCCTCATGCTCATAGACAAACAATCGGACATAATCTCCATAGCAAAATAAGAAAAAGAAAAAAAAGGGAGACGCAACTCCAAAGAGACAAGAAACTACCCTAAAACGCTACTCTTACTCTAAACAGTGGCTAAACTACTAGGATTCGCGGCCTGTGTCAAAGCTCCCTCAATCTGATCTGAAACAGCAATATAAAGGGATTCTGTTTCTCGTCCGCTCGCGGGGCGAACAGGCTTTCGCGAGGCGAACATTAGTTTTGGCGCTCTTTTAATTTTGGATTCTCGCGAGGCTAGAGTGTGTTCGCGGGGCGAATCTTCAAACCTTAATCTGTCACAGCCGTGACCTTCATCACGCTTAGGCCGTGATGGTCTCTGTCTTCCAGGGTCTTCAGACTCTCGCGGGGCGAGAAGACTCTCGCGAGGCGAACCAGAATTGATGACTGTTGCTATTTTGCTGATCTTCAGGCTCGCGAGGCGAGCATATAGTCGCGGGGCGAGTATCTCCAGAATGACAATTTCCACTGTTTCTTGACTTTCCTTGACTCTCGGAGCTTCACTTCTAACCTGAAACAATAAAAAGAAACACTACAAGAAAAAATGAATTTAGCGAGGGCCAAAGGCCGTCGCAAAAAGCTTAAATCCGTCGCAAAACACATGTTTCTGACGGATTTGCGACGGCCATAAATCCGTCACAAGTTGGGTCGTCATAAAAAGGTTTCGACGGTTTTTTAAATGACCAGTAGCTAATTAGCGACGGCTTATTCCGTCGCTAAATTATGTTGATTTGCGACGGCTTAGCCGTCGCAAATTTTGAGAATTTAGCGACGGCATAGCCGTCGCAAATTATACAAATTAGCGACGGCCTAACCGTCGCAAATCAACGTAAATTAGCGACGGAATAGCCGTCGCAAATTGCAACACATTTTTATAAAACTAAATAATTTAATAAAGTAATTTTTTATTAATTAATTATTTAAAATATAAAGTATTTTTAAATAATTATTTAATATTTAATATAAAATTCAAAATTAATATAAACATTAGTTATTTTGTATATTAATTAGAATTTAGACTATATTATGATAAATGAATAATAATTTTAAACAATAAATAAAATTCATAAATAAAAGCAAATTGTTTTGACAGAGTGTATCATACAAAATAAAATATAATATCAAAAAAACTAATAACCCTCTCTATAGCCCCCATGATAACAAATCAGTAAAGGATTGATCATCCTCACATCCTTGGTATCTTTGATGACCCTCAGTTGGGACGGTGGTGGC
This sequence comes from Sophora flavescens, assembly GCA_030762895.1. Taxonomy (NCBI): domain Eukaryota; kingdom Viridiplantae; phylum Streptophyta; class Magnoliopsida; order Fabales; family Fabaceae; genus Sophora; species Sophora flavescens. The sequence goes on along the minus strand of CM061062.1, from coordinate 129,694,855 downwards.
TGTGGGCGTGGGCGAGGGGTGCCGTGAAGGTGTTGGTCCTGCTGCGATCGTGGGTGGTGGGGTGCTGGTTCCTAATCGCAATATGAGCCTCTCTGTGTAGCTGCCATCATCTCTATCTGCTCCATCATCTCGTGTTTGTTGAGTAAGCGGTTGTCGATTGATCTCATCCCCGAGCTGCCGGTTTTGTCGCATCTTTACCATCTCTGCAGACTCATGAGACTGGCGAGGCCTAGTACTGGACGATGCTCGACTCTGCTGAGTGAAGATGCTGGAGCACCCGCGTCGATAGTTACCGGCTAGGTCTCCCATACCATATATGCGACCCTTGTTCTTACCGCCAGCAACATCGACCCATGCCTGCAACTCCAATTGGGCTTCCACCTCGGGTCAAGTGTGGTGGAAGAAGGGGAAGATGAGGCTGCACGAGACCGAACTCCGAGATAACTTATCAAGATAGTACACCAGTCAATAAAATAGATACACATAATAATAAAAAATGAAAATAAATAATAAATATAAAATAAAAATAATTTAAAACAAACATACATGTAAATCAATTGAGTGCGTCTAGAACGCTCATCTACATACTCATTAGGTACCCTTCCTAGTATGAGTTCGGGCATGAAGCTCAACCGGCTTGACGCTACGGCCAAGCTCCCTAGCCTGCACCAAAAAAAACTTGTTCATATTTGAAGTTACACTACCTTAATAGCCAGACATCTAATGAATTAACAAAATATGATGTTGGAACTTACAAGGCGTCGAGCATGCTCCTGATTACTGATGCTGCCGCCAGTGTGCAGGCTCCCACCCTTTTCCGAGGCCCTGTTGAGCTTTGCCTGGGCGGATTTTTTCTTAAATTCAGGTGTAGCCCAGTAAGCACATAACTCCTCCCAAATGGGTGGGAAACACCATTTTGGACGCTGTCCCTTTTTCCGATATCTAGTCAACAACTCGGAGAGGCGTTTGCTCGCTTTTTGATGAAAAATTATCTCTACATCAGCGGAATGCTCTACTCTCCAAGCAGCCTTCTCCGGTAAATAAGGAGAATATAATATTTTTTAGGATAATAATAAACTAAAGAAACATTAAAAGTAACTAAAAAATGGAAGTAAATTCAAAAGTACAAAATACCTTAAAAGCCGCAAAGAATCGATCCCGATCCTGATCCTCAAGCTCACTCCAATGCTTCCGAGCCCGATCAAACCGAGATGTAATCGCATACGTGACGGCCTCTGCAGATTTTCTCGACGGAAGGAACCTTATCAATAGAACATGAGAACAATCAATACACATACATATAAAATCTGCACTCAACAATAAAATAACAATATTTGAGATCTTTCTTACCCTTTACCGGTTGGGGGTAACAATAACTCGGCCATCGACATAACCTCGATCTCCTCTCATCATCGATGATATAGGCGAGGAATATCCATAAGTCTCCTCGTCATCACCATGAGACCGATGATCACCGTCCATGGGTAAATCTACCCCGATGCATCTGGTTTGTCTGGAATTGTCTGCATGGGTGCAGTCGGAATCCTCGGGGTGGGCATCATCGTGATCCCAATGGAGGTGTCCATGAACTGAGTGGCTGGAGCAACAGGTGGGGGTGCCGGTGCCATATCATGTGGAGGCATGGGTGTGGGCGGTGGGCGTAGTGTAACAGATGTAGATGGGAGGGACACGAATCCGTCATCGACCGGGAATAATGTGTCAACTCCTTTCTGGAATGACGACCGGGAAGACAAAAAATTGATAAGGTTCCAGGTAGTCTTCCACTTTCATTTTCCGTTTCGTTCCTTCTAGTTGTTGGAGACAAAACCATGTGTTTGAAATAATGAGAGCAGAAATGAATTGTCTCACGGTGTAAGTAAGACGCACATATCGAACCTTCAACCCTAGGAAAAAGTAATTAAAGAATGAGAGCAACACTAGAAATGTATATAACTTACCAATTAGAATGGACCCTACATTAAACCACAAGGAAAAAGTAATTAAAATCACTTACCAATTAGAATGAGAGCAACACTAGCACAACTAGAAATGTATATAACTTTCACAAATCAAGAACCTGCCCAACAGAAAATTGAATATAATCATAAATATAAATATGAATAGAGGTTTTCAATTTAATAAAACTTATATATCATTTATATGAATAGAGGTTTTCAATTTAATAAAACTTATAATGTAAATAATTAAAATAGCCGGATATTATATTCTACCCCTAAAAATGAATTCGTCCTCGAATTATAAGGGCACGTGCAAAATCTAGAATTAACTCTGAACTAGTTCATGGTCATCGACCATCATGTTCTCAAAACACCGTACATGCCCACCTACTTCATCCAAAGATGCTCATGTAAAGGTTCAAACCATAAAATACATATTATAGCATTTATCAACATGGAAATATAATGACGGATCTGTAAATTAAATGTAATCCGCATATCATCAATATACAAGTCCACATTATAAATCATACCCAAGATAAAGAGAGTATAAGGATTTCCCAAAACCCATCAACAAAAGCACATAACTTAGGACAATNTCCACTTAAACCAACAACANNNACCANANANCNAGCNANCANAACCAAACNAGATATAGAACTAAGCAACCAGCTTGAAACTAGTTTTAAAATAATAAGATATCAGCAAATATCAATAGACATTAGCGAGCCCACAGAAGCATAGGAGATGCACACATCGAGACATAAAACCCATGCTTCAAATTACCATACTCTCATAAAACTAACCAATTCTCTCACCAGGCTCAAGAAATTCCTATCAAACACAAACCAAGAATTTTGACAAACACAAAACAAAGATTCATGTGCATGGACCATATATCAATAGCTTAAGGATACAATTCATGTTCACATCATATGACATTTTATCAACATCAGGTCTCTAATCTATAAATAGGTCACTTAAGTTTAATCGTCCTCTCATTAGTAGACTTTCTTGAAACATAGTGACAACAACAACAATTAAGAAATTAATACAATATTAGCTCTTGACAACAAAAAGATCTAACCTAAGACAAGATTGGATATAACATATTGCTTATATTTACTTGCACTCATTATAAATAATAAAAAATCATAACTTCCACCAACCTACAAGCCTCAGTTGCATCTATAATCAAAGAAGAAAATAACAGACCTAAAAAAATGCATACAATTAATAAAACATTGTAGTCATAAAGCTCATGGCATCTGATCAATAACTTAGGCATATTTGCATTAGCATTTATTAAACATCGCCCTTCATAGTAATTTTTTTTATAACAATATTCACCTGTCTATTATTAAACTCATTACTTTGTAAAGTAGCAGAGGTAGCACCATTAAAGTCATTGCTATAAATGATGTAAATATAAACAAAGCATGAGAATCCAAAAATTGCTTAAAATGACCATTTCAAAGTTAAGTCTCACCATGCGGTCATGTGCTAAATTAATTGACGGACCCACTAGGTTTAATTCAAAATCAAGTAGAGCGCCATGTGTAAGCAAGAATGTTCATTCAAATATCACTTTGTAGACTAATGCTCATAATTGAAATCACTTTCATTCTCTTTTCCTGTCTTTTTTTTTGTTATTAAAATGACAAACAATAATTTGACTTACCAACTCTACCAAATACCCTATCCAAAACACATTCTGCAGTTCAATGGGACCACTAGAAAGCTTATTTTAGTGGGGGGGAAATGAGGAAAGTACACTGTAACAATATTTTTGTAGAAATGCAAGTTAACCATACTATATACCAATAATCGAAGGCCGAAGTAAATAATGCTAACATCCAAAAATAATTCCATCCTTATTTCCTTATCTTCTAAATCATAGGTGTACTTTAAAGTCGAAGTACCATACTACATGTATTCCTATATCAAGCCAATTCAAGATCAAAGTCATCAGTAAAAATATATATTAGTATCAACCCCATTTGAAAAACTTTTCTTCAATATAGATGAGAATGATAAATGGCAATGCATTATTGTATTGAAAATCTTACTCTAACTATATTTAGTTGAGGAAAGAAAGAAAAAAAAATAGTTAATATCCTTCTATGTGATCCATCTGTCAAGGTCTATTACATGATTAGGTAAAAACTGCTATTTATTTTCTCTACTACAAAAGGAACAACTAACATTGATGTTGTGTCATGCCAGTGAGGAGAATGCCTCCTACATGTTCCTCAATTGCACATCCACATACCAACTCAAATAAGAAGAAAAGAGCTTCACAATCACTTAAATTTCACATACATGTACGTTTCCTACATAAAAAAATCAATCCATTAAATCTCCCAAAGCAGAGTTGTTTCCCTCTAATATAAATCCATCTCAATTTTTTTTTTGTGTGGAGAAACCAAATATGAAAAACAAATTCTGTAGAATACTTGAAATAACAGAGATGAAACAAAATCCAATTGGTAAAATTACAGATATATATAAAGCAGAGTCCACTATTTTGGTTGGAAAGAGAATGAGGAAAGCACGTTGCTATTACACAAAGCTCCCACGGATGACCATGGTCACTCCTCCAATAATCGATAAAGGGTCGAAGGAGAGAAAGTGGGGCTGAAGAGAGAGAAAAAACAGGTTGAAGATGAAGTAAAATTGGAAACAAAGTGAAACCTACCAAGTTATGAAAGATGTCAACATGGCACAACTAAGAGCATATTGTCTGTTCCATTTATTATATTTTAATGTGTTAGCACTATTTAATTGCTTGTGCCTTGGATTTGTGCTTATGTAAAAATTGCTGAGCTTCTAGAAGTTCAGCTATGGAGCTACCTCAAGGAGAGAATTTTCGGTCTACGATCCAAAAATCGTTGGTGAGCTCATAATTTTTGGAGTTTGGAAAAGGTTACATAAAAACTGCTCAATCATCTTAGCATTACTTTACTGCAATACACAAAATTGCTTTTTTATATTTAATATAATAATCAATATAACATCTTTTTGGTAAATAATAGAACATGTGACTCAACAAAAACATCTTACTGAAAAAAGAAAATAAAAGAAGAACAATTCCGCTTAAGAAATATTTTATTTCCCAACTGGTAATAATAACGAAAAAAGGCTTCTCCTGTAGCCCACAGCTGGTAACACCAGAGATTGGGGAGAGGTTTCACAACTTCATAATCAGCCAACATCTTTACACACAAATTTATGACGCGTGTATGTACACTATACAAGAGATAAAATTATAAAAGAAAAAACATAGAAATTATAATGCAGACAACCAATTCAAGCATCTTACAAATGTAAATGCTCACTTCATTCCGATGCCCCAAAACATGGAAATTTCAAATTTCAACATGGAAATTATAATGCAGTTGGTAATATTTTTGAGCTGGCCCCCACAAAAGAACTAAAGTACAGATATATATATTGTTGTATGAATAATATTTCACACTGTTCGGAGCTATTGAATTGTCTTGTGAAGCGTAGTAACAATCCTTAGTATTTTACGCCCGCAAAATCGTAAAGAGAAGGTGAACAAATTAGAAAGAAGAAATGAGGGAAGGTAATGTAATATTTTGAAAGAAAAATGAACAAAGTAGAAATAAGAAGTGAAAACTCGCCGTTTTTGGTGGTGCAGGCCGCAGAGAGCTGAGAGGGAAACCTTGCGTCGAAGAAGACAACTGAGGGAGGAAGAAAACTGTTCGAGTTACATATTGGAAATTAGCGACGGCCTTTTAATATTAGCGACGGCTAGGCCGTCGCAAATTACGATTCCGTCGCAAACTGTGAATGACCGTCGCAAAATTACCATCCGTCGCACATTAGCGACGGCCATGCCCGTCGCAAATTGGCGCCAACATTTCGCGTAAAATGGCGGGAATGTTACTGACAGATTTGCGACGGAACTTCCGTCAGTAATTTCCTCTACCATTTGCGACGGCTTCAGCCGTCGCAAAACATAAAATTAGCGACGGTTTTGAGACCGTCGCAAAATTTCCGTCGCTAATTCACCTTATTCTTGTAGTGAAACAACAAGCGTAATTCTATTCAAAATAAACTAAAAACAACTAAAAATGCCTAAAACGAGTCAAAGTCTACTTAGGAACAAATCAAGGCCAAATTTGGGCGAAAACGAGATTGAACTCGAATAATTAGCACGAAAACCACAGTCCATCTAGTTATAAAACTAGATAAGCCAGAGTCTTATCAAACACCCCAAACTTAAACCTTGCTTGTCCCCAAGCAAGCTAAAACTCAAAAAGGACTCAAGACTTGGCAAGCCTAGGGGATTCAATAGATTTCACACAAATTTCATGCAATCTTAACAAAACAGTTTTTCTCCAATGATTTCCCCCCTACATCAACGTAATCCCCACATTCATTTACTTTAAACAATTGAGAACTTCATCATTCATGCAATCATTAATCTAAGTTGAGGATCAGAGTCACACACAAAAGGAAGATCACCAATTTCAAACAATTGCCTTCCTCACAAGGGTATGTAAAATTTCACTCATTCGCTCAAATTCGTCTAGGCTATCAACTTTTCACTCAATTTCACTTATCAAGAGCACTTCCCATGAATTTTATTTTCATCTCAACAATAGTTCCCACGAAAACATGCATGCAACATCAGAAGGTCTTTTAAAGGTTGTAATGGGGCCTGACTCAAGGTAGGATATTCAAGGATACTAGGCTTAAGCCCCTAGGAACTAAGAGAGCATGAGCATTTGACACATATTCAACTCAAATTCCTTTTTCCATTTTTTTCTTTTTGCCTCGGGTGACTACAGCCTTTTCCTTGCTATTTTTTTTTCTTTTCTGTTTTGCCCCTTTGCTTTTGGCAAATTTTTTTTTTCAACCTTTATTTTTTTCTTTTTCTCACCCCAAAATGACACACCACCTCGTAGCCACCCCAAACTTAGTTCCTCACAACCCTTCTCTTGCTACGCTTCCATGCTCTCCTAATCCTAAGATTGGGTTAACATGGTTTTTCAGATTTTGGCTTATAATATAGGGTCATCAAGAAACAATAGGCTAATTAGGCTCAATGTGGCTAACTAGGGAATATGCATTAGGGATGGTTCTTTTTAGGCCAAGTAGTTATTCAAAGAAAATTGCCTAAATCATATGATGCAACACATAAACATGGAAACCATGAAGAGATTCAAGCAAATTCGGGAAAGTGCGACTTAACAGTGATTCACACGTTCAAAAAAACAAAGTTGGAGGCTCTAATCCTCACCTGGACATTTTTGCAAATTGTTTGACCGAGATACAATTCCTAGTGTGTGCACCCCCTCACCCCAAACTTATCATAAATCAAGTAATCACAATAAAATTCTCAAAGTCCAGTTTTCAATTTTTCACATGGGGATCAATTTTTCCATTATCAGAACCTAGGGGGAAATCATCGCTGGTCAATATAATTCATGCAATCAATCTATGCTCAATTTAATTAAAATCCAACAACCTTGCCGACACACTATTCATACACAAACTCTTGATCTTCTCAAATTATTCAAGAGTGACAAACAAAAACAAAAACAAAAACAAAAACAAAAACAAAAACAAAAGTGAGGAAAGGAGAGGGTGCTCCCTGATCGAGTTTCCATGGTTGCCTCCTCATCCAATTGGTCTCACGGGCTCCCTTCTGTTGCATAGCATCCTGGAAGAACTCCTGCAAATTAAAACCTTAAGTGCAGATTCGCGAGGCGAGAGATCACTCGCGAGGCGAATCTGGAAAATTGTTATTCATACTTTCCAGAATAGCGAGGTGAGTAGTATCTTGTGAGGCGAATATGGAATTCCAACAGATGATGATGCCCAGAATCGCGAGGCGAAATTATCCCTCGCGACGCGAGACAGAAACGTGAGCAAGCCTCTGAGATTCAGGGTTTCTGTCTCGCGCGGCCACTGTGGATTCGCGTGGCGAATCAAAATATTTTTTTTTAATAATAATATAAATGAAAATGTCAGAAACTAAGAATAAAGGATACCTAGCTTGGGTTGCCTCCCAAGTAGCGCTTGTTTAACGTCCCGAGCTTGACTTATTTAAGAAGCATCCACCTGGATCCCATAGTCTGTGGTACAAGGGCCAAGAGACGCTCATCATATCAAATTCTCCACCCGGATCCCATGGTTTGTGAAGTGGCCCTTACAGGAGCAATACGACTCTATCATTGATTCCATCTGGCCCGTGTGTGGAAACTCCATTGACCTTTGTAATTATGAACTCACTTCCTCTCGGGTCAAATGGTGTTTTCTCGAGGAAGTGTGCCAGACGAGTGGGAGGGTCTAACTTACCAATGTCCACACATGCATGCAAGCCAACATATTTATCCAATGCAGCAAAATCAGATTGGTCGGCAAGCATGGTGGAGTCCACTACCACTTTATCTTCAAATTGAACTCTACCCCCTTGCTCCGGTGCCTTGTCACTTGTCAACTCCTCTTCCTCAGGTTGCTCTTCCTCAACATGTAGTTGTTCCGGGGCCATGTCACTTGTCCATTCCTCTTTCTCAGGTTGCTCTTCCTCCACATGTGGTAGTTCTTCCTCAACTTCCTGAGAACTAGTTGCATCCCAGTTAGATCCCAACGCCCTACCGCTTCTAGTTGTTATGGCTTCGCATTGGTTCTTAGGGTGGTTCTCGGTATCACCTGGGAAAGTGCCTGGGAGACGCTCTTCTAATCGCTTTGCGAGCTGACCCAACTTCTCTACTGCCGCATTCACCTTCTCAAATGATGTGGCCATCTTATCAATTGCCGCATTTGTTCTCTCAAGAGCCAACTCCCAAGGTTGTTTTTGTTGGGCCATCTTATCAACTTGCCGCAATTGTCTTATCAATTGCCGCATTTGTCCTCTCAAGAGCCAACTCCCAAGGTCGTCTTCCACCATCCTGTTGAGGTTGTTGTTGCCAATTCTGTTGATGTTGTGGTTGCCAAGCTAGACCATCGCCAGCATTACTCCAAGCGAAACCCGGATGGTCTCCCCTCATATAACCCCAATACTGATTTTGACTCTGATAGTTGTCCTGGGGCACGCTGTCATAGAAATTATGGCATGAGTCCACATATTCTTGAGAGTAGTAGAAAGGACAGCTCCAAGTGTCATGGTCTCCATTACAATATTCGCAACCCGGAAGCATTCCCTCGTGTACCTCGCATACAAAATAAGGCAAGACCAAGTGGAATCAAAGAAGTAGAGAGAGATAATAGTAAAAAAAAATAAAAATAAAAAATAAAAAAAAAATAACTTAACCAAATAATCAAACTTCCCTAAAATTAGGAAAATTGGTTGTGCCAATCCCCGGTAACGGCGCCAAAAACTTGTTGGGTCACCGACAAGTGTACCGGGTTGTCGCAAGTAATAAAATAAACACGGTAAGAATTTACCGAGGTCAAACTCAGGGATTGGGCTACCAATTCGACTAATCCGTGGGAAATCCGATGCGTTTGGTCAAGTAACAGAAGGTGGTTGAGAGAGAGAGAGATTAGGATCAAAAATTCAATTAACAAATCTAATAAAATAATTAACTAAAAATCTGAAATTAAAATGTCCAAGGTCACAAATCCACCTACCCAATATGCATTCCCAAGTGATGATGAATTCCTCCCTAAGTTCAATTACAATGTCAACCGGGGCCCCCAAATTCTCCTATATCCACTGTCGTGCTCAATAGGACGTATTCGAAGATTGGATTAATTACTTACTAGGTCTCATAATCCTAATCATCAAATTCTGTTAATTCTTGTTCCCTATAAGGTTGCACTAATCTCCTACCCACTGTCGTGCAATATTCAATTAGTGATCCCAATTCAAGTTCTAAAACGCGAATCGCCGTTCAGTCTCAACACGTTTAACTAGTCAATCACGCAAGCATATGATCAACGCAATCAAATCAGAATTGGAAAACATAAATTGAGACAAGGGAGAAAGACATACATCACATCGAATCTACACTGTCATGGGTGGCTTTATTGTTCCCTCAGACGAGGGGATTAGTTCCTCATGCTCATAGACAAGCAATCCGACATAACCACCATGATAAAATAAAAAGAAAAGAGGAGACGCAGCTCCAAAGAGAAAAGAAATCTTCCTAAACGCTACTCTACAGTGGAAAAAACCTACTAGGATTCGGATCTCCAAAAGCTCCCTCAATCTGATCTGAAACAGCAATATATAGGGATTCTGTTTCTCGTCCGCTCGCGGGGCGAACAGGCTTTCACGAGGCGAACATTAGTTTTGGCGCGCTTTTAATTTTGGATTCTCGCGAGGCGAGAGTGTGTTCGCGGGGCGAATCTTCAAACCTTAATCTGTCACAGCCGTGACCTTCATCACGCTTAGACCGTGATGGTCTCTGTCTTCCAGGGTCTTCAGACTCTCGCGGGGCGAGAAGACTCTCGCGAGGCGAACCAGAATTGATGACTGTTGCTGTTTTGCTGATCTTCAGGCTCGCGAGGCGAGCATATACTCGCGGGGCGAGTATCTCCAGAATGACAATTTCCACTGTTTCTTGACTTTCCTTGACTCTCGGAGCTTCACTTCTAACCTGAAACAATAAAAAGAAACAAAAAGCATAATTCTATTCAAAATAAACTAAAAACAACTAAAAATGCCTAAAACGAGTCAAAGTCTACTTAGGAACAAATCAAGGCCAAATTTGGGCGAAAATGAGATTGAACTCGAATAATTAGCACGAAAACCACAGTCCATCTAGTTATAAAACTAGATAAGCCAGAGGCTTATCAAAAGGCTGATCACAAAGGAAAGAACACACCAAGAATTTGATGACGGAGTTCGGCCACAGTGATGCCTACGTCTCCGGGACTAAGCACAACTTCAGTCCAGTTTATATCAGAAAGTGATATTACAGCAGCAAAGAAGATGGTCTTCTTCTTCTCCCTGAAACTCTCCTTGGTTCTATACACTACCCTTTGATCCCAATTACACCCGAGCACCTAGAGAATGAAACTCCTTTCAACTCGCCTATTGCAATTCTAATCAAAGTCTCTCCCTCCTAAACCTCACTGCTGTGCCTTTGTATACTTTTCATCAGGTACATAAAGATTACAAAGGACTTCCTAAAACAAAGGGAAGAAAAGGAAGAGTCCAAACAGAATATAGTTCGGTTAGTTAGAGAATAATTGTCATAACAGAATATGCCACCACTTGTAACAATCTCCACCTTGGCAATTCTGTGATTGAATCTGATACACTGATCTTCATGCTGTGCTATCCTTGTCCAATTGCTTCAAATTTCTGCAATCTTAAGCATGTTTAGGCAATGCCTAAACTTGCTCACAGGAACCACCTTTGTGATAAAGTCTAGAGGATTGTCTGAGGTGTGAACTTTCTTCAATTGCACCTTCCCATCATATATAACATCCCGAATCCAATACATTCCAATATCTATGTGTTTTGTTCTCTCATGATAGGTGTGATTTTTACACATGTGAATTGCACTTTGATTGTCACAAAACACATCAATATTATCCCGTGGAATCCCTAATTCATTCACCAAGCCTCTTAGCCATAAAGCCTCTTTAACAGCTTCAGTTACTCCAATGTATTCAGCTTCAGTCGTGGATAAAGCCACAATGTGCTGCAGTGATGCTTTCCAGCTTACTGTATTGCCAAACAGAGTGAATACATAATCTGGTAAAGATCTTTCTTTATCTCGGTCTCCAGCAAAATCAGAGTCTACATACCCTTGAGCTCCACCTGAATTTTGATCTCCTTTTCCATACACTAAACCTGTGTTAATCGAGCCTTTAAGGTACCTGAGAACTTCCTTTACAGCCATCCAATGTTGGTAACCAGGATTTCCCATGTATCTACTAATTATGCTAACGGCATAAGCTATGTCTGGCCTAGTGTAGACCATAACATACATAAGGCTACCTACAACACTTGCATATGGAATGATTTCCATCTCCTTGACTTCTTGAGTTGTTTTAGGACAATCCTCAACTGATAATTTGAAGTGAGCTGCAATAGGAATGCTCACAGGCTTGGACTCTTTCATGTTGAACCTGTTCAATACCTTCTTAAGGTATCCCATTTGAGTGATTGTAAGAATTCCTGCTTCCTTGTTTCTTTAGATGTCCATGCCAAGAATTCTTTTAGCCGGGCCTAAGTCCTTCATCTCAAATTCAGCTTTCAACAACTTCTTAAGTCCATCTATTTCTGATATGCTTTTGCAAGCTATTAGCATATCATCCACGTACAGCAGAAGATAGATATACTCACTTGAAGTCAGCCTCTTGTAGTAGACACAGCTGTCAAAGTTGCTTCTTTTGTATTTGAGGCTTATCATGAAACTGTCAAAACGTTTATACCACTGCCTTGGGGACTGTTTTAGACCATATAGGGATCTTTGCAATAAGCAGACCCAATCTTCCTTCCCTTTAATTTCAAAGCCCTCTGGTTGTTTCATATATATCATTTCCTCCAACTCACCATGTAAGAATGCAGTTTTTACATCCATCTATTCAAGATAGAGATCAAACTTGGTTACCATGGCAAGAAGTACTCTTATGGAGCAATGTTTTACTACTGGAGAAAAAATTTCATTGAAGTCCACCCCTTCCTTTTGAGTAAACCCTTTAGCAACCAGCCTTGCTTTGAACTTTGGTGGTTCTATTGTGGGAATTCCTTCTTTCTTTCTGAATATCCATTTGCTACCTACAAGCTTAACTCCACTTGGTTTTTCCACCAAGCACCGAGTCTTATTTTTGTGCAATGACTCCATTTCTTCTTCCATGGCCGAGCTCCATTGTTTATGATCCTTGCAGTTCATTGCTTCCTTGAAGGATTTAGGATCTTCTTGTACCTCCATGTAGGCAGCATTCAATGCATAAGCTGTGAGGTCTGCATAACCAAACCTTTGAGTTGGTTTGATTATCCTCTTCTCTCTGTCTCTGACCAGCATATAGTCATTGATTGATGTATCAGTAGAGTCAGTTTCAATTTGTTCTGCTGTATCGTGTTCATGTGAATCATCGGCATCAGGAATTCTCTGTTTGCCTCTTATTGCTTCCAGCTCCACCTCAAGCCTTGACTTCTCTTGAGCATCGGTTGTTTCAGTTCCTTGCCTAGGTTTGAACATGTCAGCTTCATGGAAGGTTACATCCCTGCTTATGATGCATCTATTGCTCTCAAAGCACCATATCCTATAACCTTTTACTCCATCTGGATACCCCATGAACAAACCTTTCTTTACCCTTGGTTCAAGCTTGCCCTCATTAACATGGTAATAGGCAAGGCAACCAAAGATTTTTCAGGTTTCTGCAATCAGCAGGACTACCATTCCACATTTCTTAAGGAGTTTTAAAATCAATGGCAGCTGATGGACTTCTATTGATAAGATAACAGGCTGTGTGGACAGCTTCACCCCAAAACTGTTTAGAAAGACCAGCATTTGACAGCAACCACCTTACTCTTTCTATCAAGGTTCTATTTAATCTTTTAGCCAAACCATTTTGTTGGGGTGTGTGCCTAACAGTCTTGTTCCTATAAATGCCATGTTCTTGGCAATACTTATTGAACTTGTCCCCACAATATTCAAGACCATTATCTGTCCTTAAAGCCTTTACTTTCCTATCACACTGATTTTCAATTCTGGTTTTCCATTGTACAAAGGTCTCAAAGGCTTCATCTTTGCTTTTTAACAGGTATATCCAAACTTTCCTACTAAAGTCATCAACAAAAGTGATAAAATACCTGTTTCCTCAATGAGTAAGTGTTCTAGAGGGCCCCCAAAGATCTGAATGTATGTAGTCGAGATTGCCCTTGGTTCTATGGATTCCTGTGTTAAACTTCACCCTGGTTTGCTTCCCAAACACACAGTGCTCACAGAATTCCAACCCTTCTACTTTGTCTCCACATAGCAGTCCTTGTTTCTCTAGTTCTTGTAGACCACGTTCACTGATATGTGCTAATCTTTTATGCCATAAATTTCCTTTGCTCATGCTTGTGTCAACAGCAATAGATGAGTTACCAATGATGATGTTCCCTTTCAGCACATAGAGACCATGCTTCCTGTATCCCTTCATCACTACTCTAGATCCTTTTATTACCTTCAGCATAGAGTCTCCATCTTTGAAGGTAAAGCCAGATTCTTCCAAGGTTCCAAGTGAGATAAGATTTCTTTTTAAGTCTGGTACATGCCTAACTCTTGTTAGGATCTTCTCAGTTCCATCATCCAATTTTAGCTTGATGGATCCCATACCAACAACCTTACATGTTGCATTGTTTCCCATCACAACTTAACCCCAATCGAACAGTTGGTAGTCATAGAACCAATGTTTGTTTGGGCACATATGGAAAGAGCACCCTGAGTCCATTACCCACTCAGATTCTTCTTTGAACTCAGCAGCCACCAAGACATCTGCACTTTCGTATCCATCTGATGCCACAGAGACATCTAGGGGTGGACAACTTTGCTCGACTCGACCGGGACCCGATTTACCCGCCAAACCCAACTGCTAAACGGGCGGGTCGTCACGGGTTCGTGGGTCATCGGGTCCGTGTCTCGGTTTCAAATGTGTGTGGTCGGGCGGGTGCAGGTTGGAAAAACTGAACCCATAGGTACCCGTACCCGACCGACCATGTTAGTTTCAAATAATTATGTATATATTTTTAGTTCTGATTCCCCTTTATTCTGATTGGCTACATATGAATTTCCTTGGATCTCATTGGTCCTCATTTAATCCTATCCTTATCCTTATCTTTAATAATAAATTATCAAAATCTCTCATAATAATTTTTCAAAATATCTCATCCTCTCTCATTCATTCGTTCAACACTTCAACCATCTCAAGTTCTCCACTCTCCGGACTCTCACTTCTCAATCTCTCATCTCATTCCAGACGAAGCAAATACATCGCACCGCCGCCGCCGTCCCTTTGATTCCTCTCTCACCACCACGACTCCTGGCCTGCCATCGCACCACCGTCCCTCTGCTTCCTCTCTCACCACCTAGCTCTCTCTCTCTTACCTTCCCTGTGCTGAGTTGCTCCATGCCTCCATCTCTGTCTCTCCATCTCTTGTTCGAGCAGAACGCCCGGCTTAGGGTTTCTATGAGCATATCGTTGTTGGTTTCGAAGACTAGATGAGCAGATCAATGTACCTCTGAATCGATCTACCTCTGCATCTTCCACTCCGCCGCGAGACCGATGAGACGCACCATTCCACCTCCACTGCTGAGCCGCTTTGCCATCTCTTCATCTTCATCCTCCACCTCGAGATGCATCAAGCTCTTCCAAGCCAGTCATCCCTGTTGCTGTATGTTTTGCTCTAGATCTGAGAATGGGGAAGCATACAACAAAGAAGAAGAGTTGCTTGGTGTTGAAAGTTTTGATGCTTTTTCTTGTTGAAAGTTTGAAACTTTCTAGGTTTATGTTGTTGTTTACGATTTCTGGTTTGAAAGTTTGGTCAGATCTATTCTCTTCTTGCTCTGATTTTGTGTTCTTCTTTTTGGTTTGTGTTAATGTTTTTTGTTTCTGCGTTTACCTTCTTCTTCTGCTAGCTGCGTAATTTGTTTTTGTTTGATCCTCAACCGAGGCAATCCAACCCTCAAACCCATCAACCCGCCTAATCCGAACCCACTCAAACTGAAGCTTCGATCGGACGGGAATGGGTCACATATTCTGATGTCCAAAACCGACCAAACCCGAAATGGGTCACCTGAAACCGACCATACCCGACCGATGTCCACCCCTAGAGACATCCCATTTGTCTTCATTCATGTTCTTCTTGCTGGATTTTTGATTTGGACAGTCCTTCTTGAAGTGTCCTTCTTTATGACACAAGAAACACTTCAACTTCTTCTTGGATTTTGATCTTGATCGATTCTTGCTTTTATGATCTTTCTTATCTTGTCTCCCCCTAGCCGTGAGGCTCTCTCCAGTACCAGCTTCCCGAGTTTTTGACTTCTTGCTCAGTTCCTTTGATATGAAAACAGCTTGTACTTCTTCAAGTGACAAAGATTCTCTCCCAAACACTAGGGTATCGACAAGGTGCTCATATGAGCTGGGCAGTGATCGAATCAACAGTAATGCTTGATATTCATCATCTATTTTTATTTCAATGTTCTCTAGGTCAAGAATTAACCTGTTGAACTCATCCATGTGATCTTCAATTGAGGTTCTAGGCTGCATCTTCAAGGTGTAGAGTTTCTACTTGAGATATAGACGATTCGCCAATGACTCTGTCATGTAGAGATTTTCAAGTTTCAACCATATGGCCGCAACGGACTTTTCTTTAGAGACTTCTCGAAGAACTTTATCTCCAAGACACAGAACAATGGCGCTGTGAGCCTTGTTTAATAGTTCTGTTCTTTCTTTAGCACTTAATGTGCTTGGCAGCTTCCTCTCTCCCTCCAAAGCTTCATCAAGCCCTTGGTGAACCAGCAATGCACGCATCTTTAATCTCCACAGAGCAAAGTCATTTTTGCCATTAAACTTGTCGATATCGAATTTCGCCATTCCCATCAATCTTCCTTGTAAGCTCCTGATACCAGTTGTTAAAGTAGCAGGCCCCTGTAAAACCAGAAACAAGCAACAACAGTAATGCTGTGAATGCAGCAAAACATAAACCAATTCAAAAGATCATGAAAGGCTGATAACAAAGGAAAGAACACACCAAGAATTTAGTGACGGAGTTCGGCCACTGTAACACCCTGATTTTCATTGTTTCAAAATAATCGAAATGCGGACGATTATTTGTATATAATTATTTGAGTATGAGAAAAATTATTTTAAATAAATGAAGTTCCTCACTCAATCCTACTTGAACGTAGGAAGCTACAATTAAAATTTAGGTTTGAAAGTCAAGTGAATCCCGACCCGCGAATTTCATTGACAGTATAATTATACTGCTCAAAAGACCTAATTTTAATTCGTGAACGAAAGACTTAAGATTTTTATTTTATTTCCTACAATTCTGTATTTTTATAATTATTTCATAAAAAATGAAATAATATACGTTAGAAGGGCGAAATACGTAATCGGGTAAACGACAGAATGAATTTCGGAGTTTCCAATGGTCTATAAAGAGGTTATCTTAGAATTTTGAGATGATTCACGGGGATGAATCACACTTTTGAGTCTAGAGGATTCTACAAGGTTAAAGTGGCAATTTATGGATTTTGCACTTTAGTCCTTGAACTTTCTATTAATTACACTTTGGTCCCTAAGTTAGTTCCTATGTTTTTCCAAGTGAATTGGGCCAGAATCTTTGTTCCAAATCCATGAATGGACCGTGGCCATGAAGCCCAAATTCCTTGTCCATGGATTAAATTCCATGAAGCCCATTAGAAATCATGTAAGTTTCCTATGTCATGTTTATGCCTTAAGCATTTTGGTGGGCCCAAAATAATTAAATCTAGGCCCAAATTTCCAAGGCCCATGCGCAAGCCCAAGGAGGAATTGTGGCTGCCCTTAACTTGGATGATCCAAGTTTATTCTAGAAGCTTCCACAATGTTCCACCATGTTCTCCTAAGTTCTACACTTTTCTAACAAGTTCCAAAGTATTCTAGGTTCTTCCCAAAAAGCTTCAAGAAAATTCAACAAGATGAGTCACATGCAAACACAATAAATGTTGCACATGGTCATCATTTCAAACTATTGGTAATTTTCAAAATAGTCCTTATACTTTTGGAATCTTTGCAAAATGGTCCCTAGGAATTAATTGCACTTAAGTCCTTAGAATACCTCCTTTCTATTTGACCCTTAAAAAGTGGCGCACCACACCTCTATAAATACCCTCCCTCACATTTCATTTTCTTCCTATTGCCTTTTTGTTTCAAAAACTCACAAGTTCAGAAGCTTTTCTAGCATCATTTTGTGAAGCAAGTCCTTGGATCTTCACTTGTCTTTGAACTTCAAGAGGTGAATCCTATTCTTATTCCCTAATCATGTCTATGTTCTTCAATAAGTTTCATGATTCAAAGTTTATTTCGTCTATGTTCATCACTTTTAAGTTTCTAGATCTAGAACTTTGAAAATTCATAACTAATTCTAGAAAAATCCTTTTGACATGAAACCAATTGCTATGATCTTATCATCATCTCTATTTTAATCATCTAGAAGCATATGATCATGAGAAATTTGTTCCCTAAATTTCTGGACTGGGCCGAATCTATGACAAAATGATGTTCATGGGTTTTGTTTCATTTTCATGTCTTGATTCATGATTCAATCTTCTAGTATCTTGATAGTTCTTGTATTTAAGTATATATAAGATAAAAAATCAAACTTTAACCTATTGAGTTCATTAAGGCCGAAACCCTAGCTATGAACACTTGATGGTTTTGTGATTCAAAAGTTGTTTTGTAACACTTGAATCCAACTCTAAGTTTTGTATATTGATTAAATCCAAGAGCTTAGAAATTTTAGAGATTTCTAACCCCAAACTCAACCCTTGGCCGAAACCAACATGTAGGATTTTAGGCTTGATTTAGTTGTTAGTTTGTTGATTGAGTGTTATGTTTAATGAAGGATAAACTAGATTATCGTGTACGTGCGTTGACGGTTCCCAGATTCACGACAAAGTTTTGAATCGGAAGCTAAGTTCTTCGAGAGGTAAGGGGAGCTTACCTGAGGGATTTTCTCAATAACTATTTGCTTTTAGTGTGGTTGATATGATTTATATGTGGTTGTGGTTATTTGTTTATGTTGTTTACGCTGTGTTGTTTATCTGTGTATCGGTAATTGATCTGCTTTTAATTTATTTAATTATCTGCAGTAGTATATTATATTTCTATGATGCATGATCTGCCTGGTGATATAATTCTGATGATGTTGTTGAATGTTGAATGTTTAATGTTGTTTGAGAGGCCTGACAGTGGTCAGTGCACAACCGACTAATCAGATAAAAGCTTTAATAAGTTGTGAAAAATTAAATTCAACGTTTTATGGGGAATGTTGGGATATAATATTGGTGGAAAATATTATTTTGGAAAAATAATGAGTTTTGAGAAATATTATTATTTTAATGATTTATTAGTGTAAAAGTAATTTATGAGTCACGATGAGAGCGTAACTGTGAAATTTTTTAGTACTGCTAATTTTTATGCAAGAAATTCCGAAATATTATAAAAAGTCATTTTGTGAAATTAATATCTGAAAATACTTTAAAAAACTAATAATAATAAAAAAATAAAATAAAAATAAAAGTCATAGTCAAAGTTTGACTTTAAAAACATTTTCTTGGAAAATGATAAACGACGACAAGTTTCGAAATTATTTACGGTGAAAATTTTAAAAACAACAGTACGTATGTTGAGAAGAGATTTAATCTGAATCGATTTACCTTTTGAGTTGAAGTTTCAGTAAGAGAATTCTTAATGATTTGACGTTTTACAAACGAATTTCAAGTAGAAATGATTTTCTATAAATGAGTTTTACTTAATGACGTAAAGGACGATATAGAACTTAGTAACCGAGATGTCGGGGTACTAGTGTTCTTATGACGTTATCCTATTTTGGATTTGTTTTTCACAGACAAAAACGATGTAAAACGATGATATGGAACTTAATAACCGAGACGTCGGAGTATTAAGGTTCGTTGTGTTGTAGACTAAGTATCTACTTAAAGAAGTTAAAACGTTTTGAAATGTTTTTTGTTACCACGAACGTAAGACTGATTGCAAGGTCTAGGGTCTTCGTGATTGAGCACTCGGACTTTGAGGTCCTGTGTTGTTAATAAAAGTTGTAAAGATGTTTAAAACGATGATGGGTCATAAGCTTTTGAGAGCTTTGACAAATAAAGATATAACACAAAGAAAAGTGTTGAGAATAAAATGTTTTCTTGCATGTATTTTGGCAGACGTGCCTACGAGGTTAATCATGATATCTTGATGATGTTCATGTCTCGACGTATTTGTTAATCATGGTATCTTTATGATATTCATGTAATCGACGTATTCATTGTGCCTTTGGGCAATCGACGTACAATGAAAAATCCATAAATCGACGTTCTCACTGTTCTGGACAGTGGGCTATGGAAACACGAAGTGCCTCTTTTGGCCAAACAAGAAGTGCCTCTTTTGGCCAAACACGAAGTGCCTCTTTTGGTCATCAAGCTTGATCAACTTGTTTTAAATGTCATTGGGGATCTCCGGAGATTAGGTGTGAATGTTTAGATAATGTATTGAAGTGTTCATGCATAGTTTTCCAACGTTGACGTTTGGGGTGTGAAACCCATTGATAAACGAGATGCTATAATATGAATGCTTATGTTGTTATAAACATGTATATGTGTATGTGCCTTCTTTGTGTTGTGCTTTTAGTTATTGTATTAAATCCATATATTGGCGTCTCACCCTTACAAACATATCAGAGTCGCACAAGGGGTATGATCTACAAAAAGGAGAAGGCTGTCTAGTTCGGGGCATGTTGTTGCTGCTTCTATCGGTTGCAGTGTCTGTTAGTTACGACCAACTTAGGTCCTATTGTGTTATATTATGTTTTGAGAATAGACTAAACTGATAATGACCTAGGTGTGAAAACATATGAGGCAGTATAGTTGTATGACTTATATACATTATGTATTTAAGTGTGATCTGATTACGTTGTTGTTGTTTTGAGGTTAAAAAGAAAAAAAAAAATTTATCACCATATTTTGAAAAGATAAATGTTGAGAAAACATTATTTTCCGAAAGCAACCAGCAAATTAAGTTTTATTTCCGCAAACGGGTAACCATGTGATGACCCGAGTTAGGGTGTCGCAGCCACAATGATGCCCACGTCTCCGAGACTAAGCACAACTTCAGTCCAGCTTATATCAGAAAGTGATATTACAGCAGCAAAGAAGATGATCTTCTTCTTCTCCCTGAAACTCTCCCTGGTTCTATACACTACCCTTTGATCCCAATTACACCCGAGCACCTAGAGAATGAAAACACCTTTCAACTCGCCTATTGCAATTCTAATCAAAGTCTCTCCCTCCTAAACTTCACTGCTGTGCCTTTGTATACTTTTCATTAGGTACATAAAGATTACAAGGGGCTTCCTAAAACAAAGGGAAGAAAAGGAAGAGTCCAAATAGAATATAGTTTGGTTAGTTAGAGAATAACTGTCATAACAGAATATGCCACCACTTGCAATAGCCACAAAGAACAAGTAAGAGTAGGGGGAATAAGAACATGTGGCTATCGGGACGACTAAAGAATACAAAAATTAATAAATACTATATCAAATATCAAATATAAAATTCAAAATTTGATGTTCGTATAATAGCACTCTAAGCCAAATGGTGTCTTAAGTCAAGTTGAATGATAAGCTCACTAGTGCAATAAGTGCTTTTTACGTGAGTTAAATTGATTTTTTACGTCAGAATACTGACTGACGTAAATACAGCTGACGTTAAATATAAAACTATTAACGCCAGTTCTTTAACACAACTGACGTTAATTTTGTAAAAATTAACGTCAGTTGTTTAAACAACTGATGTTAAACATAAAACTATTAACGTCGGTTCTTTAAGACAACTGACGTTAATTTTGTTAAAACTAACGTCAGTTGTTATAAAGAACAGACATTAAAGGTTTTAATTTTAACGTCAGTTGTTTATTACAACTGACGTTAATAGTGTACTGTATATTTTATAAAATACTATTAACGTCAGTTGTTTGATACAACTGACGTTAATAATTTTTTTTTTAAATTCAGTTTTAAAATATCACTCCCCTCATCTATCCCTTCATTCAGTAAATATCCCAGTAACACAGAATATCACACACATTACAGAATTGCAAAGGAAAAATGGAACAATGGGGGGACTTAAAACCAAAACCCATGTATATATATAAATAAATTTTAGTCTCCAATGTCTAAAAACAAAACTACCAATCTAAGGATATATATATATACATGTTATTATTTAGTTTCTAAAGTCTAACAAAAAAACTATTCATCTAAGTAGTGCGGAGGTATCTTGTCAATTCCTTTTTCAACGGCACACTTGAAGAAGAATTCAGCGAAGCGCATCCTCAAGTCTCTTAACTCATCTTCCTGAATAGGTGATTGGTCGTTAAATGCCTACACACGTTCAAATAATAACAATAACATCAATGCAAGTCATCTTCAAAACTATAATATATAATTTAACAAGTTGTTTAAATATTACCTTATTCCATCTATCCGTAATAGATGTGGAGACTATGTTCAGCATATGAAGCATCACATAATAGCCGCACGACCACCTGTCATTTTGAAATCGAGACTACCAACAAAATTAATTTCAATGTCAGTTGAATATACATATAAATTAGTAATTATAATATTAATTATTTGATAAATAAACTACCAAACCTTGAGGATGTTCCATACAGGATTTGCTTTAGCCTTAGAAGTCCTACTTCTCCCGTTGGCGCAACTTATGCTACTCGCCTTCAGCGTGCTATCATAAACAAATAATCATGTTGATCAATTAACAAATTCATATATCATGTGTGTAATAAACAAAAAACAACTGATATTAAAACTTAAATTAAATTTAAGATTAGTTACTTACTTATTTACAGCTTCTAACACCACCTGTGGCGGCTGTTGGTGGAGAGAGCAATAGAATATGACGGTATGCCAAGACAGGTGAAGTACGAATGGTCGCACTGTCGCACACGCGCCAAAAAGCGAGCGGTTTTTAAAAATGTAGTTTAGGGCGACAACTCGGATATCGTCTCACAAGGACTCTTAGGTTGTTGTTGTTAACAGAAAAAATTAGAAATTGGGGGGGGGGGGGGTTGGATTGGGATGCAAATAAGAAAACACAGCAATAAAAACAGAGCAGTTGAAAAGCTTATCAAATAGCTAAAGACAATTAACCTACTGTTCTCGGTTTCCCACTATCATTGGTTCATGTAAATTCCAAGCCCTAAGCAGATTCTAATCCCCTCCCGGTTGTAGCAACAATTTACAACGAAATCGCTACTACGGATATATGTTCCTATTCCCGAATTAACAACCGGGGTTAAGCCCTCATGAACTAACGAACATGAACGAACACACGCGAAATAACAAACGCGATTAAGTATAGTAACATAACATCACCGAAATGAATCAACACAACACTATACACTCCTGAATTAACAAACAGAAATGTATAATATGGTATTAAAAAGGGAAAAGCAATTAAAATAGGAATTACAAAATCTCAAGTGTGGTAATGGAAACCAATCGCAGTAGATTAATCTAGGAGACTAGCTCTCCATTACAGAAATAAACACAAAAGAAAAGAAAGGAAAATAAACTACTGAAAACTACTACTACTGACTAACTAAAGCTAACTCCTCAGTTCTGCCTTCAAACAGGCTTATATACACGTTCTGGATTCCGCTGTCTCGCGAGGCGAACACTGTCTTGCGAGGCGAATATCATGATCAGGCTGCATCGTTTGGTCTTCTCGCGAGGCGAAGCACGGCTTGCGTGGCGAGGAATGGAAAAGTCATGCCTTCTGGTCTTCATCCTCGCGAGGCGAGTCATCTATTCGCGGGGCGACATAGAAAGGTTGCAAATTTTCTGGCACAGCCACCTTCAGGTTCGCGAGGCGAATACCTTCTCGCGGGGCGAAAGCTCCAGATTTATTTCTTTTTATTAACCTGAAAACATAAAATAGCATAAGTGGTTTATTTAACTCTAAATCAACCAAATTAACCTAAAAATACTTTACAGACTCAAAATGCTGCTTAAAGACAATCAAGTCTAATTTGGGTGAAAATGAGATAAAATTAGCACAAAGCCAAGGTTTTTCTAGTTATAAAACTAGACTAGCCAGAGGCTGATCAAAATACCCCAAACTTAAACTTTGCCTGTCCCCAAGCAAATTAAAACTCAAAAACTTAAAAAGACTCAAGACATGACAAGCTTAAGGACTCAATCAACTTTGCACAGATTTCAAGCAATATATCAAAACAGTTTTCTTCAATATTCCCCCCTTTCAAACCAAGCAATCCCCATAATCATTTATTCCAAACAATTGAGAATTTCATCATTCAAACAATCATTAATCTAAGCCAGGGATCCAAGTTACACACAAACAGGGAGATCACCAAATTCAAACAACTGCCTTCCTCACAAGGGAGTTTAGTGTTTCACTCAATCGCTCAGTTTGTCAGGTTAACAACATTTCAGTCAATTTCACTTTTAAGAGCACTTCCCATAAATTTGATTTTCATCTCCAAATGATTCCCACAGAAAACATGCAAGCAACATCAGAAGGTCTTTTATGGGTTGTAATGGGGCCTGACTAAGGGTAGGATATACAAAGGAACTAGGCTGAAGACCCTAGGAACTAAGAGAGCATGAAACACTTCAAAACATTAAAATTCCACTCAAGTTCCTTTTTTCATTCATCTTTTTGCCTTGGGTGACTATAACAATTTCTTCTAATACTTTTATTTTTATCATTTTTTTTACACTTTTTTTTCTTTTTTTCTTGGCTCCAACCTTTTTATTATTTTTTTCTTTTTCTCAATCCCAAACAGCACATTACACCCTGTAGCCACCCCAAACTTAGTTTCTTGCAACCATTCTCTTGCTAAGGATCCATGCTCTCCTAATCCTAAGATCGGGTTAACATGGTTTTCCAGATTTTTAGCTTATAACATAAGGCCAACAAGAAACAATAGGCTAATTAGGCTCAATGGGGCTAACTAAGGAACATGCATTAGGAATTGGTTCTTTTTAGGCCAAGTGGTTATTTACAAAGAAAATGCTTAAATCATTTGAAGCAAACACATAAACATGCAAACCATAAAGAGATTCAAGCAAATTCGGGAAAGTGCAACTTAAAAGTGATTTCACACAGTTTAAAACATGTTGGAGGCTCAAAACCTCACCTGGACATTCATGCAAATTGTTTGACAGAGATTCTATCCCTAGTGTGTGCATCCCTTCACCCCAAACTTATCATAAATCATGCCATCACAACAAAATATCGCAAAGTTCAGTTTTCAAATTTTTCAAGTGGGGATCAAATTCTCAATTTTCAAATCCTAGGGGGGAAAAGTCAACACATAACATGCAATCAATCTATAAAAAAATTAATCAAAACCAATAAGCTAGCCATCACAAGACTCAACACAACTCCTGAGCTTCTCAAATTATTCAGGAGCTTTATTGAAAACTAAACAGAAATAAAGCAAGCATAATTAAAAAGAGAGTAAGGTTCAGAGAAAACTCATGGAGATGGTTCCACCAGGATCCCACTGTCTGTGATACAGTGGCCACAGAATGCTCAAAGTACGAAATGATCCTCCCGGATCCCATGGCCTACAGCATAAGGATGAGAGCGGGCGCCTGATAATCATGGTACCTCCGCCAAGTGCGGCGGACTTCTCACTCCCTATCAGGTCACAATTGACCTCTTTCTCAACTTTGTCCATAAAGTCCTCCCAATAAAAGTGGGGTTCTGCCTCTTGGAATGGCCATGGTGAAAAATCCAAGGGATTGAACTCCATTGCTGGTTGTTCCACAGGGGAAGGTGGCAAACAGGTAGCTAGGATCTCTGGTGTTGCTTCAATTTCTGCATGATCTTCATTCACTGCACTGATAAATCCATCACCTGTTAAACCTGCAGAAATTTCAGCACACACCACAGAAAGGTTAGAGTTAGTACAGTCAGTAGATATATTACAAGAAACTGAATCAGTAAAGGTCTGAATGTCTGGAAGTGGCTTGAGATCTAAGGAGGGTGGCTGTTCAATGGATGGTATATTTGGAACTTCGGCTGAACAAACAGCATCACTCTCACTATCACCCTGCAAAATAGAATCAAGAAACTCAGCACAAACAGCACACGGGTTAGTGTCAGTACAATCAGTACATGTAGTAAAAGAAACTGAATTAGTAAAGGTCTGATTGTCTGGACTTTCTGCACACAGTTCATCCATCCCATCACTTTCAACACGTGCATCCACTTCCAAAGGTTCTTCGTTATCCACAAGCTTATTGCCTTGATTGTTAGGACGGATTGCATAGCATCGAGGCAAATAAGTATCTTCTGTCAGAATGGGGCATGCCTCATACAGGTGCTCAGGCGAGCCGCACATGCCACAAAACCTTCTCTGTTGAAACAATTGCTTCAAATAAGTGAGCCTACCCATTCCATCAAAATTAGGATAATTTGTGCATGGTGGTGGTTTATAATCAACATTAGACATATCACCAAACAGTAATTTATCCATAGCAGTACTAAGATCCATAATCAGACAAAGCAGACAAAACTAATTCAGCAAAGAGAGTTTTTTTTAACTGTTAATAACAACAAGAGTCCCCGGCAACGGCGTCAATTTTTGGTCGCGTTGTCGCGTACGCGCCAAAAAGCGAGCGGTTTGTAAAAATGTAGTTTAGGGCGACAACTCGGATATCGTCTCACAAGGACTCTTAGGTTGTTGTTGTTAACAGAAAAAGTTGGAAATGGGGGGGGGGGGGGGGGGTGGTTTGGATTGGGATGCAAATAAGAAAACAAAGCAATAAAAACAGAGCAGTTGAAAAGCTTATCAAATAGCTAAAGACGATTAACCTACTGTTCTCGGTTTCCCACTATCATTGGTTCATGTAAATTCCAAGCCCTAAGCATATTCTAATCCACTCCCGGTTGTAGCAACAATTTACAACGAAATCGCTACTACGGATATATGTTCCTATTCCCGAATTAACAACCGGGGTTAAGCCCTCATGAACTAACGAACATGAACGAACACACGCGAAATAACAAACGCGATTAAGTATAGGAACATAACATCACCGAAATGAATCAACACAACACTATACACTCCTGAATTAACAAACAGAAATGTATAATATGGTATTAAAAAGGGAAAAGCAATTAAAATAGGAATTACAAAATCTCAAGTGTGGTAATGGAAACCAATCGCAGTAGATTAATCTAGGAGACTAGCTCTCCATTACAGAAATAAACACAAAAGAAAAGAAAGGAAAATAAACTACTGAAAACTACTACTACTGACTAACTAAAGCTAACTCCTCAGTTCTGCCTTCAAACAGGCCTATATACACGTTCTGGATTCCGCTATCTCGCGAGGCGAACACTGTCTCGCGAGGCGAATATCATGATCAGGCTGCATCGTTTGGTCTTCTCGCGAGGCGAAGCACGGCTCGCGTGGCGAGGAATGGAAAAGTCATGCCTTCTGGTCTTCATCCTCGCGAGGCGAGTCATCTATTCGCGGGGCGACACAGAAAGGTTGCAAATTTTCTGGCACAGTCACCTTCAGGTTCGCGAGGCGAATACCTTCTCGCGGGGCGAAAGCTCCAGATTTATTTCTTTTTATTAACCTGAAAACAGAAAATAGCATAAGTGCTTTATTTAACTCTAAATCAACCAAATTAACCTAAAAATACTTTACAGACTCAAAATGCTTCTTAAAGACAATCAAGTCTAATTTGGGTGAAAATGAGATAAAATTAGCACAAAGCCAAGGTTTTTCTAGTTATAAAACTAGACTAGCCAGAGGCTGATCAACGAACAACTGCCAATGGCTTTTCATACAGTAGGGAGCCAGATATAATTCTTTCTGATTGTATCCCAACAAGTTCCCTAAGTATTTACTCAATACATCGCCAGCAAAGGATTCGGGCAGAAGGATTGATGGATCTAAGAAGCCGTAAACTGATGCAACGCCCTTATCAAGCTGAAGACGATGGAGATACCTAAGATATGAAAAGGTGTGGATGTTAATTACATAATATATATATTGAAATTAAAATAAATTATTAAATGGAAAAATACCAAAAATAAATAAGTTATAAAATTAAAATTAACTTACGTGCACCAGAGACTCAAAACCGTGCTGGCCATCTAGACGTTATTTCTGCAGGCATTCCTGAGATCGTCACCACAGAAGGAAAATATCCTCCGTTGATCTAGGCGTGCCACCCATCCATCGTGCTCCAATGGACATTCAAAAATCTCAAACGCATAATCCTCACCAAGTGAGAACAAATGAGTGATAGGTGACAGCGACACCGACGTCGACTTGGACTTTAGTTTAGGAAAAATAAAATAGATAAGTTGTTGATAATTAAAAAAAACACAAGTAATTATTTGACTAATTTGGACATTAATAATGAATACATACCTTTGTTAACATTTTGAGCTCACGTCGTTTGAAGTCCAACTCAAGCTCACGCCTTTTCATTTCCAACTCATGCTCATGGCGTTGGACTTCGAACTCCCGCTCCCTAGCTGCCAACTCATCGTCCTCCACATGTGCCCTACTAAAACTCTCTTTTATGCTCACATGTGAAGGGTTGGCATGCCCTGCGGTGTCCTAGGATGTACCGACGGAGGAAAGCTCTCTGGCAAGCGCCTGCTTGAATTCTGGGTTGGATATTAAGCTTTGCATCATATGTGTTGTAATAGCTGGGTTGGACATGAGGTGCTGAGTAATGTCAGCCAAAATTGATGCTTCATCGACCACCCGCTTTCGTGAAGCAGACTTGCCATAATATTCTTTGATGGTCACGTTCCCAGGAACACCGAGAACCCGACCAGGATGGTCTTTCTTGCCTAGAGCAGTCATCAAGACGTCCCGCCGTCCAGAAGGGACGAATTAGCCCTGGGAGGATTGTGCTTTAAGATCCATCTTCAATGAAAAAAAATGAAAAAACGTGCAAGTGAAAAGTGTTGCAAATATCTATACAAATATCAATTGAAATCAAGTTAATTATTTACTTACAATCTTATCTGCCACTTTGCGAGTGGCATAAACTTTAAAAGATCCCGTCTTTGTCATGCGGCCGGCTAACCAGACATCCTCGCGGTCGATGTCCGACGGAGGACTTAATGCTTGAACCCATTCCAACGCTTTGATGCCATTTTCATACATTTATGACGGTGATCCTCATCATTTGGCAAAGTCCAAGCTACCTACACATTAAATACATAACAACTGGATGGATTATAACTCGGATAATTATCTAATAATGTAAATCAAACGAATGTAAAGGTAAAATACCGCGATAGCCTCCCAAATCTGATCCTTAACGTTCTGTGGAATGTCATTCTAGTGGTTGTAGTTGATGCTTACGTGCTGCTTCGCTTGTAGAAACACCCACTTATTAAATTCTTTAGCACGGGGTCCCTGGGCATTTAGATTAGCATCGAAGGACACCTAAAGCTTCTGTCCGCTTTGCCTGTCCTTCTCTAGTTTCTTCAACGAGGTGGCTCCTCTACCCCGTTTCCTATGAGCCTATGATGTCTGTATGGACAAAAAAAATGATAAAATAGAGGGTTGTAACAATATAAAATTACATTAAAAAGAAGAACTAAAGATAGTATATAACATGTAAACTTACACTAGAATCAGGCGTAGGCGTGATCGGGTCCTGCGTAGCTCCCACAGTGTCCTCCCATGCATGTGGGCTATCCGACTGATCCAGATGTATGCCTGTTCAGAAACAATATGTATTTATTAAAATAGGTTATAACTCAAAATAAATAAAAAAGTATAAATAAAAATAACTAGATAGGTCCTGTAGATATACAAAACATATATCCAATATAAGGACAATACGGGAGATTGAAAACTATAGTTTTTGAAGATTACCAAGCACTGGTCACGGCCTGGCAGTGTTGTCCATCACGGCCGTAACGTGCCAACCGAACCAGACCCCCACAGGCAGAACTGATCACAGGCATCACGGCCGTGACAAGCATCACGGCCGTGACAGATCAACCAGCAGAGCAACATGCGCTCAAAACCAAAAATAGAGACATTCCAAACAACTCAAACTCACGGTTTCAAGTTTCAACTACTGAGACTACAATTTCAACATACACTCAAAACCAAAAATAAAGACATTCCAAACAACTCAAACTCACAGTTTCAAGTTTCAACTACCGAGACTACAGTTTCAACATACACTCAAAACTAAAAATAAAAAAATGTGCCCTAAAGACTCACCAGAAATAGGTGCTCGCGTGGTGGTGGGGAGGGGAGCTCGAGTGGTGGCCAACGTTCGATGTGGTTACTGAGAGCAGAGGGACAAGGAGAGTTAGTGCGCAGGAAGGGGAAAGAGAGATGTCAAGTTATTGCAAAGAATGAGCGGGAAAGACAGAGTTAGGGGTTAAGAGTGTACCTCACGGTGGTGGCGAAGAAGCCCTCGCGGTGGTTGTGGTGGAGATGAGCTCGCGATTAGGACAGAGTGAGAGTGAGAGTGAGGGTTGAGAGTGAGGGTTGAGCGTGATGAAAAGAGAAAAGAGACGTACAGAGCGAAGTGCAGAAGGCGCGGGGGTGTAAACATTATAATCAAAATAAAACAACATTTTACGTCAGTTGTTTGTAAAAACTGACGTTAAAGGACATTTAATTAACGTCAGTTGTATTAAGAAACTGATGTTAAAATTAAAAAAACTTTTAACGTCCGCTGTTGAAGACAACTGACGTTAAAAGTGTTCTGCAAAAACATTAATTCCTTTGACTACTGTGCTACCTACCCCTGAGCATTAAGTTTATTTATAGATCAGTTTTCAAGAAAATCAGTCTCTCTTCACAAAAATATGTTTACTAATTCAAGCTAATTAATGAAGAACATAAACTTGTTTAAAAAAAAAGTTTAGAAATAAACTGCACTATATATATGGAGTGACCTGCGTTAAGGGTGACAATAGGGCATTTCAGATAGGGATATAGGATTATTTACGTCAGCTAGTTATTTAACTGAAAATCACACTTTTAACGTCAGTTGTTTAAAAAACTGACATTAAAAATAAATATTTTTAAAAAAAAACACTTTTAACGTCAGTTGTATTAAACAACTGACGTTAAACGTTTATTAGTTTCTGCAAAAACATTCATTCCTTTGACTACTGTGCTACTTACCCATTCACCTTGTAACCTAATCCTCTTAATGAGCATTAAGTTTTTAGATCAGTTTTCAAGAAATTCAGGTAGTCTCTCTTCTCTATATAAAGAACCATATTCTTCTGTATCAGTCGATCTGTATTACACCCCCCTCTTTCCCTCTATATTTTGTGCTTTTTCCTTCACAATATGCCTCTATAATATTTGAGGTGCTGTTATTTCTTCTTATTCCTAGACTTAAAGGTCTCTGTCTTAATGGTAAAAAACCTTCTGAGGTTGAGTAAATCACATAACATGGATGGTAAGGTTGGGTGAATCACGTAATGTGATTCCCTCACTTTATTTCATCCCCGTCATCCCTTTCACTTTGCTTTGGAAGCAAGTGACCGTGGATTCAAGACGATGCATCAAGGAATTCCAGTGAAGGAGAAGATGCAAAGATCCATTTCAATGTGGATTCACTTTTGCATCATGGAATTCAAGTGAGGGAGGAGATGCATCCATTGGAGTTTCCGAGGGCAGGACTAAGAAGAAAATGATGTTGAAGCAAAACTTTTTTATATTTTAGGGCTATGTTGCAGAATTTTTTTATCTTTTAATCATTTAATTGTAACTTATGAATCGCTTCAATGAGATACGATTTGATTATACATATAACTTGTTTTATGTTAAGTGTTTATTTATTTTAATTTGTACAAGAATTTGTTTACTAATTCAAGCTAATTAATGAAGATTAAAAATAAACTTGTTTAAAAAAAAACTTTAGAAATAAACTGCACTATATATATGGAGTGACCTGTGTTAAGAGTGACAACAAGGCATTTCAGATAGGGATATATGATTATTTACGTCAGCTATTTATTTAACTGAAGTAAAAATCACACTTTTAACGTCAGTTGTATAAAAAACTGACGTTAAAAATAAATATTTTTTATTTTAAAAACACTTTTAACGTCAGTTGTATTAAACAACTGACGTTAAAGGGTTATAAGTTTCTGCAAAAACATTCATTCCTTTAACTACTGTGCTACTTACCCATTCACCTTGGAACCTAATCCTCTTAATGATCAACTTAATTTTTTAGCAATTTACCACGCTTAGTAACTTCATCCTCTGCTCCAATAAATAGCTTCCTTCCTTCTTTTTATTTTTCTGCTTCACAATATGGCTCTGCCATGGAGATTAACTTCATCACTCTTTATTCCTATTCCTAGACTCAAAGATCTTTGTCTTAATGCTCAAACAACTTCTGAGGTTGTGTAAATCACATAACATGGGTGATAAGGTTCTGTAAATCACATAATGTGAGTTGCTCACCTTATCATCCTTCCGGAAAATCGGCTGCTACAGTTCCAAAACCTCAGCTTATGAATGACCACATTATCAGCATGTACCTCGATTCCAACATGAGTAACACCATCACTGCTAGACATGGTCACATTCGGAGTATAGTTTTCCCTTTGGCATATTTCATAAAACTCTCTGATGGGATGCAGCTTTAATGTTTCGGGTGTGATAAGGGGTTCCAAAAGTGGCCTTATGCTTTGCCACACAACCTCCTCATTGAATTCTGGAAAACTCAGTCGCTCGACTCTCCTCTGTTGCTCACCCGTGAAGGGAACAAAGCCTTAACAAATGTTTAGGATTTTAAACCCTTTCAATGTAACTTTTTATAGGATTTTAAAATGTTGAATGTATCTTGTAATTGTATTATTGATACACTTCATGAATGAGATCCGGTTTGGGTAATTGATTCAACTTATACTTCGCACATATATTTTAGTTTTCAAAACAGAAACACAAAACATAAAAGCAAGTGAAACTAAAACTTTGAGGAAGGCAATGCGGAAAGGTACGTTTACTAGGTAAAAAAATTATTAAAATAACCTTTAACGTCAGTTCAATAAAGAACTGACGTTAAAAGGTTCACTGTTAACGTCAGTTGTTTATTGAACCGACGTTAAAAGCGAGTCACTTAACTTAAAACGTCAGTCCTTACAACAACTGGCGTTAATATTGAATTAATGAAGTCTGATTTTTACAAAACTGCCGCCGCCTCCTTTTTAACGTCTAGCTTTTGGTTAACTGACGTAAACCTTTCCCGTCTAATGTATATTTTCCACTAGTGGCTTGTTGAATTAAAACATATTATTATTAAATTAATTGAAGTCTAAGATTACCATTAATTATTATGCGCCTTCTGGGCCACATCACTCTTGTATATATTAACATTACATTAGCATGAAATGAAGATACCATGGATTGCAATTAACATTCAGGCAGTGCTACCATTAAAGATCTTCTTTTATGAGTTGTAATATTATTTATGAACTAAGTAAAAAATCACATAAGTGAGTCTGATAATCACGTCCTTACCCAAAACCCTTATTTTTTAGGTTCATGAATCTTTTACACTTATATAACCTTTAATTTGTTAACTTGTTTACATTGTAAAATTTCTTGATCCAGTGATCCACAATTTACTCACACTTTTCGTGAGTTCACATAAGAGGATGTTACTTGTTAGAGTACTTGCAACAGTGTCATTCAACAACATCCTCTATTGTGGGTTCAAGGCTAGGGGTGATGGGTTCGAGGCCTTCTTCTATTGTTCAGTCTCTGTTTTCTTTTGGGGAGGCTTGGCGCAGGAAAGTGATCCTTCATGGTTGTTTGATGGTTTGGCACTCAATAATGTGGGAGAGAAGAAATGCTGTCATATTTAGAAATGAGTCTTTTGATGTGCTGCACTTGTTGGACAGCGTAAAAACTTGTTCTTGGAAGTGGTTCTTGGCTTCAAATAAGTCTCATCGTTGATCATTTTCGGATTGGATGGTGGATCCTCAATGCTGTCTAGCGGTGTAATTTCTGTTTTTTCTTCTGCTGTTTCCTGGCGCGGGTTGTTCTTTTTGCCTTCTTGCTGCTGTTATTATCTTTAGTTTAGTTGTTCTTACTATGCTCTCAGTGTTTTATTTTCCTCATGTGTAATTGGGATCTTGAGTATGTGAGAGATTTTCAAAATCCATATTAAAAGGTTGCTTGGTAACGGTTAAATTAATATAATGGTGTATAGTTGATATACAAATGTTGATTGGTAGAGTGGTTGAGTCCCTTCATTGTTTACTATGCGGTCTAGGTTCAAGTTCTAACATATGCAGATTTTGAATTTTTATGTTGGTTATGTAAGTGACCAAATTTTTAATAAAAAGAGATGTTTGCAGGACTTGATCACGGTACCCGAAGGTTGATGGGACACATTCGTTGACCGCTAGGCCGACAATTTCTCTATGATATTAGTGTAACTTTAATATTACTTAAGTCATTATTTTTACCGTTGCAGAATCCTTTGAAAGGTTGTTTTGCTTCACCAAGTGCATGAGTTGATCTATAAATAGAACCATCTGCATGTAGTGAAGGATACAAAAAATCTCAGAATCTCTCAACCATTCTTCATCCAAATCACCTTCTTTTCTCCCTTATGCGCAGGGAGAGTTAGGGAGCCTATTGTTCTGTAAACTGCCATTGTCGATACGATTGGTTCAGGGTGTGCAAACCAAACCAAGGTTCTCCATTGTATCTTGAAGGGGATTCTCCAGTTACACCTGTTGCATCCAATCTACGAAGAGAGATTGGTGGGGGCGCATTACCTTTGTTTTCTTCTTCTTTGTTACAAATTGAACCCCATTTTCTAACAATCTTTAGGTTCAATTTCTGTAATAATGGCTGCAACACTGAAGGAGATGACTTCCGACTTGATGAAACTTGAGAGGTTCGAAGGAGGAAACTTTCATCATTGGCAAAAGAAGATGCACTTCCTTCTTACAACATTGAAGGTGACATATGTGTTGAACACACCAAGACCAGAGGAAAGAGAAGATGAGACCATCAATGAGACTCATGAGAGGAACAAGTGTGTTAATGATGACTACATTTGCATGGGGCATATTTTGAATGGCTTGACCGACTCATTGTTCGGTGTGTATCAAAACGTGCTATCCTCCAAAGAACTATGGGAGAAACTTGAGGCAAGATACATGATGGAGGACGCAGCAAGTAAGAAATTTCTTGTTAGTCGTTTTAATAATTATAAAATGGTTGATGGTATGCCTATCATGGAACAAATGCATGAAATTGAACGTATTCTCAATAACTACAAACAATATAATATGCACATGGATGAAACCATCATTGTCTCCTCAATCATTGACAAACTTCCTCCTTCATGGAAAGACTTTAAAAGAAGTCTTAAACATCGGAAAGATGACATTTCTCTTGAACAATTGGGTAATCACCTTCGTTTAGAAGAAGTGTATCGTAAACAAGATGATACTAAAGAACATTCTGTTCATGAGAAGGTGCATGTAGTAGAGGAAGGGAAATCTGGTAAGTCCTCTAAAAAGAGGAATCGAGATTTTGGAAATTCTCATGAAAACAACAATGAGAATGACTACAAGAAAAAGAAAAATGGTTGTTTCTATTGTAGAAAGCCGGGACATTTCAAGAGGAATTGTTGTCTCCTGAAAAAGGAAAAAGAGAAGGAATCTAGTGCAACAAAGGACAATCTTGTTGCGGTCATTTCCGAAATCAACATAATAGAAGATGTTGGATCATGGTGGATTGACTCCGGTGCAACTCGCCATGTGTGTAAGAACAAGGATCTCTTCAAGACAATTAATGAAGAAGATGGAACCGTTCTATATATGGGAAATGCATCAACTGTCCAAGTTAAAGACAAAGGGACGGTGGAACTAGAATTCACTTCGGGAAAAGTAGTCACTCTTACAGATGTTTATTATGTACCAGATGTTAGGAAGAATTTAGTTTATGTACCGTTACTTAATAAGTACGAGTTCAAATGTGTATTTGAGGGAGACAAGTTTATTCTCTTTAAGGGAGGAATGTTTGTAGGAAAGGGATACCTTTGTGAAAATATGTTCAAACTCAATATTATTAATGATAATGGATTTATTTATGCTTATATTGTTGGATATTGTAATTTATGGCATTCTCGTTTAGGACATGTTAATTTTAGGAAAAAGGATGAAATGATGAATTCATGTTTAATTCCTAAAACAAGTAGGATTTCGGATGCATGTACAACTCGTATGCTAACTAAGATAACTAGATTTCATTTTCCTAGAGTTGAAAGAAGTTCTGAAGTGTTAGATTTAATTCATTCTGATGTATGTGATTTACATGGTTGGCCCACTATAGGTGGTAAAAAATATTTTGTGACATTCATAGATGATTATACTAGATATTGCTATGTATATTTAATGCATTCAAAGGATGAAGTCACTACAAAAAAACAACTGTTTAGCGACCGTAATATTCGGTCGCTAAACATTGTAAATCGGTCGCTATTTAATTTAGCGACCGAATTAGCAACCGATTAATGGTGGTGGCTGAATACCTGGTCGCTAAGGTTTTAGCGACCGAATTAACATTTCGGTCGCTAAATGGCGACCGAATTTACGGTCGCTAAATAATAATAAACAGTCGCTATTAGGTTGGTCGCATTTTTTGGGTAACCATTTCTAGCGACCGATAATTGGTTGCTAGTTCGGTCGCTAATTTTGGTTACTGTTAACCTATATTAGCGACGGATTTTCGGTCGCTATACCACATCTGTAAATGTTAAATAAAGTTTAGCGACTGAATTATTGGTTTCTAATTCGGTCGCTAAACTGGTTATTATTAATTTTTTTTTTAATTTTAATTTTTAAAATAATTTGTTTTCTTATTTTCTTTAAACGTTAGCAAAATTACTAATAAAACACACCAAATTACTTATGAAATATACAATCATAAGAAATAATAAATATATATAAAAAGAATAATCCAAAATGTCATACAAGAATCGTTTAAAGTCAAAAATATGGAAACAAAAATCAGTCATGATGAGGGGGAGATGGAGGAATCCAATCATCCTCAGCGTCCGTACCACCGACGTATGCTAGCTGATCGTCCTCCTCGGAGTAGCAGACATCGGTGGCTGGCGAAGCGGGAGGAGTGGGGCGGCAGGCACAACCGTCGAGCATTATCTCGAGCAATCGGAGTCTGGATCCTCATCTGCTCCAACACCAGCCCATGATGTCGGCCCCGCTCGATGCTCGCCTGCATCAGCTGCTGGTGTGCCTGAGTCAACTGTGCAATCTGGTTCGCCATCTGCTGCTCTCTCTCGCTCTTCTCCCGAAGCTCCGCATTCAGCTGCGTGATGGTGTCCTGCATTTCGTGGAACTGCTCCTGAGGGACGGTATCGGCGTAGGAAGGAGCAGGCGTGCCATATGATGAAGCGATAAACTCGCCTCCTAGGTGTCCGAGGCCATACACGTGCCCCTTCTTGTTCATGCCCCCGACGACCTCCAAATAAATGGCATTATCGTCGACGGAGACAGGAGAGCGAGGCCCATCACCAGTCAAAGCCTCATCTTGTGACTGTGAGGCACGTGATATGGCATCGTCCTTCTTCTCGTTGAAGCCCACCTTCAAAGTATAGTTGAAGATATTTAGTTAAAATTATATCCAATATTAACAAATCATTTATAATAAATTACAAGTAAACACTAAATTATTTTTTTGCTTACAGCATAGTTACTGGCCTTGTCGTTGACCCATGTCCCCGACTTCAACTTCTTCGCCCCTCTCCACCAACTCCATAGCAGGTGGGGGGCTCATTGCTTCGTGCTTTCTGCACAGAAAAATATAATCTTAAATTCATAAGAATAATTAAAAATGAAAACTAATTAATTAAATAGTATATTAAGTCAAAAGTTTAATGTATTACCAGCTCGTCGTAGTGGGCGGCGGCTGATTTAGACCCACCGGTCCAAGCACATGCGCCACCATCAGAAGCTCGATTACGCCGAGCTGTGGCCTGGATCTCCTGGAACTTCTCAGTAGCCCAGTACCAGTCCAGCTGCCTCCTGATCTCAGGATCCACCCACTTCCCCTTATTCTGACCCTTCCTCAGCTTGTTCGTCAGATTCTTCATGACCAGTGAGCCTTTATGCTCAAATATGTCCCTGACGAGAGCCTCTAAAGCTAAGTCCCACCTATACTCTTTCTGCAACTTACAGTTTTTAGGAAATTCGTGTGTACATATACATAATGTAAATTTAATTTAAATAACTTAATAAATTGTTACCTTAAACTCTAGAAACAACTGATCCCTATGGCCCTCTGGGATGGCCTTCCATGTAGGCCATGGACCATCAAACTTGCGTCGCAGGATCTTCGATATTGAATCAGAAGGGCCCTTCGCGGGCAGAAAGCTGCATCAAAATTAGAGCATTAATAAATGTTATAAATAAATTAAAAAAACAAGTAAATAGAAATTAACGATACTTTATATATATATATATTAAAAAAATTAAATTAGCATACTCGTTATCCCCCCTGGGGATAAGAAGAATCCTCCTGTCGGATGGACCACGACTCTCCTGTCCCGATGATGATGATGGTCCTGTCGTCGCAGGTGTGGATGATGAGGGTGCAGCCTGTGTCCCGACCACATGAGGCTGGGTAGGGGGTGCAACTCCATCACCCTGAGGTGTCCCGTCCACGGAGGTGCTGGTAGGGTGGTCTCGATCTGAAGGCCGTGGGTCAGCCGGCGACAGGACTCTCGCAGCACGACCTCCACGACGTCCTCCACGACGACCCCTACCTCTAGAGGAATCTGCCATCTGAAAAAAATGAAAAGATGATTACACAACAGTGTAAATAATACAAAAATAAATTACCTAAGTAGAATGACATTTACACAATGAATTATGACATAAATAAATTACCTAAGTAGAATCTCCGTCACTAAATTCACCCTCACTCTCATCAGTATCACTTGATCGGAATGTACCTTCGCTAGATGCGTCCAACTCGGATTGATCCATTAACTCTCTTTCAACTTCTTCCCCATTTCCGGAAATGTCCGCCAGAGAATTAACAATAATGTCCGATGTAATTTGAAAAGGTACGTGGGGTCTTGAAAACTTATCATCTTGGTACGAAGCATCTTTTTCAGGCTCGTTGATTACATTATCAGTAATTATACTGCGAGCCTTTATCTTAATAACACCCAACCAGCCATGATGTCCTTCGGGATATGGCGAGTAATAAACCTGCTCTGCCTGTTGTGAAAAAATGAATGGGTCGTACGCCTTATTATACCTTCGAGACAGCCTAACTTGAACAATACCATAATTTTTATCCATTTTTGTCCCTACGTCAAGAGTAGGATCAAACCAATCACACTTGAAGATAACTAACTTCATCACGTGGAAACCGATATAATCGAGTTCAAGGATGTCAGTTAGAACCCCATAGAAATCATCCTCTACATTGCCATCAGTGGCTCCCACACAAACACCATAGTTACACGTCTGCATTCCTTCATTCCACGTTTTTGTGTTAAATTTATATCCATTTACAATATAAGTATTCCATGATGTAACCCATCTGTTAGGCCCCCATGCCAAATTTGTCAACAATGGATTTTGAACATTGTTTTTTGGATCTAGTACCTAAAAAATCAAATATTATATTATTCTTATACATGCTATATATTTAAGGAGATAAAATGTATTTCAACAAATGAAGATGCTTAACCTATATATTTACTGAACCACGTAGCAAAGTGAGAAGTAATTTCTCGATCAACCTGATCGTTTGAAATGTCAGGTTGGAGATCCCTTAGAAAATTGCCGTACATCCTACATATGGGAGATTAACAGCAGGACGATTAATAATCATAAATGTCAATTGAACTTATAAAAGACATTGTAGAAGCTTACTCTAAATATGACGCGACCTCTTCACAATTTTAAAGGATATACAGATGAGCAGCATTAATGTCACGCTGCTCCAAGAAATATCCATTTGATTTGCTACTAAATCTGCCCGGATAGTTGAATATTGATATAGGAGGACTAGTTGAACTTCCTTCGCCCGAATCAACGTTTCTAGGCATCCTTGTCCTTCTCGTGTTAACTTCGTCCGGATAGAAATAAGAGGCAAAAGTGGAAGTCTCCTCTACTAAGTGTGCTTCACAAATGGAACCCTCCACTCGTGCCTTGTTCTTGACTTTGTGTTTAAGGGAGTGTAGGAACCTATTACAGAGGGATACATACAAATAATTACTAGTTTTAGGGAAAGCTAAACTACGCTCTCGTGTTCGTGAATTTCATATGTATTAAGTAAAATAGTTGATTTTGTTTACCTCTCAAATGGATACATCCAGCGGTATTGGACTGGGCCACCAACTTTTGCTTCGTAAGGTAGATGAACTGGCAGGTGTTCCATGGAATCAAAGAAACTCGACGGGAAGATTTGCTCCATCTTACATAACAATACGGTTATCTTGACTTCCATATCCTTTAATTGATTCACATTTAGTGTTGTCGATGTAAGCTCCCTGAAAAAGTGGCTAAGCTCAACAAGTGGGTTCCAAATTTGCTTCGGTAATGCGTCGAACGCAATTGGAAGCAACCGTTGCATGAACACGTGGCAATCATGACTCTTCATTCCATGTAACTTTGCTTCCTTAATGTCAACACATCTACCCAGATTGGAAGCATACCCATCTGATAACTTTAGTTCTTTAACCCACTTACAGACGGCCACTTTCTGTGCTTTGCTTAGTGAATATCTTGCCTTCGGTTTGATGAGTCTGCCACGACCACCGTCCTGCAACTCAAGCACCTTCCGATTACAAATGTCAGCCAGATCCAATCGGGCTTTATTTGTATCCTTTGTCCTCCCCTTGATGTCCATCACAATGTCAAACACATTCAAAAACACATTCCTCTCAGTATGCATGACAACAATGTTGTGACGGAGTAGCTGCGTCCTCCAATACGGCAACCTCCAAAATATACTTTGTTTTGTCCAATTATGGTTGACGCCATAATCAGGAATATGTTCTCCTTGGGTTTCATGGACGAGCGGTAAGTACTATACTCTGCGCCATACATTAGGGCCAGTCAAACATGGTGGAGGTGGTGTTGTCTCCGCATAACGCTTCTTGAATGTATTCTTGTTCCTCCTATAAGGATGATCTTCTGCAAGGAATTGACGATGACAATCAAAATATGAGATATTTCGACTGTTTTTAAGCGTGAATGCCTTCGATCGCTCCATACATATTGGGCATCCAAGCTTCCCCGCGGTCATCCAACCCGACATCATCCCATAAGCAGGAAAGTCGTTGATCGTGCACATTAAAGCTATTTTCATGATGAAATTATGCCTCAAAGATACGTCATATGTCAACACACCATCATTCCACAGCATTGTCAACTCATCTATCAGCGGCTGCAAGTACACATCAATCTTACATTTTGGATTAGACGGACCCAGAATTATGACTGTTAGGAACATAAACTCCCGCTTCATGCACATCCCCGGGGGAAGATTGTACGGAGTCAGGATAACTTGTCAACAAGAGTATGCTTTTCCAGACTGCCCAAAAGGATTAAATCCATCAGTAGATAACCCCAATCAGACATTGCGAGGGTCCTACGAAAATGCCATGTGAACCCTATCAAAATGCTTCCAAGCTTCTCCATCAGATGGATGACACAAGACATCTTGCTCCCTCTCATGCTCACTATGCCACCTCATGTGAGCTGCAGTGGCCATCGAAGAGTACAATCTTGTAAGTCTTGGCACGAGTGGAAAGTACCACATCTTTTTTAGCGACCTCTTCTTCTCAATGCCCATCCTAGTGGTTGTCTTATACCGATCCGCACCACAAAATCGACAACATGTTATGCTTTCCGTTGAATCATCCTTATAGTACAACATACATCCATTTGGGCAACAATCAATTTTCAAACACCCCAGACTCAAATTTTCCAGACTTCTTAGCATGATAAAAACTAGTAGGCATCCGATTGTCTTCTGGCAACGCCTTGGACACTGACCTGGTGAGGCGATTAAAACAGCCTTCTTGCATATTGTAGTCAGATTTGATACTCAACCATTCCATGCACATCGACAATTCCGTGTACTCCCGACATCTTCCCACAATGGAGATCGTGCAACACTCAGCATATCATAGAATCTTTGAGCTTCAGGATTCGGATTCTCCTCTATGTATTGGGAACCCATTTCCCCATCTTCTCCCCCATCTTCTTCTAGTACAACACCAACCGATGGTCCAGCATGATCCATTATCATCTGCTCCTATGGATTCAATTCTTCCCTCCGGTCACCACTTCCATAGTACGAACCTTCAACCACAATCGCGTTTAAGTCAGGCAACGTCTCACCATGGTTACTCCACCAATAGTTATCAGGCATGAAGCCCTTCTCATAAAGATCGGCTACAACTCCATCCACGCTTTTGAAAGATTTACACTTGCATCTTTTGCAAGGACACCTCAATTGATCACCGCCCAGCCGTATAAATCTCTCCTGGCTAACAACAAACTCTATAAACTCACCCACTCCAACTTTATACTCTTCCCTAAGACGTTTATTCCGATCCAACCTACGATACATCCATTTCCGATTCTCCGGAATATCCATTGCTGGCAATTAAATAGCCTGACCAATCCTACAATAACACTTATATATTATGGTTCATTCCAATAACTCCATCAATCTCGTTCTTATGACAAGGTATGAACCTATCCCATTCGACAAGAAACCTTTGCCACACTCGGCTACTAATAGTTATTCCCATATTCAAATACCTTATACTTGACAAAATTTTGGCAGCATTTCCCATCGGTCTCCAAGTTACACGACTCGAGCACGGTGAGAATCACCGTGATCAAGTATGCACCAGGAGAACAAAAGGAAATGCATCGGACCGAGATTTCAACAAGTATATAAGGCATTTGAACATTGAAATGACTATTGTACGAGTGTGAAAAAGGTTTTTTCCCAAACTGTCCCACTCGGACAATTCAAGATTCAATACAATGAGCATGCATACCTTGATAAGTTACGCATGCTCATTAATATTGAATCTCAAATAGGAAACTAAGGCTTTCGTAAATTAATTATTAACTCTAACAGAAAATAAAACCATTATCCTATAAATATTGCAACATTGTTGAGCTTATATAAATTGCAGCGTAAATCAATACAAACTTAGATTAAATATTGTAGCAAACATCCTATTGAGCTCCGCTCTCCACTAACAAGTAGCAGTTAATTGTCAAACACATGCATAATTTCTAAATTATAAGCACACAACTAGCATCCCGCCTTTCGGACAGGATCACATCCTATTGAGCTCCGCTCTCCACTAACAAACAACACATATTGACAAACATATGCATAAACATTAAATTATCAGCATACAATCAGACAAGATCACATCCTATTGAGCTCAGCTCTCCACTACCAAACAACACGATAATTCACATAATACATTACACTGAGTGTTTAGAGAACTTACCTGAGAGAGAAAACACAACCGAACAAGGATAAGGGGAGGAGCCAGAGCCAACAGAGAGTAGAAGAATATGACAACAAGGACCTATCGTGCATAAATGAAATTAGTCATTTCAAATCAAATCACTATTCTATATATACGAGAATCCAATTACAACTATTTATAAGACTAGAAACACATAAATCACTACAAAAAACAATTGTTTAGCGTAGTAATTTTTGGGCCGCTAAACCATGTAAATCGGTCGCTATTTGTTTTAGCGACGAATCGAGACCGATTTATGGTGGTAGCTGAATACCTGGTCGCTAAGGTTTTAGCGACCAAATTATTATTTCGTCAGCTAATTAGCGACCACCGTAAATTCGTTCGCTAAATAATAATAATCGGTCGATATTAGGTTGGTCGCATTTTTGGGGTAACCATTTCTAGCGACCGATAATCGGTTGCTAGTTCGGTCGCTAATTTTTAGTTCATGTTAACCTATATTAGCGACGGATTTTCATGCGCTATACCTCATCTGTAAATGTTAAATAAAGTTTAGCGACCGAATTATTGGTTTCTAATTCGGTCGCTAAACTGGTTATTATTAATTTTTTTTTAATTTTAATTTTTAAAATTTTTTTTTTCTGATTTTCTTTAAACGTTATAAAAATTACTAATAAAACACACCAAATAACTTATGAAATACACAATCATAAAAAATAATAAATATATATAAAAAGAATAATCCAAAATGTCGTACAAGAATCGTTTAAAGTCAAAAATATGGAGAGAAAAAATCAGTCATGATGAGGGGGAGATGGAGGAATCCAATCATCCTCAGCGTCCGTACCACCGACGTCGCTAGCCGATCGTCCTCTGCGAATGACATCGATGACGTAGCGGCGGGAATCGGAGGAGCTGCAAAGAAAGACAACCGCCGTCAGAGCATCATCCTGAGCAACTGGAGTCTAGATCCTCATCTGCTCCAACACCAGCCGCAGTGTCTGGCCTTGCTCGATGCTCGCCTGCATCAGCTGCTGGTGTGCCCGACTCAACTGTGCAATCTGGTTCGCCATCTGCTGCTCTCTCTCGCTCTTCTTCCGAAGCTCCGTGTTCAGCTGCTTGATGGTGTCCTGCATTTGGTGGAACTGCTCTTGAGGGACGGTATCGGCGCAACAAGGAGCAGGCGTGCCGGATGATGAAGCGATGAACTCGGCTCCCAGGTGTCCGAGGCTATACACGTGCCCCTTCTTGTTCCTGCCCCCGATGACCTCCAAATAAATAGCATTATCGTCGACGGAGACAGGAGAACAGCCATCACCAGTCAAAGCCTCATCTTGTGACTGTGAGGCA
The DNA here is from genome assembly GCA_030762895.1 of Sophora flavescens. Lineage (NCBI taxonomy): Eukaryota > Viridiplantae > Streptophyta > Magnoliopsida > Fabales > Fabaceae > Sophora > Sophora flavescens. The sequence continues at coordinate 129,650,302 of CM061062.1, read as the reverse complement.
CGTGATATGGCATCGTCCTTCTTCTCGTTAAAGCCCGCCTACAAAGTATAGTTGAAGAGATTTAGTTAAAATAATTATATCCAATATTAACAAATCATTTATAATAAATTACAAGTAAACACTAAATTATTTTTTTGCTTACAACATAGTTACGGGCCTTGTCGTTGACCCATGTCCCCGACTTCAACTTCTTCGTCCTCTCCACCAACTCCATAGCAGTGGGGGCCGCTGTTTCTGTGCTTTTTGCACAGAATAATATAATATTAAATTCATAAGAATAATTAAAAATGAAAACTAATTAATTAAATAGTATATTAAGTCAAAAGTTTAATGTATTACCAGCTCGTTGTAGTGGGCGGCGGCTGATTTAGACCCACCGGTCCAAGCACATGCGCCACCATCAGAAGCTCGATTACGCCGAGCTGTGGCCTGGATCTCCTGGAACTTCTCGGTAGCCTAATCTTGGTCCAGCTGCCTCTTGATCTCGGGATCCACCCACCTCCCCTTATTCTGCCCCTTCCTCAGCTTGTTCATCAGATTCTTCATGACCAGTGAGCCTTTATGCTCAAATATGTCCCTGACGAGAGCCTCTAAAGCTAAGTCCCACCTATACTCTTTCTGCAACTTACAGTTGTTAGGAAATTCGTGTGTACATATATATAATGTAAATTAAATTTAAAAAACTTAGTAAATTGTTACCTTAAACTCTAGAAACAACTGATCCCTATGGCCCAGTGGGATGGCCTTCCATGTAGGCCATGGACCATCAAACTTGCGTCGCAAGATCTTCGATATCGAATCAGAAGGGCCCTTCGTGGGCAGAAAGCTGCAGCAAAATTAGAGCATTAATAAATGTTATAATTAAATTTTAAAAACAAGTAAATAGAAATTAACGATACTTTATATATATTAAAAAATTAAATTAGCATACTCGTTATCCCCCCTGGGGATAAGAAGAATACTCCTGTCGGATGGACCACGACTCTCCTGTCCCAATGATGATGATGGTCCTATCGTCGTAGGTGTGGATGATGAGGGTGCAGCCTGTGTCCCGACCACATGAGGATGGGTGGGGGGTGAAACTCCATCACCCTGAGGTGTCCCGTCAACAGAGGTGCTGGTAGGGTGGTCTCGATCTGAAGGCCGTGGGTCGGCCGACGAAGGGACTCTCGCAGCACGACCTCCACGACGACCCCTACCTCTGGAGGAATCTGCCATCTGTGAAAAAAAATGAAAATATGATTACACAATAGTGTAAATAATACAAAAATAAATTACCTAATAAGTAGAATGACATTCACACAATGAATTATGACATAAATAAATTACCTAAGTAGAATCTCCGTCACTAAATTCACCCTCTCTCTCATCAGTATCACTTGATCGGAATGTACCTTCGCTAGATGCGTCCAACTCGGATTGATCCATTAACTCTCTTTCAACTTCTTCCCCATTTCCGGAAATGTCCGCCAGAGAATTAACAATAATGTCCGGCGTAATTTGCAACGATGCGTGGGGTCTTGAAAACTCATCATCTTGGTACGGAGCATCTTTTTTCAGGCTGGTTGATTACATTATCGTAATTATACTGCGAGCCTTTATCTTAATAACACCCAACCAGCCATGATGTCCTTCGGGATATGGCGAGTAATAAACTACTCTGCTGTTGTGAAAAAATGAATGGGTCGTACGCCTTATTATACCTTCGAGACAGCCTAACTTGAACAATACCATAATTTTTATCTATTTTTGTCCCTACGTCAAGAGTAGGATCAAACCAATCACACTTGAAGATAACTAATTTCATCACGGGAAACCGGTATAATCGAGTTCAAGGATGTCGGTTAGAACCCCATAGAAATCATCCTCTACATTGCCATCGGTGGCTCGCACAGAAACACCATAGTTACACGTCTGCATTCCTTCATTCCATGTTTTTGTGTTAAATTTATATCCATTTACAATATAAGTATTCCATGATGTAACCCATCTGTTAGGCCCCCATGCCAAATTTGTCAACAATGGATTTTGAACATTGTTTTCTGGATCTAGTACCTAAACAATCAAATATTATATTATTCTTATACATGCTATATATTTAAGGAGATAAAATGTATGCTTCAAAAAATGAAGATGCTTAACCTACATATTTACTGAACCACGTAGCAAAGTGAGAAGTAATTTCTCGATCAACCTGATCGTTTGAAATGTCAGGTTGGAGATCCCTTAGAAAATTGTCGTACATCCTACATATGGGAGATTAACAACAGGACGATTAATAATCATAAATGTCAATTGAACTTATTAAAGACGTTGTAGAAACTTACTCTAAATATGGCGCCACCTATTCACAACTTTGAAGGATATACAGATGAGCAGCATTAATGTCACGCTGCTCCAAGAAATATCCTTTTGATTTTCCACTAAATCTGCCCGGATAGTTGAATATTGATATAGGAGGACTAGTTGAACATCCTTCGCCCGAATCGACGTTTCTAGGCATCCTTGACCTTATCGTGTTAACTTCTTCCGGATAATAATAAGAGGCAAAAGTGGAAGTCTCCTCTACTAAGTATGCTTCACAAATGGAACCCTCCACTCGTGCCTTGTTCTTGACTTTGTGTTTAAGGGAGTGCAGGAACCTATTACAGAGGGATACATACAAATAATTACTAGTTTTAGGGAAAGCTAAACTACGCTCTCGTGTTCGTGAATTTCATATGTATTAAGTAAAATAGTTGATGTTGTTTACCTCTCAAATGGATACATCCAACGGTATTGGACTGGGCCACCAACTCTTGCTTCGTAAGGTAGATGAACTGGCAGGTGTTCCATGGAATCAAAGAAACTCGGCGGGAAGATTTGCTCCAGCTTACATAACAAAACGGGTATCTTGACTTCCATATCCTTTAATTGATTCACATTTAGTGTTGTCGATGTAAGCTCCCTGAAAAAGTGGCTAAGCTCAACAAGTGGGTTCCAAATTTGCTTCGGTAATGCGTCGAACGCAATTGGAAGCAACCGTTGCATGAACACGTGGCAATCATGACTCTTCGTTCCATGTAACTTTGCTTCCTTAGTGTCAACACATCTACCCAGATTGGAAGCATACCCATCTGGTAACTTTAGTTCTTTAACCCACTTACAGACGACCAATTTCTGTGGTTTGCTTAGTGTATAACTTGCCTTCTGTTTGAGAAGTCTGCCACGACCACCGTCTTGCAACTCAAGCTCCTTCCGATTACACGAATAGAGCATGGTGAGAATCACCGCGATCAAGTATGCACCAGGAGAACAAAAGGAAATGCATCAGACCGAGATTTCAACAAGTATATAAGGCATTTGAACATTGAAATGACTATTGTACGAGTGTGAAAAAGGTTTTTTCCCAAACTGTCCCACTTGGACAATTCAAGATTCAATACAATGAGCATGCATACCTCGATAAGTTACGCATGCTCATTACTATTGAATCTCAAACAGGAAATTAAGGCTTTCGTAAATTAATTATTAACTCTAATACAAAATAAAACCATTAACCTATAAATATTGCAACATTGTTGAGCTTATATAAATTACAGCGTAAATCAATACAAACTTAGATTAAATATTGTAGCAAACATCCTATTGAGCTCCGCTCTCCACTAACAAGTAGCAGTTAATTGTCAAACACATGCATAATTTCTAAATTATCAGCACACAACCAGCATCCCGCCTTTCGGACAGGATCACATCCTATTGAGCTCCGCTCTCCACTAACAAACAACACATATTGACAAACACATGCATAAACATTAAATTATTAGCATACAATCAGACAAGATCACATCCTATTGAGCTCCGCTCTCCACTAACAAACAACACATATTGACAAACACATGCATAAACATTAAATTATCGGCGTACAATCAGACAAGATCACATCCTATTGAGCTCATCTCTCCACTACCAAACAACACGATAATTCACATAATAATACATTACACTGAGTGTTCAGAGAACTTACCTGAGAGAGAAAACACAACCGAGCAAGGATAAGGGGAGGAGCCGGAGCCAACAGAGAGTAGAAGAATATGACAACAAGGACCTATCATGCATAAATGAAATTAGTCATTTCAAATCAAATCACTATTCTATATATACAGAATCCAGTACAACTATTCATTGTTTCTTTCTCGAAATATTCTCCTCATATTAAATTAATGACTTCTTTCATTTCAATATGCAAGGAGAATGTAAAACTATCAAATTAATGAGTTTCACTGTCCATTCCAACTTTCCAATTTTGTCTTTCGCTACAAAAGATGTATTATCCTACACCTTATTACTCTTCCTCGTGTTAATAAAATTTCATCTCTATTCATTTTTGGTGTTAATGAGTGAATATGTGTGCTGTTATCATATGCTTGAAGTTAACATTGAATACAAAACATGACATGCAGGTTTTACTTTAGAGGGTCTTGCCTTAAACTTGAAAGCATCTTTACAACATTGTTTTGTCATGATTTTGATTCACTCTCTCAAGTTTCTCATAGTATATAAATTTTTTTTTATATATATTTGCAATTCTGAAACAATGTTTCCTTTTAAATCCTAGGTTTCTTACATTTCTGCTACAAGATCACATTAGTGGGCTTCAAGTTTTGTGGCAAAATGAGTGGATCAATGTCCCCCTTTTCCTGGAGATCTAATAATAAAGATAGGCGATATGTTGTAATTGAGTGCACAATTTTTTTGCTTCTACTTCTCACAATACATTATATAAGTGAACTCATTAGATATATCCTTAGTGTAATCTAGAATGTCATTCCAGTAGAAGTATATATCCATGAGTATAAAAAGATTTTGTCATATATGATGTCTTTAGAAATGCCATGTTCGTATATCCACTAGGATGGATTCAGGGATACCCTTGCAATGTGTTTTTTTTATCATTAATGTGAATGAGTTGGTTTTTCTGTGATTTGAAATTTCCTTAATTTTCTATCGATCAAATTGGTTTCCGAATAAACCCCTGGAAATTTAAATAGCACCTGGTGCTGTAGCAAATCCATGGTCTATATATTCTTTTTCTAATTTCTAATTACACCTTCTCTTTTCCTTTCCAAAAGTCAGATTTCAGGATGTTCAAACTCCAAGTCTAAAACCACATTATGATTGATCACTTCTTGTTTCGTCAAGTATTGTTCGATTATTACTTTCCTGGATATAATAGCAAGTTAATTTATTTGATAATGATACATAAATATATTCAAATGCAAAACAGGGAGTTATGTTTTTCTGAATTTATGGATGATCTTACCTAGTAATAATGGAGTATCATACTTTATTATTGTGGTTTGCTACTTTGGTATATTATGGAGTTGAAATATTGAATTATTGTTGTGCTAGTTTTCTTTTGTATTATGTGTAAATGTCATTTGTAGTTTTTTTTTTTAATATTAGGTAAACTCTTACAAGTTTACAAGTCGAGTCTACTGAAGCTTCGAGAGTTTAAATAGATGATGTCGCGCTGATGCACGCTCGTGCGAATCCGGCAAGTGTACCGGACTGCCGTCAAGTAATAAAAGATATCGAACCCACAGATACTGTGTTCCCGAATCGCAATCGGCTTTCGAATCGATTAGATCTGGACAGTTTTAAAAGGATTTTTATGTTTTGAGTGAAAATGATTTTGAATTCGAAATTAAAACAAATGTTTTTGGGATTTTCGATTTAAACGGATTCCTAGGGATTTGGGTTACCTTTGAGGCTGTTTATGTTGCAAATCTGATTTACCTTTGTTGATTACCGAAATTGCCTTGAAGGCGAGTTTATCCTCTAATAGCTTAAGCTCCCTCTCGGGTTACAAAAGCCGTGCCCAATTGACCCGACCCCTACTCTCGTGGTAGTCGATCCCAGATTGGACCCTTTGCGTTCCGTGACAACTCGTTGCTCCTCGAGGGACGGCTTCTAGCTCTCGCGATTTCAGTCCCAAGTCTGACTTCTATAGGTCCGACACCCAAGTTCACCGCTAGGTTCCTCCTTGGAATGTCTCAGTCATGCAAATAACCTAAGTTCACCGCTAGGTTCCTCCTTGGATCATTCACATCTCACAAACCAGTGGCCGCCAGGCTTTACGAGTGAAACACCCTAGAAATCCTAAGTTCACCGCTAGGTTCCTCCTTAGAACGTCTACGTCACGCAAATAAGCGGTTGCCGAAATTTATGAGTGATTAACACACTAGAAATCAGATCTAAAACAATAATGAAATCAACAACGATTTTACATCAAATCAACATCATTTACAAACCTCGGGCAGAGCCCTAGTCCCTAGAAACTAACTACTACTCCAGTCTTGCCATGGAGATGACAAGCTGGGTTGACAACATAGTAGAAAATACAAAAATCAGAGAAGAGAAGAGAAGAGGAGAAGAGAGATCTATGCCTAGAGTAGTAGCCCCAAAGGTCTGATGTTTTCTGCCTCTGCCTGGTCCATATTTATAGAAATTGGGAAGTTAGAGTCCCAAACCAACTCAAAATCTGATCTATTTCGGTTTCTTCAGGTCCAAGTAATGCGCGTCACGGTCGTGATGGCCATCACGGCCAGGCCGTGACGGTCTCTGCTTCTGGGTGCTCTGCGAAATTCCAGTCTCTCGCGAGGCGAGCATATGCTCGCGTCGCGAGCCCTCTGTTATGGCCGTGAAGAATTTCACGGCTGGGCCGTGATGTGCTCTGACTTGTGGTGGTTTTGGGTCACGGCCGTGATGGCTATCACGGCCAGGCCGTGACAGACTCTGACTTCAGCCTTTGTTCCATTTCAGTTTTGCTCGATCATAGCCGTGATGGGCATCACGGCTAGGCCGTGATGGACTTTGTTTGGCTCATTTTCTTCAGTTTTAAAGCTCCATCTTCATCCAAACTCCATCATGGTTGATCTTGAGCAATTTACCCTTGATATCTGCAAAACAACACACGAAAACCGCCTTACCCGTTCCAAAGGAAAATTAACCTAAAATCTAATAAAAATATGCCTAAACTACATGAAAATGCATGCAAAATGATAGACAAAGATGATGTGGAATCACACTCATCAATAGACTCTCGAGTTTGACAACCTGGACCCGATCCCCAGATAAAAAGACTATCTCCATCTCAAAACTTTAAGTCCTTGCATCCTATCCTTCTCCTTTTTATATTTTCATTCTCCTTGATAGATAATTCATTCATTAATCTTTGAAATTTAAATCTACAAATCCATCCCTCAGAGATAACAAACATTTATTAAGGAAAAAAATTAAAAGTGACTAAAATATCTGAATTGAATTCCAATTATGGAACTGTAATGCGAAATTTTTTCCACCATACTAGCAAGCCCACAAGCCCTATATCAATGGGGCAAACTTATATTATGGGGTGAGGACCACGAGTGGCCTATGGTCGATCGGATTACAGACCATGATTCAACTGAACGAGTGGAACAAACAACTATGCATCCTCAATAACTTGTCCGGTAAAGGATAGAGGAAAAGAAAGGATGTGGCACGCTTGTTTATGTTAGCCTACCCTCCAAAAACACACAATACCTAATAGATGATACTTTTGGGATACAATAGTAGCGAAACATTCCAAGTAGAAATAGCCTAAATACAAGTTCAAATTCATCATACCATAGCTGTGAAGCTCTAGTATGGAAACAAGGATATTATCATCATAAATGATGACCAGAAATTCACAGGTTCCACCCCATCAGAAGAATATGTTAAATAGTTAGCCTTTGATTACAAACACAATGTTCCTTTTATGAAACTTTTGTTGCTAACCCAAATATGAGAGTTGAGAAATCGATGGAAACAAAGAAAAAGAAAATGCAGGCATTGGTCCATAAATGGTAGTGAGACAGAGAGAGATGCGAGAGAAACAGAGACAGAGAGAGAGATGGAGTAGAGGAGAGCTTACCTGAGCAGAGGGGATGATGGTGGTGACCGGAGGTGGCTTGTGGTGGCCGGAGCGCGCGACTAGGAAGAGAGAAACATTGAGACAGAGAGAGATATATGTGAGAGAAACAGAGACAGAGAGATGGAGTAGAGGAGAGCTTACCTGAGCAGAGGGGAGATGACGGTGGTGACCGGAGGTGTCTTGGGGTGTTGAGGTGGCCGGAGCGCGCGCCGTAGAAGAGAGAAACAATGGGTGGGAGAGAGAAACGCGATGGAAAAAATGAGGAAGAAGGAGGTTCTGTCGAATTTAGGGATTTCAGTTTTAGCGACCGAATTAATTCAGTCGCTAATTCAGTCGCTAATATGGTTAGTCTTAGTTTGAATTTGTATTTGTAGCGACCGATTTAAATTTCGGTCGCTATCACGCGTAATTTTATTTTTTAACGCGCCCTTTAGCGACCGAATTTATATCGGTCGCAAATATAATTAAATTTTAAAGCATGAATTCATAAATTTAGCGACAGATTTATAAATCGGTCGCTAATATAAACACAGTTTGACCGTTGCATTTTATTCGGTCGCCATTTTGGTCACTAACAATTCATAAATTTCTGACTTTTACTTTCCTTTGTTTAGCAACCGAAGTAGCGACCGATATCTCTGCTACGCTCAATTTCGGTCGCAGATTCAACTCTAAAAATTAGGTCACTATTTTCGGTCGCTAAATGACCTTTTTTTTGTAGTGAATTAATATAAAATAGAATCAACAATATACGGTTACAAATTTAGAACAACTTGCAACTTCCCTTCTTCCTTATACTCTCCTCCCCATCTCCTTTATTTCAGAAGAAGAGGAAACAAAGGGAGAAAAGTACTAAGGAACCTTTTCTCTCCCAAAACCTAACTCTTGGAAGATGAGGTAAGGGTTTAAATCTTAAATTACAAATTCCATTTGTTTGTGGTTTGTCATATTTGCATGTCTGAGAACTCAAAACAAAATTCAAAACACAAAATTTAAGCTTTAATCAGTGACAAAAACGTAACTATAATAAACTAAACTAAAAAAAAAAAGAATGTTTCAAATGCTTTTTGGACGGGCAAAGCAAGTGTCACGATTCATGAAATCATCCAGACCTGGACTCTACTCTGGTGTTTATACAAACACATAAAACTCACCCAGGATAATTGTTCTCTCTCACTTTTAACTCTCAAACTCACACAACACTTTAAAGGAAGAGAAGAAAATTTACGTTCTTATATTCTTGATTCATTCCATCATCAAATTGCCAACGTACAACCATGGCCTTTTATAGGCAACACTTCATAATAAACTATTAAAATATAAACAAACTTAATTGATAAGAAAGGCTTAGGCGGTGGCACACAAAATATGACTATTCTACATGAATCATGATAACGATGCAAGTAGATAATGAGCTGTAAAAAGTTCCTTGTTTACTATGCATTGCGGCAGGTAGACTTCAATTTGGACTAATATGACTTGTGTTAATTGTTGGTGATTAAAAAAAGGCTTGATTTAATTATCAAACACTCACCATGAAAAAGATGAAAAAAAAAGGTCTCAGATGCAAACACAAGGTTTATCAAAGAAGAGAAGAGGAACTCTTTGAGCAGTAAGTCTCTTCAATGTGCAGCTAAGAGTGAAATTATATTATTAACGAAAACAAACTCTAGGTGGGAATCACTCGTAGTTTATCAAACATCAAATTTCGGGGGGGGGGGGGGGGGGTTACATAAATTCATGAAGCACAATACTGAGTGTTCAAATAGATTATCAGGAAACAGACAAATATTTATAATTACCAAGGAGAGACTCCAAAAGAGTGACAACAATTTCCACTTTATGTTGATACTACAAGCCAAATTTAGAGTACTCCCTCCTTTGAATATAATGACCACCAACAGCAACACAAAAAAAAGGAAAATTTCAAAGTTCCTTCCTCTCTTGCTTTTGAAATTCAGAGAGAAAAAGATGAACCCTCAGAAAATTTTTGGACCCTCTTAGACATACCACCAGACCAGAATTTTTGGACACACTCACAAAGCAACCAAAACAGTAATCATCATTGTTGTAAAAAGAATTTCAGAGACTGAAATAACAATAAAACAGAGAATGAAGGGCGCAGGGTGATACATAGAAGGAAGGAGGGGATACCTTTGCAGTGGTCCTTACGGTTGTCCCTGTGGTGGCCGGAGCTCTACGGTGGTGGCACTGTTTCTGCGGAGGGAAAGACCAAAGATGAGAGGGAGGAAAAGGAAGAGAAGAAAGGAAGAGATGAGAGGTAAGAAGACTTACATACTGTGATACGGTGGTGGCCAGAGGGATGCGGTTGTGGAGACAGATAGGTTAGACGACGGAATGGTGCGGTGGTGGAGGTAGGGAGTAGAGCTGAGAGAGGAAAAATGAAGAAGTGAGGAAGGAAATGGGAGATTTCGTGATTTAGGGATTTCAGTTTTAGCGACTGAATTAATTTGGTCGCTAATATGGTTAGTTTGGAATTTGAATTTATAATATTAGCCACCGATTTAAATTTCGGTCGCTAACACGCGCTATTTTATATTTTTTCGCGCCGTTTAGCGACCAAATTAATATCGATCGTAAATATTAATAAAGTTTGAAATATGAATTCATAAATTTAGCAACGGATTTTAAAATCGGTCGCTAATATAAAGAAAGTTTGACCGTTGCATTTAAATCGGCCGCTATTTCGGTCGCTAAAAATTCATAAATTTCTGACTTTTACTTTCCTTTATTTAGCGACCGACATAGCGACCGATATCTTTGCTACGCTCTATTTCGGTCGCTATTTCGGTCGCAGAATCAACTCTAACCAGTGTTTCATGTAGATCCTACAATCGACCGCTATTTCGGTCGTAAAAAGCAACCAAAAAATTCGGTCACTATTTTCGGTCGCGAAATGACCTTTTTTTTTTTGTAGTGAGTGTTAGATAAATTTAAGATATTTAAAACAGAAGTAGAACTTCAACATGAAACATTTATTAAATGTTTTAGGAGTGATAGAGGAGGAGAGTTCTATAACCCTAGTTACTTTGAGTCTACTGGAATAATTCACCAAACAACCGCACCTTATTCCCCACAACAAAACAGCATAGCTGAAAGGAAAAATAGGGTATTGGAAGAAATGGTAAATGCAATGTTATCATATTCTGGTCTAGCAAAGGGTTATTGGGGAGAAGCCTTGTTGACGGCTTGTTATATCTTGAATAGAGTTCCAAACAAAAGGAACAAAATAACCCCATATGAACTTTGGAAAAATAGAAATCCCAACCTTAACTATTTCAAAGTTTGGGGTTGTAGGACAATAGTAAAAGTTCCTGAACCAAAAAGAAAGAAATTAGGTGAAAGGGGAATTGAATGTGTGTTCCTGGGCTATGCTAAAAATAGCAAAGCATATAGATTCATGGTTATAGAATCTAATGAATCATCCTGTAAATACAGAAATTGAGTCTAGAGATGCTATCTTTCAAGAAGATAGGTTTAACTCAATTCCAAGTCACAAAAATGATGTTCATAGTAATGCACATAATCTAGAAACCAATGTATTTAATAATGATACTTTAGAGAGTTCAAAACTTAGAAGAAGTCAGAGAGCTAGGAAAGAGAAAACTTATGGACCAGACTTTTTCATGTTCCTTGATGAAGGAACAAGAGAGTCCATAGACAGTTATGGACCAATATGTTATAATACAGAATGTGTTCCAGAAACATTCGAAGAGGCAATAAAGTCTCAAGATGCCGCTTTCTGGAAGGAAGCTATACAAGAGGTAATAGACTCAATAATGGGGAATAAAACGTGGAAATTAGTAGACCTCCCACCTGGTTCCAAACCTATAGGTTGTAAATGGATTTTCAAAAGAAAAATGAAGGTAGATGGAACCATAGATAAGTTTAAGGCAAGACTAGTTGCTAAGGGATTTACAAAAAAGAGGGCATTGACTATTTTGATTCATATGCACCTGTGGCAAGAATTGCCTCAATTAGAGTGCTATTGGCACTTGCATCCATCTATAAGTTTGTCATTCATCAAATGGATGTGAAAACAACATTTCTTAACGGGGAGTTAGATGAAGAGGTGTATATGTCACAACCTGAAGGGTTTGTGGTTAATGGTCAAGAGAAGAAGGTGTGTAAATTGAATAAGGCATTGTATGGACTAAAACAAGCTCCTAAACAATGGCATCAAAAGTTTGATCAAGTTATGCTAGCTAATGGATATAAAATAAATGAATCTGACAAGTGTATTTATAGTAAATTCCATAATGGAAAAGGTGCTATGATTTGTTTATATGTTGATGATATGTTAATATTTGGTACTGATCTAGATGAGGTGGAAAAAACTAAGAGTTTCCTCTCTAGTAATTTTGATATGAAAGACTTAGGGGAAGCCGATGTGATACTAGGGATTAGAATAATTAGAGATGGTGAGAACACAGGTTTGTCCTAATCTCATTATATAGAAAAGGTGTTAAAGAAATTTAATGAATTTGATTGTCAATCTGTTGTTACTCCCTTTGATCATAACACTAATTTAGTACCAAATAAAGGTTGTCCAGTAGCACAACTTGAATACTCAAAAGTAATTGGATGCTTAATGTATGCCATGACATGTACTAGACCAGACATTGCATATGCTGTAGGGAGACTAAGTAGGTATACAAGTAATCCAAGCAAAGACCATTGGCATGTTGTCCGAAGAGTATTGAAATACTTGAAGGGGACAATGAATTATAGTTTGAACTATAATGAGTATCCTTCAGTATTAGAAGGTTACACAGATGCCAGTTGGGTGACCTATACAGAAGATCATGCTTCAACAAGTGGTTGGGTCTTCAGACTTGGTGGGGGTGCTATTTCTTGGGGATCCAAGAAACAAACTTGCATTGTTGACTCCACCATGGCTGCAGAATTCATAGCATTGGCAGCAGGAAACAAAGAAGCCGAATGGCTTAGAAATTTGATGTATGAGATACCAATTTTGCCAAAGCCAATAGCACCAATATCCATATATTGTGATAGTCAATTAACACTATCAAAGGCATATAGCCAGGTTTATAATGGAAAGTCCAGGCACATTGGGCTAAGACATAGCTATGTAAAATATTTGATTACAAATGGAGTAATATCCATAGTCTTTGTGAAAATAGAGAGGAATCTTTCAGATCCTTTGACGAAAGGACTGACAAGGGATATGGTGTTGAAAACATCATTAGGGATGGGACTCAAGCCCATATCTACATGATCACCAATGGTGGAAACCCGACTCACACTTGAGTAGCATCAAGTCTTGATTTCAATGGGCCAAAGTACACTATGAGAGTGATTGCAAGTACTTGACGAATAGATACATCCCAAGGTTTAAAAGTACTTGGATACAATAAGGACAAAAGGAAAAGGGTGAGCTTTTGCTCTTAATAGACCTATAGCATATATGTGCTGGGGTGCCCAACTTATGGGGGTGCTTTTGGTAAAGTCCACATATATGAGAGTGAAGTGGGGCCGCTTCTTAGAGCTGGGCTTGACTCTGTAAGCTCTCATGAAAAGGATACACGACACAAGGCCTTACCAAATGTGTCATACTACCACGTCGTTCAATGGTACCGAGATTTCATGTGTAAGTTATGCACGCTTGTTCTAATGAATATTTGGTTCAAAGCTTGTCTACCATTTTATTCGGGGATGAGTGAAACCTATGGCTTACTAAGCAAAGGATCAAATCTCCAAGATACCTTTGTCTGAAAGCATGCGATTTCCGGAATAATGGGATTTGGATTTATTTTGAAAATGGTGAGGGATTGTGAGAGATTTTCAAAATCCTTATTAAAAGGTTAATTGGTAACAATTAAATTAATATAATGGTGTATAGTTGATATACAAATGTTGATTGGTAGAGTGGTTGAGTCCCTTCATTGTAAACTATGCGGTCCAGGTTCAAGTCCCAGTGCATGAAGATTTTGAATTTTTAAGTTAGTTATGTAACTGACCAAATTTTTAATAAAAAGAGACATTGGCAGGACTTGAACACGGTACCTGAAGGTTGATGGGGTGCATCCGTTGACCACTAGATCGACGGTTTCTCTATGATATTAGTGTAACTTTAATATTACTTAAGTCATTATTTTTACCGTTACAGAATCCTTTGAAAGGTTGTTTTGCTTCACCAAGTGACATGAGTTGGTCTATAAATAGAACCATCTGCATGCAGTGAAGGATACGAAAAATCTCAGAATCTCTCAACCATTCTTCATCCAAATCACCTTCTTTTCTCCCTCATGCGCAGAGAGTTAAGGAGACTAATGTTCTGTAAACTGCCATTGTCGATACGATTGGTTTAGGGTGTGCAAACCAAACCAAGGTTCTCCATTGTATCCTGAAGGGGATTTGCCAGTTACACCTGTTGCATCCAATCTACGAGGAGAGATTGGTGGGGGCGAATCGAACCTAAAGCCTAGTATTCCTACACGCCTTGGAGATTGCGCATTACATTTGTTTTCTTCTTCTTTGTTGCAGATCGAACCCTATTTTCTAACAGAGTACTACTTGTACTCCTTTGTTCAAAAAAAAAAAAAAATTCCTATCAAGTGATAAAGGGTCACTACGTGAAATTCAATAAATAACGACACTATGAAACCGTCGTCGGTGAAGAAATTCTCATCTATATTTACAGATCATTCATGTTTTTGCGACGGTTTAAATTGAAACCGCCTCAATCAAAACCACAAATTTGTCTAACTTTTTCACTCACCCACACGTTTCTAGTTTTCCCTCCTTCTTTCACAAAAACATCCAAATCCGTTTCTCTTTGTCTCAGGCGACATCGTCTCGACCTTCGCCTTTAGGGTTACATTCTCTTCTCCTTCTTCATCCTCTCTCTCTCTCTCTCTCTCTCAAATTGTTCATATTCGACAGTTTCATCTCTTGTTCATATTCATCTTTTTTGCTTCTTAGGGTTTTCACTTTTTATTTTTATTAATCTTCATTCATCTGTTGACAGAATTTTTGATTGCTTTTTGCAGCTGTTGGGATTTGGATTTTGCTTTATCAGTAGAGATTTGCACTGAAGTTAAGCAAACTCAATCTCTACAGGTTTCTCTCTCTATTTCAATCATTTCTGTTTGTGTGTTTGAAATTAAGATCGAAGTACCTAATTGTTTGTGTGTGTGTTTGAAATTAAGATTGAAGTACCTAATTGTATACACTTTTTGGTTCAAAATGGTGGATGACAATCCTTTACGATGGTTTGGCATGACATAAAAGACACTCATGTGTGATGATCTAAAGCAAGAATTATAAGTCAGGCCACTCATGTAAGCATAGATAAATTGTGATGGCCAATAAGATTGATGTAATACTCTATGTGAAGTAAACATTATACTGATGTAATACTTTTCACTTTGGCACACTAAGAGTTTAATAAAAATAACTTGTGCATGTACATTATGTTCACATGTATGAACTGGTTGAATTGTCTAATAATAATAAATAAAAAAAAGCAAAGCAACACATTATACTCTAGCCTTCTCTTGGAAAAAACAAACAATTCTTTTGCTATCTTGTCTCTAGATTAAAGAGTATGTGAGTTCTATTTTGGATAGTATCATGTGTTTATGAACAGGATTGAATTGATTCGAGACACGGGTGCTTTCAAGTCTATGATGTGATCTTGATCTAAAGAATGACAAATTTATGGAGTAGGTGAAATAAACAAGAGGGATATATACTGTACTCGGAATGACTTGAACGGAAGTGATTAGGAAAGGTAGAGAAAGTTTAGCCCTTGAGTTATACCTAATCTAGTGAAGGAAATCTTTGTGCATCCAATTTCTTGCTTTTTTGGATTAAGACTTGTAGTTGCTTTAAATCTACAACTAGAAAAATAAGATTGCAAGGCTTCACATTAACTTTGAAGCTTCCCTAAGTTGCTAGAAGAGCATGAGCTAAATATCTGATTTCTTTCTCCAAGCTTCATACAAAGGATTCAGCCCCTCAATTTAGTTTCAGTGGATGTTTAATCTTTCATGAACGTTAACATTCATGACCTAAACATGTCAGGTTATTAGTCTTGGGAAAATTAGTTCTTGGCAATTTATGACCTCCTGCAGTGATTAAGATGCCAATCTCAACCTTTTTTGCAAAAAAATGACAATTTCAAAATTTAATTTTGTTAACTAAGTTCGGAAATGTGCCCTCTTTTTATTTACTGCATCTTCTTTGGCTGTTCTAGATGCTCTTTTCTGGTCAGATAAGCTATCACAGCTGCTATGTTGCTCTGGTTGTCCATTTGGTGATCACTTGATGTTGCTGAAACATGTCTTTTTGCGGGTGTTTGGGACTTTTCAGGTTGGTAGTTTAGGAGCTTTGTACAGTTTCTGTTATAGAAGTCAGGTTTCTATGTATACTGACATTACTTTGTTATTTTCTCTTTTGGGTATACTTGATGTTCCCATTTCCCACCAATTGATAAAGGGTGGAATTATTGACTATCCATTTTACACAATCACAAAACTCGTTCTTGATTACTTCAAACTTTAATTACCTAAAATGTCCTCAGTTAACTTATGTTTTTAACTTTTTATTTTCATTATTTATAATAACTATTTACTCACTTGATTTTTGAATATTTAATTATTTTTAAAATAATTTTATTAATAAAAATAAAATCCTTAACTATATGATCATATTGTGAAAAAAAACATTTTTTTAATTCTTATTCTAATTTATTTGAGCAAAAAATATTTTTTAGACAATTCAAGGATTATATATAGTCAAATCCTAACAAAGGAGAAAAAACAAAAATACTAACATTTATCTACAAACAATAAAAAACCTCCTTTTAATATATAAGTTTAATTGGTATATACTGTCAGTGTAAATTTTTTTACACTGTCAACCAATAATAAATCATCACGTCATTGAGAATCTTTGATTCTTATCCAAATCATCTTAAAAATCATTCATTACATGATTTGTGATTGATTTATAGTGTAAAAAACTTTATAATGATAGTACATATCAATTAAACTCTTAATATTACGATAAAATCGTTTTGAAATCAATTCTGGATTTGCCACGTATTCATAATAGGTTTTGTACAAGTCTATTGTGTTATATTGTAGTTCTCTTTAGACAATCATTACAATTAAAAAAGAATATTGACCAAATGACATTATCGTTAGTTAAGAAAATAGTCACGTGCTTAATAGTTTAGAGGCAATCACTGGTTACTTTTTGTTTATTTGTTTTATATTTGCCACATCATTCATAAATGGCATTCACAAAAACCTTTTGGATTATATTTTAAACTTATTTTTGAAACTACATCCAAAAAAAGATATAGTTAGCATAGCAACATTGCCTCTATTTAGACAATTATTATACCAAGAATATTAACTGATTCTAATGGATATTTAGACAGGAGAATGTTGACTATCATGAATTAGTTTTCGTGACATAACTGCTAACTATAAGATCACATGTACATGTGTCCTATCATTCTCTTCCAACTACAACGTACATGACAACAAAATCATTTATAAACCTATTCAATATTTTGCGGGTAGTTGTTCGTCCCCACACCCATACCCATTATACGGATAATTACTCTATCCAATATTAGTAAATTTTGTTGGTACTCACGAGTTTAATACCCATTTTCATCCCTATTAGGACATTTTAGGTAAATAAAGTTTGAAGTAATCAAGAATAAATGTGATTTTATAAAATGACACTAGTGGAAAATATACATTAGACGGTAAAGGTTTACGTCAGTTAACCAAAAGCTAGACGTTAAAAAGGAGGCGGTGGCAGTTTTGTAAATATCAGACTTCATTAATTCAATTTTAACGTCAGTTGTTTTAAGGACTGACGTTAAAAGTGAAGTGACTCACTTTTAACGTCAGTTCTTTCATTAACAGACGTTAAAGGTTATTTTAATAATTTTTTTTATCTAGTATACGTAACCTTCCGCATTGCCTTCCTCAAAGTTTCAATTTCACAATTGCTTTGATGTTTTGTGTTTCTGTTTTGAAAACTAAAATATATGTGCGAAGTATAAGTTGAATCAATAACCCAAACCGGATCTCATTCATTGAAAGGGTTTAAAATCCTTTAAAATCCTATAAAAAGTTACATTGATAGGGTTTAAAATCCTATAAAAAGTTACATTGAAAGAGTTTAAAATCCTAAACATTTGTTGAGGCTTCATTCCCTTCACGGGTGAGCAAGAGAGGAGAGTCGAGTGACCGAGTTTTCCAGAGCAGCTAAGCAAGGGTGCACCCGATCTGTTTCAGCAATGGTCTTGGAACAGTCATTTGCTTCCAAAGCTGACGTTCTGGTGCTGTAGCAGCCGATTCTCCAGAAAGATGATAAGGTGAGCAACTCACTATGTGATTTACACAACCTTATCACCCATGTTATGTGATTTACACAACCTCAAGTTGTTTGACCATTAAGACAAAGACCTTTGAGTCTAGGAATAGGAAGAAAGAGTGATGAAGTTAATCTCCACGGCAGAGCCATATTGTGAAGCAGAAAATTAAAAGGATGGAAGGAAGCTATTTATAGGAGCAGAGGATGAAGTTACTAAGCTATTCTGATTTTCTTGAAAACTTACCTATAAACTTTAATGCTCATTAAGAGGATGAAGTTACAAGGTGCATGGGTAAGTAACACAGTAGTCAAAGGAATGAATTCTTGCAGAAACTTATACACCTTTAACGTCAGTTGTTTAATACAACTGACGTTAAAAGTGTTTTTAAAATAAAAAAATATTTATTTTTAACGTCAGTTTTTTATACAACTGACATTAAAAGTGTGGTTTTTACTTCAGTATAATAAATAGCTGACGTAAATAATCCTATAAATTATAAACGTGCAGAATGAATATTGGAAATAATGTAATATACGGGAACTTGGCAGTCATAAATTAAGTTGACGTTAAAAATGAGGTGGTGGCAATTTGGCAGTCATATTTATTTTTAACATCAGTTTTTTATACAACTGACATTAAAAGTGTGGTTTTTTACTTCAGTATAATAAATAGCTGACGTAAATAATCCTATAAATTATAAACGTGCAGAATGAATATTGGAAATAATATAATATATGAGAACTTGACAGTCATAAATTATGTGATAGAACCATATTGTGAAGGAACAGAAAACGCCGAAATATAGATGAAAAGAAGAGGGTGTATTTACATACTGATACAGAAGAATGACACTTTATATAAAGAATAGTCTCTCTCTGATTTTATTGAAAACTTATCTATAAACTTAATGCTCATTAAGAGGATTAAGTTTCAAGGTGTATGGGTTAGCACAGTAGTCAAAGGAATGATTTTTTTTACAGATATACACTTTTAACGTCAGTTGTCTTCAAAAACTGACGTTAAAAGTGCTTTTAAAATAAAAAATATTTATTTTTAACGTCAGTTTTTTATACAACTGACGTTAAAAGTTTTATTTTTACTTCAATTAAATAAATAGTCAAAGGAATTAATGTTTTTGGATAAAGGTATACACTTTTAACGTCAGTTTCTTAAGACAACTGACGTTAAATATACGACCTTTAACGTCAGTCTTTACAAACAACTGACGTCAAATGTTATTTTATTTTGGTTTACACCCGCGCGCCTTCTGCACTTCGCTCTGTACGTCTCTTTTCTCTTTTCATCACGCTCAACCCTCACTCTCAACCCTCATCACTCTCACTCTCACTCTCACTCTGCCCTAATCGCGAGATCATCTCCACCGCAACCACCGCAAGGGCTTCTTCGCCACCACCGTGAGGTACACTATTAACCCTAACTCTGTCTTTCCATTCATTCTTTGCAATAACTTTACATCTCTCTTTCTCCTTCCCGCGCATTAACTCTCCTTGTCCCTCTGCTCTTAATAACCACATCGAACGTTGGCCACCACTCGAGCTCCCCTCCCCACCACCACGCGAGCACCTATTTCTGGTGAGTCTTTAGGGCACATTTTTTTTATTTTTGGTTTTGAGTGTATGTTGAAACTGTAGTCTCAGTAGTTGAAACTTGAAACCGTGAATTTGAGTTGTTTGGAATGTACGTCTCTATTTTTGGTTTTGAGTACATGTTGCACTGCTGGTTGATCTGTCACGGCCGTGATGCTCATCACGACTAGGCCGTGATCAGTTATGCCTGTGATGGTCTGGTTCAGTTGGCACGTTACGGCCTTGATGGAAATCAATGCAATTAAGTGTACTGTGCTTGGCAATCTTATAAAACTATAGTTTTCAATCTCCGTATTGTCCTTATATTGGATATATGTTTTGTATATCTACAGGACCTATCTAGTTATGGATCGTAGTTGGATGGTTTGTAAGCGTACTAGTGCTGAGTATTTGAAGGGGGTGGGAGAATTTATAGAATTTGCTCAAAGGAATGTTCCTAATAGTAATGGAATGTTCTGTTGTCCTTGTGTCAAGTGTTTGAATACGAGGAAATGTACGGTGAAGGATATACGTACTCATTTGATTTGTGAAAGGATTTACTTGAGTTATACAAGATGGATATGGCATGGTGATGTGTTGTTGAGTAGTACGGCAAGTGTCTCCCAAAGTGAGGACGTTGACGTAGATATGGAGGATGATCGAGTAGAGGACATGATCCGTGATATTGGACCAAAATCTTTTCATCGAGCTCATGTGTATGATAGGTTGTGCAGTGATGCGGATAAGCCTTTATATCCACGGTGTACTACTCATACACGGTTGTCGGCGGTGCTAAAATTGGTTTGTGTGAAGGCGAGAAATGGTTGGACCGATAAAAGCTTCACGGAATTGCTTGAAGTGTTGAAAGACTTGCTTCTGGAGGCAACACATTGCCTGACCGTAACTTTGAGGCCAAGAAGGTATTGTGTCCTATGGGTATGGAGTATAAGAAGATACACACATGCCCCAATGATTGCATATTGTACACCGGTGTTCATGAAGACAATCACGATTGCCCCAAATGTGGGTTATCATGATACAAAGTGAAGGGTGGTGATGATGATGATGATCTTGATGATGTGAGAAAAAAGGGTCCTCCTGCGAAGGTGTTGTGGTATCTTCCAATAATTCCAAGGTTCAAGCGATTGTTTGCCAATGCGAAAGATGCAAAGAATCTTAGATGGCATAATGATGAGAGGAAACGTGATGGAAAGGTTCGTCATTCTGCTGATTCTATTCTATGGAAGAATATCGATACTATGTTTTTGGATTTTGCCGATGAGCTAAGAAACCTAAGGCTTGGACTTGCTACGGATGGAATGAATCCTTATGGTAACATGAGTAGTATTCATAGTTCATGGCCTGTTCTGTTGGTAATTTACAACATGCCCCCTTGGTTGTGCATGAAGCGCAAATACATGATGTTGTCTATGATGATTTCGGGCCCAAAGCAACCGGGAAATGACTTAGATGTTTATCTAGGTCCCTTGATTGAAGACTTGAAAACGCTATGGGTGGAAGGTGTTGATGTAGTTGATGGGTATTCTCATGAGACTTTCAAGCTTCGTGCCATGTTATTTTGCACCATCAACGACTTTCCAGCATACGGTAACTTGTCTGGGTACAGTGTCAAGGGGCATAAAGCATGCCCTATATGTGAAGAAGGCACATGCTACACTCAGTTGCATCATGGAAAGAAGACGGTTTACCTTGGACATAAGATATTTCTTAGACGTGATCACCCATATCGTAAGATGAAAAAAGCTTTTAATGGATGCCAAGAGACAGAAGAAGCGCTGGCGGCCTTAATTGGAGAGCAGGTTTATCAGAGAGTAAAGGGCATCGATGTTATATTCGGCAAGTCCAAAAAGAAAGGTAAAGCTGCTGAGAAAAAATATGGAAGAAGAGGTCGATATTCTTTGATCTTCCATACTGGCGCAAGCTTGATGTCGATAATCTTTGCATTGATGTGATGCATGTGGAGAAAAATGTGTGTGATAGTGTGATCGGGACGCTTCTCAACATTCAGGGCAAGACAAAGGATGGTATGAATGCTCGTCACGACCTCGTTGCTATGGGTATACGAGAGCAGTTAGCTCCAGTTGTTGAGGATGGTAAGCGGACTTATTTGCCGCCAGCATGTCATACTTTGTCAAAAAAAGAGAGACAAAGTTTCTGCAGTTGTCTTTAGGGCATCAAAGTTCCACATGGTTACTCTTCAAATATGAAGAGGCTTGTCTCTAGTGATCTTAAATTGGTTGGCTTAAAGTCTCATTATTGTCACATCTTGATGCAACAACTTCTGCCCGTTGCTATTCGTGGTATTGCTCCAAAAAATGTGAGACATGCCATTACTCGGTTGTGCTCATTCTTCAATTCTATATGTAGCAAAGTTGTTGACCCCCGTATGTTGGATGACTTGGAAGTTGAGGCTGCTACAATCTTGTGCCAATTGGAGATGTATTTTCCTCCTTCCTTTTTCGACATAATGGTTCACTTAATTGTTCATTTGGTGAGGGAGATTAGATTATGTGGGCTGGTTTTTCTGAGATGGATGTACCCAGTTGAGCTCTACATGAAGATCTTGAAAAGGTACGTGAAGAATCCTCATCGTCCGGAAGCCTCTATTGTTCAAAGGTATGTTGCAGAAGAAGCTATTGAGTTTTGTTCGGACTACCTTCATAACACGGATCCTATAGGGGTTCCTAAGCCTCGGCATGATGAGATCAGATGTCAAGGTAAGGGTACACATGGCTTAAGAATTAATAGGAAGGATCGGGAGGAAGTGCTTCAAGCACATTTGTATGTATTGAACAACATCGAATGTGTTTAGCCTTTCTTATTTGAACATAAAAGAAAAGTCAATCAAGAAAACCCTCGAATGAGCGAAAGGTGGTTGTTGAACAAGCATAACAAGACTTTCTTACCATGGTTCAAGGAAGAAATGCTTAAGGATGGTAGTATCTTGCTTACGATGACGTAAGATGGCTAGCACGTGGGCCTAGCTTCAACGTCATATGTTGGAGCGGATACTGACATAAATAACTTTTCCTTTTATACAAAGGAACAAGATAACAAGAGTACCATGCAAAATAGTGGGGTTATGATCGTGGCCGAAGCAATGCACTTCTCTAGTGCAAAGGACACAAAACCCGTTAAAGCACCGAGACCTTACTTTGGATATATTGAAGATATTTGGGTGCTCGATTACACTAAGCTTACGGTCTTAGGTATTTAAATGTAAGTGGGTTGATAGTAACGGTGGTGTACAAACCGACGAATTGGGGTTCACATTGGTAGACCTCAACAAGTTAGGTCATATAAATGAGCCTTTCATAATGGCTTCCCAAGCAAAACAAGTGTTCTACATCACTGATCCTTCTAACAAAAGGTTGTCCGTGGTTCTCCAAGGAAAAAGCATGTATAATGGTAGTGATGAAAATGAAGAGGAGACACAGGTGGACGATGTACATGCCACTCGTGATGATCATCACGAAGGGATATTGATATAGGTAGTTTAAACTTAGTATACATTTATTTTTATTTATATTTCTGTATTTATTTTGAGTTATAGCCTATGTTAATAAATTTATATTGTTTCTGAACAGGTATACATATGGATCATTGTTCCATTTTTCCTTTGCAATTCTGTAATGTGTGTGATATTACGTATTCTTGGGATATTTCTTGAATGCGGGGATAGGCTGAGGGAGTGATATTTTAAAACTGAATTTAAAAAAAAATACTATTAACGTCAGTTGTATGATACAACTGACGTTAATAGTATTTTATAAAATATACAGTATACTATTAACGTCAGTTGTTTATTACAACTGACGTTAAAATTAAGACCTTTAACGTTAGTTCTTTATAACAGTTGACGTTAGTTTTAACAAAATTAACGTCCGTTCTTAAAGAACTGACGTTAATAGTTTTATATTTAACGTCAGTTCTCAACTGACGTTAAAATTTTAACTTTTAACGTCAGCTGTATTTACGTCAGTCAGTATTCTGACGTAAAAAATCAATTTTAACTGACGTAAAAATCACTTATTGCACTAGTGTGGATAGTCAATAGGTCCACCCTTTATTCAATTGTTCGGAAATATTCAGAAAAAAAAACTCTTGGTCACGAAAAACCCAATATTTTGACAAACTTGGATGAGATAATACACACCAGCCATTACGTAGTAGCCCCACCAGTTATTCAATAACCGTCCCTCACTTACAGCCACAAAGAACAAGTAAAAGTAGGGGGAATATCAACATATGTCTGTCGGCACGACTAAAGAATACAAAAATTAATTAATAAATACTATATCAAATATCAAATATGTTGTGGATTAATCACTGAAAAACAAGAACACAGAACAAACACACAGCAAGCAAGCAAGAAAACTGGAAAACAGCAATGCACAAATTCACAGAAACTTAAACTGAAAGTAATAGAGATAGGGAAGGGAAATAACACATCAAGATTAACGTGGTTCAGCCGGTGAGGCTTAAATCCACAAGGAGAGAATCAAAGATACTTCACTATGATTGAAATGAGCTACAAGATCAAGCTAGCACAATAGAATTCTACCATTAACCCCTTGTTTTCACCTTATAAAGAAACAGAACCAAGATCCCAAGCTATTCACTCTATTGCTCACCAACTCTTGATCTCACTCACTCTATTGATACACAAGTTCAGAGAATTATAGAAATGTAGCACTATCTCAATTGCAATCTATCTACCTTAGACTAAAACCTGTGCTTATATAGACAAAGACCTCAGCTGCCGAGCCTGCTCGAGCTTCAATCATTCAGTTCTGTTGCAACTGAAAAAACGGTTAGGCTACAACTTCCTATAACTGTTTTTCCCTCCAACTGAATGCTGTTGCTTGTAACTGATTTTGAGACACCAACTAACAAAATATAAAATTTAAAATTTGATGTTCGGATAATAGAACTCTATGCCAAATGGTGACTTAAGTCAAGTTGAATGATAAGTTTGTTGAATTAAAACATATTATAATTAAATTAATTGAAGTCTAAGATTGCCATTAGTTATTATGCGCCTTCTGGGCCACATCAATCGTGTATATATTAACATTACATTAGCATGAAATGAAGATACCATGGATTGCAATTAGCATTCAGGCAGTGCTACCATTAAAGATATTCTTTTATGAGTTGTAATATTATTTATGAACTAAGTAAAAAATCACATAAATGAGTTTGATAATCACCTCCTTACCCAAAACCCTTACTTATTAGGTTCATTAGTCTTTTACACTTATATAACCTTTAATTTGTTAACTTGTTTACATTGTTAACGGAAAAAATTTGAGATGAGTTGATGTGAAATAACACTTATCCATAGCCCCTGGTTTTTATTATCTCATCAGGGTCTGTCTCAACATTGAATGTTTCATGACCTGGAGTTTTTGTTTTTTCTTCTAAACGTTACACAAAAATTGAACAAATGGTGGGGCTCTGTACTACGTAACGGCTGGTGTTTACTATCTCATCCAGTTTTGCCAAAATATTGATTTTTCCGTGGCCACCCAAGAGTTTTTTCCCCCTAAATATTTCCCATCAAGTGATAAAGGGTGGACCTATTGACTATCCATTTTACACAATCACACTCGTTCTTGATTACTTCAAACTTTAATTACCTAAAATGTCCTCTGTCAACTTATGTTTTTAACTTTCTATTTTCATTATTTATAATAACAATTTACTCACTTGCTTTTTGAATATTAAATTAATTTAAAATAATTTTATTAATAAAAATAAAATCCTTAACCATATGATCATATTGTGAACAAAAAAGTACATTTTTTAATTCTTATTCTAATTTATTTGAGTAAAAAACATTTTTTTAGACAATGTCATCTGTCAGTGTAAATGTTTTACACTGTCAACCAATAACAAATCGTCACGTCATTGAAAATCTTTGATTCTAAAACAAATCACCTTAAAAATCATTCATTACATGATTTGTGATTGATTGATAGTGTAAAAAAACATTTACATTAACAGTATATACCAATTAAACTCATAAATTGTATAAAAAAAGTTAATTGGTATACACTGTCAGTGTAAAGATTTTTTACACTATCAACCAATAACAGATTGTCACGTCATTGAAAATCTTTTATTCTTAACTAAATCTCCTTAAAGTCATTCATATATAGATATGTGATTGGTTGACAATATAAATTTTTTTAAACTAACAGTACATACCAATTAAACTCATAGTCTATTGCCAAAATTATGTTCAATGATTTTTTATATATTAAAAAATTATATCCCAAGGTCGTTCGCTTGTGTTTATTTTTAATTTTTTATATAATATATTATCAATTAATAGCGTGATTTTAAAAACTGTACTTGAAAATAATATTAAGTTTTTTTATAATGTATCATGAATCAAGATTTTAAAAATAATCTCAAAATTTGTTAATATAATTTTCAATCATAAATATTTATATTTCGATATTTAGTTATTTTAAAGATTTCATTTTTAAAGTAGTTTTTATTTTTAAAGGAAAACAACTCCTTTTTGATAGGCCTGTTTATTTTACTTGCATATAATGCAATTACACAACCAATATCCATGAACAAACCCACATTTCTTTATATGTTTCTACTAATAGACAAAAGTAAAGTTCTTTGAATATTTATAGCATTCTCCTTATCTTATTTACATTATTTAAAAATGACTTTTTTTTATGAAGTTTTAAAAACTCAAACAGTTCTGCAGTGCATATTATACTTGACTTGGTGTTATTAAATTTTCATTTCCCAAGAGAAACCACCCCTAATTTGCGTGCTGTTGGTTATAATTGCAAAGTCCCCCAAATCAGAAACGGAAGGAAAGAAAGCTGTTTCATCATTTATACAACTCATATTTAATATTTATATTGTCTTTTTTATATCACAACAATCTTTTATTTAATAATTTTCTCTCTCCTCCCACAATTTCGTCGTCGTGCAAAATATGTCTTTCTGTGTACCGTACTACTGTTTGTCAGTCTCTAAGATGTAGTATCCGGTTTTGTTGTTCAAAAAAACATGCCCTGAAACAAATAGCTAGAAAAACCATTTTGAATGTGGAATAGAAGATCCCCCAGAATTTCTCACAACGCTCAAGTATTGTGAAAATGAACGAGAAGATAAAAAATTATGGACAATAATAGCAAATAGCGAACGATATTTTGGTAATACTAAGATAAATATTGGTGGACAATAGCAAATGGAGGACAATAGTAATACTAATATATTACTTATTTTGGTAATTAATATTTTCATACAACTCTTGATATGACCCTCATAACACGAATGCCATTCAGTAAATTAAAGATAGACTTAAGAAAGGTTCGGGTATCGACTTAATAATATTCACATTTTCTTTTCCCGTTGTTCTAAAAGCGATTTAACTAATTAAGTAGAAAATGACATCAACAACACCGCAACTCGTTCCACCTCACCAAGCTTCCTCCAATGCTTTTCAACCCGTGATCTACGAGGCATGACTTGACTCATCCAATTCCTAATCCTTTGCTTCAAACTAATCTCCTTATTCTTCCTTTTCCTATGCTTCTTCCCATCATTGTTTCCCTTGGTCCGACTTCTGATACCACATGCATTACAAAGTGTCTGCATCAAATTTAAAAGTGTTAGATATAACAAAGCTTCAGATTCACATGTACCACTAATCGATCAAGTTTTAAAGGTTCTATATTTGGATCAAAGAATCACCTTTGTCCTATCTGGACTAGTCCTCCAAAGAGGGGTCTTGGTCTTGCCACATTCAGCACATGTTTTCTCCTACTGCTGCTGCTGTTGCTGTTGTTGTTGTTGTTGTTGTTGTTGTAGGATCTTAGTCTCATAGGCTTCCATACCTTCGGATCCCTACTTAAATCACAAAATCAAATACCCATTTGGAAATCAAAGCCAAAAGGTGAAGAATTAAGAACCAAAAACATTTGATCACTCACCTAAACACCCGAATCAACCATTCTGACTTGCTATCTCAAAGTTTTAGCAAAATCTAGATGAAAAAGAAGAAGAAGAGATTTTGTGAAATGGATATTGCCTCTCGATCGAGATGGAAACACCTAGAAGCAAATCGAGCTCGAAGTAATGAAAACAAGCAGAAAACATTTGAAAGAAAAACATATCTTTTTTTATCTGAGGTTGAAGCTGGGAGAGGGAGTAGACGATCAAGAAGAATTAAAGTGAGATTCCATTCTGTTATCAAAATCAAAAGGTAATGAGAGTGAGAGTGAGAGTGAGGTGAGTGAGGGGAGGGGAAAGGGAAAACACCAAAATTTAACAAACCAACAAGCAAGTGTGAGAGAGAGATAAATGAGAGAGAAAAGGAGAGGAAAGAGGGAAGGAGAGAAAAAGAAATTGACTCGGTTTTCAGCCGTAGGCAGTGATATAAAAGACAAGAACTTTGTAAATGGGGGCACGAAACCCTAACCAAGGATTTATCTGTCAAACAAATTATGACGAGAATGTCTTAATATATATTTTTTTTTGTTACAACACCCTGCTTTAGTTACTCACCCGCCAAAAAGGTGCTGAAATGAATAAAGAGGGTGAGGTTGGTGAGTGTGGTTTGTTTTGATGATAGTTCAATAATCAATTATGCCCTCACTACTGTCTCAATATGTGGTGTGGGATGGTATGATTAGGTGCAGCAAAACAATATTTTATGATATCATATTATTATTATGTGTTGTGTTGTCTTGCGTCACCTTTACATTTCCCTACTAAAATAAGTCAGATATGTTGCATCTGTGTCTATGTAAGTTTTCATCGGGATAGGGTCAGCCGGGATGTAGCTTTTGGGTTTCATCCTGCTTCTTATTTGGTCACTTTTTTTTGTAATGGGTATTTAAAACTTAGCTTTCATTCTCATTTTCATGTTATTTAATGTGGTCCAAGTACTGTTTTATTAATTAATCATGGGTGGCATTCTAGTTATTATAGTTTTTCAAGGATTAGTCTCCTGTTAGTGCGTGTGGGACATACTCGTTAAAACAAAAAGATAAATGTTGAGATATAATTTTTTTTTAACTTTTTAAGATTTTTAAACTCATGTCTATTAAAATCATATTTTTCAAAGCATCCCTTTAAATATTATAGGTTGGTTTATATAATTGAAATTGTACCTTTCTTCTATAAAAGTAAAATGTGTCTTGTTTTGGTTGTCATACAAATTAATGGGATTTTAAACATTTCACTTGCGTAACATTTTTATTTTGCTAAAGATAGAAAATTTATTTCAGAAATAAAAAAGGAAGTAAGTTTCGAAAATGTACAACAAATATTCTGAGGTGTGTTTAATCTTCCTCGAACAAGTCACCAATACTAACTAGCCACACATTGAGTGAAACAAAACCTCGATTCAATCTATATACATTCTCTTATCATCAATCACTCATTTCACGTGAATCTGAAACAATTAAGGGACATGTTTGTATTCTTGAATTGAAACAAATTTCTCATCCTTCATTTGCATTGAAACCTTTGTTATTGGTCCAATCCTACCATGATAGTTACAAAAGAAAAGCAATTTTCCATATTTAGATTCTACCTATACCCTACAAATACACTCATTATCTTGGTTAATGCATCGACGGAGAGGTTGCATGATGTCCAACACCTTCAAGACAGTCATTTTTATTCTTGATCGAGATATTTTACTCATACAAGAGCACAAACAATTAGATATCGCTGTCCTTTTTCCATTTATGGATCACTAGAAGCTAACCTCCTTACATCCATGGTTGATGTAGAAGGGTGGTATAGGCACCAAATCTCATTTTAAGGGGGGAAAAGCAATACATTTTATATGTCACCTCTTCACATTAGATTCGTTTATGATTCTCCCAAATGCCAAAGAAAAACAATTGTTTTTATCATGTGATGGATTTTGGGTATGTCCAAGCACAATCTAGAAATCAGACCTTGCGAGCATTGGTTATCTAAAGGTTGAAACATGCATCCTCGAGCACGATGGTATCTTCGTCTTCTCCCTCGATCGAGTTTGGGAATGTTGCCATGATGTAGTGCAACATTACATTCTGACTCTAAAGAAACGCACAAGTGTAAGAGAATTTCTTAAACACCACCGCTTAATAGTGGAGATGAAAACTAACTACAGTGGTGGCGTGGGTTGATCCACCTGAACTCAAATCCAACAACGTTAAGTTGTAGGCGGTGAAGATCACCTACGATGACCCAAATATCTGATGTTATGGCATGATTAGGTTCATAAGAAAGTTGTCAACCAAAGGAGAGGTCAAAGTTTTAAGGTATGCACACATAGGAGGCAACACCATCGCGTTGAAGAAACACATATAATCAGAGGAAGCCACATAGACAATTGTTGGATTCATGAAAAACATAGTAAATCCCGAAGGCAAACATACGTTATTTAGTCACTCATTTAACCTAATGTATTTGAGTAGTAATGTTCACCAGCTTTATCTTATACAATCAAGGAAAGGTATTATTGTACGAACATTTTGCATCAATGCTGTTTAGACAATTATTACACTCAACATATCAATTGACTCTAACGAATATTTTGACAAGGAGAATGCTAGTTGCCATGAATTTGTTTTCATAACAAGATAACTAACTATAAAAAACATGTGTCTGCATTTTTTCGTTTTCTTTCACCTATGATTCCATACATGACGACAAAATCGTTTTGAAATCAATTTTAGATTTGCCTTTAGAAATTTGCTATGATTAGTGGGGCTATGTGCCACACCTTTTCTTGGGATATCACATGGTAGCCCATTGCGGAAATAAACTATAATTATATTGGTTGCTTTCGAAAAATAACATTGTTTTAATACTTTTCTTAAGACAAAAGTGGTGATAACTTTTTTTTTCTTTTCTCGCAAAGCCAGACATAACAATTTTCCTCCAAAAAGGTTATAAACCCACCTAATGTCCTAATTGAGCTGGTCACTCTATCCGACAGCTACTAAGAAGACTCTAGAGTTCATTATTAAAACCCACGGTCACTTTAGTGGTCAGAACTAAATATCCTCAAATGCACCAGATGCATCTCCGGGTCCATCTATACTCAGATAGAAATATACACCACACAGAAGAGGAACCAACAATAAAAGACGCAAGGGTGAGAACCAATATATGGATTTTAAAAAGATAACTACATGCGCGACACACAAAACATCATATAACATGTATAGTTATAACAACATAGATGTTACAGAATAAACATATAGTTAATCAAAGGGTTTCATACCCGACAGTCATCGTCATTTTTAAAACAAATATATGACACTTCAATAATTGCCGTCTAAGATGTTATACTTCATCTCCAGAAATCCAGAATCGTCGTTTAAATAAGCTGATCAGGCTCGATGGCCAATTAAGGCACTCAAATTTTACCGTAGCCCACTATCCTACACAAGGCATAGTGATCGTCGTATATGGTTACCATAACACGCTGTCTTATACAAGGCATAGTGATCGTCATATATGGTTATTCATTGTCCATCCAGGTACAATGAGAAGTCGTGTCATGAATATATACCTTGCCCGTCAAGATACCATGATAAATCAAGTAGGCACGTCTGCCGATTAATGCATGTAAAACATTTTATTCTTTTCATTGTTTTTCTTTGTGTTCATTCTTTCCTTGTCGAGGCTCAAAGGCCCACGACCATCTCAACTTTTAAACATTTAAATTCGTCTTTCAATTTCAACAATAGTACTCCAAGTCCGAATGTGCAAATCACGAAATCTAAACCGATGCACCAGTCTTAGATTCATAGATTTTAGCGCACAAAAATCGTCATAACCTTTGTAATACACGTCATTCACCTTTAGGACATATATACTGTCCATATCATAGAACACTAGAATCCATATGTCTTGGTCACTAGGTCCGTATTTCATCTTTAAAATCATTTTTCGTTCTGTGAAATACAAATCCAAAACCAAAACTCCACAACTTATCCAAGTTGTTGGAAATAACATCATTGTATAAAACTAATTTGCAGAAAATCCTTTTACGTTGGAAATTCATTTATAAAATCACCAAATCTCTTAAAAACTCATTTTCTTCTAAAAATCTTTATTTGAAACTTTAGTTCAAAGAAACATCGTTTGAGACTAACTTGTTGTTAAAACAAATACTGTTGTTTTCAAAAAAATACTTTCCGTAAATACTTTCGGAATTAACCGTCGTTTAGCATTTTAAAACGTTTTAAGTCAAATTTTGACTTTTCTAGCAAAATCATTTTGTCAACACCATAATAACATTATTTTTGAAACTTATTTTCTTATAATAACATTTTCTAATATTTGGAATTTTTTACTTATAAATTAGAAGTACTAAAATATTTTCACGGTTACGTCCTCACTGTGAATCATAAAACACTGTTACGCCATTAAATCATTACAACAACAACAACAACAACCACCAAGCCTTATCCCACTTGGTGGGGTCGACTACATGGATCATACGGCGTTAAATCGATAAAATAAAGTTATTTTATCTACTCCCCATTTTTAAGCAATCAAATAATTAAGTAATTTTATATTACTATTTTTCATTATTAAAACCCATTATCCCATTAGAAGCTTTTTAACGCTTTTAACCTCGTAATTAATTGAGCACTGACCATTGTCAGGCTTTTCAATCCACAATCAACATCGATATTAATTTCATGCCAATAATATAGCAAATAGCTAAATTTATGACATGCATTAAAATACGATAACAATTAAATGCAGATAAATAATTAAAAATAGATAATTTAAAAGCAGTTATTTCTAACAATGTAAAACAATAAACACACCAATTAAATTATACAGACCCCAAACAAATAGCATATAACTATCGGAAAAACCCCTCAGGTACTCCCCTTACCTCTTGAAGACTTTTACTTCCGATTTTGGTTTTCATCGCAAATCCGAGCATCGGTATCATACGTACCCGATATGATAATTATCCTTCAACAAATCATAACAACAAATTAACAATCAAACAATTAAAAACACCTACTTTCTTATAGGTAAGGTTCGGCCATGAGGTGCTTAATTGGCTAAATTTTTTTAAAATTGCTAAGCTCTTGGATTAGTGATCATTGATCACTTAAAACCCTAAAACAATGATTAACATACAAAGGTTGAAATAAAATACTCCATCCCTTCAAGAACCAACTTTCGGCCATGAAGAAAATAATGGGTTAGAGATTTTATTTTGATTCAACATCATGGATTCAATATATATATGAGCTATAAGGATTGAATCAAGCAAGACTTGTCAAAAAATTTGAACAAAGTTGCTTCCCCCACAACAAGCTAGGTTCGGCCTTGATAGGTTAAATCAGAAGGAAATTTTTTCTTGATGCATACTCTTGGATCATTATATAGAGATGATAATAAGATCATAGAAATTGTTTCATGATCATAGGATATTTCTACGATTTTCTAGAGATTTTCAGACTTTCTAGATCTAGGAATTGCAAAAGATGATCATGACCTTGAAACATGAAAATAATTGAAGAACATACAGTTTATTGATGATGAGGAGCAAATATTACGTGTTGGAATTAGAAAATGAGCAAGGAATCAAGTGATTCCTTCACAAAATTAGCTATGGAAACTTAAGGTTTTTAGAGAAAATGGAAGAAAGCTTCATGAAGATGATGAGGTATGACTTATATAGCAATGGAATGGGCTCACATAATGGGTTGGACTGTGGGATTATGGGGCAAATGGGTCCAAGCCATAAAATTTCAGGGACAAGCTTGTAATCTTACAAAATGGCATTTTTGTGATACAAAATCAACTTATGGACATATTAGTAATTTTACCCCAAAAACCATCATGACAAACATGTGGTGAGGATTGGTTGGAGGTGTGGCTGATTTTTGTCCACAAAATTGTTGGGACAAACTTGGCATTTCATTGGAAGTTCAAGGGTAAAATAGTCCATGGGCAAAATGGTTTTTACACTTTTTTGAAAAAATATCTAGATATTTTCTAAATGTAATCATTACATTGGTGAGTCACCCATATGACTCACCACCCTAGGTGGCAAGATGTCTCAGCATCCGATGTCGGTTTTTGTTTCTGTACATCCGTTCTCGACTCCGTCGATTACCTGATTTAGGTTTTACGCCCAATCAAGTATAATAACCTATTAATTTTGAAAAATTTCAAAATAACCTATATCGTTGGAAATGAGATATAAAATCTATTCATTTCATTCTCGGGTCAAAATTAGGTTTTCTGATAAGTAAAATCTTATTGTTAGTGAAAACGCAGACCAGGTTCCGTCTAAATTTTCAATCAAAAATTTAACCGCATACTTATAAAAATAAGTATAATTTGAATATGACTTTGGTTTTCCCAAAATTATTTTCTAAGTTTCAGATAAAAATATAAATGTTTATTTATATTTATACTGATCTTAGAAAGCAGACAAATCGGGGTGTTACACTCAGTACTACGTAACGGCTAGTGTTTAATATCTCATCCAGGTTTTCCAAATAATTGATTTTTCTGTGGTCACCCAAGAGTTTTGTTTTTTCCCCCTAAATATTTCCCACCAATTGATGAAGGGTGGATCTATTGACTATCCATTTTACACAATCACAATCATTCTTGATTATTTTAAACTTCAATTACCTAAAATGTCCTCGGTTAACTTATGTTTTTAACTTTCTATTTTCATTATTTATAATAACTATTTAATCACTTTTTTTTTAATATTTAGTTATTTTTAAAATAATTTTATTAATAATAATAAAATTGTTAACTATATGATCATATTGTGAACAAAAAATACATTTTTTTTTAATTCTTGTTCTAATTTATTTGAGCAAAAAATATTTTTTAGACAATTCAAAGATTATATATAGTCAACGTTGACAAAGGAGAAAAATTAACACAACATACTAACATTTTCCTACAAATAAAAATAAAAAATAAAAAACTGATGGAATCCCGGCAAGTGTATCGAGTCGATGCAAGTGATAATTAAAATGGTGAGACCAAGTATCGTACTAAGGGATTGATAGATCAAGTACCACTTGGCAAACTTAATAACTATTTGAACGAACAATTATGAGAATATTGGAATCAATGACTAAAAGCAATTCAATTATTAATTCAAGTAAACTAACGCAAGCAGTGAGAAGACAGTCGCAATATTATGTTGAACAACAATTATGGGAAACGTCTAGGGATTTGATTTCACCTACGTTTATCAAGTTTGATGCAATTATGAATCCTCGCAATTACTAATCTTCTACTTTTGTCAACCAAGAGTCCGAAATTATCCTAACGTCTCTCTCGAGTACGGTTAGCAAACACCCCTTAACCCATAACCAACTATATCTCTATGATGGTTAATTATTAAGAAATTCATTAAGTTCTATGACTCCCTATGAAGGTTGCATACAATCCCTACGGTATATCTCTATCCGTACAATGTATATGGTTTTACCCCAATGCTCTAAACACCTAACTAACCTCTCGGTATCATTATGATTGGTAAATCATGCATAATAATTAATCAACTTGATTAGGTTTCTACTCAAGTCAATGCAAACATACAAATATGGAATATTAGTCTAAATATCTTCAAGTCAGGAGACACCCCAAAAGCAAGACCAAAAAGAATGCATATTCAGAAAAATCTAAACAAATAATTTTACAAATTGAACATTTATCTAAAGAATTCTGCAGCAAGAAAAACTTTTAATAAAGGCTGATTCATGCATACAGGAACAATGGTTTTATACCTGCACGTCCTTCAAACTTATTGACCGATAAAGAGAATCTAACAAAAGAATTGTTGACCTGTCCAAATTAATGTTGATTGATTCCTTGCTACCTGTAAAAAAAAATTATAAAATTAAGTGACAAGATTACAAGAATCCATTATTTTGCGACTAAATGCTTTCTTGAAAGAATGATAAAAGAAATTGATTGATTGAAAGTGAAAAGCAACATAATTGCATTAACCTGTTACACTAACTAAAGCACAATTGTTACAAAACCAGAACAGTAGACTCTTAGCTTAAGAATTTGCAATCGTACTATCCAAAGCCATTTAGAAGTTAGAACTATTCTACAGGAAGGTAAAACACACAGTAGCATTTCACCAAAAAATAAATACATAATAGTAGATGAAAAGCAACTTAATGCTAATTCTGCATATTAATTAAGTGATATCAAACCACTATTTACCAAAAGCCACCCTCCACAAACAAAACAAAACATAATAACCAGAATTTTGATCCTCAAGGCAATACTAGATGCAATCAACCAAAATACAACCTGCAACAATTATCTTCCTACCACCAACATTACATTGTTGGAATATTGCCTTCTCTTGGTTGGAGTCCCATGGTTTAACAATTTCTGCCCATTTATTTCGTTTCAGTTCAAGTAGTAATGAAATGCCAAGCCAAAGCAAATCACTTTATCTGGAGGTTCAAGGACATCCTCACCTAACCATCATGTTTGGTCGATGAAAAAAAAAAGCCAAACACAGTTAGACACAAAAACATCAATGGCCCCACCAAAAAGTAAATTGACAGGTTTTCAGTAGCAACAAGTAAAACAACCAGGAGCAGCATCAAAATTAAAGCCAAATCACAACAAAAACAAAAACAAAAAAACAAAAATGCAAATGCAAATGACCCCTTAAACTACAGATAACTTTACAATAAGACAATAAAATTAGAAAAGGCCAAATAATCCACATAATTGCATCAAATCAAAAAGCATCAGACTTAGAGATCCTCTAGAACCATTTGATTAATGTTTTTTCATAGCATGGAAAACTAGAATCAGTCACCAGCTGTGCTTGAATCAGCTAGAACATAATGAGTAATGATAAAGCAATACAAGAGGCTGGACTCTGTTGGCAAACAAAGATGACAGAACAGTTCTTGTAAATTATGCATTATATGTTAGTGTTATCATTCTTTACCAAGCCTGGTGAAAGTTATGCATTGGAACGTTAGGGGTATTGGTAACCCTGAAACTCTACCATTCCATCACCATTCCATCACTCTACCTGGGATGCGAATGGACACGCAACTGGAAGTGGAGCTGTCGAGGCCGCGAGGTAGACACCGGCGGAGTCGCGTTCAAGCGGCGTTCGAAGGAATGGGTCGCGGTTTCAATTGGCGTTCAAGCGGTGGTTCCTTCTTGGTTGGGATGGTCAACAACAGCAGCGGCGGCGGCGGGATGGTCAACAACACCAGTGGTGACGGTGGCAAATAAGGGTTCCCGCGATGGCAACGAGCTACAGTAGGGTTGGGGCTGTGTGTGTCGAGTACTGGAATGAAGAGAGCAAGAAAAAAGAGGAGCGAAGAAAACCAATTAAGGTCCCGCGTTTAATTTGCTAGTTCTGAACAAAAGGTGAACCTAAGATAGCGTTTCCTTTAGGAAACGCTATCTTAAGTATCACCTAAGATAGCATTTCCGTGTGGAACCGCTATCTTTTCCTAAGTGGCACTTTTAATAGCGGTTCCACACGGAAACGCTATCTTAGGTGATACCTAAGATAGCGTTTCCTAAAGGAAACGCTATTAAAAGTCCCCCCATCACTTTTAATAGCATTTCCACACGGAAATGCTATAAAAGGTGCGTTATTAAAAGTCTAATCTGTTGTAGTGCGTCCAAACGCGGCTACATCATCTCCCTAGAATGGGGGAATTAGTTCATCATCATAGGAATCAATAACATAATCAAAGAAACCAGCATGGAAACAAGAAAAAAGGTCTGGGCGCAGTAAAACAGAGGGCGACACAGCCAAAAGAACAAAGAGTGGAAACCCATTTCCGTACAAAAGGCTAGAATTTATAAGTTCTGGTATCAGCGATTCGTTACATGATTTGTGATTGGTTGATAGTGTAAAAAACTTTACACTGGTAGTGCATATCAATTAAATTATATTTATCTTTTTTTATAGTTTATTAGTTTAATTGGTATACACTGTCAGTGTAAAGATTTTTTTACACTGTCATCCAATAACAGATCGCCACATCATTGAAAAACTTTGATTCTTATCTAAATCTCCTTAAAGTCATTCATACCTTGATATGTGATTGGTTGACAGTGTAACTTTTTTTACACTAATAGTGCATACCAGTTAAACTCATGGTTTATTGCAAAAATTATGTTAAATGATTTTTTATATATTAAAAAATTATATCCCAAGGCCATTCGCTTGTGTTTATTTTTAATTTTTTATATAATATATTATCAATTAATAGTGTGATTTTAAAAACTGTACCTGAAAATAATTTTAAGTTTTTTTATAATGTATCATGAATCACGATTTTAAAAATAATCTCAAATTTTGTAAATATAATTTTCAATCATAAATATTTACATTTCTATATTTAGTTATTTTAAAGATTTCTTTTTTAAAGTAGTTTTTTTTAAAGGAAAACAACTCCTTTTTGATAGGCTTGTTTATTTTACTTGCATATTGCGACACCCTAAAACCCGGCGTCACATGGTTACCCGTTGCGGAAAGAAATTTTTTAAAACGCTGGTCGCCTTCGGAAAAATAACCTTTTACATATGGCTTCTGAAAAAGGGTACTCATATATATATATATATATATATATATATATATATATATATAATAGTTAAAAGTAGTTATGAAAAGGTGATGAACATTCAGAACATGAAAATCAACATCACACATGTAATGATAACTGTCCAACTTGGGATCTTAGGTTTGATTACAAGACAGGCCTTGTCGAACTGGCCAACATACACTGAAACAACTCATCAAGAAATAGGTAAAAAGATAACATCAAACTGGGAATAGGGAATTGGGTACAAGACTCAAAAGATGGCTCTAAAAGCCTAGGGACTATCGGGACAACTCCAAAAGCCAACAAACGATCTACCCATGCCTCCTGCATGCAGGTGACCACAGACGCTACCCTAAGATGAGATATCAGTTGTCGGATCAATAACGTCACCGCCATCATCGATAGGGACGTCGTCATGGCCGAGATCCTGCGGATGGTACTCTGGCTCCTCCTCGTCCTCGTCCTCGACCCCTATGAACTCAAGAGGCTCTTCCTCGGGATCCTCTTCAAGATCCTCCTCCATTGGATCCTCCGCAAGCGGTTCCACTGGATCAAAGTGCTCATGAAGGAGTCCGGTAACTTGTAGCGTATGGAGGTAGTACCATGGAGGTGGAAGTGTCACAGTTCTCGTCTCGACGGTATGAATCCTTCGTACGGGCACTCCGTTAGCATTCGTTTCGGTGGTTGTCACTGGTCCCCGATATGTCACGGTCGTCGCTCCCTCGTGTATAGTCCAATTCCCCACCGACCCAGCATGGTCAAATACCTCGCTCCTCGAGCTCGTCAGTCCAAGGGAACGTCCGGATCCATCTAAGAGCACGTGCATTCCCAATACAAGAAGAAAAGAACAGAACATACAGTTGTGCAAGAGTGAGATACCGTCATAAGATATATCCCACAACAACCATATACATGATACATACATCACAGAATCATATAAGCAGTTAAATCATGCATATACATAGCATAACAGTGTTATATCAAAGGGTCTCAAACCCGCACAGTCAACCTTTGAAAATATGCATGGCACTTCAATATCAGGCTCTAACTTAATCTCATAAGATATCAACACCGTTTTCCACTGGAGAAGAATTAGAGTTGGTCAATCTCTAGCCCACCGGGCAGTTGCCTCCATACCTTCATGCATTTAAGGTCTCAGGACGAGCAACATCACATATGCCTCTGAACTCGGTTTACATGGACAAACTCCCAGATACCACCTTGTATCTGATATATACGAAAGCACGTCTGCCTGGGGAAATGCACATAAGAAAATGTTCTATTTAAAAGGTTTTCTTTGTGTTCATTATTTTTCATTGTCGCAGCTCAAAGCTAACGACTTAATCATCATTTCCCCATCACTTGAAAACTTAAAAGCATAGGACACATAGTCCGAATGCTCAATCACAACGCCCGAGATCGATGCCGCAGTCAAGGGTTGTGGTCGTAGAAAACAACATTCACCTTTAACAATGTTCATCACAACGTGGTTAGGACACACAGTCCACAACAACGTGATTAGGACACACAGTCCACAACAACGTGATAAGGACACACAGTCCACAACAACAAAATCAGAACGCACTGTCCTCAATTTCGAGAATTGGACCCTCAGTCCAGAACATCATGAATAAGACTCATGGCCCCGAATTAACACTGATCCAAGATCATGTGCATATAACTGAATACTAGAGGCGACGTCTCGCGTACTAGATTTTCTTTCTCAAGTACTTATTTTTCATTCAGTGAAAAACAAACTCAAAACAGAATCATCGATAACCTATCCAGCCTATCGGAAAGTTTCTAAAACATTTAGGAGAAAACATTTTCTTTGAAAATCTTTTGTAAAGCATCTTTGAAATACTTTTATCTTTGAAAATCCCCGATAGGATATTGCCAAATAATCTTGAAAGTTTTCACTTGAAGACACATTGCTCGAAAAGGATTTTTCCGTCGCATAACCATAATTCATCAAAACCATTTCAACATTTAAAACAAGTACTTTAAGTTAATGAGCTTTTGGAAAAGAACACCAATCCCTTCGTCTTCAAAGCTTATTAAGGTTTTTAATCCTTATAACAGTTGAGCACAGACACAAGTCTGGCTTAGCAAACTTTCAATCAACAGCAGCATATATTATCAGTTCAATGCTAATATCACAGTTGAAACCAGTTCATCACAAATATGCATTATAACATTTAGAACAAGTACAGTTCAACATCAGATAATAGCATAACAGTTCAAGTATAATAAATAACCAAGTAAGCTCAATCAACATATAAATATCCAGCTAAACACCTACACACATGCATACAATTATTGAATATCTTTAGGAAATCCCCTCTTACCTTTCGTGAAGGTAAAGAGATTAGATGCTTGGAGAGGTAAACCATGAACGTCCTTGTTTCCTCCGCGATGAAAGTCTAAGGTTATGAACACAAAATCACAAGTTAAAATCAAACAAGAACACTAAACCACAAGGTATAGGTTCGGCCAAGACTAGTTCTTAGGGTTAGAGATTCCCGAAAATTATACAACTCATGGATTTATGATCCTTAAGTGTTACGAGTTCATAAACAATGATCTTTTAACAAAGTTGAATTAAAATCCCACTAAGTACTCGACTTAGGGTTTCGGCCAAGCATAGATAAATAGGCTAGGAATTTCTGAACTTTCCAATCTCCTTAGGTTAGCATCCATACATAGTAAGGAGCTTGAAACCATGATCATTTTGGAAAACAGAAAAATCAAATGTCTTAGACCATGAACTCTTAGGTTCGTCCTTAACAAGTTTGAGAGGTTAGAGATCTTTAAATCATCCAATCTTTTGGACATAGCATCCTTTAACATAAAGGAGCTTTAATCCATAATCATCTTAGAAAACAAAATAGAATAACACATCCTAGGTCAAATGTTACATTCGGCCATCATAGGAAAATAAAGTAAGAAAATATTTTAAACCTTCCAATCACTTAGACATAGCATCCTTTAACATAAAGGAGCTTTTTAGTTCATGATCACTTTGGAAAACAAAACTCAACATCTTTGCCATAACCATTGAAGGTTTTGGCCTTTTCAAGAAATAGGGGTTAGAAATCTTCAAACTTTCCAATCTCTTGGACTTAGCATTCTCCTATGTAAAGGAGTCTTAATCCATGATCATTTTGGAAAACAAAACTTAAACACCATTGCTTTAAAACTCATTGGT
The DNA here is from genome assembly GCA_030762895.1 of Sophora flavescens. Classification (NCBI taxonomy): domain Eukaryota; kingdom Viridiplantae; phylum Streptophyta; class Magnoliopsida; order Fabales; family Fabaceae; genus Sophora; species Sophora flavescens. The sequence continues at coordinate 129,608,559 of CM061062.1, read as the reverse complement.
TTTGGTCTTTACATAAAAATAGAGTAAAAATCTTTAAACTTTCCAATCACTTAGACATAGCATCCTTTAACATAAAGGAGCTTTGGTCCATGATCATTTTGGAAATGAAATCTTAAATACAAACTCATACTTGTAAAAGTTGAAACAAGATCCATCTAAACCATCTACATGGTTTCGGCCTCCTTATAAAGAAGAGGTTAGGAAACTTTGTTTTACACAACATTTTAGTATGTGATAGTATGAGTAAATACAAGAATATAGAAAGTGGTTTCAACTCAAAAGGAGTTTTCTACCATTTTTGAGAGGTTTTAGAAGTTTGAAAGCTTAAAGGAAACTTAAAGAAAAACTATGAACATAAATACAAGAACTTGAAAAATAAACAACATAGGATCATTACCCTCAACAATATGAAGAATTTTGACGAAGAACTTAAAGTAAAAAGCTTGATAAAAATGTAAACTTTGTAAGAAAGAAGAAGAAGAAGAAGAAGAAGAAGAAGAAAGGTAGTAAAGTGAAAATGTGAGAAAATGGAGGAAAGTGATGAATGGTGGAAATGAAGGGTATTTATAGAGAATGAGGGAGGGTGTCACGGTTTTGAGGGGAAAGAAGAAGAAAGAAGAGAAGAAAGAAGAAGAAAGAAGGTGTGTTGCTTGTAGAGAGGATAAGGAGTTAAGGTGATGTGATGTGATTTTTTTTTAAAAGTAAATGGCGTGCAAAAGCAGATGTGATTGGAGAGAGAAAGATGAAAAAGTGAGATTTTGAAATAAAACCAAGATTCACTTTTTCTTAGATGTGTCATAGCCTTCACATCAAGTCACTCCATGTCACTTCATCCTCTTGATGCTCTGCTCCATTGCGTATCAGATGACTTCCCCGATCGTATTTCCCGACGATTTCACCCGGGAAATCCCTAAGATTCGGCCTCGAACAAGATTTTTCGAAAAACTCCAAACCCACACAAAACATCATAAAAACACTAACCGTCTCCTGCACGAATTAAAATTTTGTCTCTAGCTCAGTAAACTTGTACTGGTGGTGAGAACCCAGACTGGTTTTCGTCTGAATTTTCGATTGAAAATTTTACCGTGACTTCATACGGTAAAACAACACAAGAAAATGATTTTATTTTAAATAAAATCATCCTCTGGATTTTATCAAAAATAAATACATTAAAGCATGTATTTACTGATAAAGAAGCATACGAAAAACAAGGTGTTACAAGTGGCGCATCGGAAGCGTGGTGGGCATGTAACACCCGAGTGTCGACGAGGGCGGGGAGTGGTCGCCGGTGCAAGAAGGCAGGGACAAGGAGCGGCTCCTGGTAGGCTTTTAGGCGGAGGGACATATGGATGAATCGATTACACACCCGAATGAGAGGAATCCTAAGACTGTGTAGGTATGGGACTATACAGTTGAGGAAGGCTTATATGAATTGATTGGTACTACCTATACTAATAAGATGCATCTTCTTTTCGGTAGCCCATCACTTAAGAACTCCACAGTTAAGTGAGCTTGACTTGGAGCAATTCTGGGATGGGTGGCCTCCTGGGAAGTTTTCCAGGAAGCGTGTGAGTGAGGACAAAGCACGCTGAAAAGAACCGTGTTGATCTGTGGGGACAGTCGTGAATCCATAGAGCAGTCAGGGATGTTACACATATAATGCAATTACACAAATAATATCCATGAACAAACCCACATTTATTTATCTGATTCTACTAATAGACAAAAGTTTTTAAGAAGTTTTAAAGGGTCAAACAGTTCTACAGTGCATTAATATCACTTGACTTGGTATTATTAAATTTTCATTTCCCAAGAGAAACCGCTCCCTAATTTGCGTGCTGCTGGTTATAATTGCAAAGCCCCCAAACCAGAAAATGAAGGAAAGAAAGCTTTTTCATCATTTATACAACTCATATTTAATATTTGTATTGTCTTTTTTATATCACAACAAACTTTTATTTAATAATTTTCTCTCTCCTCCCACAATTTCATTATCGTAAAAAATATCGTTTTTTTTGTACTGTACTACTGTTTGTCAGTCTTTGAGATGCGGTATCCGGTTTTGTTGTTCAAAAAAACATGCCCTGAAACAAATAACTAGAAAAACCATTTTGAATGTGGAATAGAAGATCTATCCAATACCCCCCCAGAATTTCTCACAACGCTCAAGTATTATGAAAATGAACGAGAAGTTAAAAATTGATGGACAATAATAGCAAATAGAGAACGATATTTTGGTAATACTAAGATAAATATTGGTGGACAATAGCAAATAGAGGACAATAGTAATACTAATATATTACTTGTATTGGTAATTAATATTTTCATACAACTCTTGATATGGCACTCATAACACGAATGACATTCATTAAATTAAAGATTGAAGAACTTAAAGATAGACTTAAGAAAGGTTTGGGTATCCACCGAATAATATTCACTTTTTCTTTTCCCCGTTGTTCTAAAAGCGACTAAACTAATTAAGCAGAAAATGACATCAACAACACTGCAGCTCGTTCCACCTCACCAAGCTTCCTCCAACGCCTTTCAACCCGTGATCTATGAGGCATGCCTTGACTCACCAAATTCCTAATCCTTTGCTTCAAACTAATCTCCTTATTCTTCTTCCCATCATTATTTCCCTTGGTCCGACTTCTGATACCACATGCATTACAAAGTGTCTACATTAAATTTAAGATAGTGTTTGATATATCAAAGCTTCAGAATTCACGTGTACCACTAATCGATCAAGTTTTAAAGGTTTTCTATTTGGATCAAAGAATTCACCTTTGTCCTATCTGGACTAGTCCTCCAAAGAGGGGTCTTGGTCTTTCCACATTCAACACATGTTTTCTCCTGTTGTTGTTGTTGTTGGATCTCAGTCTCATAGGCTTCCATAGCTTCGGATCCCTACATACATCACAAAATAAAATACCCATTTGCTAATGAAAGCCAAAAGGTGAAGAATTAAGAACCAAAAACATTTGATCCCTCACCTGAACACCTGAGTCAACCATTTTGACTTACTATCTCAAACTTTTAGCAAAATCTAGATGAAAATAAGAAAAAGACATTTTGTGAAATGGATATCGCCTCTCGATCAAGAAGGAAACACCTAGAAGCAAATCGAGCTCGAAGTAACGAAAACAAGCAGAAAACATTAGAAAGAAAAACAAATATATTTTTATCTGAGGTTGAAGTTGGGAGATGGAGTAGAAGATCAAAAAGAATTAAAGTGAGATTCCATTATGTGATCAAAATCAAAAGGTAGGGGGAGTGTGAGTGAGGGGAGGAGAAACGGAAAACATCAAACTTTAAAGAAACCAACAAGCAAGTGTGAGATAGAGAGATAAAGGAGAGAGAAAAGGAGAGGATAGGGGGAAGGAGAGATAAAAAGAATCTGACTCGGGTTTCAGCCATAGGCAGTGATCTAAAAGACAAGAACTTTGTAAATGGGGGCACGAAACCCTAACCAAGGATTTATCTGTCAAACAAATGATGACGAGAATACCTTAATTTTTTTTTTGTTACAACACCCTGCTTTAGTTACTCACCCACCAAAATGGTGCTGAAATGAATAAAGAGAGCGAGGTTGGTGAGTGTGGTTTGTTTTGATGATAGTTTAATAATCAATTATAACCTCATTGCTGTCTCAATATGTGGTGTGGGATGGTATGATTAGGTGCAGCAAAACAATATTTTATGATATCATATTATTATTATGTGTTGTGTTGTCTTGTGTCACCTCTACATTTCTCTACTAAAATAAGTCAGATGTGTTGCATCTATGTCTATGTAACATTTCATCGGGATAGGGTCAACCGGGATGCAGCTTTTGGGTTTCAACCTGCTTCTTATTTGGTCACTTTTTTCTGTAATGGGTATTTAAAACTTAGTTTTCATTCTCTTTTTCATGATATTTATTATGTGGTCCAAGTATTGTTTTATTAATTAATCACGGGAGGCATTCTAGTTATTATAGTTTTCAAGGATTAAACTCGTGTTAGTGCATGTGGGACATACTCGTCAAAACAAAAAAGATAAATGTTGAGATATAATTTTTTTAACTTTTTAAGATTTTTAAAATCATATTTTTCAAAGCATCCTTTTAAATGTTATAGCTAGGTTTTTATAATTGAAATTGTACCTTTCTTCAATAAAAAGTAAAATGTGTCTTATTTTGGTTGTCATACAAATTTATGTGATTTTAAACATTTCACTTGTGTAACATTTTTATTTTGCTAAAGATAGAAGATTTACTCAAGAAATAAAAAAGGAAATAAGTTCCGAAAATGTACAAAAAATATTCTGGGGTGTGTTTATTCTTCTTCGAACAAGTCACCGATACTAACTGTTCCGTCCAAATACCTCGGATGTGAGATACTCGGCCGAACGAGGATTAGTGGGGTGTTTTTGGATTGTGCTTGACAGAATGTGGATTCTGCTCCTACGTATCCAAATGAGAATCAAAGCAAACGTAGTTCTGAATGAGGGGGTGAGCCCCCTATTTATAGAGATCTCTCAGGATCAAGCTCCGGAATAAGCGGAGAAATATTTGGATCAGGCCATCATCATTCGGAGAGATATCAGGATTAGCCTGATTATTGGGAGAGATATCCGGAGCCTGATTATCCGGAGGTATTATGACTAGCGAGATATTTGGCCCAGTTAGCTGCGGCTGGATAGCTTGGGGCCGAGGTATCTTCGCGCGTGGCCTGTCATGGAAAAAGACCGAGTAGTCGTCTTCGGGCGCCAGGTGTGCTGACGTGTTCTCGGCTTCGGAGGAGTTTGGGCTAAGCCCCATTCGCGGGGGTGAGCTCGGTTGGTCCGGCGTATAGACAAGTTCTCGGTCTTACATTCTCGGCCAGTACACAAGCCCCCCGAGCTTCGAGCTTAAATAAGCGAAAGAGCTGATGAGTATGAAACCGAGCTTATTCTTCGGCTATGCAGTTATCCACATTCCCAGCTGTCATCTCCATCAAGTCTTCTCTCTTTGTCAGAGGAAGCAATCATTCCCCTAATACTTCTACGGCACGCTATGGACAAGAAACCCTAGAGTTCCGAGCCCGTTTAATGGGGGGGAAAATCAAAAGTCGCGCCCTTTTGGGCCCGATGGGAGATGGGCCGCCAATCGCAGGCTATAAATATCCCCTCTGGCGCCAACTCCCTCCTACTTTGCTTACCCTCCTTTGCCATTCACCTTCGTCTTCCAAGTTTCTGCCATCATCTCTCTGCTTGTCATCCTCCAGGTACGCTCCGTTTCCTCCTTTCCTTCGTGCTTCTAAGCTCAATTTCTGGTTACCAGATATGAGTTCATCTGTGTCTTCTGAGTCGAATACCTCGCCTCTAGTAGAGCACGAAGTTTCCCCAATTGGGGGATCTCTTTCTGTTTCTTCTGTTCCTTCACAGGAACTGAACGTCGGAGAGGCGGAACCGTCCTCCTCCGGGTCGTCTTCGACTGATTCAGACTCTTCCGAGTCTGATTCTCCTAGGTCTGGTTCTCCTAGATCTGGTTCTCCTAGGTCTGGTTCTCCCCCTCCCAGAGTTCCAAACCCGCCGCTCGTAAACAACGCCTTAGGGTTCCAAAAGACCCTATTCCCGATATTACCCTTCCTGGGTATACCTGGGTTAAAGGCGAGGTTGGGACCTTTTTCTCTGACTACCAAACTCCCGATTCAATTGTTCAACTTCGGTCCCATATTAATATCTCGGCCTCTGGAGACGAGTCCGAGTTCATTTGTTCTCCGTGCTCGGTCACCTAGTGTGTCTTTCTCAGGGCTCGTCCTTCCGAGCCCCCCTTTACTTATATGTACAAAAAACTTTTTGAGAAGCTGCATGTGTCTCTTCCTTTTACCAAGTTTGAGTGCGACGTTCTGAGAACCATGAACGTCGCACCTACTCAGCTCCACCCTAACAGCCGGGCTTTTATGAAAGCCTTTCAGATTCTATGTAAATACATCAGGATAGAGCCCACCACTCCAAAATTTTTGTACTTTTATCAAACCAGATTTGGCGAGACAACGGGATGGGTATCCCTTAATGGGTTGAACCGAAGAGGTCTGCTTAGTTTATACGCATCGTCGTATAAAGACTTCAAGGTTGGCTTCTTCCGAGTTCGCCCTTCGGGTTCTCACTCCTCCCACTTTTTTGACGAGAATAAATATGCCAAGTTTCCTTTATACTGGCAATCCTCTCCCACAAAATTCGTTGGCTTCGAGTACCACTCCCTGCCGGCCGAGGATAGGCGGGATATAGATATACTAGAAAAACTTCCTCGGCCCCTCCATTGTGGACGCCTTCTGAAACTCCCATTCTCATCTACCCCGAGAGCCGACCTGAAAAATAAGTGCTCGGCTTTTTAGTTTTTGAATCTTTTCTGTATGTATTGCTGAACTAACCACATTTTCTTTTTGGCAGTCATCATGAGGAAATTTGACTTCTCAAAGCTTGTAAAGGCTGGTGCTGCTAAAGAGGGTCAGGGTCCCTCTTCGACCGAGAAGAAGCAGAAAAGACCTCCTTCCACCAAGACTTCTGCAAAGGGGGCTTCGTCCTCCGTCCCTCAAAAAAGGAGGAGGGTAGAGGTTGAAGTAGTCGCCGAAGATTCTTCCCTTCCTGGCCCAAGCTCCCCTCACCCGACTACTCAGGGGACGGAAACCGCGGGGCGAGAACAACCACCTCCCGCCCCCATCGAGCCGAAATGGTACAACACTTCCCTGAAGGCAGGGACTTCATCTCTCTGGGGTGAAGACTTCAACCCCTTCCCCTCTTTCGACTCAAGCTTCTTAAAGTCCGCCGATCTTCGGCTTATCAAGTAGTAGGGGGCCCGATCTAGCATGGAGGCCCTCTCGGTTTACTGCCTTCGGGCTGCAGCTTTGGCTCGTTTCTGTAGCCGAGAGGTGACAGAGACCGAGAGTAAGTCCCAACAGCTGGAGTCTGAATTTGCTGCTATTGAGAGGTTGAAGGGGGATCTATCCCGGATTTCTTCTGAACGCGAGGAGCTGGCCCGTGGGAACGAACGCCTGACTGCCACCCTTGCCGAGATTAATACTCGGAACTCCGAGTTGGATTCCCGGGAAAAGTCGGCCGAGGAAGGCAAAGCTCGGGTTGAAGAGGACAAGGCTCGTGCTGAGGAAAAGCTTAAAGAGGCTCAGGCTGAGATTGAGAAACTTAAGGCTGCCTTGGAGGCCGAGACCAAAACCAGGATGGGACTCGAGGAGGATGTGAAGGAGGCCACCAGCTGCATTATCATCGAGCACCGAAAAGGTTTTGACAAAGCCATTGCCCAAGCTGAGGTTCTAGCCCCTGGCATTGATCTTTCGGGGGCCGATGTAAACATGGAGGTGGTGAATGGGGAACTTGTTCCCATCATTCCTGAAGAGGAGGAAGAGGTAGACGTGGTGGGGGATTCTCCCGAGGATCACATTGGGGCCGAGGAGAGTCCTAGGGGGGAGTAACTGTTGTAGTCTTTTGTTTTTTGTTCAGCCTTTGTAATGGGCTCATGCCCTTGTAACTTTACTTAATGAGAATTGTTATCATTCCGCTGACTCTTTGTAATGTTCGGCTTGTTAATCAAATCTTCGGCTAAGGCCGAGGTACTCTACCGTCCACATAAAAAATGGACGGTGGTTGTTACACGTGAAACATGTGTTTTACACTTTACGTTGTCACGCATTAAATGCTTTGGAAACCGTAATGGGTTCATGCAATCACCGCCTTTTGCTTAGTTTCGAGATTTGTTTTTCCAACAAACCCCTTCTCACGCATACTACTTCCTTCCTTGCTTATAAATAGGGCCATTCCGCTGCCTTACTTGTTCATTCCTCATCCTTTTCCATCAGCCAAATTCGTTTCTTACTTCTCTTCCACCCGAGTAGTTCTATGCTAGTGTCAGGGGTTTATGTTCCCCTCTCCCAGTTAACATCCTTTTTTGGGTTTCAAATCCGCCAAAAAGGATGTAAGTGGGAGACGGGATCCAGAATTCCTTTTATGATTCGATCCTTCAAGAAGGATGTTAACTGGGAGAACGATAATCTTCGGGAGTGGAGAAAGGGGTAGAGGTCGTCTACTCCCGGAGCTGTCCGAGCACCTCATCATCCAGCTTTCTCAGGGGGAAGTGGCTACAGCCTCCCTTAAGAGAGAGTGGTGGCGCTTGATCAGGGGGATTGGGGGCCGTCTGGACTTGCCCCTGTTCTAATTGGGGGGACTACGGTCCCGCCGAGCGGCCCTTATTTTCAATTTCGGCTTTCGATTTCAGCGTTGTGCTCGGTCCCTTGAATGTACTTTTCAAGAGTCAAACTCGGCTTTATTTTTGCTTTACGCATTGTACTCGATTTCCTTAATAAAATAATGGCTCGTACTCAGCCTTTTTGATCCGAACTTTGTTCTTTGCTCATATCCGGCTTTAATAATTTCACGGCTTAAACTTAATAACCCGGACTTGGCTAATATGATCATGCTTGACCTTTAGACTTAATTTCATGGCTCGAATTCGGCCACCAGGCTCAAACTTGGCCCTTAGAATTTAATCAAACTTGGCCCTTAGAATTTAATTGGCTCGAACTCGGCCACCAGGCTCAAACTTGGCCTTAGAAATTTGACTGGCTCGAACTCGGCCACCAGGCTCATTGGCTCGAACTCGGCCATTGGCTCGTACTCGGCCACCAGGCTCAAACTTGGCCTCAGAAATTTGACTGGCTCGAACTCGGCCACCAGGCTCAAACTTGGCCTCAGAAATTTGACTGGCTCGAACTCGGCCATTGGCTCGTACTCGGCCACCAGGCTCAAACTTGGCCTTAGAAATTTGACTGGCTCGAACTCGGCCATCAGGCTCAAACTTGGCCTTAGAAATTTGACTGGCTCGAACTCGGCCATTGGCTCGAAATCGGCCACCAGGGTCAAACTTGGGCGTAGAAATTTGGTAGCTCGAACTCGGCCATTGGCTCGAACTCGGCCACCAGGCTCAAACTTGGCCTCAGAAATTTGACTGGCTCGAACTCGGCCATTGGCTCGTACTCGGCCACCAGGCTCAAACTTGGCCTTTAGAATTTAATTGGCTCGAACTCGGCCACCAGGCTCAAACTTGGCCTTAGAAATTTGACTGGCTCGAACTCGGCCATTGGCTCGTACTCGGCCACCAGGCTCAAACTTGGCCTTAGAAATTTGACTGGCTCGAACTCGGCCATCAGGCTCAAACTTGGCCTTAGAAATTTGACTGGCTCGAACTCGGCCATTGGCTCGTACTCGGCCACCAGGCTCAAACTTGGCCTTAGAAATTTGACTGGCTCGAACTCGGCCATCAGGCTCAAACTTGGCCTTAGAAATTTGATTGGCTCGAACTCGGCCATTGGCTCGTACTCGGCCACCAGGCTCAAACTTGGCCTTAGAAATTTGAATGGCTCGAACTCGGCCACCAGGCTCAAACTTGGCCTTAGAAATTTGACTGGCTCGAACTCGGCCATTGGCTCATACTTCGGTCCCCTCTGGAAATGCTCGGACGGGCCTTTAAATTTCGGTTTTTCACCCCCTGCCCTCCTCTTCTCTTTACCTTCTCGCATGTCGGCATCATCGGTCCGCTCCCTTTTCTTGGATTCCTCAACCTCCTCCATATTGATGAACCCCGCAACTTTTCTTCTCAGTTCGTCCAGATTGGCCGGTGGTTTCCGAGCCAAGTGCCTAGCAAAAGGGCCAGGCCTTAACCCGGTCAGGATGGTGTGTAGTGCAACATCGGCACTGAGATTGGGGATGAGTACCGCCTCCTTGCTGAATCTGGCCATGAAGTTGCGCAGGGACTCATTCTTTTCTTGCCTGAAGTTTACCAGCGAGGCCGAGGTTTTTTGGTGGGCCCGGCTCGTGGCAAACTGAGCGCTGAACTTAGCCACGAATGTATCGAAAGAGTCTACTGATGCTGGGGGTAGCTGGGTGTACCAGGTCAACACTGCTTCCTTCATAGTGGTTGGGAAGACTTTACACATGACAGCGTCGTCATCTGTAAAGAGGTACATCTGCGTGGTGAAGGCGTCCAAGTGGCGCTCGGGGTCTGAGGTGCCATCATATTTGTCAATGTTGATGGGCTTGTAGTTGGCTGGCAAGGGGACCCCCATGATATCGTTCGTGAAGGGATGCCTCGGCTTCCGCAGGCTGGCCCTGTCATTAAGTCTGTTTGTCTGGAGTGAAAATTCTGGGGCCTGCCTAGGGAATCCCTCCTCCTCTGCTCGGTTGGTGTGATGGGAAGCCCGGAGGTGTGGACCCCCTTCCCTGTACAAGTTTCTGGACCCCTCAATCTCCGGTGGTCGGCGCTCTCTTTCTTGTGGAGAAGAGACCGACCTTTCCCTGCTCTGCTCTCTTTCACGATGGCCATTCTGCCGGCGGATTTCTTCGTTCTCCCTTCTCAGCGCTGCAATCTGCGCGAGAAGCTCCTGAACCATGGGATTATCGGTCATTGCTGCTGGGCCTACGGATCGCTCTCCATTATCCCCGTTAACTCCGTTGTTGGCATTCCCTGGCTCCTCCCTCCTGCAGTTTCCGCTCCTCGTCCTCACCATTTTGTGTGGTATGGGAAAATATTTGCTTCGATCCCCACAGACGGCGCCAAATGTTCCGTCCAAATACCTCGGATGTGAGATACTCGGCCGAACGAGGATTAGTGGGGTGTTTTTGGATTGTGCTTGACAGAATGTGGATTCTGCTCCTACGTATCCAAATGGGAATCAAAGCAAACGTAGTTCTGAATGAGGGGGTGAGCCCCCTATTTATAGAGATCTCTCAGGATCAAGTTCCGGAATAAGCGGAGAAATATTTGGATCAGGCCATCATCATTCGGAGAGATATCAGGATTAGCCTGATTATTGGGAGAGATATCCGGAGCCTGATTATCCGGAGGTATTATGACTAGCGAGATATTTGGCCCAGTTAGCTGCGGCTGGATAGCTTGGGGCCGAGGTATCTTCGCGCGTGGCCTGTCATGGAAAAGGACCGAGTAGTCGTCCTCGGGCGCCAGGTGTGCTGACGTGTTCTCGGCTTCGGAGGAGTTTGGGCTAAGGCCCATTCGCGGGGGTGAGCTCGGTTGGTCCGGCGTATAGACAAGTTCTCGGTCTTACATTCTCGGCCAGTACACTAACTATAGACACATTGAGTGAAACAAAACCTCAATTCAATCTATACACATTCTCTTATCATCAATCACTCATTTCACGTGAATCTGAACCAATTAAGGGAAATATTTGTATTCTTAAATTGAAGTAAATTTCTCATCCTTCATTTGCATTGAAACCTTTGTTATTGGTCCAATACTACCATGATAGTTACATAAGAAAAGCAATTTTCCATATTTAGATTCTGCCTATACCCTACAAATACACTCATTATCTTGGTTAATGCATCGACTGAGAGGTTGCATGATGTCCAACATTATCAACACCTTCAAGACAGTTATTTTTATTCTTGATCGAGATATTTTCCTCATACAAGAGCACAATTCTCATTTGATTTGAAGTTATGATCTCTGGAAGCAAAAAATTGGATATCGTTGTCCTTTTCCCATTTATGGATCACTAGAAGCTAACCTCTTTACATCAATGGCTAATTTAGAAGGGTGGTATAGGCACCAAATCTCATTTTAATGGGGGAAGCGATACATTTTATATGTCACCTCTTCACATTAGAATCGTTTATGATTCTCCCAAATGCCAAAAAAAAAAACAATTGTTTTTATCATGTGATGGATTTGGGGTATGTCCAAGCACAATCTTGAAATCAGACCTTGGCAAGCATTGGTTGTCTTAACATGCATCCTCGAGCACGATGGTATCTTCGTCTTTTCCCTCGATCGAGTTTGGGAATGTTGCCATGATGTAGTGCAACATTACATTCTGACTTTAAAGAAACACACAAGTGTAAGAGAATTGCTTAAACACCACCGCTTACTAGTGGAAATGAAAACTAACTACAGTGGTGGCGAGGGTTGATCCACCTGAACTCAAATCCAAAAACCTTAAGTTCTAGGTGGTGAAGATCACCTACGATGACCCAAATATTTGATGTTATGGCATGATTAGGTTCATAAGAAAGTTGTCAACAAAAGGATATTGTTTTGGCTTCAACGACTCAAGGTGGGGGTGACTTGAGTTTTGAGTTTTCTTTAAAGAATTCCCTCTTAAAAACTTTTCACTAAACTTTAGTTTTCAGATTTGTGGCCTCAGGATCTTTTACAAAATCAATGAACGGATTATATAAAATCTTGAATTGGAAGATGATGAAGATGAGAAAGATTAATTCAGATTAGGTTCGGGTTCAAAACTCAATGATAACAAAATACAGAAACTGATTAAGCCTTTAAAGATTAAGAACAAGTTGTGAAAGTTTCAGATAGAAGCATTAACAATCAAGAACAAACTTGCAGGTTTCAGTTTCACTGTATGATGCAAGATTCAATTCAAATATTGATCCTTGAGAATAGAATTGAATACACAGTTATAATTACAGTTTACTCAAGGTTCAATACTGATTACGTAGATCAAGAACTGATATCAATAGAATACTTAGAGCATCAAGATCATAGTTACATGAGCAAGACAGAAATTAAAGAGTTTGAGTTTAGAGATACCACACAACCAGATTTATCCTGGTCCAGTCACCACCACTGTGACCTACATTTAGTACCCACTCCACCTGTGGGTTTTCACACACTAACACAACAAGCTTTTGCCAGGTAGCTTGAAAAACCTTTACACCACAGAGCACTCCTTCACCTCGAGATACCACACTCTTGTGAAGAGCCTCAATGTTCTTCCTTTAGTGATACCTCACCCTAATCACTCAGAGAGACTCCCTCTCTCTTTACAATCAAAATAGAACGAAAAAATTGATTCCTAACGCTCAATAGTCAGATATACAAATTGAAGCACTTATGAGAATGAATCACTCTTTTTCACAATATGCTCAATAAATATGATGAATGATTTTCACAATTGATTTCTCAAATTGATTTCGTAAACTTTCTGATTTGTGATCTTGTGATATCGTATTTTCGGTCTGCTGAAAGTGTTCCTTTGATCCCACTTTATATAGAAACCACGTTATAGCTGTTGGGATCAATCAAAACCGATTTGAGACTGATAACAGAATCTATTTTCTTGATTCTGGTTCTTGAAATAAGATTCTACATTGGTTCTTATAGCATTCGTGTCCATCTTGAAAATAAACGCAACCATCTACCCACGCCAGCAGACTGAAGTACTAAAACACAATGTAATTGGACGAGCTCCAATTAGTAGACGAGCTCCATATGCCATGTCATTGGACGGATCTTCTCTTTAAGGACTTAGCAAGTCCACAGACTTGTGTGGACGAGCGCTTCTGTCACTTGTGTAGACGAGCACTTCTGTCACTTTGTTGGACGAGTACTTCTGTCACTTTAGTGGACGAGCACTTCTGTCACTTTAGTGGACGAGCACTTCTATCACTTCTGTTGGACGAGCGCTTCTTATTTCCAAAAATCAATTTCATTAACAAAAACTTATTCCTTTTAATGCAGGTTATGAAAATTGATTTTCTTCATGCATCTTTTTAATCGAGCTATTTTGTGACTAAGAGATTTCTTTCTCTTAAAAATCATCTAAGACTTAAATCTAATTTTTCGTTAAGCTTGTGCCTTGATGATTCCTTGATCTCTGTCTTTGCTCTTTGATTCCTCCATGTAGCTCTTTTGATTTCTTCAAGTTCTTCCTTAGATATTTTCCTTGAATTTGCTTAATGAACTTGTTGATCACTGCTTGATACTTGTCATTGCAAATTGACACTAAAACACTTGCATACACATTAAATTGTATTTGTCATATATCAAAATCTCTAAGTCATTTAGTCTAACAAACTCCCCCTTTTTGATTATGGCAAATATTTTAACAAATTATAAGATCAGAATATAAGTGTAGTAGAAGCTAAGTGTTTTTGGCAGATTTATATCATGGTATCAGAGCAGAAGTATATTAGAGCAAAAAAATATTATCAGTGCAGAATTTGATTTACTTCCCCTTTATCATGTAAGCTTATAAGCTCCCCCTCAACATATGCATGTATAATTTGTTATTATCCCCTTTCTCTATATCATACTTTTTCCTCCCTCTTTTGGCATTATCAATAAGGTAAAGAAAAGAAACATTCAAAGCAATAGAGAAGGTAATCATTTAAACATTCAAACATAGCATATAAAATTGTTCATGATAGAGGGATAAGTGCAGGGATAAATCAAAAAAAAAAAAAAAAACCCGTCCATCTAAAATTGTTCCTTTTTTATTTTCTTTTGTTTCTTTAGAGATTAGATATAGGATTGATCAATTATGTCCAATTCTCTTATAATGAAAAAGAAGCTTTCCTTGTACAAGGGCTTGGTAAAAATATCAGCAAGTTGTTTAGATGTATCAACATATTCAATCTCAATTTCTCTAGTTTGAATATGATCTCTAATGAAATGATGTCTGATTTCTATGTGTTTAGTTCTAGAGTGCATTATGGGATTCTTAGTTAGGTTAATTGCACTTGTATTGTCACATCTAATAGGAACTTGGTTTAGTTGCACACCATAATCAACTAATTGTTGTTTCATCCATAAAACCTGTGCACAACAGCTACCAGCTGCTACATATTCAGCCTCTGCAGTAGATAAAGCCACACTAGATTGTTTCTTACCGAACCATGATACTAATTGGTTTCCTAGTAAATGGCAATTTCCACTAGTACTCTTTTTGTCTAGTTTACAACCATCAAAATCAGAGTCTGAATAGCTAATTAAAGTACATGTAGCTCCCTTGGGATACCATAATCCCATGTCTTTTGTTCCTAACAAATACTTAATTATCCTTTTAACTGTTGTTAAGTGTGATTCTTTTGGATTTGCTTGATACCTAGCACACATGCATACACTACACATCAACAGGGTTCCTTGCTCATCCTTGTCCAGATAACAGGAGGTACTCATTGGAGTAGCCATCTCCTTAGCATTTTCCATGCCAAACTTCTTGATCAACTCATTGTAGTACTTGGTTTGGCTAACAAAAATTCTATTTTTAGTTTGCTTTATTTGCAGTCCAAGGAAAAAGTTCAGCTCACTGATGAGCCTCTGTTTGACTAGTTTTATAACTGGTAAAGACCTTGGCTTTGTGCTAATTTTATATCATTTTCACCCAAATTAGACTTGATTGTCCTTAAGTAGTATTTTGAGTCTGTAAAGTGTTTTTAGGTTAATTTAGTTGATTTAGAGTTAAATAAAGTACTTATGTTATTTTCTGTTTTTCAGGTTAATAAAATGAATAATTCTGGTCATTCGCCCCGCGAATAATCTCTCGCCACGCGAGTCTCCCAATCATGAAAGTCAGAAACGATCACGGTTTACCCGTGTTGAGGATCACGGCTGTGGCAGTTTTGAAGTTGAAGCGTTCGCCTCGCGAGCATCCATTCGCCTCACGAGTCTTGGAAGACCAGAAGCCATCACGGTTTGCGCATGTTGAAGGTCACGGGCGTTACAATTTGGGATCTGAAGAGATTCGCCTCGCGAAGGATATGTTCGCCTCGCGAGAAGATCAAAAGTCGCAGACTGTTCATAATTTCCGCGTCGCGAGAGAGGCTTCACCTCGCGAGTCCTCTGATTCCAGAAACGTGTATATAAGACAGTCTTAGGCAGAACTGAAAAAAAGTCAGAGTTAGCCAGTTTTGGCTAGTCTTTGATAGAGAGTAGTAGTAGTTTCCAGTAGTTTATTTTCTTTTCTTTTGTGCTTATGTCTGTAATGGAGAGCTAGTCTCCTAGATTAATCTACTGGGATTGGTTTCAATTACGCTTGAGGTTCTGGATTTCCTATTTGAACTGCTATTCCTTTTCAGTACTGTTCCATATGTTTCTGTTTGCTTAATTCAGATATGTATAGGATTAGTATTGATTTATTTCGATGATTGTATGTTCCTATATATAATCGCGTTTGCTTAATTCGCGTGTGTTCAATCATGTTCGCTTAGTTCATGAGTGCTTCACCCCGTTTGCTTAATTCGGGAATAGGAATATATGTCTCGTAGTATTGATTTCGCTTGTAAATTGATGCTACAATCGGAAAGGGTTTAGAATCTGCTTAGGGCTTGGATTTGCTTGAACCAATGATAGTGGGAAACCAAGAACAGTAGGTTAATCGTCTTTAGTTTATTTGCTATTCTCTTTAACTGCTTTGTTTTCATTGTTTTGTTTTCTTTATTTTATTTCAATCCAAAACCCCCCCAAAACTAACTTTTGATTTTATGTTAACAATAACAACACTAAAGAGTCCTTGAGAGACGATACTCGAGTTGTCGCTCTATACTACATTATTTTAATAATCGCTCGTTCTTTTTGGCGTGTGGCGACAGCGCGTTCAAAAATTGGCGCCGTTGCCGGGGACTCTGGTTTGTTGTTATTAGCAGAAAATAAAATTTTTTTAAAAAAAAATTCTCTTTGCTAATTAGTTTTGTCTATTTGTCTGGTTGTGAATTTTAGCACCCCCCATGGATAATTATATGCGAAATTACATGCCTAATGCTTACTATGAGCAACCACCATGCATATATTTTCCTGATTTTCTTGGTTTATCACACTGGTTGCCAAGGTTTAGTGGTTTTGCAGGTGAAAATCCGCAGGAGCATCTGAGGGAATTCCAGATTGCCTGTTCTATAATGCTGAGACCTGCAGGAATAACAGAAGATCACATTCAGATGGAAGCTTTCCAATTCTCACTTGAAGGTGCTGCAAGAGATTGGTTGTATTGTCTTGATGAGAATTCCATCTCAAGCTGGTTTGATTTGAAGGAAGCCTTCCTGTTTAGATACTATCCTGCCTTCAGAGCTGCACCTTCTGAACCTTCACTAGAGGACATGCTCAAACAAATAAATGCACAAATGGAAGCATACAATCTCGAATTCCAACAGAGGATGGCACAACAAAATCTTGAATTTCAACGGATGATGGAGGCGAGCAATCTTGAATTTCAACAGAAGATGGAGGCTGAATACCAGAGGAGCCAAGCTGAATCTCAGAAGTTGTCCGCTCTAATTGATCAAGTTACCGCCAACTCGGCTGCAATGCTAACTCCACAGCCCATTGAAGAACATACAGAGTCACAAGTTATTCCTGAAAATATTTCTGATGATGATTCTGATAATGTTTCTATTGATGAAATGTGTGTTGAATCCCCTGATTCTAATTCATGTACTGATTGTTATTGTGAGGGTGGCACTGCTTTGTGTATACACTGTTATGCAGCTTTATACTGTTCAGGAAACACAGAAAATGAAGATCAGGTGGACATCTGCTCCCCCGTGCTTGAAGATGATGAAGAACCTTTGGGAGTAGATGATTCAAGTACATCAAATGCATGTGTTAAGAGTGATGGGGTGGATGAACTAATTGCTGAATTTCCAGACATTCAGAATTTTACTGATTCATTTTATTGTGATATATGTATTGACTCTACTAACTCTAACTTTTGTGTGGTGTGTGCTGAAATTTCTGCATGTATAGCAGGTGATAACTTTGTTAGTGCAGTGAATGAAGACCTTGCAGGAGTTGAAGCAGCACCAGTAACCCCAACTAACTGTTTGCCACCTCCCCCTGTGGAACCAAAAGCTCTGGATTTTGCACCCTTGGATTTTGCACCATGGCCAGTCCAAGAGGTTGAGCCCCACTTCTATTGGGAGGATTTTGTTGAGAAAGAGGTCAGCTGTGACCCGAAGGGGAGTGAGAAGTCCACCACACTCGGCGAAGTCATCATAATTGTCAAGTGCTCACCCCCACATCAAGGCTGCGAGTTAGGGAAGCATGGAATGAGCTTCCAGTCTTTGTCCATCACGTGGGACTTATGTTATAGACAGTGGGATCCTGGTGGACCCGCCCTTCAATGAGTTTTTCTTAACCCTTATCTCTTTTAATTTTCTTTTCCTTGCTTTATTACTATTTTGCTTTTAATAAAAGCTCCTGAATAATTTGAGAAGCTCAGGAGTTGTGTTTGAGTCTTGTGTTGGCAAGTTTATTGGATTTGATTGATTTTGCATAGATTGATTGCATAATATGTTTTGACTGTTTTCCCCCTAGGATATGAAAAATTTTTTTGAAATATTGATCCCCATGTGATTGAAAACTGAACTTTGAGATTTTGTTATGATGGCATGATTTATGATAAGTTTGGGGTGATAGGAAGCACACACTAGGGATAGAATCTCTTTCAAATAATTTGCACATAAATGTCCAGGTGAGGTTTTGAGCCTCCAACATGTTTTTGACTGTGTGAAAATCACTTTTGATTGCACTTTCCTGAATTTGCTTGAATCTCTTTTTGGTTTGCATGATTATGTGTTTGCTTCAAATGATTTAGGCATTTTCTTTGTAAATAGCTACTTAGTCTAAAATAACCATCCCCAATGCATGTTCCTTAGTTAGCCCCTTTGAGCCTATTAGCCTATTGCTTCTTGATAACCTAATGTTATAAGCCCAAGAATCTGGAAAACCATGTTAACCCGATCTTAGGATTAGGAGAGCATGTAATCTTAGAATGGGTGCAAGAAACCAAAGTTTGGGGTGGCTACCCGGTGCAATGTGTTGTTTGGGATTGGGAAAAAAAAAAGAAAAGAGAAAAGTGTAAAAATGAAAAGAAAAAAAAAAGAAAGAAAAGAAAAAACAATAAAATAAAAGTATTAGAAAAATAAAAGAGGCTGTAGCCACCCAGAAGCATAAAGAAGAAAAAAATTAAGAAAGGAACTTGAGTGAATGTCAAAGTGTAAATAAAGTTTCATGCTCTCTTAGTTCCTAGGGTCCTCAGCCTAGTTCCTTTGTATATCCTACCCTTAGCCATGCCCCATTACAACCCATAAAAGACCTTCTGATGTTGCTTGCATGTTTTCTGTGGGAACCATTTTGAGATGAAAATCAAATTTATGGGAAGTGCTCTTAAAAGTGAAACTGAGTGAAATGTTGATAGCCTGACACAAACTGAGCGATTGAGTGAACACAAATTTCCCTTGTGAGGAAGGCAGTTGTTTGAATTTGGTGATCTCCTTCTTGTGTGTAACTTGGATCCCCTGCTTAGATTGATGATTGTTTGAATGATGAATTTCTCAACTGTTTAGAATAAATGAATGTGGGGATTGCTTTGTTTGAAAGGGGGAACATTGAAAAAATATTTTGATAAATTGCTTGAAATCTGTGTGAAAGTTGATTGAATTCTTAAGCTTGCCATGTTTTGCCAGGTCTTGAGTCTTTTTAAGTTTTTAAGTTTTAGTTTGCTTGGGGACAAGCAAAGTTTAAGTTTGGGGTATTTTGATGAGCCTCTGTTTGACTGGTTTTATAACTGGTAAAGACCTTGGCTTTGTGCTAATTTTATATCATTTTCACCCAAATTAGACTTGATTGTCCTTAAGTAGTATTTTGAGTCTGTAAAGTGTTTTTAGGTTAATTTAGTTGATTTAGAGTTAAATAAAGTACTTATGTTATTTTCTGTTTTTCAGGTTAATAAAATGAATAATTCTGGTCATTCGCCCCGCGAATAATCTCTCGCCACGCGAGTCTCCCAATCATGAAAGTCAGAAACGATCACGGTTTACCCGTGTTGAGGATCACGGCTGTGGCAGTTTTGAAGTTGAAGCGTTCGCCTCGCGAGCATCCATTCGCCTCGCGAGTCTTGGAAGACCAGAAGCCATCACGGTTTGCGCATGTTGAAGGTCACGGGCGTTACAGTTTGGGATCTGAAGAGATTCGCCTCGCGAAGGATATGTTCGCCTCGCGAGAAGATCAAAAGTCGCAGACTGTTCATAATTTCCGCGTTGCGAGAGAGGCTTCGCCTCGCGAGTCCTCTGATTCCAGAAACGTGTATATAAGACAGTCTTAGGCAGAACTGAAAAAAGTCAGAGTTAGCCAGTTTTGGCTAGTCTTTGATAGAGAGTAGTAGTAGTTTCCAGTAGTTTATTTTCTTTTCTTTTGTGCTTATGTCTGTAATGGAGAGCTAGTCTCCTAGATTAATCTACTGGGATTGGTTTCAATTACGCTTGAGGTTCTGGATTTCCTATTGGAACTGCTATTCCTTTTCGATGATGTTCTATATGTTTTTCGTTTGCTTAATTCAGATATGTATAGGATTAGTATTGATTTATTTCGATGATTGTATGTTCCTATATATAATCGCGTTTGCTTAATTCGCGTGTGTTCAATCATGTTCGCTTAGTTCATGAGTGCTTCACCCCGTTTGCTTAATTCGGGAATAGGAATATATATCTCGTAGTATTGATTTTGCTTGTAAATTGATGCTACAATCGGAAAGGGTTTAGAATCTGCTTAGGGCTTGGATTTGCTTGAACCAATGATAGTGGGAAACCAAGAACAGTAGGTTAATCGTCTTTAGTTTATTTGCTATTCTCTTTAACTGCTTTGTTTTCATTGTTTTGTTTTCTTTATTTTATTTCAATCCAAAACCCCCCCAAAACTAACTTTTGATTTTCTGTTAATAATAACAACACTAAAGAGTCCTTGAGAGACGATACTCGAGTTGTCGCTCTATACTACATTATTTTAATAATCGCTCGTTCTTTTTGGCGCGTGGCGATAGCGCGTTCACTCACCCATCATTGACATTTCAAACTCACTCTACATAGGACTTGCAAACTCATTGTACAAATGCTCATTAGTGGCACCAAAAATTATATCATCCACATATATTTGTAGAAGTAAAATGTTGTGTGCCTTTTTCTTAGTGAACAAAGTTGTGTCAACTTTACCTCTTTGAAATCCTTTTTCAATGAGAAAATTACTTAACCTTTCATACCAAGCTCTAGGAGCTTGTTTTAAGCCATATAGTGCTTTAGACAGTTTATAAACATGGTTAGACAATTAATTATTCTCAAAACCAGGTGGTTGACCAACATACACTTCATCTTGTGTAAATCCATTTAATAAAGCACTCTTAACATCCATTTGATACAATTTAAATCCCATTATGCAAGCATAAGCAAGTAGCATTCTTATAGCTTCTAATCTTGCTACTGGTGCATATGTTTCATCATAATCTAGGCCTTCTTCTTGGTTTTACCCTTTGGCTACCAATCTGACCTTGTTTCTTACAATTATACCATTTTCATCTAGTTTATTCCTAAAAACCCATTCTGTACCTATTACTTGACATTTCTTGGGTTTAGGCACTAGTTTCCAAACCTGGTTTCTTTCAAACTGGTTTAACTGATCTTGCATAGCCATCATCCAATGTTCATCAATTATAGCATCATCTATGTTCTTAGGTTCTACTTGAGACACAAATGCCATATGATTACAAACATTTCTAAAAGATTGTCTTGTAGTTACCCCCTTTGTAATTTCACCAATGATGTTATCAATTGGATGATTTCTGACAGTCATCCATTCCTTTGGTAGGTCAGGCTGTTGTTCTGTTTGCTCCGGCTGCAGCGATTCGTTCTTTAAGCTTTCATCTTCTTCATTGTCCTGTTTCTCTTCTAGGAGAGTTTTCTCAATTTAATCTGCAAGATCATCAATAACATAATCCTTTCCCAACCTTTTGGGGTTAGACTCATCAAATGTCACATGCACAGATTCCTCAATAGTTTGAGTTCTCTTATTATATATTCTAAATGCTTTACTAGATAGAGAGTAACCTAGGAAAATTCCTTCATCAGCCTTTACATCAAATTTTCCAAGATTATTCTTTCCATTGTTAAGAACAAAGCATTTGCAACCAAAAACATGAAAATGTGCTATATTTGATTTTCTTCCTTTGTAAAGCTCATAAGGTTTTTTTTAAAGATTGGTCTTATCAAGACTCTATTTAGCACATAGCAGGCTGTATTGACAGCATCTGCCCAAAAATGTTTTGGCAAGCTCGAGTCGTTCAACATAGTTCTTTCTATCTCCTCTAACAATCTATTCTTTCTTTCCACTACTCTATTTTGTTGTGGATTCCTAGGAGCAGAAAAATTATGTTGAATGCCATGCTCATCACAAAAGTTTTCAAACACTTCATTTTGAAATTCTCCCCCATGATCACTTCTTATAGAAACAATTTTCATGTCGTTTTCATTTTGCACAATTTTTGCCATTTTCTTAAATGTAGCAAATGAATCACTCTTATGAGATAGAAAGTATGTCCATGTATATCTAGAGTAATCATCTACTATTACCAATGCATACAAGTTACCACCAAAGCTTTTGGTTCTAGACGGACCAAATAAATCCATGTGTAAAAGTTGCAAGGGTCTAGTTATTGAAACAATGTTCTTTGGTTTAAAAGAGACCTTAACCTGCTTTCTGAGACACCCCGCTGTGCCTCGGTGTTTTATTTGGAAATAAACTTGATTATTATGTTCTTATTCTTAAACTTAACATGAAAATACGGCGGAATTAAAACTTAAATTATTAAGTAAACATATTCATGTAGAACAGGAATAAGAAAACATGACCATATTAAGCATATGTAAGTGAAATCAGAGTTAAACAAAACACTGTTTTTAGAGCATCCCGACAATAGGAGCCCTAACAGGTGTACAAGTTATACAAACGTAAAGGCGGAAAAGATAAAGCGTCGTGACACAGACGCACTGGCCATAACTAGGACTAGACCCTACTCATCATGGGTCACAGCTCGTCCTCCGGCATCCGGCTCGTAAGGAGTTTCGTCCAGCTCCTCCTCGTTCGGCTCATCAACAGGATCTTCGAACACGAGCCATAAAAGATAGAACAAAGCAGAGAAAAGTACAGGGGATAAGAAACATGCTATCATCAAAAGCGGAAAAAGATTCATAGTAAATGATACACTAATTGCCATAGACAATCAACACACATTTCTAACAAGTCATCCTCAAATTGATATATATCCTCCTCTACCCTTTGTCATGATGCAATGCAATGCAGTATGAATGTTTGGCCACAGCCACGTATCCAAATTTCCATCTCAAGTAAATAAGACTATATTTCAAGTCAACCAGACTATGTTTCAAGCCAACCAGACTATGTTTCAAGCCATCCAAACTATGTTTCAAGTCAACCAGACTATATTTCAAGTCGATCATATGAAAATATCACAG
The DNA here is from genome assembly GCA_030762895.1 of Sophora flavescens. Lineage (NCBI taxonomy): Eukaryota > Viridiplantae > Streptophyta > Magnoliopsida > Fabales > Fabaceae > Sophora > Sophora flavescens. The sequence continues at coordinate 129,585,477 of CM061062.1, read as the reverse complement.
ACCATGTTTCAAGTCACCCCCTAGTGCCGTAACCTCTCATCACTATTTCATGAATAAACCCAACAATAATCACATCTCGGTTAGGCACTTCTAAACTCAGATATCATGAACCCCCGCACATATTCCTCTAATTATCATGTATTAATACACATCAAAATCTCTAACCATATATCAAAACATTGTGTAACAAAGCAGTTCAATTATCATCAAGCTATAATACATTCTCATATAAACATATCAATCATCATAAAATATCACAGTAATATCAGCATCAATAAATTCCTACATTCTCAATATCATATTAAAATATCACAGTAATATCAGCATCAATAAATTCATACATTCTTGTGAACACCTAATTTTGTCCGTGTATCCTTTTAATTACTGTTTTGAACAAATTAAAACAAATAACTTTGCAATAAAAATGATTTTTGTTTTTAGTGAGCCCAATTTCATTATTGTTGAAGATGTCTTTTAGACCATGTTCTAAACCCAAATGAAAGAAAAAAAAAAAAAAAACGAAAAAAAAAACAAAAAAAAAAAAGATAAAAAGGAAAAGTAGATCTGCAGAATTGTAGTAAGGGCCAAGAGGATAAGCCAAAATTCCTTAATGCATTTCAGCAACCAAAAGAGCAATGACAGTGTTAAGCATCTTGCATCAAAAATGGCTTCAAGTTTTAAGCACATAAAAGGAAAAATAGGATGCTCTAATGCTGGGTCAAACCTGAATCGATGGAAAGATACTTAACAAAAACAAATGAGAGTCACAGCACAAGGAAAAACTAAAAAAAATGCAGAATGATAAGATTGGAAATGTGAAAGGGACCCTGCATTACAACCATGGCAGAGGACATTGGGTCCTGTTTTGGAGTTTTGCAACAGCAGAAAATATTTAAAGGGGTAGGGGAGAGCTCATACGGAGGAGGATCTCCTGGAAACCTTCATAATCCCCACAACCCAGCCCATCTCCTTCTTCCTCCTCCATACAAGATTCTCTCCCTCCTCCACTCCTTCTAAGAACCGCGACCACCGCGCCGCCTGGGAGACGCTCGACTGCTGCTCGCCGGCGTTGGGAGGAGGAGACCGCGTGACCGCTCACGACCGCGCTGCCCGTCTGGCGTCGAACCACCACCTCTACCGCGCGAACCGCCGTTCCAGCCGCGAACAGCCGCCGCGTCCTCCTTCTTCACCCAGATCTGCTCCCTGCTCCCAGAACAGATCTCTGCTTCTCCTCCATCTTGGCCGTCATCATCGGTTTCTGCTTCCACCGTGGCCGCTCCGCCCAGCCCAGATCGCGACCCACGCCAGCGCTCAGTCCCGTCGCCACGTCGTCTCCGCCGTGCTCTCCTCGGCCGTGTTCGTTCCTGTACGGGTCCACCCCTGCCGAACCACCAATCTCTCTGATCCTCTATCACGTTTGGTAATGAAGCTAGAAGCTTCCTTCAAGTTTTTCCTTCTGCCTATTGTTATTTATTTATGGCCTTATGATGGTTCTGATGGCTTGCTTGGACTTGTGTTTGTTGCATGAGGCCCAAACACATTTTTGTTTGTTTGGTTTTGGCCATTTATTGTCATGTTAGAATCTTAGGCTAAGTAATCTGTTTCACATAATAAATTAACATATTCCGTTTCTTTTAAATGATAAAAATGTTTTCCTGAATTTAAGTCTTAAAATAAGGAAAAAAAAAAATAATCAAAGATTAAATCTTTATCAAAAAATAAAAAAAAACAACCAACCAATCAAACATTTTTTAAGAGAACTACGTGGCTTTGAGTTTCCCATCGCACCCGGGAATACGTAGAAGCAAGATAAATCATCTTGTCGGGCCAAAACTAAATTTTCCTTTTTTTGTGTCTCTTTTTATGTTAAAATAATTAATCAAAATAATTAAACTTTTCTCTTTCCAGGGATGCTCTATGGACACGGTACCATGTTTAATCCCTTAGATTTGAGGTTGCTCTGTGGACTCATGTGCCATGTTCAATCTCATTTAGTTTTTATAAACCATAAAGTTAAAAAATATAAAAATATAATAAGTCAAAAAAAGTAAAATTTAAAATAATTCTTTCTTGTAAATAATTTTCGGGGTAAAATAAATATTTAAAAGGTTATTAAAATATTTTTTTTGCACAATTAACTTGAGGTACCGTTTTTTAAACGGGCGATGTGGGGTGCTAATACCTTCCCTACTCGTAACCGACTCCCGGACTCATATCTCTCTTTTTTAAAAAGACCAGTTTACCTTTAAATAATTGGGTTTTCTAAGATTCTCCCAATAAAAATCCTAGTGGCGACTCCTCTGTTTCTATCCATCTTTTCGCGGCTCCCGGACGAGACGGTCGCGACAATTCTCAATATCATATAAGCAATCCAACACCGATAAACCTACAATCCCCGAATCAACATTGGTTTTACAGAAAAAAAACTCCAACATGATTTTGGTCTTGTCGATTATTCGATTTTCTAGTAGGGTTTGGGTCGCCCTACACAATTAATATATAATCTACTACTTATCGTTCCCGACGGTAGATTGATTCTTTCCCCCACCTGAGTTCTCACCGAACTTCCGAACTCGAAGCTCCTCGTTGCCACACCACAAGTTACCAACACCACCTTCAACCAAGCAACATAATTAAAAATAAATCAAACAAATTCATCTATGCCCTCATTATGCTAGGTTCGGCCATTTAATTCAAATGAGAGCTAGGATTGTTTTCTCAACCTAAGCTTTTGGATACTTATCACTTAGACTCTAGGTAACTTAAATAAATTGGCATAAGTTGAAAATATGGAATAAAAATCATCCAACCACTTAGGGTAGGTTTCGGCCTTGTATAACCAAATAGGCTAGGATTTTCAAATCGACACAACCTCTTAGATGAATGATCTTAGAGTATTAAGGAGTATGAATCAAGTACTAGTTTTCACAAAGCAAATCAAAAACATTTTATTTCCTTTAATATAATTTTCGGCCAACATAATTGAATTGGCTAGAAATTTCTAAACTTTCCAATCTCTTTAGCTTAGCATCCATACATAGTAAGGAGCTTAAAACCATGATCATTTTGGAAAATGAAAAACAAGGCATCCTAGGTCCATAAACCTTAGGTTTCGGCCATCATAGGATTTTTAAGCTAGAAATCTTTAAATCATCCAATCTTTTAGACATAGCATCCTTTGATATTAAGGAGCTCAATCTATAATCATTTTGGAAGAGAAACAACCTAAAACGTTCCAATCTTTTTAGATATAGCATCCTTTCGCATAAGGAGCTTTAATCCATAATCATCTTGGAAAATAAAAACAACACATCCTAGGTCCAAAACAAATGAGTTTCGGCCATCATAGGAAACTCAATGAAAAAGATTTAAACTTTTCCAATCACTTAAACCTAGCATCCTTTAGTATAAAGGAGCCCTTGGTCATGATCATCTTGGAATAGAACTCAAATATAAGTTCATAAAAGCAAAAGTTGAAACAAAATCCAACCTAAACCACAGGCATGGTTTCGGCCTTGCATGGATAAAGGGGTTCGAAATTTTTGTTTGACACTGTCTTTTAGTATGTTGTAATAGGAGTAAAAACAAGAATATAGGAAGTGGTTTCAACTCAAACGGAGTTTTCTACCATTTTTAAGAGTTTTTAGAAGTTTGAGAGCTTAAAGAAAACATAAAGCATAAACTATGAAATGAATGCAAGAACTTGAAAAGAAAACTAAATAGGATCATTACCCTCAAGAAGATGAACAACTTTGATGAAGGAATCAAGTTGAAAAGAGAAGTAAAAACGAAAGCTTTAAAGGTTTGAACTTTTTTTTTAAAAAGAAAGGAAGAAGATGAAGAAGAAGAAAAGTGTGAGTGAAGTGATGAAATGGATATATATAGATGGAGGGAAAGGGGGCACGGTTTTGGAGAGAAAAGGAGAGGAAAAATGAGAGAAAATTGAAGTGGATTGTTGAGGAAGATTGGAGGTATGGTGGTAAGGTATGGTGTTGTAAGGTGGAGGTAAGGTAGGAGAGAGAAAAGAGTTGAAAAAGTAAAATTTTGAAAAGGTGAGTGATGGTGGTTACTATTTGCCATCACATCATGTCTCTTCTAGTCCTTTCGTTTCCTTTGTGCTCTGCTCCATTGCGTATCAGATGACTTCCCCGATCGTATTTCTCGACGATTTCGCTCGGGTAATACTTAGAATTTGGCCCCGGACGAGATTTTGTGAAAATCTCCATACCCACACAAAACATACTAAAAACACTAACCGTCTTGTTTACGGGTTAAAATTATGTTTCCGGCTCAGTAAAATTATACTGGTAGAGAAAACACAGACCGACTTCCGTCTCAATTTTTTCAGAAATTTTTACTGTGAGCTATTATCGTAAGGTAGATCAAGAATATGATTTTTATTTTATTACAAACATTTCCTAAACTTCATATTAAAATATAATTACTTATATTTTAATTTATTAACCGCATACCGAAAATCAGGCTGTTACATTACTACCTCTCTTAAAAGAAAATTTCGTCCTCGGAATTTACGTACCTCAGAAAAGATGTGGATATTGTTGTTGCATATCCGCCTCGCGTTCCCAAGTTGCATCTCCAGTAGCTTCATCCCATAAGATTTTAACTAAAGGAATCTGCCTACCGCGAAGTTCCTTGATCCGTCTATCTGTGATTCTTACAGGTAATACCTCATGCTCCAGGTTCTCTCGCAATTGTATAGACTTAGACTCAATCACATGAGATGGATTAGGGTGGTACTTTCTCAATTGAGAAACATGAAAGACGTCATGAACGTTGGAAAGATTAGGTGGCAAGGCAATTTGGTAAGCTACTGGCCCAATTCGTCGAAGAATCTGAAAAGGTCCAATGAAACGAGGAGTAAGTTTTCGGGATTTCATAGCTCTGCCAATTCCAGTTTTTCGAGTAACTCTCAAGAATATGTGATCACCTTCCTGGAATTCTAATGGTCTCCTCCTCTTGTCACTGTAGCTCCTCTGCCTATCTTGTGCTTCCTTCATCTTTTCCCCTATCTTCCTGACTTGTTCCGTAGTCTGTTGTACCACATCCGGACCCAAAACTTGGTTTTCACCAGTCTCATACCAACATAACGGGGTCCTACACTTTCTGCCATACAACGCTTCATATGGTGCCATTCCAATCTCTTTGTGGAAACTGTTGTTATAAGTAAATTCAATCAATGGCAAAAACGTATCCCAACTGCCAGTGTGTTCCAACACACAAGCTCTCAATAGGTCCTCCAATGATTGAATTGTCATCTCTGATTGCCCATCGGTTTGGGGATGATAGGCAGAACTCATTCTCAACTTCGATCCGAAAACATTTTGCAATTGTCTCCAGAAATTAGAGGTGAATCTAGGATCTCGATCTGAGGCAATACTTGATGGCACACCATGCAACCTAACCACTTCATCGATGTAAATCTGGGTTAACTTCTCTAATTTATCACCTTCTCTAATAGGCAAGAAGTGAGCACACTTCGTCAATCTATCAATGACAACCCAAATTGCATCATGCTTCTTAGGAGTCCGTGGTAATCCGACCACAAAATCCATAGCTATACTATCCCATTTCCATTCTGGGATATCTAGAGATTGCAATAATCCTGCTGGTTTTTGATGTTCGATCTTCGCCTTCTGACACACCAGGCAAGATAAGACATACTCCGCTACTTCTTTCTTCATCCTCTTCCACCGAACATTTTCTTCAAATCCTCGATACATCTTTGTGGATCCAGGATGGAAACTCAACTTACTTTTATGTGCCTCCTCTAAAATCATCTTCCTAAGCTCTGCATCCTCCTCGGCACACATATTCTATCTCTAAACCTCAATGCACCATCTGTTCCTCTAGTGAACTCAGAAACTTTTCCCTCGTCTATTCCTTTACTTATCTCCTGAAGGTACAAATCCTGAATCTGCTTATCCTTGAGATCCTGCATGAAATCACTACTAATAGTGATCCTACCCAAACAAACTTTATTTTCTCTTAACTCCATTCCTATGTTCAGGTCTCGGAATTGTTCTAACAACTCCAACTCCTTAACCATCATTGTGGATACATGCAAGGACTTCCTACTTAAAGCATCTGCTACCACATTGGCCTTCCCAGGATGGTACAGTAACTCAAAATCATAATCTTTGATGAACTCCATCCACCTCCGCCGTCTCATGTTCAATTCCTTCTGATCAAAAAGATACTTTAGGCTCTTGTGGTCACTGAAAATATTAAACCTTGCTCCATACAAAAAGTGTCGCCAAATCTTCAATGCGAACACTATTGCTGCTAACTCCTAGTCATGAGTCGGATAGTTCCTCTCATGAATTCGCAACTGTCGGGAAGCATAAGCCACTGCTCTTCCCTCTTGCATCAGAACACAACCTAAACCTTGGTATGACGCATCACAGTATACGTCAAACTGTCCTTGGGGGTCAGGTAAAATCAACACAGGTGATGTAGTCAATCTTTCCTTCAGCTTTTGGAAACTCTGCTCACACTTGTCCGTCCACACAAAAGCTGTATCCTTTCTTGTTAACTGTGTCATAGACAGCGCAATCTTAGAGAATCCCTCTATGAACCTCCGATAATATCCAGCAAGTCCTAAGAAACTCCGTATTTCACTCACTGACTTGGGTCATTCCCATTTAAGAATTGCTTCAACCTTAGCTGGATCTACGGCTATTCCTTGTTTGTTAATTACATGCCCTAGAAATTGTACTTCTTCCAGCCAAAACTCACACTTGGAAAGTTTGGCATAAAGCTGCCTATCTATCAAGACTCGCAGTACCAATCTCAAATGCTCCTCATGCTCTTCCCGCGTACGAGAGTAGATAAGAATATCGTCGATGAACACAACGACAAACTTATCGAGGAACGGTCTGAAAATTCGGTTCATATAATCCATGAACACGGCTGGCGCATTAGTTACACCGAAAGGCATAACTAAATACTCATAGTGCCCGTACCTCGTCCTAAAAGCCGTCTTGGGTATATCTTCCTTCTTTACTCTAATCTGGTGATACCCGGACCTCAAATCGATCTTAGAGAATATTGACGCTCCCTTCAACCGATCCATTAGGTCATCAATTCTAGGCAACCGATACTTGTTTTTAATCGTCACCTTATTCAAGCGCTCGTAATCCGTGCACAACCTCGCACTTCCATCCTTCTTCTTAACGAACAACACCAAGGTGCACCCCAAGGTGAAACGCTTGGTCAATCGATGAACTCTTTCCCCATCATATAGTCCAATTGTTCCTTCAACTCAGCTAGTTCCACTGGTGACATCCGATACGGTGCTATAGATATAGGCCCTGTCCCTGGTACGAGATCTATAGTGAATTCCACTTCTCTTTCTGGTGGCAAACCTGGAACGTCTGGGGGGAAAACTTCAGGAAACTCCCTCACGATAGGCATAGAATCTATGCTGGGGATTTCATTAGCCTCCATTGCAAAAAGCATCACAAACTCCTGAGAGTTGTTACTCCTCAAAGGTACTCCTTCATTGGCAGATACTATACTAGAAGGCTCAAGAAATGATAGGGTCTTACTAGAACAATCTAGCATTACATGGTTAGCCGAAAGCCAATCCATTCCAAGGATAACATCTATCTGTTGCATAGGCAAACAGATAAGGTCTATAAAAAAAGCTCGGTTTTCAAGCACTATAGGACATTTTAAGCAAACAGATATGGTAATCAAAGGTTTACTAGTTGGAGTAGATACCGTAAGGGTATAAGGCAATTTAGACACAGTCAATTTCAAATGATCCACACACTCATGCGATATAAAAGAATGAGTAGCGCCCGAGTCAAACAACACATTAGAGAGTTTACCAGCTATCAGGCACAAACCTTGTATAAGATCAGCAGATTGAGCGGATTCATCTCCCCTCACGGTAAACACCCTTCCAGTGGCTTGTGGTCTGGTTCTTTGGGTCACCTCTATGATCTCCGACACTTTTTCCAGTAGTTGTTGACTGTTGTTTAACCGACAGTCTGCAGTCTCGTGCTATGTGGCCTTGTTTCCCACAGTTGAAACAGTTGGGCCTACTTGGACAGTTGTTGGCATAATGTGGCCCTCCACATCTGAAGCAAACTACATTATGCGACTGCTGACCCGTTCCCGCTGCTGGTCCTGGTCCTTGCTTCTGCCCAGGCTTAGCATATGGTTTTTGTCTCCACTGAGAATTACTTCCTCCACGCCTCTGGAAATTTGACCGATTAGGACCCCCGGTCCTCAGTTGTTTTTGTTCATTAGCCATCCTCAAGTCTATGCTTTCGATGGCACTGCATCTCTCTACTAGCTCTGGGAAGTACTGTATGTCCAGAGACACTACAGCCCGCTGCAGCTCATCCCTGAGTCCCTCTTCAAACCTTCTGCATTTCCAGTCCTCATTAGGGAACCTCTGATAGTATTCTGAAAACTTGATCAGAGCCTCAAACCTCGAGGCATACTCGCCGACATACATGTTGCCCTGCTTGAGATTCATGAATTCCTTCTCCTTCTCGCATCTAACTGTACGCGGAAAATACTTCTCAAAGAAGCAATCAGTGAATAGCTTCCAGTTGATCACACTACCCTCAGCTTCCAATAACTTTCTCTTGCCCTTCCACCAGAATTCTGCCCCCTCGGTCAGCATAAAGGCAGCGTAAGTCACCTTCTTATCCTCTCGGCAGCGCATAGTGTCGAATATCTTTTCAATCTCTTGTATCCACCATTCAGCCCTTTCAGGATCATACTCTCCTTGGAACTGAGGTGGCTTTCCATTCATAAAAGTTGTCAATCCGGCATCCTCACTTGCTGCCCCTCCTCCTCTCGATTCTTTATCTCGAGCTGCTCCTTGTTCATTTGCAGCATCTCAGCATTCTGTTGGGTTTGCAATAGCAAAGCAGCCGCTATTGTCTCCATTGTGTTTGGAGTCGAAGATGATCCTCCTCCATTGACAGCTCCGATTACTCTTTCTGGAGTCCTTCCTCCACTGTTTGATGGACGCCCTCTTCCACGTGCCATGATTCTGAGTGAAAGAAACCATTCACTCTAATTAGTATGACATATAATACTACATAAGCAAGTATATAAATACCATATGCCATACTAATATTAATTGTTTCGCATTAGGTTCGGACACTCTACCCCACTTCTAAACATAGTCTAAATCCGATGTGGATTCAACTAGACACGGCCAGTAACAACACCTAAACTTAGTAGTCCTTGATTCTGATCGGACATAACCCACAGACCGTTTTTAGAACCAAACAACTCTGATACCATAATGAGACACCCCGCTGTGCCTCGGTGTTTTATTTGGAAATAAACTTGATTATTATGTTCTTATTCTTAAACTTAACATGAAAATACGGCGGAATTAAAACTTAAATTATTAAGTAAACATATTCATGTAGAACAGAAATAAGAAAACATGACCATATTAAGCATATGTAAGTGAAATCAGAGTTAAACAAAACACTGTTTTTAGAGCATCCCGACAATAGGAGCCCTAACAGGTGTACAAGTTATACAAATGTAAAGGCGGAAAAGATAAAGCATCGTGACACAGACGCACTGGCCATAACTAGGACTAGACCCTACTCATCATGGGTCACAGCTCGTCCCTCAAGCATCCGGCTCGTAAGGAGTTTCGTCCAGCTCCTCCTCGTTCGGCTCATCAACAGGATCTTCGAACACGAGCCATAAAAGATAGAACAAAGCAGAGAAAAGTACAGGGGATAAGAAACATGCAATCATCAAAAGCGGAAAAAGATTCATAGTAAATGATACACTAATTGCCATAGACAATCAACACACATTTCTAACAAGTCATCCTCAAATTGATATATATCCTCCTCTACCCTTTGTCATGATGCAATGCAATGCAGTATGAATGTTTGGCCACAGCCACGTATCCAAATTTCCATCTCAAGTAAATCAGACTATATTTCAAGTCAACCGGACTATGTTTCAAGTCAACCAGACTATGTTTCAAGCCAACCAGACTATGTTTCAAGTCAACCAGACTATATTTCAAGTCGATCATATGAAAATATCACAGACCATGTTTCAGGTCACCCCCTAGTGCCGTAACCTCTCATCACTATTTCATGAATAAACCCAACAATAATCACATCTCGGTTAGGCACTTCTAAACTCAGATATCATGAACCCCCGCACACATTCCTCTAATTATCATGTATTAATACACATCAAAATCTCTAACCATATATCAAAACATTGTGTAACAAAGCAGTTCAATTATCATCAAGCTATAATACATTCTCATATAAACATATCAATCATCATAAAATATCACAGTAATATCAGCATCAATAAATTCATACATTCTTGTGAACACCTAATTTTGTCCGTGTATCCTTTTAATTACTGTTTTGAACAAATTAAAACAAATAACTTTGCAATAAAAATGATTTTTGTTTTTAGTGAGCCCAATTTCATTATTGTTGAAGATGTCTTTTAGACCATGTTCAAAACCCAAACGAAAAAAAAAGAAAAAAAGAAAAAAAAACAAAAACAAAAACAAAAACAAAAAACAAAAAAAGATAAAAAGGAAAAGTAAATCTGCAGAATTGTAGTAAGGGCCAAGAGGATAAGCCAAAATTCCTTAATGCATTTCAGCAACCAAAAGAGCAATGACAGTGTTAAGCATCTTGCATCAAAAATGGCTTCAAGTTTTAAGCACATAAAAGGAAAAATAGGATGCTCTGATGCTGGGTCAAACCTGAATCAATGGAAAGATACTTAACAAAAACAAATGAGAGTCACAGCACAAGGAAAAACTAAAAAAAATGCAGAATGATAAGATTGGAAATGTGAAAGGGACCCTGCATTACAACCATGACAGAGGACATTGGGTCCTGTTTTGGAGTTTTGCAACAGCAGAAAATATTTAAAGGGGTAGGGGAGAGCTCAGACGGAGGAGGATCTCCTGGAAACCTTCATAATCCCCACAACCCAGCCCATCTCCTTCTTCCTCCTCCATACAAGATTCTCTCCCTCCTCCACTCCTTCTCAGAACCGCGACCACCGCGCCGCCTGGGAGACGCTCGACTGCTGCTCGCCGGCGTTGGGAGGAGGAGACCGCGCGACCGCTCACTACCGCGCTGCCCGTCTGGCGTCGAAACCACCACCTCTACCACGCGAACCGCCGTTCCAGCCACGAACAGCCGCCACGTCCTCCTTCTTCACCCATATCTGCTCCCTGCTCCCAGAACAGATCTCTGCTTCTCCTCCATCTTGGCCGTCATCATCGGTTTCTGCTTCCACCGTGGCCGCTCCGCCCAGCCCAGATCGCGACCCACGCCAGCGCTCAGTCCCGTCGCCGCGTCGTCTCCGCCGTGCTCTCCTCGGCCGTGCTCGTTCCTGTACGGGTCCACCCCTGCAGAACCACCAATCTCTCTGATCCTCTATCACGTTTGGTAATGAAGCTAGAAGCTTCCTTCAAGTTTTTCCTTCTGCCTATTGTTATTTATTTATGGCCTTATGATGGTTCTGATGGCTTGCTTGGATTTGTGTTTGTTGCATGAGGCCCAAACACATTTTTGTTTGTTTGGTTTTGGCCATTTATTGTCATGTTAGAATCTTAGGCTAAGTAATCAGTTTCACAAAATATATTAACATATTCCGTTTCTTTTAAATGATAAAAATGTTTTCCTGAATTTAAGTCTTAAAATAAGGAAAAAAAAAAAAATCAAAGATCAAATCTTTATCAAAAAATTAAAAAAAATCAACCAACCAATCAAACATTTTTTAAGAGAACTACGTGGCTTTGAGTTTCCCATCGTACCCGGGAATACGTAGGAGCAAGATAAATCATCTTGTCGGGCCAAAACTAAATTTTCCTTTTTTTTTTGTGTCTCTTTTTATGTTAAAATAATTAATCAAAATAATTAAACTTTTCTCTTTCCAGAGATGCTCTATGGACACGGTGCCATGTTTAATCCCTTAGATTTGATGTTGCCCTGTGGACTCATGTGCCATGTTCAATCTCATTTAGTTTTTATAAACCATAAAGTTAAAAAATATAAAAATTTAATAAAAGTCAAAAAAAGTAAAATTTAAAATAATTCTTTCTTGTAAATAATTTTCGGGGTAAAATAAATATTTAAAAGGTTATTAAAATATTTTTTTTGCACAATTAACTGGAGGTACCGTTTTTTAAACGGGCGATGTGGGGTGCTAATACCTTCCCTACTCGTAACCGACTCCCGGACTCATATCTCTCTTTTTTAAAAAGACCAGTTTACCTTTAAATAATTGGGTTTTCTAAGATTCTCCCAATAAAAATCTTAGTGGCGACTCCTCTGTTTCTATCCATCTTTTCGCGGCTCCCGGACGGGACGGTCGCGACAGCTGGCGACTCACTGGGGACCTTTGAGAGTCAGGCCTATCATAGTTGGTTGTGCCATTTTTTTTTTCTTATCTTTTTAACAGCTTTGAAAATATTTGTTTTACCCTTTTTTGTTTTATTTCCTTTTAATGCTTTCATAACTGCTTTTGTATATTCTTGCAACCTTAGGGTAGAGAACTTTTGTTTTTGTGTTGTTTGTTCCTTTTGCAGGTTTGGGGTAGTTTTATTTTAGTAGGTTTTGGTGAAGGTTTGTGTGCTCCCATCACCCACATCACTATCACAACTTGCACACACTTTTGGCTCTATACCCGAGCTTGCTCAAAACTCAAGGATTAGGCGGTGTCTCGACATTGTCATTGAAGAGGTCTCGTACCTCCCTGATATTTGTTGATTCACCACTCAGGTTGTACCCGATATTATGGGATGGTCATATTGAGGGGGCTTATCCCTACTTGTGACTAGATTCATGAATCAGATCCTTATCTTTCGGGATAGGGACAATCTGGGAACCGTGGCTTTTAGAAGTCTAGACCCTACCTAATTTTCACTGATAGAGCAAACTTAGTTGCCAACCTGTTTAGAGTCATTACCTCAGGTTTGTCCAACCCTAAGTTTTACCCAATTTAGGACAAAGGGAGCATACTCTTTCTCTCTCTCCATTTTTTTCTGGCATCATAAACATAAATTTCCATGCACATACATATCTATTATGAAGTTTTCTAAAAAATAAAAAAGGGGGGCGACACATCGTCGCTCCAGGCTCGAATGACATGTTCGAATATTATTGCACTTCTAATAAGCGGCGTGTCATAGTGAAGGTAGTGCATTAACAGCATACCCGACATGGAGTTCCCAACCCTACTGGGGCTCATGCAACATGAAGCATGTAGGGCATTTTTTTTTCATGTGTTTCATTTCTAATTTTTTTTCTTTATTTGTGTTTCTTGACAGGAAGACTTTAGTATTAATCTTATAGCAAGGAATGGAAGGACCTAGCATCGGAAAGAGTACTAGCAATGCAAGCAGTTCCAAGAAGAGCATCAAGATCGATGTGACACTCAATGATATTCAGAGCTTATGGGAAATTAGTCAACAAATGTCAGAAAAGGCACGTTCGAACTTTAACAACAAGTATGGAAGGATACTAGACCTATTACGTATTCCGGTGGATGCCCCCGCTCTGAGTGCATTCGCTCAATATTGGAACTCAACTTTGAGATGTTTTGAATTGCCTGACCTAGATGTAACTCCCACCATAGAGGAGTATGCTTACATGCTGAGACTGCCTATCCAAAAGGAATCACGTGTCTATTTGTATTATGGACAATATGTGGCAGATGGGAAGATAGCAAGTCTGTTGGAACTTAAACCGGAACAATTGGATAGAGTGGAAAAAGGAAACACTACGGGCTTGAAGAGGCGATTCTTGGAAGGTTACCTTAGGGAGTTGGCTCAACAACAACGATGGGTTCTTTTTAATAGGTTGTTGGCTCTCCTCATCTACGGACTGGTGCTTTTTCCCTTTATTCCGGATGTGATTGATCGATCAGCCATGGACGTCTTCTACAGAGTTGAGGAATATGGGGTGAATTTAGTCCCTGCTATCCTAGTTGAGACTTTTCTCTCACTTCAAGTTTGTCATCAGAATCAACAAGGAAAGTTGCGATGCTGTACACCAATGTTATATGTTTGGATTATGACCCACTTGTATGCTGGAAACAAAATTGATAGAACGGATGACCCGTTGAAAGGATTCATTCGCATGCCGCTAAAGTCACGCAAACTATATGAATGGAAACAAGAGTTTGATCAGGTCGACTCACGTTCATTTAGATGGATGTGCCCATGGTACAATGGAGATTCAGTTATATTCAGTTGTGGAGGTTTCTCGAATGTCCCATTGATGGGACCCGGAGGATGTGTGTCATATTCACCAGCTCTAGTAATGTGCCAACTCAGGTGGACACAAGATGAACCGCCAAAAGAGCTGCTGGGTGGAGCATATTTCCAATATCAAGAATGTGAAAGCATCAAGAGTCAGACAATGGCAATAAGGTCAGCATGGAACAATATTCACATAAAAGGGCGTGATGAGTTAGGAAGGCGGATCATAACTCGAACAAAAAGATATGAAGCATGGAGAGAGGCAAGAAGGGGGTGTCCTTCAAAACCGGGACCCCCACCCAGTGCTGAAAACAATCCTATTACAGAAGATCAAATGCTGCAAAAAATTGAAATTCTAAAAGCTCAGATGGGGGTTTTGGATGAAAAGAACCAAGTTGCAGAAGTAACTATCGCCAAGCTCCAAAGCCAGGTGCAAAAACTGAATTCACAGATCGAGAATTTGAGAAATGAATGTGCCGATTCCTACGAAGCCCCAAGTCGCATGAAAAGGGCAAGAATAGAAAAAGAAGCAGTGATCCAAGAGTTTCAAGCAAAGGTGGAGTGTCAAGAAAACACGCTAATCAGAATCCTGAAGAAGAAAGAAGAGCTTGAGTGGGACGTAGGGATTCATGTCGAAACCATACAGATACTAAAGGAGAGAGTCGGATCTCTACAAGAATCCTTGGCCCAAACCGAACTTTACTCTGATCGAGGATGGAACGAAGCTGCCAGATATCGTCAATTATTAGCAGAAGCTAATGAAAAGGAAAATTGGCTCAGGACCAAAATGCAAGAAAATGAAAGAGGAGAAGCTCAACGTCACGCAGAATGGGTAAAGGGATGGAAATTGGTTGTAAGGGATGTGATCTATGAAAAGGAAGCATGGAGAAGAAAATATGAAGACATGATTGATAGAATTCAATATCATACTTCCCAGTTGGTGGATCGATTTGAAGAAGTATCAATTCAGGTCTACAAGAACCCTTTCCTCCAGATACCACCAGAGGTGACTGAGTTCTTCAAGCATTTTGGGAAGCTTGCAAAGGGATTCATAAAAAAGAAGATGAAGCTCTTGGCATAGTATTTTGAGGTCCCCAAAGATGGTTTAGAAAAATGAAAACTCTCGATGTATTGTTTTTCTAGTTGACCAAAGATTCGTGTTTGTATTGCAATATCCATCCAATGAAATAGAAGTTTTCATCAAATTTTTGTAGAATACTCTCTCTTTTTCCAGATGATATCTGTCAAGGAGTGAATTCTCCCTTAGATACTTCATCAACTATATTTTTACCCTAAAAATGATGTGTTTTTCGTGTAAAAATATGCGTATCATCAAATAATAACATTGCTAGTACAGATGTGGTCTATCGAGGAGTGAATTCTCCCTTGGACTCGACATCAACTGCAGTCAAGCTAGAAGGAATTATATCCCTAGATTTGATTGCAGGATGAGTATTCTTGCTATAAGTGTATGCGACGGTCTTCCTCTCAAAAATGGAGTTCAATTGGTTTATGCTCTTTCTTTCGATTTTATTCATTTATTCTTTCTTTTATTAAATAAAAGGTGTGATTTTTGAACAATTGCTCCAAGACACCCCTATCGCACTCGATCACAGGCAAGAGCCATGGCGGATTTACTAGAAGAAGTTCAAGTGATCAGGGATGAAGTCCGTCAAATCAAGGATCAGATGGCTAAGATGATGGAGATCCTACAAGAAATGCAGAAGGAGAAGAACACAGAGGAGAACCCTCCAGCCTCGAATGAAGGACAGCCAGCCACACCTCTCATCCCGCCCGGTTTTTCGCAGATTCCTATTCAAGGTTTCAACCGACCAGGGGCCATGATGCCTCTCAACCCAACTCATTTTTCATTTGACCCGAACAATCCCCCATACGGTTTGCCTCGTGGGTTTGTACCACCAACAGCCCCCAGTCCACAAGATGGTATTCAGAACTCCGAACACATCACTCAAGCACAAATCCCCACCAATACTGTCGAAATACCGCAAGCCACGAATGTCAACTCTAGAGATGGTAACACCCGATAGTGACACCTCTTTGTCAATCCAAGGCCCCCACAATACACCCTACATTATGGACCCCAGGGGGCTCAAATGATGCCAAACTTCGGTTCCTCCTCCATGCCATATTCATTTCCCCATAATATGTACGGAGAAGCTCCGGTGAATCAGTCAGGGGGGGATTCCGATCTAAAGAAAAGCTGGAAGTACTAGAGGAAAGATTGCGGGCCATCGAAGGGGAAAATAGTTATGGTCTTCGGGATGCCTCGGAGCTCGTGCGGTGCCAAATGTTTTAATTCAGACGAAATTTAAGTTGCCTGATTTTGAAAAATATCGGGGAACCACTTGTCCCAAGAAACATTTGAACATGTATCTTAGAAAGATGTAGACACATCCCCGAGAAGATAAACTCTTGATTCACTTCTTCCAAGACAGTTTGGCCAGGGCGACTTCAAATTGGTATACGCATCTCGGCGAGGCACACATCCGATCCTTCAAAGATCTAGCAGATGCATTCTCAAGGCGATACAAGTACAATGTTGACCTGGCTCCCGATAGGATTCAACTCCAAAATATTTCAAAAAGGGATGTAGAGACTTTCAAAGAATACGCGCAACGATGGAGAGAACTGGCTGCTCAGGTGGAGCCTCCCTTAGCCGAGAAAGAAATTGTAGCAATGTTCATTGATACACTCCAGTCGCCTTTCTATGATAGGATGATCGGGAGTGTGTCATCAAATTTTTCTGACATGGTCATCATCGGCGAGAGAATTGAAAGTGGAATGAGGAATGGCAAGATCGCCGAGACTTCAGTAGGGAACGGCCCAAAGAAAACCCCATTCGTGAAAAAGAAGGAAGGAGAGGCACATGCAGTAACCTTGGAACAGAAGAAACCGAACCAATGGAGACCAAACCAAACACCCGCCTTCCATGCCCAATACGCCCCATATTACCAACCACCTCCATATCACCAAGCCAATCACCCATACATCGCTGCAACCTCACAATTTCCAAACCCTCAACAAATGGCTCCCTACCGGCCATCAGACCCTTCTCAGCCTCAAACACACCCCACCATGCCACCTCAAATCGTCCAGCCTCTAAATCCAAACCCAAACACCAGCCAAAAAAGACCACCATATAACCCGGAAAGAAAGCCAGTGCGTTTTGACCCAATACCCATGACCTACACCGAACTGTTCCGCCAACTTGTGAGCAAATCCGTGCTAACTCCTATCCCGGCAAGACCACTAGACCCTCCTTATCCAAAGTGGTATGACCCAAATGCTCAATGTGAATATCACAATGGGGCCGCAGAACATTCCACCGAGAGTTGTAAAGCTTTGAAGTTTAAGGTCCAAGACCTGATTAATGCCAAATGGTTGAGCTTTCAGAAGGATGCTCCAAATGTGGCACAGGGTCCTATGCCAAATCATGGGAGTTCGGGGGTCAATGCCATTGAGAGCTTCTTGGAACATACTCTAAAGAGTAAAGTGGTCGATGTTAGGACTCCTATGAGAGTTGTTTTCAGAGAGATGTGCAAATGTGGATTGATCCAAATCCCGGCCACGGAAGAAAAATCTCTCGATGGAGAGATAAGGTGTGACTTTGATGGGAACATAGGGCATTCGATTGAAGACTGTTCGGAGTTTCGGCAGGTTGTGCAGCGGTTAATGGATATGAAGATTATCTTAATTGGTTATGAATCAAAGGAGTACGCCATTAATATGGTGGTTGAATCTACAATTTCCCCAACCCCAATTGAGATAACCCCTTTTACTGTTGTGGTTAATCCTCAACCAGTTCCTGAGCAAGTCACTCCGAAACTAGTGGTGATATACTATACTGAGAAAAAACCTTTGCTGGTTCCAAGTGGGCCAACACCAATCGTCATCCGAGTTCCAAGTCCTTTCCCTTACAAGGACACCAAAGCGGTACCATGGAAATATGAGATGCAGGTCTAGCCCAATCCTTCCAACGGGACTACTGTGGTCGCCAACATTTCAGTAATTGGTGGAATGACTAGGAGTGGTCGCCTTTACACTCCGGAGGTATTGCGAAGGGTGGAAATAGAAAAGGAAGGAAATGATCACAAAAGGAAAGATAAGGTGGAAGAAATTCTAGATGACAACGAAGCGAACGGGGGTGAGAAGAAAAAGGAGGTGTCTGATGAAGAAGTCAGTGAATTCTTGAAGTTCATCAAGCATAGTGAATACAGGGTTGTGGATCAGTTAAATCGAACTCCGGCTCGGATATCTCTTTTGTCTCTATTGTTGAACTCTGAGCCACACAGGAGAGTACTGATGAAGGTGTTGAATCAAGCTCATGTTTCCCATGACATCACAGTTGATAAGCTCGATAACATTGTAGGTAACATAGTTGCTGATAATTATGTCACTTTCACCGATGATGAAATACCAACTGAAGGTATGGGGCACAACAAGGCATTGCACATTTCTGTGAAGTGCCGAGACCATGTCATGGCTAGGGTTCTCATTGATAATGGCTCTTCTTTGAATGTAATGCCAAAGTCAACACTGGCAAAGTTGCCTTTTTATGGAACTCATATGAAGCCGAGCACAATGATTGTAAGAGCTTTCGATGGCACTCGAAGGGAAGTCATGGGAGAAATCGAATTGCCCATTCAGATTGGCCCTTGCACCTTTGAAGTACTCTTCCAAGTGATGGACATAACACCAACTTACAGTTGTCTCCTAGGACGACCATGGATCCATTAAATGCGGAGTGTACCTTCCACATTGCACCAGAAGGTGAAGTTCATTGTTGATCATAAGCTGATAATTGTTTCTGGAGAGGAAGATCTGTTAGTAAGCAAGCCATCAACAACCCCTTATATTGAAGCTGCCGAGGAAGCACTCGAGACCGCATTCCAGTCACTTGAAATTGCCAATGCCACTTATGTTGGGGATAGTTCTCCAGTCTTGAAACCTCGGTTATCCAAAGCGTCCATCATGATGGCCAAGGTTATGCTTGAAGGAGGATACCAACCTGGAAGCGGTCTGGGTAAGAATAGCCAAGGTGTCGCTGACATCCTCATGCTCACTGAGAACAAGGATAGGTTTGGGTTGGGATACAAACCCACTAAGGCCGACAGGATGAGAGTTACAGAAGAGAAGAAAAGAAAGAGGTTGGCTCGGCTGGAAAATCGTGAATACGAGGCTGAAAGGGTTCCCATCTGTGACATTCGACAGAGCTTTCGAAGCGTAGGGTTCGCATTCCTGGACCAGGCAGCAGCTATTGAAGATGATTATCCTGCCGATCATGGTATCAACCTGGTGTATCCATGCTCACCGGATACAGAGCTCAACAATTGGGAGATCATTGAGTTCCCCAGGACCATAGAGTCCTTTTCAAAGTAATTCTGTAATGCTTATCCTTTAGCTCTGCCCAAGGCTTTAGGAATTTTGTTGTAATGGGCTTACTTGTTTCTGTTTCAGTATGACTTATCAATAAATGCATGCATTCAGTATCTTTGTGTTGTTATCTCTTTTTTTACTTTCGTTTTTGTTCACCATTCCTCACCAATAAATGCAGTTTCTCATCTTTAACCTTTATTCATTCATCTCTCCCTGATAACTACCAAAATGCAGATCTAAAAGTGACCCTCTTGAAAATGACAGTGTTAGTAACCTAGCATACAATTTTGACTATCCCATTGATCATGCTGAAGAGATTGTTGATGATGACGGGGAAGTTCCCCCCGAACTTTTAAGATTGGTAGAACAAGAAGCCAGGGAAATTCGGCCCCATGATGAGCCGAGTGAACTAATCAATTTGGGAACCAAAGATGATAAAAAAGAGGTCAAGATTGGCCTTTCCCTGAAAGAAAAGGAGCGGAACAGGTTGATCAGGTTGTTGATGGATTATAAAGATGTTTTCGCATGGTCATACCATGACATGCCAGGGTTAGACCCTAGTGTAGCAGAACACAAATTGCCATTAAAGCCGGAGTGTCCTCCAGTAAAGCAGAAGCTACGAAGGATGAATGCAGAAATGTCTTTAAAGATCAAGGAGGAGGTCAAGAAACAACTGGATGCAGGTTTCCTAGAAGTTTTAAAGTACCCTCAATGGGTTGCTAACATCGTTCCTGTTCCCAAGAAAGACGGAAAGGTTCGAATGTGTGTTGACTATCGAGATCTGAACAGAGCTAGCCCAAAAGATGACTTTCCTTTGCCTCACATTGATGTTCTTGTAGATAACACTGCTCAACATGCATTATTCTCTTTCATGGACGGTTTCTCGGGATACAATCAGATCAAGATGGCACCTGAGGATATGGAGAAAACTACATTTGTCACTTTGTGGGGAACCTTTTGCTATAAGGTTATGCCATTTGACTTGAAAAATGCTGGGGCAACATATCAGCGGGCTATGGTGGCTTTATTCCATGATATGATGCATATGGAGATAGAAGTTTACGTAGATGACATGATCGCCAAGTCCAGATCCGAAGATGACCATGTTGATAATCTGCAAAAACTCTTTGAGCGGTTAAGAAAGTTTAAGCTCCGACTGAATCCAGCCAAATGCACTTTTGGAGTGAAATCAGGCAAGCTTCTGGGGTTCATCGTTAGTCAAAGAGGAATAGAGGTTGATCATGAAAAGGTTCGAGCAATCATCGACATGCCAGCACCTCGAACGGAGAAGGAAGTTCGTGGATTTTTAGGAAGATTGAACTACATTTCCCGGTTCATCTCCCAACTAACCGCGACATGTGAACCAATCTTTAAATTGCTGTGCAAAAATCAAGCTGTGACATGGAATGAAGATTGTCAAAACGCCTTTGAGAAGATCAAACAATACCTACAAGAGCCTCCAGTTTTGGTTCCCCTAGTGCCGGGAAGACCTCTCATCATGTATTTGACTGTGCTAGATGGATCTATGGGTTGCGTACTGGGGCAGCACGATGAGTCGGGAAGAAAGGAACATGCCATCTATTATCTAAGCAAGAAGTTCACCAGTTGTGAAGCCAACTACTCATTGCTAGAACGCACTTGCTGTGCTTTAGCATGGGCGGCTCGCCGTTTGAAGCATTACATGTTGTGTTATACTACCTGGTTGGTGTCCAAAATGGATCCAATCAAGTATATATTTGATAAGCCTGCTCTGACTGGAAGAATTGTTCACTGGCAAGTCCTACTATCAGAATATGACATTGTCTATGTTACCCAAAAAGCAATAAAAGGGAGTGCTCTTGCAGAATATCTAGCCAATCAGCCGGTAGAAGATTATGGATCGATGCAATGTGATTTTCCAGATGAAGATATAATGGCTTTGTTTGAATGCGAGCAATCACCAGAAAAAGAAAAGTGGACCTTGTTATTTGACGGAGCTTCTAATGCATTGGGGCACGGAATCGGGGCAATCTTAATCTCACCAGAAAATGATTATTTCCCTGTCACTGCGAGGCTCTGCTTCGATTATACAAACAACATAGCCGAATATGAAGCTTGTGCACTAGGTATTTTAGCAGCAATAGAGGCAAAAGCAAGGAGACTGGAGGTATATGGGGACTCTGCATTAGTCATCCACCAGCTAAGAGGGGAATGGGAAACCCGAGATGCCAAGTTAATTCCGTACCATGATTACATCAAAGGTTTGATTGAGCGTTTTGTGAAGTCACATTTCATCATATTCCCCGAGAAGATAACCAATTAGCTGACGCTCTGTCTACCTTGTCCTCAATGTTCAAAGTAAGTGATGAGAGGAACCTACCACTCATCAAAATGGAAAGTCGTGATCATCCTGCATATTGTCAAGTGATAGAGGAAGAGTCTGATCAAAAACCGTGGTACCATGACATCAAATGTTTCATCCAAAGAAGGGAATACCCTCCGGGCGCTTCGGAAAATGACAAAAGAACTCTAAGAAGACTTGCAATGGGTTTCTATTTAGATGGAGATATTCTCTACAAAAGAAACCATGACTTGGTGTTGTTGAGGTGCGTTGACGCAAAAGAAGCTAAACTGATAGTTGAGGAGGTACATGAAGGACCTTTTGGAACACACGCGAGCGATCATGCAATGGCCAAGAAAATCTTGAGGACTGGCCAATATTGGTTGACAATGGAGGCTGATTGCTTTAATTATGCGAAGAAGTGCCATAAGTGTCAAATATATGCTGATAAGGTTCATGCGCCTTGACTCCCTTGAATGTCATGTCGGCACCCTGACCGTTCTCAATGTGGGGAATGGATGTGATCGGGCCCATCGAACCAAAAGCCTCAAATGGACATCGCTTCATTCTTGTTGCCATCGATTATTTCACCAAGTGGGTGGAGGCTGCATCATATTCCAATGTGACCAGGAATGTCGTGATCAGATTTGTCAAAAGAGAGTTAATTTGTCGTTATGGGTTCCGAGGAGTGAAATTATCACTGATAATGCGACCAATTTGAACAATAAGATGATGAAGGAGATGTGCGAAAATTTCAAGATAAAGCATCATAATTCCTCTCCGTACCGCCCAAAGATGAACGGGGCAGTTGAGGCCGCTAATAAAAATATCAAGAAGATTGTCCAAAAGATGGTGGTGACGTATAAGGATTGGCACGAGATGTTACCTTTTCCTTTACACGGCTATCGTACCTCTATTCGCACCTCGACAGGGGCAACGCCATATTCTTTAGTTTATGGGATGGAAGCAGTGCTCCCGATTGAAGTAGAGATCCCCTCATTAAGAGTACTGAGAGAAGCAGAATTAGAAGAAGCTGAGTGGGTCCAGGATCGACTAGACCAATTGAACCTCATTGAAGAGAAGAGATTAGGGGCATTGTGTCATGGCCAATTATACCAGAGAAGGTTGATGAGAGCTTATGAGAAGAAGGTACGCCCACGACAGTTTCGGGAGGGTGACCTGGTGCTCAAGAAGATTCTACCAATCCAAAAGGATCATCGAGGGAAATGGACTCCGAACTACGAAGGACCTTACGTTGTGAAAAAGGCATTCTCTGGAGGAGCTTTAATTCTCACCAGGATGGATGGGGAAGACCTCCCGCTCCCTGTGAACTCGGATGCAGTAAAAAAGTATTATGCTTGAACACACTTCCCAAGAAGAAGAAGAAAAGAAAAGAAAAATGAAAAATGAAAAATGAAAAGAGAAAAAGCTCGCTAGACTGAAAATCTGAAAAGACAGTCTAGGCAAAAGTTAGAGCAACCCGCTAGGCTGAAAACCTGAAAAGGCGGTCTAGGCAAAAGTTAGGGTTCAAGATAATAATAATAAAAAATATAACAATGGAAGTGTCGTCAAGCCGATGAACTGGGGCAGTCCGTAGGTTGGATATATGAAGATTGGGGCAGACAACATCTCTGAAGCCAATTAATGAGTAGTCAAGATTGTATGAGGGATACTAAAATTAGTCATTGAAAGAGACATCACTTGAGGAGATGTGATTCTACTCCGCAACGTTCTACAACTTATGCTTTGTACACCTTTTTCAATCCAAATATAATGACATTGACTTCCTTTACTTTATTTCGCTACCTTGGTCCTTTCCTCTTAACTTTTGTCATTTGTGTGTGTGCATTCATCCTGATAAGTATATACTGAAACATGAAACAAGTAATGTTTTTTTAAGCAGTTAGAATTCCTCAGGAAGCCTCAAAAGGTCTTGGGGGGCACGATGCTTCCCCTATAAAGGGCATCGAAGAAAGGAAGGAATACTGAGACTCAACCATCGAGATAATTATCATCAAGAACATCTAATCATCAGGGGATAAAAGTGCAAGATATCTCTCCCAGATAAGATGGGCCTTGTTTTAATTCATCCTCAAGACTGACTGTGATCGATGCCTTTAGGGGGTCAAGGATCCAATAACGAAAGAAATAGCAAAGAAGAAATAATCTATCATCAATCTTTTGCATCATGCCCAAAATTAATAAGGGTTCTCATCATCATCATTCTTTCTGTAAATTGAAAACTAGTTATTTGAGTTTTCGCATTGTCATTCCATCAGTGAGCAAAATCGACATTCATATATTGCATTTGTCTATATGGCCTCACAAGCTTTTATCTATCCGTTCGAGCTTCTAATGGACAATCCACCCCATAGGCTCTTTTATCTTTCAGTTCGAGCTTCTCACGGGCAATCCACCCCGTAAGCTCTTTTATCTTTCAGTTCGAGCTTCTGACGGGCAATCCACCCCGTAAGCTCTTTTATCTTTCAGTTCGAGCTTCTCTCGAGCTTCTCACGGGCAATCCACCCCGTAAGCTCTTTTACCTTTCAGTTCGAGCTTCTAACGGGCAATCCACCCCGTAGACTCTTTTACCTTTCAGTTCGAGCTTCTGACGGGCAATCCACCCCGTAGTCTCTTTTATCTTCAGTTCGAGCTTCTAACGGGTAATCCACCCCGTGAGCTCTTTTATCTTTCAGTTCGAGCTTCTGACGGGCAATCCACCCCGTAAGCTCTTTTATCTTTCAGTTCGACCTTCTCACGGGCAATCCACCCCGTAAGCTTTTTATCTTTCAGTTCGAGCTTCTAACGGGCAATCCACCCCGTAGGCTCTTTTATCTTTCAGTTCGAGCTTCTCACGGGCAATCCACCCCGTAAGCTCTTTTACCTTTCAGTTCGAGCTTCTAACTGGCAATCCACCCCGTAGGCTTTTTTATCTTCAGTTCGAGCTTCTGACCTTTCAGTTCGAGCTTTTGACGGGCAATCCACCCCGTAAGCTCTTTTATCTTTCAGTTAGAGCTTCTCATGGGCAATCCACCCCGTAAGCTTTTTATCTTTCAGTTCGAGCTTCTAACGGGCAATCCACCCCGTAGGCTCTTTTATCTTTCAGTTCGAGCTTCTCACGGGCAATCCACCCCGTAAGCTCTTTTATCTTTCAGTTCGAGCTTCCCGTAAGCTCTTTTACCTTTCAGTTCGAGCTTCTAACCGGCAATCCACCCCGTAAGCTCTTTTATCTTTCAGTTCGAGCTTCTGACGGGCAATCCACCTCGTAGGCTCATTTATCTTCCTGTTCGAGCTTCTCACGGGCAATCCAACCCGTAAGCTCTTTTATCTTTATGCTCGAGCTTCTGACGGGCAATCCACCCCGTGATCTCTTTTATCTTTCAGTTCGAGCTTCAGACGGGCAATCCAACCCGTAAGCTCTTTTATCTTTATGCTCGAGCTTCAGACGGGCAATCCACCCCGTAAGCTCTTTTCTCTTTCTGTTTAAGCTCGGCAGACGATCCACCCGGCAAGCTTTTATGTGTAAACCCAATGGGCAATCCAATCCACCGGTCCTTTACAGGAAATCATTTTGTAGTCACTGGTCATTTTGCTTGTCAGTGTACCACGAACAAAATTGGAGTTCATGTCTTTACTCGTTCTTATAACGATAATAGGTTAACTACGGTTACACCTATTGTCTAATAAGAAACAAGTAAAGAGGGGCAACTGTGAACACCTAATTTTGTCCGTGTATCCTTTTAATTACTGTTTTGAACAAATTAAAACAAATAACTTTGCAATAAAAATGATTTTTGTTTTTAGTGAGCCCAATTTCATTATTGTTGAAGATGTCTTTTTGACCATGTTCTAAACCCAAATGAAAAAAAAAACAAAAACAAAAACAAAAAACAAAAAACAAAAAAAAAAACGGAAAAAAAAACAAAAACAAAAACAAAAAAAAGATAAAAAGGAAAAGTAGATCTGCAGAATTGTAGTAAGGGCCAAGAGGATAAGCCAAAATTCCTTTATGCATTTCAGCAACCAAAAGAGCAATGACAGTGTTAAGCATCTTGCATCAAAAATGGCTTCAAGTTTTAAGCACATAAAAGGAAAAATAGGATGCTCTGATGCTGGGTCAAACCTGAATCAATGGAAAGATACTTAACAAAAACAAATGAGAGTCACAGCACAAGGAAAAACTAAAAAAAATGCAGAATGATAAGATTGGAAATGTGAAAGGGACCCTGCATTACAACCATGGCAGAGGACATTGGGTCCTGTTTTGGAGTTTTGCAACAGCAGAAAATATTTAAAGGGGTAGGGGAGAGCTCAGACGGAGGAGGATCTCCTGGAAACCTTCATAATCCCCACAACCCAGCCCATCTCCTTCTTCCTCCTCCATACAAGATTCTCTCCTTCCTCCACTCCTTCTCAGAACCGCGACCACCGCGCCGCCTGGGAGACGCTCGACTGCCGCTCGCCGGCGTTGGGAGGAGGAGACCGCGCGATCGCTCACGACCGCGCTGCCCGTCTGGCGTCGAACCACCACCTCTACCGCGCGAACCACCGTTCCAGCCGCGAACAGCCGCCACGTCTTCCTTCTTCACCCAGATCTGCTCCCTGCTCCCAGAACAGATCTCTGCTTCTCCTCCATCTTGGCCGTCATCATCGATTTCTGCTTCCACCGTGGCCGCTCCGCCCAGCCCAGATCGCGACCCACGCCAGCGCTCAGTCCCGTCGCCGCATCGTCTCCGCCGAGCTCTCCTCTGTCGTGCTCGTTCCTGTACGGGTCCACCCCTGCAGAACCACCAATCTCTCTGATCCTCTATCACGTTTGGTAATGAAGCTAGAAGCTTCCTTCAAGTTTTTCCTTCTGCCTTTTGTTATTTATTTATGGCCTTATGATGGTTCTGATGGCTTGCTTGGACTTGTGTTTGTTGCATGAGGCCCAAACACATTTTTGTTTGTTTGGTTTTGGCCATTTATTGTCATGTTAGAATCTTAGGCTAAGTAATCTGTTTCACAAAATATATTAACATATTCCGTTTCTTTTAAATGATAAAAATGTTTTCCTGAATTTAAGTCTTAAAATAAGGAAAAAAAAATCAAAGATCAAATCTTTATCAAAAAATAAAAAAAATCAACCAACCAATCAAACATTTTTTAAGAGAACTACGTGGCTTTGAGTTTCCCATCGCACCCGGGAATACGTAGGAGCAAGATAAATAATCTTGTCGGGCCAAAACTAAATTTTCCTTTTTTTTGTGTCTCTTTTTATGTTAAAATAATTAATCGAAATAATTAAACTTTTCTCTTTCCAGGGATGCTCTATGGACACGGTGCCATGTTTAATCCCTTAGATTTGAGGTTGCCCTGTGGACTCATGTGCCATGTTCAATCTCATCTAGTTTTTATAAACCATAAAGTTAAAAAATATAAAAATTTAATAAAAGTCAAAAAAAGTAAAATTTAAAATAATTCTTTCTTGTAAATAATTTTCGGGGTAAAATAAATATTTAAAAGGTTATTAAAATATTTTTTTTGCACAATTAACTTGAGGTACCGTTTTTTAAACGGGCGATGTGGGGTGCTAATACCTTCCCTACTCGTAACCGACTCCCGGACTCATATCTCCCTTTTTTAAAAAGACCAGTTTACCTTTAAATAATTGGGTTTTCTAAGATTCTCCCAATAAAAATCTTAGTGGCGACTCCTCTGTTTCTATCCATCTTTTCGCGGCTCCCGGACGGGACGGTCGCGACAATTCTCAATATCATATAAGCAATCCAACACCGATAAACCTACAATCCCCGAATCAACATTGGTTTTACAGAAAAACAACTCCAACGTGATTTTGGTCTTGTCGATTATTCGATTTTCTAGTAGGGTTTGGGTCGCCATACACAATTAATATATAATCTACTACTTATCGTTCCCGACGGTAGATTGATTCTTTCCCCCACCTGAGTTCTCACCGAACTTCCGAACTCGAAGCTCCTCGTTGCCACACCACAAGTTACCAACACCACCTTCAACCAAGCAACATAATTAAAAATAAATCAAACAAATTCGTCTATGCCCTCATTATGCTAGGTTCGGCCATTTAATTCAAATGAGAGCTAGGATTGTTTTCTCAACCTAAGCTTTTGGATACTTATCACTTAGACTCTAGGTAACTTAAATAAATTTGCATAAGTTGAAAATATGGAATAAAAATCATCCAACCAATTAGGGTAGGTTTCGGCCTTGTATAACCAAATAGGGTAGGATTTTCAAATCGACACAACCTCTTAGATCAATGATCTTAGAGTATTAAGGAGTATGAATCAAGTACTAGTTTTCACAAAGCAAATCAAAAACATTTTATTTCCTTTAATATAAGTTTCGGCCAACATAATTGAATTGGCTAGAAATTTCTAAACTTTCCAATCTCTTTAGCTTAGCATCCATACATAGTAAGGAGCTTAAAACCATGATCATTTTGGAAAATGAAAAACAAGGCATCCTAGGTCCATAAACCTTAGGTTTCGGCCATCATAGGATTTTTAAGCTAGAAATCTTTAAATCATCCAATCTTTTAGACATAGCATCCTTTGATATTAAGGAGCTCAATCTATAATCATTTTGGAAGAGAAACAACCTAAAACGTTCCAATCTTTTTAGATATAGCATCCTTTCGCATAAGGAGCTTTAATCCATAATCATCTTGGAAAATAAAAACAACACATCCTAGGTCCAAAACAAATGAGTTTCGGCCATCATAGGAAACTCAATGAAAAAGATTTAAACTTTTCCAATCACTTAAACCTAGCATCCTTTAGTATAAAGGAGCCCTTGGTCATGATCATCTTGGAATAGAACTCAAATATAAGTTCATAAAAGCAAAAGTTGAAACAAAATCCAACCTAAACCATAGGCATGGTTTCGGCCTTGCATGGATAAAGGGGTTCGAAATTTTTGTTTTACACTGTCTTTTAGTATATTGTAATAGGAGTAAAAACAAGAACATAGGAAGTGGTTTCAACTCAAACGGAGTTTTCTACCATTTTTAAGAGTTTTTAGAAGTTTGAGAGCTTAAAGAAAACATAAAGCATAAACTATGAAATGAATGCAAGAACTTGAAAAGAAAACTAAATAGGATCATTACCCTCAAGAAGATGAACAACTTTGCTGAAGGAATCAAGTTGAAAAGAGAAGTAAAAACCAAAGCTTTAAAGGTTTGAACTTTTTTTTTAAAAGAAAGGAAGAAGATGAAGAAGAAGAAAAGTGTGAGTGAAGTGATGAAATGGGTATATATAGATGGAGGGAAAGGGGGCACGGTTTTGGAGAGAAAAGGAGAGGAAAAATGAGAGAAAATTGAAGTGGATTGTTGAGGAAGATTGGAGGTATGGTGGTAAGGTATGGTGTTGTAAGGTGGAGGTAAGGTAGGAGAGAGAAAAGAGTTGAAAAAGTAAAATTTTGAAAAGGTGAGTGATGGTGGTTACTATTTGCCATCACATCATGTCTCTTCTAGTCCTTTCGTTTCCTTTGTGCTCTGCTCCATTGCGTATCAGATGACTTCCCCGATCGTATTTCTCGACGATTTCGCTCGGGTAATACTTAGAATTTGGCCCCGGACGAGATTTTGTGAAAATCTCCATACCCACACAAAACATCCTAAAAACACTAACCGTCTTGTTTACGGGTTAAAATTATGTTTCCGGCTCAGTAAAATTATACTGGTAGAGAAAACGCAGATCGACTCAACTCGAATTTTCAGCCGAAAATTTTACTGTGAGCTATTATCGTAAGGTAGATCAAGAATATGATTTTTATTTTATTACAAACATTTCCTAAACTTCATATTAAAATATAATTACTTATATTTTAATTTATTAACCGCATATCGAAAATCAGGCGGTTACACTTTCAGTTTTGACATGCATCACATAGTTCATCTTTCACAAATTTCAGTTTAGGCAAACCAACTACAATATCTTTACTAATCAGTTTATTCAAGTGGTTCATGTGAATGTGTGCAATTCTTCTATGCCAAAGTCAATTCTCTTCTTCTTTTGAAATAAGACAGCATGCAGTATTTGAAGAGATACTATCTAAATCAAGCATATAGATGTTATCTGTCCTATGCCCAATTAATTTCAAATTTTCATCATGCCGATTTTCTATTAAGCAACTATTGGAATTGAATTTTACCTTGAAGCCTTTGTAGGTTGTGTTTCAGTCCCTCAACATATAGTACATCCTCAATGATTGTTGTTGAGTCACTTCCAATGTTGCCAATGCCAAGTATTCTCCCTTTATTGTTGTCTCCATAGGTAACACTACCACTTGCATTAAGGGTAATGGAAATGAACTTTGTTTTGTCTTCAGTCATGTGCTTGGAACAACCACTGTCAAGATACCATTTCACATTCTTGGCTATCCAACACACCTATAGAACAGAGTCATGTTTGTGTTTTAGGTACCCAAATCTGTTTGGGTCCTTTTGAGTTAGTTGCAGCAATAGTTCCTTTAGGAACCTATATATACTTAGATTTGTTGTATGCTGATTTTCTGTATTGACATGTAGAAGCTGTGTGACCTTTTCTAGATCAAAAGTTGCACTTAACAAATGGTGTGTTTGATGTCTTAGGTGCAGCAAAAAAATTCTTGAAAGATTTCTCATGTATCTTAGGTTCATAGCCTATTCCAGCCTTATCATAAACACACTTTTGTTGTCCTAATAAAGCATTCAAGTTATCTCTACCATTTTTGAACTTGGCTAAGTCATTTTTCAGTTTTTCAACTTCTTTAGTCAATGTACAACACTTAGAACAATTAGAGTTAGATGCAATCAAGACCTTATTCCTAGCTTCTAGTTCTCTTTCTTTCATTTCTTTTTGTTGTCCAATTGATGCATTCAAGTTGTCTTTATCACTAGTAATTCTAGATAGATCACCATTCAAATGATTTATATGTTTCTCCAACTTAGGACAATTATCACATATAGGTGGTTCCAAAACAGTAGCCAATCTTTCTTTTACAGTACAATTTTCTGTTTCTGACATCCAGCTCTTTGTTTAAAACAGAATTTTTCTCTTCTAGGCATGTGATTGTTTTCTTAGACTTAATTAGCAATATATCAAGTCTAATGGATTCTTTATGAAGTTCTTCAAAAGCATTTTGCAATTCATCATAAGAAGGTTGATAATTAGAACTTACTTCGCTTTCTGAATCACTATGATTGCTGGCCATCAAGCACAAGTTTGCCTCCTCAGATTCAGATTGTTCAGTGGATTCTAGATCGTTGTCATCCCAAGCAATGTAGGCCTTTCTTGGCTTTCTCCACTTCTTGTCCTTTGAGTCAAACTTTTCTATTTTGTCATTCTTTTGCAATTTTGGACAGTCAAGCTTCATGTGGCCAATCTTTCCACATTCATAACATGTGATCTTGTTGGAAGAGTTGTCACCTTTGCAGAAATTTCTCCTTTGAAAAGTGGATGACTTTCTTTTGAAGTTGCCTTTCTTCTTTAGGAACTTCTTGAAATTTCCAACTAGCATTCCCATCTCTTCTTCAGATTCTGCCTCTTGTGCTGAATCATCATCATCACTGTCTTCTACTTCTGACTTGTGATTTCAGAGCCAATCCCTTTTTCTTTTTGTCAGTTTCTTCATTTTCATTCAGTCTGTTCAACTCCAATTCATGCTCTTACAGTTTTCCAAATAGTGTAGCAATGGTCATTGATGAGAGGTCTCTAGATTCTGATATTGCAGTGACTTTCGGTTGCCATTCCCTGCTCAAGCATCTCATTAATTAGTTAATTTGATCCTCATTTGATACTGTCTTTCCAAGTGCAGCCAATTGATTCACAATGTGTGAGAATCTCTTTTGAATTTCAATCATAGGTTCTCCTAGCTTCATTCTGAACAGCTCATACTCATGTGTGAGGGTGTTCATTCTTGCTCTTTTGACATCTATGGTTCCTGCATGTGTTACTTGCAATTTATCCCACATATCCTTTGCAGATTTACAATTTGAAACCCTGAAAAACTCATCATGGCTTAAAGCAAATGTTATAATATTCTTAGCACGTGCATTATATAGAACTCTTTTCTTATCATCCTCATTCCATTCAGTTTTAGGCTTATTTCTTGGAGCATCATTAGCATCTACAGTAGAGGGGACAAATGGTCCATTTTCTACTGCATCCCAAATGTCAACACCTGCTGCCTCAAGAAAGATTACCATTCTTTCCTTCCAATAGATATACTCATATCCATTGAAGGCAAGATGGCGTGCAAGGGAAGCCCCTTCATTCAAACAGTCATTGGAAGCCATACTCTTATAGCTGTTAAGCCAAACTTCAGAGTTTAGCTCCGATACCAATTATTGTTTTGGCTTCAATGACTCGGGGGGGGGGGGTGGTGAATTGAGTTTTCATAAAATATTTTCCTCTTAAAAACTTTTCACAAAACTTTAGTTTTCAGATTTTTGGCCTTAGGATCTTTTACAAAATCAATGAAGGGTTTCTATAAAATCTTGAATTGGAAGATGATGAAGATAAGAAAGATTAATTCAGATTAGGTTCGGGTTCAAAACTCAATGATAACAAAATACAGAAACTGATTATGCCTTTGAAGATTAAGAACAAGTTATGCAAGTTTCAGATACAAGCATTAACAATGAAGACCAAACTTGCAGGTTTTAGTTTCAGTATATGATACAAGATTCAATTCAAATATTGATCCTTGAGAAATTAAAGAGTTTGAGTTTAGAGATACCACACAACCAGATTTATCCTGGTTCAATCACCACCACTGTGACCTACATCCAGTCCCCACTCCACCTGTGGGTTTTTACATACTAACACATCAAGCTTTAGCCAGGTAGCTTGAAAAACCTTTACACCACAGAGCACTCCTTCACCTCGAGATACCTCACTCTTGTGAAGAGCCTCAATGTTCTTCCTTAGGGATACCTCACCCTAATCACCCAGAGAGACCCCCTCTCTCTTTACAATCAAAATAAAACGAAATAATTGATTCCTAACTCTCAATAGTTAGATATACAAATTGAAGCACTTATGAGAATGAAACACTCTTTTTCACAATAAGCTCAAGAAAGATGATGAATGATTTTCACAATTGATTTCGTAAATTTTCTGATATGTGATCTTGTGATATCGTATTTTCGATCCGTTGAAAGTGTTCATTTGATCCCACTTTATATAGAAAACAAGTTATAGCCGTTGGGATCAATCAAAATAGATTTGATTATGATAACAGAATCTGTTTTCTTGATTCTAGTTCTTGAAATAAGATTCTACAACGGTTCTTATAGCATTCGCGTCCATCTTGAAAATAAGCGCGTCCATCTAGCCACGTCAGCAGATGGAAGTACTAAAACACAAAGTAATTGGATGAGCTCCGATTAGTAGACGAGCTCCATATGCCACGTCATTGGATGAAGCTTCTCTATAAGGACTTAGCAAGTCCACAGACTTGTGTGGACGAGCGCTTCTGTCACTTGTGTGGACGAGCACTTCTGTCACTTTAGTGGACGAGTACTTCTGTCACTTTAGTGGACGAGCGCTTCTATCATTTGTGTTGGACGAGCGCTTCTATCACTTGTGTTGGGCGAGCGCTTCAATCACTTGTGTTGGACGAGTGCTTCTTATTTCCAAAAATCATTTTCATTAACGAAAACTTATTCATTTTAATGCAGGTTATGAAAATTGATTTTCTTCATGCATCTTTTTAATTGAGCTATTTTGTGACTAAGAGATTTCTTTCTCTTACAAATCATCTAAGACTTAAATTTAATTTTCCGTTAAGCTTGTGCCTTGATGATTCCTTGATCTCTGTCCTTGCTCTTTGCTCTAAGTCATTGAGTCTAACAAAGGAAAGGTTAAAGTTTTAAGGTATGGACACATAGGAGGCAACACCATCGTGTTGAAGAAACACATATAATCAGAGGAAGCCACAGAGACAATTCTTGGATTCATGAAAAACATAGTAAAGCGCGAAGGCAAACATACGTTATTTAGTCACTCATTTAACCTAATGTATTTGAGTAGTAATGTTCACTTGCTTTATCTTATACAATCAAGGAAAGGTATTATTGTACGAACATTTTGCATCAATGCTATGTAGACAATGATTACACTCAAAATATAAATTGACTCTAACGAATATTTTGACAAGGAGAATGCTAGTTGCCATGAATTTGTTTTCATAACAAGATAACTAACTATAAAAAACATGTGTCTGCATTTTTTCGTTTTCTTTCACCTATGATTCCATATATGACGACAAAATCGTTTTGAAATCAATTTTAGATTTGCGTTTAGAAATTAGCTATGATTAGTGGGGCTATGTGCGACACCATTTCTTGAGATATCACATGGTAGCCCGTTGCGGAAATAAACTATAATTATGCTGGTTACTTTCGGAAAATAACATTGTTTTAATACTTTTCTTAAGACAAAAGTGGAGATAATTTTTTTTCTTGTTTCTTTTCTCGCAAGGTAAATAAAATTTCAACACACTAACGTTAACATATAATCACTTCATATTCGGAAATACTCATTACAATGTACGAGTTGATTTCCTTTAGGAATCCATACATAACATAAGATATAATTATACATTATTGAAAACAGAAAAATTCTTACTTCAAAAGAATGGCTCTCCAAAGCCAGACATAACGATTTTCCTCCAAAAAGGGTATAAACCCACCTAATGTCCTAATTGAGCTGGTCACTCTATCCGACCGCTACTGAGAAGACTCCATAGGTCATTCTTAAAACCCACGGTTGATGAGTGTGATTTCACCTCATATTTCATGTACATTTTTGCATGTATTTTCATATAGTTTACGCAATGTTAATTTGATTTTTGTTTGTTTTTACCTTGGAACGGGTAAGGCGATTTTGTGGTGTTGTTTTGCAGAAATTAAGGATAAAATGCTCAGGATCAACCATGATGGAGCTTGGATGAAGATAGAGCTTGAAAAGTGAAAAAAATGAGCCCAACAGAGCCCATTACGGCCTAGCCGTGATGACCATCACGGCCATGATCAACCAGAGTTGAAAAGAAAGAAGGCAAAAGTTAGAATCGGTCACGGCCTAGCCGTGATACCCATCACGGCTGTGACATGTTAGCTGATCCAGACAGAACCGATCACGGCCTAGCCGTGATGAGTGTCACGACCATGACAAACCAAAATTTGAAGACGCGCCCAGCTAGAACCCGTCACGGCCGCGACGCGCGCCTAATCTATAAATAGACTGGGACCCTAGAAACAAATCTTCTTGGGACCAGACTTTTACCCTAAAAATAAAAAGATCGTTTCTCTGCACCAAGGAGCTGCTGTGGCTGCTGTGGAAAGCCTCCATGGACTTTCTTCTCTCCTTCTTCTCTATTGTTTTGATTTTGGCTTTCTCTATAACTATGAGTAGCTAAATCCCTTTTTGTTGGGATTAGATGTAGCTAAACCGAATCTCATGTATCTACTTTGATTGATTAATCTATGTTTATGCTTTCGTATTAGTGTTTGATTCCTATGCTTAATACTTTTTGTGGTATGATCATCCATGAATTGATTTTGAGTTTTGGCTTGCAATGGGGACGTTATTATCAATTCTTGATCTGGAATTAATCACCTAGTAAACCTTGCATCTAGGAATGGATTTTGGTTTATTAGTAATCGTGTAATCCTTACTCTTAATGCAAATTCGCTAATTAGGCCACCTAAGGAATTAGGGTTTAATTAGGGGATTTAGGCTCTTGTCATCTAAGGAATTAGGACTTGAGTAATCTTGTGGGTTGATTTTGATATTTGAAGCATAAACTGGATTGGTGTTCTTGGTATTGGATGAGGCTAAGGTTTAGTGAAATTTAATCCCAACATCTTTCATCATATTTGAAGAATCCCTTTTTCTGCATTCCAAGTGTTTGATAAAAATCCAAAAAGAATTTGTTCCTTTTATTTTGTTTATTTTAAATCTTGTTGGGCTTGGTATTTAATATTGAGCTCCCTTCCATCCAATTATCCGCTTAGATAGTAGTTGATTTGTTACGTGCTAGTACTTGTCTCAGTCCTCGTGGGAACAATATCCCTCTTACCTCTTTACTACTTGTACGACTTGGTATACTTGCCAATGTTTCGTTAAACAAGTTCTTGGCGCCATTACCGGGGATCGGTGTGCCAATATCACGAGTACCAAAGGGGACTCCTAATTTAGTCACTTTTTCTTTGCTTTCCTACTGTTTTTTTTCCTATTTTCCTTGTAGTTGCATAATTGTCCACTTGAAGCTTGACGTGTACTTGCTATATTTGTTGCTGTTCTACTCTGTTTGTTTCCTTGTATGCGAGGTACAATTGACCCAGGTGAACTTCAATTCAACCCTGAAATCGAGAAGCTTTGTAGAAAGAATAGAAAGGAAGCCAAAGCAAGAAAGAATAGAGGAGGAACATCTTCTAGAGTACAAGACCCGCAAGTTGAGTTACCAGGTGTGCAATAATCGCAAGTTGAAGTATCAATTGTCATCATGGCTGACGACAATGCACAAAGGAGGACAATGGGGGACTATACTTCCCCTAAAGTCGATAGATGTGGAACTCCAATTGTTAGACCTGTAGTGGCTTGTAACAACTTTGAGATAAAGGCATCACTTCTCAATCTTGTGCAACAAAATCAATTTGGAGGTTTAGAGACTGAAGACCCTCATTCTCACATTGGCACATTTATTGAGTTATGTGATACTATCAAGCTGAATGGAGCTTTCGAAGAGGCTATTCGTTTAAGGCTCTTCCCTTTCTCTCTGAAGGATAGGGCTAAGTCATGGCTTCAATCCCATCCTCATGGGAGCATTATTACTTGGAATGATTTGGTGATGAAGTTCTTATCTCGTTTCTTCCCTCCATCAAGAATGATCAAGTTGATATCGGAGATCAATGCTTTTGTACAAAAGGATGGTGAATAACTTTATGAAGCATGGGAGAGGTTCAAATCTTTGCTTACAGCTTGTCCAAATCATGAGTTAGAAACATGGCAACAAGTTGCAACCTTTGTCAATGGTCTCAACCGAAATTCTTGAAGTATGATTGAAGCGGCTGCAGGTGGAACATTGAGTCAAAAGACACCCGATGAAGCAAAGGCCTTGATTGAAACTATGGCTAATAATGATTATCAAATGCCTAGTTCTCGATCATTGGCCAAGAGAGGTGTTTTGGAGCTTGATGAATACAGTGCTCTTATGTCGCAAATGGCCGCTCTTACCAAGCAATTGGGGTCCATTCAACTACAAAATTCTCAATTACAAGCGGTCCAAGTTCAAGCCGTCTCAGTGTGTGACTTCTGTGGAGGTAACCATGCCAACGACAATTGTGAAATTAGTGTGGTTGGAGGTCCGGGGCAAGAAGAAGTGAACTACATGGGAAACCAAGGGACTAAGCATGATCCTTTCTCTAACACCTATAATCCGGGGTGGCATAGCCATCCTAACTTTGGTTGGAGACAAGGGCAAGGCTCAAGTTCTCAAGAAAAGCCTTCTCAAGAGAATTCAAGCAATTTGGAGAATATTCTAGCCCAATTCATGCAAGCAACTCAAGCTAATTTGAAGGGTCAAGAAGCAATGATGAAGAATCAAGATGCCTCCATCAAGAATCTAGAGCACCAAATAGGCCAATTGGCAAAGCAAATGATGGAGAGAGCTCAAGGAAAATTACCGGGAGATACCGATAAGAATCCAAAGGAGGATTGCAAGGCAATTACTACAAGAAGTGGGAAGGTGGTAGTTCCACAAGAAAAAGAGAGAGAAAATAAAAAGAGAAAAAATGAGGAAGAAAAAAATGAAGAGAGAGAAGAAAAGAGAGTTGGTGAGGGAGTTGATGAGGTGATCATTGAAGATGCAACCAATGAAGAACTAGAGACTTCCCAAGCCACTACCTCTAGTCCTATTGTTGTTGAAGTTGAAAAACCAAAGAGAGAAAAATTGGTGGATGAAGAGTTTGCAAGAAAGAAGACTAAAAAGAAAATTCTTGAAGAAGTTGACAATCCTAAGGAGTTGCCACCGTATTTCAAGATACCCTATCCTCAAAGGTTGAAGAAGGAGGTAAAGGATCAACAATTCTCTAAGTTCTTGGATGTGTTCAAAAAGTTGCAAATTGACATCCCTTTTTGCCGAAGCTCTTAAACAAATGCCTTTCTATGCCAAGTTTATGATGGAGATTCTTTCTAACAAGAGGAAGTGGAAGGAGGAGACGGTCATGCTCACGGAAGAATGTAGTGCCATACTCCAAAGGAAGTTACCGGTGAAGATGAAGGATCCGGGTAGCTTTACTATTCCATGTGCTATTGGTCATTTGATCATTGGAAGAGCCTTGTGTGATCTTGGTGCAAGTATCAATCTTATGCCTCTCTCCATCTTCAAGAAGTTGGGAATTGGTGAAGTCAAGCCAACCAGGATTTCTCTCCAATTGGCGGATCGTTCCATTACGTATCCTTATGGTATAGTGGAGGATTTATTGGTAAAAGTAGACAAGTTCATCTTTCCGGTAGACTTTGTGGTGTTGGATATTGCGGAAGATAGTGAGACTCCATTGATTCTTGGAAGGCCATTCCTAGCCACGGGTAGGGCTTTGATCGATGTAAATAAAGGGAAGTTGGTGCTTAGAGTCCAAGATGAAAAGGTCACCTTCAATGTTTTTGAAGCAATGAGACATCCAAGTGACAAAGATACATGTATGAGTGTGGACCTTGTTGAATCATTGACTAACAAGAGTGTTCAACAAACTTTTGAAGATTCATTGGAAGCGGCTCTTATGGTTGAGAATATAGAAGAAGAGATATGTGAGGAAGAAGTTGAGGTCATGGTTAAATCCCTTGAGGCCTGTCCAGTTTTGAATAATGATGAAGACAAAGTTGTGGAGGATGTGCGGATTGAAGACAAGGGGGAAACACCTATGCTAGAGTTGAAGGAACTTCCATCACATCTCCGTTATGCTTTCCTTGGAGTGAATTCTTCATTCCCGGTGATCATTAGTAGCGGATTGAACCCCTTAGAGGAAGAGAAGTTGTTGAGAGTGCTTAGAGAGCACAAATCCGCAATTAGGTGGTCTATGTCCGACTTGAAAGGAATAAGTCCCTCATTTTGTATGTACAAAATCCTTTTGGAGGAAAACTTTAAGCCGGTC
Source organism: Sophora flavescens (assembly GCA_030762895.1). NCBI lineage: Eukaryota > Viridiplantae > Streptophyta > Magnoliopsida > Fabales > Fabaceae > Sophora > Sophora flavescens. The sequence goes on along the minus strand of CM061062.1, from coordinate 129,546,333 downwards.
AGACAACCCCAAAGAAGACTTAACCCAAACATGAAAGAAGTTGTAAGGAAGGAGGTTGTGAAGCTTTTGGATGCGGGTATAATTTATCCAATCTCCGATAGTCCATGGGTGAGTCCGGTCCAAGTTGTTCCTAAGAAAGGGGGGATGACGGTTGTTGTAAATGATAAAAATGAACTCATTCCCTCAAGGACCATTTCCGGATGGAGGGTGTGTATTGATTATAGAAGATTGAATGAGGCTACTAGAAAAGATCATTTCCCCTTGCCTTTCATTGATCAAATGCTAGAGAGATTGGCGGGCCATGCCTTTTATTGCTTCCTTGATGGATACTCAAGGTATAACCAAATTGTGGTTGACCCAAAGGACCAAGAGAAGACCGCTTTTACTTGTCCCTATGGCGTCTATGCATATCGGAGGATGCCATTCGGGTTGTGTAATGCACCCACCACTTTTCAAAGGTGCATGCTTTCCATATTCTCTGATCTGATTGAAAAATTTATTGTGGTATTTATGGATGATTTTTCCGTATTTGGTAATTCTTTTGACAATTGTCTAAAAAATCTTGCATGTGTTTTGAAAAGATGCCAAGAAACTAACCTTGTTCTAAATTGGGAAAAATGTCATTTCATGGTTAGGGAAGGTATAGTTCTTGGTCATAAGATTTCATCATGGGGGATAGAAGTTGATAAGGCAAAAATTGAAGTAATCGAAAAACTTCCCCCTCCCATGAATGTGAAACGTGTTAGTAGCTTCTTAGGGCATGCGGGTTTCGATAGGAGATTTATAAAAGACTTTTCAAAGATTGTAAAACCCTTGTGCAAACTTTTTGTAGTTGATACTCCTTTTGTGTTTGATGATGATTGCATGCATGCTTTCCAACTTTTAAAGGAAAAACTCACCACCGCACCGGTCATTGCACCTCCAGATTGGAGTTTGCCATTTGAGTTAATGTGTGATGCAAGCGACTATGCGGTGGGAGCCATTTTGGGTCAACAGAAAAATAATATGTTGCATGTTATTTACTATGCCAGTTGTGTGCTGAATGATGCTCAATTGAATTATACCACGACTGAAAAAGAATTGCTTGCTGTTGTTTTTGCATTTGATAAGTTTAGATCTTACTTGATTGGCTCTAAAACTATTGTGTACATTGACCATTCCGCTTTGAAGTATCTCATGACTAAACAGGATGCCAAACCAAGGCTCATTAGGTGGGTACTATTGCTCCAAGAATTTGATTTGGATATAAAGGACAAGAAAGGAGTGGAGAATGTGTTAGCCGACCATTTGTCTAGGCTTCCACAAGCAGATATTCAAGCAAAAGATGAGTTGCAAATTCAAGAAGAATTCCCGGATGAGAGGTTGTTTAGGGTGCAAGTGGCACCTTGGTTTGCGGACATTGCAAATTACAAGGCCGCCAATAAGATTCCGAAGGACTTCAATGCACAACAAATGAAGAAGCTCATCCATGATGCTAAATACTATGTATGGGATGAACCTTACCTTTTCAAAAGAGGTTCGGATGGAATTCTTAGAAGATGTATTCCATAAGAAGAGATTAATAGGGTTTTGACTCATTGCCACAACTCACCTTTTGGAGGACACTTTGGTGGTGAGAGAACCGCCATGAAAGTCTTGCAAAGTGGTTTATTTTGGCCTACCATTTTTAAAGACTCTAGAGCTTGCGTAATGAAGTGTGACAAGTGTCAAATAACCGGAGGAACCGAGGGTAGATTCATATTGCTTCTGCAATTGCCACTCCACAAACCATGGGATCCGGGAGGAGGATCCTGGGCCTGTCAAGCTTAAGACGTTAAAGAAGCGCTTATTGGGAGGCAACCCAAGTTTTCTTTTCCTTTTCCATTTGTTTTTGATTTTAACTCTTGAATAATTTAAGAAGATCAAGAGGAAAAAGATCATAACATAATAGATTTGTTAAGTGTTTTCAGGGTAAGAAGGAAGGAGAAACAAAAAGGGCAAGGACAAGCAAAGTCAGCAACCATCACGCCTAGGCCGTGACACTGGTCACGGCCATGATGAGCCAGCCATGAAGGTCGGAAAGGATCACGGCCTAGCCGTGATACCCATCACGGGCGTGATGAGAAGGTCCTTGAAGATCAGAGAGTATCACGGCCTAGCCGTGATGGAGGTCACGCCCGTGACAGGCCAGCTCATATGGACCAGAATTGATCACGGCCTGCCCGTGATGAGAATCACAGTCGTGACACATTTTCCAGCACCTCTTTGACTAGGCATGTGAGCCAGCACCCGCTACCGCCTCGGTGAGTTGTTCCATTTTTCTCCTCTCTCCGACTTGATTATTTACATTGGGGACAATGTAAGTTTTTAAGCTTGGGGTAGGGGTATTTTTATTTTTGCAAATTTTTGAATTTTTGCATTTTTCATGTTGCATTCATATAGGCATAGTTTTGCATGATAGTTTTGCATGATCACATGATTCGATTGCCCCTTGCTTGGACTATGCATCCAATTGTGAGAACTTAGTGCCAAATAAAATGAGATAGTGAATTTTTGAACCCATTTTTTTTTTATTCTGGTGATAAGGCTACAAATAGAAATGCTTGAGATGATCTTTGATAGTTGATAATTAGCATGAGGTTCCGTAGATTTGTGTTTCTCATTGATTTTTGAACTACTAAATGTGAGACTTTTGAGCCAAAAAGGGGTACTCACTAAATCTACCCCATTCTTTGTGATAGAGTGTTATTCCTCTTGGATTGTATTCTCTAGAACTTGACTTGAAACCGTTTTGAAGCTTAAAAATTTTTGAAAACATTTTTGAAAATGATTGAGGCACTAGGTATTTTTCCGGCCTTCTGAGCTTTGATTGACTAAATGCTACCCCTTAGTTGCCCAATTTTGAGCTTGAAAGAATAAAATACTTTTCTTGGTACCTTGAAATAATTTGATGAATGATGCTTGGTAGGAGACCTTCTCAAGTATTACAAAAAGGGTAAAATGGTAGTTGAAAAAGTATGGGATGAGAAAGTGAGAAAAATATTTCTCGTGAATTGAAAATCCCCCCTTCTCCAAATAAAAAGAAAAAAAAAAACATAGAGAAGGGGATGACAAAAGGAAGTGAGAAATAAAATAAAAAGAAAGAAAGAAAGGTGGAAAAATAAATCAAAACCCAAAAAGGTATTTTAGAAGGTGTCATGCTTTGCAATGCTTGATATTTTGTTTAGCCTTTTTGAAATTTCTTTTTCTTGATTTCCCCACCTAACGATTAATCCCATGGCCCCGTTACAACCAAAGTAAAAGACCTCTTGATTCTTACGTGTTTTCATTAATAAAGTAGAGATCTGGTTAATAGTCAAGCTTATGGTAGAATTCATTCCTTGAGGAAATTGAGCGAATTGTCATATATCCTTAAACACTTGAGTGAGGTGAGGAAGAGTGCCCGAATCAGTGAGAATAAGAATCTAGGAAACCTAAGCTTCTAATTGGACTTGAAAATGATTGTCTCTTGCTGAATTATTTGAAAATGCCTGTCACTTGGATTAGTTACTCGGGTTTTTGGTTCACTATCCATGCTCTGATTATTTATATCTTCTGGCCTTAGTGATTGCTTGAGGACAAACAAATGAACAATCTTGGTGTGATTTGATGAGTGTGATTTCACCTCATATTTCATGTACATTTTTGCATGAATTTTCATATAGTTTAGGCAATTTTAATTTGATTTTTGTTAGTTTTTACCTTGGAACGGGTAAGGCGGTTTTGTGGTGTTGTTTTGCAGAAATTAAGGATAAAATGCTCAGGATCAACCATGATGGAGATTGGATGAAGATAGAGCTTGAAAAGTGAAGAAAATGAGCCCAACAGAGCCCATCACGGCCTAGCCGTGATGACCATCACGGCCGTGATCAACCAGAGCTGAAAAGAAAGAAGGCAAAAGTCAGAATCGGTCACGGCCTAGCTGTGATACCCATCACGGCCATGACATGTTAGCTGATCCAGACAGTACCGATCACGGCCTAGCCGTGATGAGTGTCACGGCTGTGACAAACCAAAATTTGAAGACGCGCCCAAGGTAGAACCCGTCCTTTGCTCGGCCGTGATGGCCATCCACGGCCGTGACACGCGCCTAATCTATAAATAGACTGGGACCCTAGAAACAGATCTTCTTGGGACCAGACTTTTACCCTAAAAAGAAAAAGAACGTTTCTCTGCACCAAGGAGTTGCTGTAGCTGCTGTGGAAAGCCTCCATGGAGTTTCTTCTCTCCTTCTTCTCTATTGTTTTGATTTTGGCTTTCTCTATAACTATGAGTAGCTAAATCCATTTTTGTTGGGATTAGATGTAGCTAAACCGAATCTCATGTATCTACTTTGATTGATTAATGTGTGTTTATGCTTTCGTATTAGTGTTTGCTTCCTATGCTTAATGCTTTTTGTGGTCTGATCATCCATGAATTGATTTTGAGATTTGATTTGCAATGGGGACGTTCTTATCAATTCTTGATCTGGAATTAATCACCTAGTAAACCTTGCATCTAGGAATGGATTTTGGTTTATTAGTAATCGTGTAATCCTTACTCTTAATGCAAATTCTCTAATTAGGCCACCTAAGGAATTAGGGTTTAATTAGGGGATTTAGGCTATTGTCATCTAAGGAATTAGGACTTGAGTAATCTTGTGGGTTGATTTTGATATTTGAAGCATAAACTGGATTGGTGTTCTTGGTATTGCACGAGGCTAAGGTTTAGTGAAATTTAATCCCAACATCTTTCATCATATTTGAAGAATCCCTTTTTCTGCATTCCAAGTGTTTAATAAAAATCCAAAAAGAATTTGTTCCTTTTATTTTGTTTATTTTAAATCTTGTTGGGCTTGGTATTTAATATTGAGCTCCCTTCCATCCAAATATCCGCTTAGATAGTAGTTGATTTGTTACGTGCTAGTACTTGTCTCAGTCCTCATGGGAACGATATCCCTCTTACCTCTTTACTACTTGTACGACTTGGTATACTTGCCAAGATTTCGTTAAACAACGGGAGAGGAACCATAGGAAGAGGAACCGTTAATAAAACACGCAAGGGTGAGAACCAATATATGGATTTTTAAACGATAACTACATGCACGACACACAAAACATCATATAACATGTATAGTTATAACAACATAGACGTTAAAGAATAAACAAATTGTTAATCAAACGGTTTCATACCCGACAGTTATCGTCATTTTTAAAACAAATTTATGACACTTCAATAATCGTTGTCTAAGATGTTGTACTTCATCTCCGGAAATCCACAATCGTCTTTTAAATGAGCTGATCAGGCTCGATGCCAATTAAGGCACTTAAATTTTACCATAGCACACTATCATACACAAGGAATAGTGATCGTCGTATATGGTTACCATAGCACACTGTCTTATACAAGGCATAGTGATCGTCGTATATGGTTATTCATTGTCCATCTAGGCACAATGAGAAGTCGTGTCATGAATACCTTACCCGTCAAGATACCATGATAAATCAAGTAGGCACGTCTGCCGATTAATGCTTGTAAAACATTTTATTCTTGTCATTGTTTTTCTTTGTGTTCATTCTTTTCTTGTCGAGGCTCAAATGCCCGTGACCATCTCAACTTTTAAACATTTAAATTCGTCTTTCAATTTCAACAATAGGACTCCAAGTCCAAGTGTGAAAATCACGAAATCTAAACCGATGCACCAGTCTAAGATTCATAGATTTTAGCACTCAAAAATCGTCATAACCTTTATAATACACGTCATTCACCTTTAGGACATACTGTCCATATCATAGAACACTAGAATCCAGACGTCTTGGTCACTAGGTCCGTATTTCATCTTTAAAATCATTTTTCATTCTGTGAAACACAAATCCAAAAACAAAACTCCACAACTTATCCAAGTTGTTGGAAATGACATCATTGTATAAAACTAATTTGCATAAAATCCTGTTACGTTGGAAATTCAATTATAAAATCACCAAATCTCTTAAAAACTCATTTTCTTCTAAAAATCTTTATTTGAAACTTTAGTTCAAAGAAACATCATTTGAGACTATCTTGCTGTTAAAACAAATACTACTGTTTTTTTAATTAATCACGAGAGGTATTCTAGTTATTATAGTTTTTCAAGGATTAGTCTCGTGTTAGTGAGTGTGGGACATACTCGTCAAAACAAAAAGATAAATGTTGAGATATAATTTTTTTTAACTTTTTAAGATTTTTAAACTCATGTCTCTTAAAATCATATTTTTCAAACCATCCCTTTAAATATTATAGCTAGGTTTTTATATTTGAAATTGTACCTTTCTTCTATAAAAGGGAAAATGTGTCTTATTTGGGTTGTCATACAAATTTATGTGATTTTAAACATTTCACTTGCGTAACATTTTTATTTTGCTAAATATAGAAAATTTATTCTATAAATAAAAAAGGAAATAAGTTTTGAAAATGTACAAAAAATATTCTGGGGTGTGTTTAATCTTCCTCGAACAAGTCACCAATACTAACTAGCCATACATTGAGTGAAACAAAAACTCAACTCAATCTATATACATTCTCTTATCATCAATCACTCATTTCACGTGAATCTAAACCAATTAAGGGACATATTTGTATTCTTGAATTGAAGCAAATTTCTCATCCTTCATTTGCATTGAAACCTTTGTTATTGGTCCAATCCTACCATGATAGTTACAAAAGAAAAGCAATTTTCTATATTTAGATTCTGCCTATACCCTACAAATACACTCATTATCTAGGTTAATGCATCGACGGAGAGGTTGCATGATGTCCAACATTATCAACACCTGTAAGACAGTCATTTTTATTCTTGATCAAGATATTTTCCTCATACAAGAGCACAATTCTCTTTTGATTTGAAGTTATGATCTCTGGAATCAAACAATTGGATATCCCTATCCTTTTCCAATTTATGGATCACTAGAAGCTAACCTCTTTACATCCATGGTTGATGTAGAAGGGTGGTATAGGCTCCAAATCTCATTTTAAGTGGGGGTAAAGCAATACATTTTATATGTCACCTCTTCACATTAGAATCATTTATGATTCTCCCAAATGCCAAAAAAAAAAACAATTGTTTTTATCATGTGATGGATTTGGGGTATGTCCAAGCACAATCTAGAAATTAGACCTTGGCGAGCATTGGTTGTCTAGAGGTTGAAAAATGCATCCTCGAGCACGATGGAATCTTCGTCTTGTCCCTTGATCGAGTTTTGGAATGTTGCCACGATGTAGTGCGACATTACATTCTGACTCTAAAGAAACGCACAAGTGTAAGAGAATTGCTTAAACACCGTCGCTTACTAGTGGAGATGAAAACTAACTACAGTGGTGGCGTGGGTTGATCCATGATAAGCCTCTGGCTCATCTAGTTTTATGACTAGTATGACCAGGGTTTTGTGCTAATTATATCTCATTTTCACCGAAATTAGACTTGATTGTCCTTAAGCAACATTTTGAGTCGTTTGAGTAGTTTTAGGTTAATTTAGCCAGTTTTGAGTCAAATAAAGCACTTATGGCTATTTTATTGTTTTCAGGTTAAGTTAGAAGTCAAGGGAATAAAGAAACAGAGGAAATTTCAAGTCTGGAGGTGTTCGCCTCGCGAACCTGAAAGCTAGCTGAACAGTAAAAATGTCATCCTCTCTGGTTCGCCCCACGAACAACACCTCGCCTCGCGACCCTGATAGCTGACTGTTCTAGAGAAATGCAACCCGTTCTGTGTCGCCTCGCGGATCCATGTCTCGCCTCGCGAGACTGAAGACCAGAAGCCATGACTCTTCCATTCCTCGCCACGCGATCAGTACTTCACCCCGCGAGAAGACCAAACGTTGCTGACTCTTCACAATATTCTCCTCGCGAGTGGGCTTAGTTTCTGAATATTATAAAAGGTTGTTCTGGGCAGATGGCAAGAACTTTTGCTTCTCCATTGTTTTCTTTACATATTTTCTGGTAGTGTTTCGTTTTTTTTATCGAGAACTAAATTTCTTAGATTAGTCTACTGTAATTGATTTCCATCACACTTGAGGTTCTTGTAATTCCTGTTTTGTATGCTTTTCCCTTTTCAATGCTATGCTATATATTTCTGTTTGCTTAATTCAGGAGTGTATAGTATTGTGTTGATTTATTTCGGTGATGTTATGTTCCTATATATAATCGTGTTTGCTTAATTCGCGTGTGTTCAATTCGTGTTCGCTTAGTTCACGAAGGGCTTAACCCCGTTTGCTTAATTCGGGAATAGGAACATATATCTGTAGTAGTTATTTCGCTTGTAAATTGTTGCTACAACCGGGAGGGGATTAGAATCTACTTAGGGCTTGGAATTTGCTTGAACCGATGATAGTTGGGAAATCGACAACAGTAGATTAATCGTTTTAGCTATTTGATAATCTTTTAAACTGCTCTGTTATTGCTTTGTTTTCTTAATTGCATTCAAATCCAACCCCCCCAAAAAAAACTGAATTTTGTGGTAAATAACAAGTCAAGAGTCCTTATGAGACGATATCCGAGTTGTCGCCCTAAACTACATTTTTACAAACCGCTCGCTTTTTGGCGCGTGCGCGACAGCGCGACCAAAAATTGGCACCGTTGCCGGGGACTCATGTCTGTTATTTTCGCATTTTTTTTCTTCTTTGTCTTTTATTTTCGTTTTTGTTTTGAATTGGTCTGGCTACTAGGTCTACTTGCCCTGAATTGTGTGATTTTGATCCTGAAATTGAAAGAACACTGCACACACGCCGTAGAGAAATTCGGGCTAGCACTAGTAGTGATTCTAATTCTAAAACTGTTTTTGACAACATGGGTGACCAAAGGACATTAAGACAGCTTGCTTCCCCTGATGTTAATTATAATGGCTTGTGTATTGCATATCCTGGTACCGATACTCCTTTTGAATTAAAATCTGGTTTCATTCACTTGTTGCCAAAGTTTAGTGGTCTTGCAGGTGAGGATCCACACAAGCATTTGAAGGAACTCCAGGTCGTCTGCTCCACAACCTTGAGATCAGAGGGAGTAACTGAGGATAACATCAAGCTGAGAGCTTTCCCATTCTCACTCCAGGGCGCTGCAAAGGATTGGCTGTTATATCTTGAGCCAAACTCTATTACCACCTGGAACGATTTGAAGAAGGTTTTCTTAGAGAAATATTTTCCTGCCTCCAGAGCTGCATCAATCAGGAAGGAAATATGTGGCATCAGACAAGAAAATGAGTCAGTGGCTGAATATTGGGAGAGATTCAAGCATTTGGTATCCAGTTGCCCTCAGCATCAGATTTCTGAGCAACTTCTTATCTTGTACTTTTATGAGGGGTTACTACCGATGGATAGGAATATTTTGGATGCTTCTAGTGGGGGAGCACTTGTTGATAAAACCCCAGCTGCTTCCAAGCAACTAATTGAAAATATGTCACTGAATTCCCAGCAGTTTACAACCAGAAGAAATTATGTTGAGACAAGGGGTGTAAATGAGGTCCATAGCTCTTCGTCCAACCAGGCCCTTGAGAATAGAATGGATGAGCTCACTTCTTTTGTAAGGCAATTGGCAATGGATAGGGTTCAGCCTGCAAGGTTGTGTGGCATGTGCAACTCTCCTGAGCACCCGTATGATGCATGCCCCATTCCGAAGGAAGTGTTCGTCATTGAATTGCCTCAAGCTTATGCAGTCAATCCCTATAATCAAGGCAACAATCAGAACTGGTACAGCGCTCCTGACCTCTCCACAAATAGGTACCATCCCAATTGGAGGAATCATCCTAACCTTCGGTATGGAAACTCATCCCAACAGCAACCGATGGCACCACAGAACCCTCCTCAAGTAACCACTTCTGCACCTTCCAGACCTTCACTAGAGGACATGTTCAAACAAATGACTTCACAAATGACTACACAAATGACTACACTTTTCCAGCAGCAAGTCGGACAGCTCCAGGCCTCACAGCACGATTTCAAGAATAACCGATGCTAGCATTCAGGCTTTGCAGACACAGGTTGGACAGCTTGCCACTTCCATAAATAACATACAACAAGCTCAAGGGACAACCCAGCTACCTGCACATACAGTGATGAATCCCAACACCTCCAATCCTAATGTGAGTGCCATTTCTCTGAGATCTGGAAAATTTGTTGAGGCAGCCTCTGGAAAAGATGAAGAAACTGTTGAGGTAACTCCTGAGCCTACTGTTCATGTTGAAGTTGAGAAAGGGTACATACCACCGATCCCCTTCCCACACAGATTACAGAAAAATAAGAAGATTGGTGGGGAAGACAAGGAGAAGGAAATTCTAGATGTGTTCAGAAGGGTGGCGGTGAACATTCCCCTTCTAGATGTGATCAAGCAGGTGCCCAAGTATGTAAAATTTCTGAAGGATCTATGCACCAACAAGAGAAGGTTGAAGAGTAATGAGCGAGTTAATTTGGGAAGAAATGTTTCAGCTCTTATCCAGTCTAAGCCTGCACCAGAAAGAGTTGCTGTTTTAGCCCCCACTCAGGCAATACCACAGAAGTACAAGGATCCGGGCATGTTTACTATTCCATGAACTATTGGGGACAGAAAATTTGAAAATTGCATGTTGGATTTGGGAGCCTCCATAAATGTCATGCCCACCTCTATTTTCAATAACCTTGATCTTGGTCCATTGCAGTATACAGGTCTCACTATCCAGTTGGCCAACAGGACCAGTGCCCGCCCCATGGGAATGGTAGAAGATGTGCTGGTACAAGTTGATGAGTTTATTTTCCCTGCTGACTTCTACATCCTAGACATGGCAGGCGAGACAAATTCAAGTAGATCACCAATAATCCTAGGCAGACCGTTCAAGAAGACAGCTAAGACTAAGATTGATGTTGATGATGGGACCATGTCTATGGAGCTTGGTGATATTGTGGAAAAGTTTAACATCTTTGATGCTGGGAAACATCCATTGGAGGAGCACTCTGTTTTCCAATTAGAGTTGCTTTCTGAGATTATTGATGACACCCATGAGGACCTTGTTTCTAATTTTCCATTTAATTCTGGCTTTGATGATATTTCTTCATGTCCTGATTGTACTAACACTAACCATTGTGTGGTGTGTGCTGAGATTGCTGCATGTTTAGCAGGTGATGGATTTGTCAGTGCAGTGAATGAGGAATGTGCAGAAGATGAAGCAGCACCGGAGACCCTCCCTACTTATCTGCCACCTCCCCCTGTGGAACCACCAGAGGGACTGGATTTTGCACCATGGCCAGTCCAAGGCGTTGAACCCCAATTTTATTGGGAGGACTTTGTTGAGAAAGAGGTCATCTTTGACCCAAGAAGGAGTGATGAGTCCGCTGAATTGGGCAAGGTCACCATAATTGCCACATACTCACCTCCATATCCAGGCTGCAAGTTAGGGGACCATGGAATGAACTCTCTCTCTTTGTCCATCACTAGGGCCTTATGCAAGCAATGGGATCCAGGCGGTCCCACCTACACTGCCACTTGATCAGGGAGCACCCTTTCCTTTCCCTCACTCTGAATTTATAGTCATGTTGTTTCATTGGGGACAATGTATATTTTAAGAGTGGGGGAGGGAACTAATTGTAGCTTTGTTCTGTGTTTTGTCTTGTTTTTCTTTTAGCTCTTGAATAAATTGTGTGAGTCTTTGGTTGGTGAGCTTGATTGGTTTTGATTGCTTTTGCACAGATTGATTGCATGATTTATGTGATGATTCCCCCTAGGCTGAAAAAATTTTTGTTTTTGAAAAGTGATCCCCATGTGATTGAAAACTGAACTTTGAGATTTTGTTGTGATGGTATGATTTATGATAAGTTTGGGGTGAAGGGAAGCACACACTAGGGATAGAATCTTTGTCAAACAATTTGCAAAAATGTCCAGGTGAGGATTTGAGCCTCCAACATGTTTTTAACTGTGAGAATCACTTTTAAGTTGCACTTTCCCGAATTTGCTTGAATCTCTTTATGGTTTGCATGTTTATGTGTTTGTTTCAGATGATTTAGGCATTTTCTTTGTAAATAACTACTTAGCCTAAAATAACCATCCCTAATGCATGTTCCTTAGTTAGCCCCTTTGAGCCTAATTAGCCTGTTAATTCTTGATAACCTTATGTTATAAGCTAAAATCTGGAAAACCATGTTAACCCGATCTTAGGATTAGGAGAGCATGGAATCTTGACAAGAGAATGGTTGCAAGAAACTAAGTTTGGGGTGGCTACAAGGATATGATGTGTTGGTTGGGGTTGAGAAAAAGAAAAAATATATATATAATAAAAAAAAGTTGGAGCCAAAGGCAAAAAAAAAAAAAAAAAAAGAAAAGAAAAAAATAAATAAATAAAAAGTACAAAAATTTCAAAAAGGATATTGAAAGAAAAGAGGCTGTAGTCATCCAAGGCAAAAAGAAGAATGGAAAAAGGAACTTGAGTGGAAATTCAAAGTGTAAAAAGCTCACGCTCTCTTAGTTTCTAGGGTCTTCAGCCTAGTACCCTTGTATATCCTACCCTTAGCCAGGCCCCATTACAACCATAAAAGACCTTTTGATGTTGCATGCATGTTTTCTGTGGGAACCATTTTTGAGATGAAAATCAAATTTATGGGAAGTTCTCTTAAAAGTGAAACTGAGTGAATTGTTGATAACCTAGACAAACTGAGCGGTTGAGTGAAACACTAAATGCCCTTGTGAGGAAGGCAGTTGTTTGAATTTGGTGATCTCCCTCTTGTGTGTAACTTGGATCCCCTTCTTAGATTACTGATTGTTTGAATGATGAAATTCTCAATTGTTTAGAATAATTGAATGTGGGGATTGCTTTGTTTGAAAGGGGGGGACATTAAAGGAAAAAAAAGTATTTTGATGAATTGCTTGAAATCTGTGCAAAGTTGATTGAATCCCTTAAGCTTGCCATGTCTTGAGTCTTTTTGATTTTTTTTTGAGTTGTAGTTTGCTTGGGGACAAGCAAAGTTTAAGTTTGGGGTATTTTGATAAACCTCTGGCTCATCTAGTTTTATGGCTAGTATGACCAGGGTTTTGTGCTAATTATATCTCATTTTCACCCAAATTAGACTTGATTGTCCTTAAGCAACATTTTGAGTCGTTTGAGTAGTTTTAGGTTAATTTAGCCAGTTTTGAGTCAAATAAAGCACTTATGGCTATTCTATTGTTTTCAGGTTAAGTTAGAAGTCAAGGGAATAAAGACACAGGAAATTTCAAGTCTGGAGGTGTTCGCCTCACGAGAGTCTTCTCGCCTCGCGAACCTGAAAGCCAGCTGAACAGTTAAAATGTCATCCTCTCTGGTTCGCCCCGCGAACAACACCTCGCCTCGCGACCCTGATAGCTGACTGTTCCATAGAAATGCAACCCGTTCTGTGTCGCCTCGCGAATCCATGTCTCGCCTCGCGAGACTGAAGACCAGAAGCCATGACTCTTCCATTCCTCGCCACGCGATCAGTACTTCGCCCCGCGAGAAGACCAAACGTTACTGACTCTTCACAATATCCGCCTCGCGAATGAGGGTTCGCCTCGCGAGTGGGCTCAGTTTCTGAATATTATAAAAGGCTGTTCTGGGCAGATGGAAAGAACTTTTGCATCTCCATTGTTTTCTTTACATATTTTCTGGTTGTGTTTCGTTTTTTTTATGGAGAACTAAATTTCTTAGATTAGTCTACTGTAATTGATTTCCATCACACTTGAGGTTCTTTTAATTCCTGTTTTGTAAGCTTTTCCCTTTTCAATGCTATGCTATATATTTCTGTTTGCTTAATTCATGAGTGTATAGTGTTGTGTTGATTTATTTCGGTGATGTTATGTTCCTATATATAATCGTGTTTGCTTAATTCGCGTGTGTTCAATTCGTGTTCGCTTAGTTCACGAAGGGCTTAACCCCGTTTGCTTAATTCGGGAATAGGAACATATATCTGTAGTAGTGATTTCGCTTGTAAATTGTTGCTACAACCGGGAGGGGATTAGAATCTTCTTAGGGCTTGGAATTTGCTTGAAACGATGATAGTTGGGAAATCGAGAACAGTAGATTAATCGTTTTAGCTATTTGATAATCTTTTAAACTGCTCTGTTATTGCTTTGTTTTCTTAATTGCATTCAAATCCAACCCCCCACCCCCCCTCACCCCAAAAAAAAAACTGATTTTTGTGGTAAATAACAAGTCAAGAGTCCTTGTGAGACGACATCCGAGTTGTCGCCCTAAACTACATTTTTACAAACCGCTCGCTTTGTGGCGCGTGCGCGACAGCGCGACCAATCCACCTTAACTCAAATCCAACAACGTTAAGTTGTAGGCGGTGAAGATCACCTACGACGACCCAAATATCTGATGTTATGGCTTGATTAGGTTCATAAGAAAGTTGTCAACCAAAGGAAAGGTCAAAGTTTTATGGTATGGACATATAGGAGGCAACACCATCGCGTTGAAGAAACACATATAATCAGAGGAAGCCACATAGACAATTGTTGGATTCATGAAAAACATAGTAAAGCCCGAAGCCAAACATACGTTATTTAGTCACTCATTTAACCTAATGTATTTGAGTAGTAATGTTCACTAGCTTTATCTTATACAATCAAGGAAAGGTATTATTGTACGAACATTTTGCATCAATGCTGTTTAGACAATTATTAAACTCAACATATCAATTGACTCCAACGAATATTTTGACAAGGAGAATGCTAGTTGCCGTGAATTTGTTTTCATAACAAGATAACTAACTATAAAAAACATGTGTCTGCATTTTTTCATTTTCTGTCACCTATGATTCCATACATGACGACAAAATCGTTTTGAAATAAATTTTAGATTTGCGTTTAGAAATTAGCTATGATTAGTGGGGCTCTGTGAGACACCCTTTCTTAGGACATCACTTGGTAGCCCATTTTGGAAATAAACTATAATTATGTTGGTTACTTTCGGAAAATAACATTGTTTTAATACTTTTCTTAAGACAAAAGTGGTGATAAATTTTTTTTCCTTTTTTCTTTTCTCGTAAGGTAAATAAAATTTCAACACACTAACGTTAACATATAATCACTTCATATTCGGAAATACTCATCACAATGTACGAGTTAATTTCCTTTAGGAATCCATACATAACATAAGATATAATTATACATTATTGAAAACAGAAAAATTCTTACTTCAAAAAAATGACTCTCCAAAGCCAGACATAACGATTTTCCTCCAAAAAGGTTATAAACCCACCTAATGTCCTAATTGAGCTGGTCACTCTATCCGACAGCTACTAAGAAGACCCCAAAGGTCATTGTTAAAACCCACGTTCACTTTAGTGGTCAGAACTAAATATCCTCGAATGCGCCAGAGGCATCTCCGGGTCCATCTTTACTCAGATAGAAATATACACCACACGGAAGAGGAACCAACAATAAAACACGCAAGGGTGAGAACCAATATAAGGATTTTAAAACGATAACTACATTCGCGACACACAAAACATCATATAACATGTATAGTAATAACAACATAGATGTTAAAGAATAAACAAATTGTTAATCAGTGGGTTTCATACCCGACAGTCATCGTCATTTTAAAAACAAATATATGACAGTTCAATAATCGTCGTCTAAGATGTTATACTTCACCTTCGGAAATCCACAATCGTCTTTTAAATGAGCTGATCAGGCTCGATGGCCAATTAAGGCACTCAAATTTTACAATAGCACACTATCCTACACAAGGCATAATGATCGTCGTATATGGTTACCATAGCACACTGTCTTATACAAGGCATAGTGATCGTCGTATGTGGTTATTCATTGTCCATCCAGGCACAATGAGAAGTCGTGTCATGAATACCTTGCCCGTCAAGATACCATGATAAATCAAGTAGGCACGTCTACCGATTAATGGATGTAAAACATTTTATTCTTGTCATTGTTTTTCTTTGTGTTCATTCTTTCCTTGTGGAGGCTCAAAGGCCCACGACCATCTCAACTTGTAAACATTTAAATTCGTCTTTCAATTTCAAAGATAGGACTCCAAGTCCAAATGTGCAAATCACGAAATCTAAACCGATGCACCAGTCTTAGATTCGTAGATTTTAGCGCACAAAAATCGTCATAACCATTATAATACACGTCATTCACCTTTCGGACACACTGACCATTTCATAGAACACTAGAATCCAGACGTCTTGGTCACTAGGTCCGTATTTCATCTTTAAAATCATTTTTCGTTCTGTGAAACACAAATCCAAAAACAAAACTCCACAACTTATCCAAGTTGTTGGAAATAACAACATTGTATAAAACTAATTTGCAGAAAATCCTTTTACATTGGAAATTCATTTATAAAATCACTAAATCTCTTAAAAACTCATTTTCTTCTAAAAATATTTATTTGAAACTTTAGTCAAAGAAACAACGTTTGAGACTAACTTGCTGTTAAAACAAATACTGCCGTTTACAAAAAATGCTTTCCTTAAATATTTTCGGAATTAACCGTCGTTTAGCATTTTAAAACGTTTTAAGTCAATTTTTGACTTTTCTAGTAAAATCATTTTCTCAACAACATAATAAAATTATTTTTGAAACTTATTTTCTTATAATAAAATTTTCTAATATTTAGAAATTTCTTACGTATAAATTAGAAGTACTAATATATTTTCACGGTTACGTCCTCACTGTGACTCATAAAACACTCCTATGTCGTCAAATCTTTAAAATAAGGTTATTTTAAACTATTCCCCATTTTAACAATTCAAATAATTAAGTAATATTATATTACTATTTTCCATTAATTAAAACTCATTATCTCATAAGAAGCTTTTTAACGCTTTTAACCTCGTAATTAATTGAGCACTGACCACTGTCATGCTTTTCAATCAACAATCAACATCGATATTAATTTCATGACAATAATATAGCAAATAGCTAAATTTATGACATGCATCAAAATACGATAACAAGTAAATGCAGATAAATAATTAAAAGTAGATAATTTAAAAGCAGTTATTTCTAACTACTAAAACAATAAACACACCAATTAAATTATACAGACCCCAAATAAATAGCATATAACTATCGGAAAAAACCCTCAAGTTCTCCCCTTACCTCTTGAAGACTTTTACTTCTGATTTTAGTTTTCCTCGCAAATCCGAGCGTCGGTATCACACGTACCCGATATAATAATTATCCTTCAACAAATCATAACAACAAATTAACAATCAAACAATTAAAAACACCTACTTTCCTATAGGTAAGGTTCGGCCATGAGGTGATTAATTGGCTAAAAATTTCTAAAATTGCTAAGCTTTTGGAGTAGTGACCATTGTGTAAGACTAAGCCCTCATTCATGTTTTGATGTATGATAAACAAAGTGTATTTTGCATGAGATCTTTAATTTTGACTACGTACTCATTTCGTGTTAAGTTGCATGCAGGATCACTCGTCCAACAAAGCAAAACTAGCGCACGTCCAACACAGGGAAAATATAAGCCCCCATCCAATGAAGTGAACCAAGAATGACGTCCGACAAATAAAAGAACAATGAAAGGGCGTCCACTAAAGTATAACAAAGTAAAGAGCTGACGTCTGTTGACGAAATCTGGGCAAGTATACCCAGTCGTGCAAGTAATACGGTGGTAAGACCGGTTTATCGTATCCACGGGGATTGGATGTCAAGTACCAATTCGCAAGCTCAGCAACTATCTAGACTAAACTATTAATCAAGAGAAAGTAAAACAAACAAAAGAAAAGAAATAAAATCTTTTTGTCTTTTTGGGGACTTTTGACAAACACTTGGAGTGCAGAAAGGATATGTTGGGACTAGACTTCACCAAACCTCTAACTCATGCACTATCAGGACTAGATACCTCCCATTCATGCTTCAGATATTAAAATCAACCCACTAAACTACTCAAACCCCGATTCCTCGGATGGCAAGAGCCTAAATCCACTAATAGACCCTAATTCCTTAGGTGGCCTAGATTAATGAATTTGCATTAAGATTAGGGATTACGCGATTACTAATAAACCTAGTTCCATTCCTAGATACAAGGCTTACTAGGTGATTAAATTCAGTTCCGGTTATGATACGAACGTTCCCATTGCATACCAAAACACAAATCAAGTCATGGGGGTGCTAGCCACAACAAGCATTAAGCACAGAAAAATAACCACTAATATGAAGACATGAACATAGATTAATCAGTCAAGATAAATACATAAACATAGGTTTGATTACATCTAATCCCAACACAGGGATTTAACTACTCATAAAACAAAGAAAACCAAACCAGAGAAATAGGAAGGAAGAGGAGAGGAGAGGCTCCATGTGAGCTTTCCTTCTTCTTCAAAGCAACCCCTCTTGGCTCCCTTCTAGGGTTGAAACCCTAGCCCAGCTGCTGCCTCCAAATGCCTTCAAATGGACCCCAAAAAACTCCTTCTGTCTGCTGCGTTCTGATTTATAGGGTGCATTGCGCGTCACACGGCCGTGATGGCCATCACGGGCTGGCCGTGACGCGTCTCGGCCCAAGGCGTGTTTTCATCAAATGAAGTCTCGCGAGGCGAGCTATATGTTCGCGACGCTAAAACCAAAATTTCTGGTTAGTCACGGCCGTGAGGTCTATTACGGGCAGGCCGTGATGATCTCTCGACTTTTGCCTTCGCTTCCGCTTGATCACGTCCGTGATGGTCATCACGGCCAGGCCGTGATGGGCTCTGTTTGGCTCATATTCTTCACTTTTCAAGCTCTATTTCATCCAAGCTCCACCATGGCTGATTTTGATCATTTTTACATTGAATTCCTGCAAAACAACACCAAGAAACCGCTTCACCCGTTCCAAGGGAAAATCTAACTAAAATCAACTAAAGAATGCCTAATCTATATGCAAAATGCATGCAAATATGTACAGGAAACATCATGTAAAATCACACTATCAAATCACCCCAAGCTTATTCAATTGCTTGTCCTCAAGCAATCACTAAGGCCAGAAGAATAAACAGAACATTGATAGTGAACTAAGAACCCGAGCAAATAATCCAAGCAATAGGCAATTCAAACAATTCAGCAAGAGACAATCAATTCAAGTCCAATTAGAGGCTTAGGTTCCTTAGAATCATGTTCTCACTGATTTGGGCACTCTTTCTTACCTGAAGCTCACCCCAAGCTTGTTCATTTGCTTGGCTCTCTTCCTCACCACTCAAGTGTTTAGGGGAATAAGACAATTCGCTCAATTTTCCTCAAGGAATGAATCCTACCATAGGCTTGACTATCAACCAAATCTCTACTTTATTAATGAAAACAATTTAGAATCAAGAGGTCTTTTATTTGGTTGTAACATGGCCATGGGATTAATCGTTAGGTGGGGATAACAAGAAAAGGACATTTCGAAAGGTTACATAAACATCAAGCATTGCAAACATGACCTTCTAAAATACCTTCTTGGGTTTTCAATTTATTTTCCACCCTTCTTTTCTTTCTTTTTCTTTTTATTTCTCACCTTTTCTTTTTTTTCATCCCCTTCTCTACTTATTTTTATATTTTTTTTTCTTTTTATTTGGAGAAGGGGAGATTTTTTTCAAATCAAGAGAATTATTCTTTCTGATTCTTTTCCCAAACTTTCAACTACCTTTTTACCCTTTTGTAATACTTTAGAAGGTCCCTTGTCAAACATATTTATCAAAACATTTCAGGGTACCAAGAAAAGCATTTTATTCATTCAGGCTCAAAATTGGGCAACTATATGGTAGCATTTCATCATTCAAAACTCAGAAGGCCAGAAAAATACCTATTGCCTCAATCATTTTTAAAAATGTTTTCAAAAATTTTTAAGCTTTAAAATGGTTTCAAGTCAAGTTCTAGAGAAAACAATCCAAGAGGAATAACACTCTAACACAAAGAATGGGGTAAATTCTTGTGAGTACCCCTTTGGCTCAAAATCTCACATTTTAGTTCAGAATCAATGAAAATCACAAGTCCTCAGAACCATATGCTAATTATCAACTATCCAAGATCATCCAAACATTTTTATTTGCAGCCACATCACAAGAATAACAAATTGGGTTCAAAAATTCACTATCACAGATTATGGGGCACTTAGTTTTCACAATTGGATACAAAATCTAAGCAAGGGCAATCTAATTGTGTGATCATGCAAAACTATCATGCAAGACTATATGAATGCAACATGCAAAATGCAAATGCAAAATACCCCTACCCCAAGCTTAAAAATTTACATTGTCCCCAATGTAAACAATCAAGTTAAAGGAAGGAAAGAAAAATAAAATAAAGCAAAAAATTGGAACGGCTTACCGAGGCGGTAGCAGGTGTTGACTTTCATTTCAGTCAGAAACTGCTTGAAAGTTGGGTTGCTTTTTCTTGTCTTCTTGCTCTTCCATCCTTCCTTCTTACCCTGGAATCACTTGGCAATTTTATTAGTAAAAGAAAACTCTTGATCTTCTCAAATTATTCAACAGTTTAAAATCAAAAATCAAATCTAACTAAACAAAAAGGAAAAGGGAAAAAGGAAAAGAAAAATTGGGTTGCCTCCCAATGAGCGCTTCTTTAATGTCACTAGCTTGACTTATTAAAAAGCATCTACCTGGATCCTCCACCCGGATCAAATGGAAATTGGGGTGGTGATTGCAACAGTAATATAACTTTATTCTCAATTCCACCCAGCCATTGGGTGAAATATCCATTGACCTTTGCAACCATAATAATGCACTTACTTCCTAGCGGGTCAAATGGCATTTTCACCAGGAAGTTTGAAAAACATGGGGAAGGGACTAGTTTACCAATGTCCACACATGCATGCAAGCCGACATATTTGTCCAATGCAGAAAAATCAAACTGCTCAGCAAGCATGGTGGAATCCCCTACCACTTCGTCTTCATCTTGAACTATCCCCCAAACCGGATTTTCCTCAAATTGGGCTTCATGTGACTCTTGTACTAACTGTTGGCAAATCTCCTCAACATGCGTTTTGAAGTTCTGCTTCACAGCTTCGATACTCTCACAATTTGCTCTTGCCTTGGCCTCAGAGGCGGATAGCTCTTGGGAATACTGTTCTAGAGCAGCTTTCAACGGTATTTGCTCCTTCCATTCCCATTCCTCCTCATGCTTCATTATCACACTATAAGCTTGTGCATGAGGGCAGTGACGTCCCCAGAGCCCGTAGTGTCCCAAGACTACATTGGGCCCAAAGTGGTATTTTGTAACACCGTCCAAGGTGGGAAAGTAATAAGTCTCCATGATTTTCAGTCCACCTTGTACAAACAAAACTCAAAACAAAAAGATCAAATATATACAGAAAAATAAAAAAGAATAAAATGTCTAAATTAGTTGCCTCCTTTGTTACTAATGATATTGGCAAAACCAATCCCCGGCAACGGCGCCAAAAACTTGTTAACGAAATCTGGGCAAGTATACCCAGTCGTGCAAGTAATACGGTGGTAAGACCGGTTTATCGTATCCACGGGGATTGGATGTCAAGTACCAATTCGCAAGCTCAGCAACTATCTAGACTAAACTATTAATCAAGAGAAAGTAAAACAAACAAAAGAAAAGAAATAAAATCTTTTTGTCTTTTTGGGGACTTTTGACAAACACTTGGAGTGCAGAAAGGATATGTTGGGACTAGACTTCACCAAACCTCTAACTCATGCACTATCAGGACTAGATACCTCCCATTCATGCTTCAGATATTAAAATCAATCCACTAAACTACTCAAACCCCGATTCCTCGGATGGCAAGAGCCTAAATCCACTAATAGACCCTAATTCCTTAGGTGGCCTAGATTAATGAATTTGCATTAAGATTAGGGATTACGCGATTACTAATAAACCTAGTTCCATTCCTAGATACAAGGCTTACTAGGTGATTAAATTCAGTTCCGGTTATGATACGAACGTTCCCATTGCATACCAAAACACAAATCAAGTCATGGGGGTGCTAGCCACAACAAGCATTAAGCACAGAAAAATAACCACTAATATGAAGACATGAACATAGATTAATCAGTCAAGATAAATACATAAACATAGGTTTGATTACATCTAATCCCAACACAGGGATTTAACTACTCATAAAACAAAGAAAACCAAACCAGAGAAATAGGAAGGAAGAGGAGAGGAGAGGCTCCATGTGAGCTTTCCTTCTTCTTCAAAGCAACCCCTCTTGGCTCCCTTCTAGGGTTGAAACCCTAGCCCAGCTGCTGCCTCCAAATGCCTTCAAATGGACCCCAAAAAACTCCTTCTTCTGTCTGTTGCGTTCTTATTTATAGGGCTGTTGCGCGTCACGGCCGTGATGGCCATCACGGGCTGGCCGTGACGCGTTCTGTCTAAGGCGTGTTTTCATCAAATGAAGTCTCGCGAGGCGAGCTATATGTTCGCGACTCGAAAACCAAAATTTCTGGTTAGTCACGGCCGTGAGGTCTATTACGGGCAGGCCGTGACAGTCTCTGACTTTTGCCTTCTGCTCTGCTTGATCACGGCCGTGATGGTCATCACGGCCAGTCCGTGATGGGCTCTGTTTGGCTCATATTCTTCACTTTTCAAGCTCTATTTCATCCAAGCTCCACCATGGCTGATTTTGATCATTTTTACATTGAATTCCTGCAAAACAACACCAAGAAACCGCTTCACCCGTTCCAAGGGAAAATCTAACTAAAATCAACTAAAGAATGCCTAATCTATATGCAAAATGCATGCAAATATGTACAGGAAATATCATGTAAAATCACACTATCAACGTCCAATGAACAACTAAAGAGCTCGTCCACTAAAGTACCATTTGGAGTGCATCTACTGAAGTACAACAAATACGCATCCACTGAAAGAACAAAGAAAGCACGTCCACTGAAGGAAACAGAAGAGCTCGTCTGCTGACGTGGCACATGAAGCACGTCCACTGGAAGAAAGCAAGAGCTCGTCACGACGTGGGCACATGAAGCTCGCCCATGGAAGAAACGAGAAGAGCTCGCCTCGCTAACGTGGAACATGAAGCGCGCCCACCGGAAGAAAGTAGAAGAGCTCGTCACGACGTGGCACATGAAGCGCGTCCATCGATGAAAACAGGAGAGCTCGCTTCATCGATGAAAACAGGAGAGCTCGTCTTCACCGATGTAAAAGGGGAGCTCGCTTCATCGATGTAAACAGGAGAGCTCGTCTACTGATGAAAACAGGAGAGCTCGTCTACCGATGTAAAAGGGGAGCTCGTCTACTGATAGTGGCTCTGGGAGCTCGTCTACTAATGATACGTGCTAAGATATTTAATGAGAAGCTCCGTCCATTAACATGGCCTATAAAGCTCGTCTACCAGTTGGAGCCCGTCCAATGGCCTGGTGTTAGCACTCTCGTCTACCAATTGGAGCCCGTCCAATAACCTTGAGCTAATACTCCCGTCTGCTGACGTGGCAAATGGACACAAATATATTTCTCTTCAATTAAACACAGATATATTACTCTTCAAAAATACTTGGCAATCCTTTCAGATGGAAACAATTATATTTCAAGAAGGACGCATACTCTACAAACATCAAATAGAATCTCATTTCAAGATCAAGAATCAAGAAAGCAGATTTTGTTAAATCAGATCCAAATCTGTTTTAAATTATCCCAATGGCTATAATATTGTCCTCTATATAAAGAGGGATCAAAAGGAACACAATATAGAACACGTACAATAACAACAACACAAACTCATTCTGATCAAAAGTGCTTCATAGCTGAGAAAAGTGTGATAGTAGTTAGAACTTCAATTTGTATAATCAGACTTTTAGAGTCTTTCTTCTACTCAATTATTTTCGAGAATTATAGCAATTAAGAGAGGGTATCTGTTAGGATAGAAGGGATCCTTGGGTAAAGAAAGCTAGTGTGCTTTCTGGAGATTTTTCAAGCAAGGAGGTTATCCTTGTGTTGCTGTAATTAGAATTGTGTAATTGCTGATTATAGTGAAAAAAACCACAGAGGTGTGGGACTGGATGTAGGCTTACCAGAGGAGGTAGTCGAACCAGGATAAATCGGTTTGAATGTTCTTCTCATCCCTAAACTCCATATACTTGTTAAACTTGAATCTTTAATCTGCAATCTGTGTTAAAATCTGTTGTCACTACTTATAATTCTTCTTGTCATCATTACTTGTTCCGTAACCTGATTCTTGGGAATTAAAATTGAGTGAAAACCAATTTTCTTTAAAGAAACACTGTTTCGCTTTAAATTGTTGAAAAAGTTTTCAATATCTCAATTCACCCCCCCTCTAGAGACCGTAGCCACTACCAACAATTGGCATCAGGGCTAAAACTCTTGTTACAAAGCTTAATAGCTTCAAGAGATGGCTACAAATGATATCCTGGGTGATGGGGCTTCACTCACTTGACCCCATGCCTTTAATGGCTCCCAATACATGTACTGGAAAGAGAGAATGCTTATCTTTCTTGAGGCTGCAGGTTTAGATGTTTTAGATGCTGTTGAAAATGGTCCCTATGTTCCATTTATTCTTGATGCTAAGGGAAATAAACAAACTAAACCAAAAGATGACTGGAATGATGATGATAAAATAAGAGTTGGTTATAATGCTAAAGCAAAGAATATTATAACAGCTGCTTTGAATTATGATGAGTTTTTCAGGGTCTCCAATTGCAAAACGGCAAAACAAATGTGGGATACTCTTCAACTCACTCATGAAGGAACCAACGACGTGAAAAGAGCAAGGATCAATGCACTAATCCATGAATATGAACTCTTTCACATGAAGAATGGTGAGGAGATAGATGATCTGCAAAAGAAGTTTACACACATTGTGAACCAGTTAGAAGGGCTCGGACATAAAATCACAGATGAGAAAAAGATTAACAAGATTATGAGATGTTTGAGTCGTGAATGGCAGCCAAAAATTACTTCAATTGCTGAAGCAAATGATCTTGACACGATGCAGATTGCTACTCTATTTGGCAAGTTGAAAGAACAGGAGTTGGAAATCAATAGATTGAAAAATCATGAAGATAAGGAGAAAAAGAAGAAAGGACTCTCACTCAAGGCTCATATCTCCAAAGAATCAATAGAAAGTGATGAAGGTGAACACCTTGATGAAAGTGAAGAATATGAAGAAGAAGACATGGGATTGCTTGTGAGGAAATTTAGAAGATTCATCATGAAGAATAGAAACAAGAAGCAATTCAGTTTTCCTACAAAAAAGAACACGAACACAGGTGAAAGCTCTTCCTCAACAGTCAAATGCTTTGAATGTGGAAAGCTTGGACACTACAAAATGAATGTCCAAAGCTACAAAAGAAAGAAAATTATGAGAAGAATGACAGCAAGGAAAAGAAAGGAAGAAAGCCTAGAAGAGCATACATAGCTTGGGAAGAAAATGATATGGATTCCACTAGTAGTGAATCTGAAAATGAAGAAGCCAACCTATGTCTCATGGCAAATCATCAAAGTGATAGTGAAACGAGGTAAATGATTCCTCTCCTACTTATGATGAGTTACAAGATGCTTTTGATGAATTGCATGAAGAATATGTTAAAATTGGTAAACAACTTAAATCTTCTAGAAAGATCATCGCAAAACAATGTAGTGACTATGCATCTTTACAAATAAAGCTTAAAGAACTAGAAGCTGAAAATTCACAATTACTTGCATCTAGTTCAATTTGCACCAAATGCACTACACTCGAAAAGGAAGTTGAAAAACCGAATACAACTCTATCTAAGTTTACTTTGGGTAGAGATAACTTGAATGCCATATTAGGACAACAAAAGGGTGTGTATGACAAAGCTGGAATTGGATATAAGCCAATGGTACATGAAAAATATTTTAAGAAGCTTTTTGTTCCACCTATTTCCTCAACTAGTCCTTTTGTTAAATGCTATTATTGTCTAAAGAAAGGTCATACAGCTGCCACTTGTAGACATAGAAAGAACATTCATGTTGGCATTAAACAAATATGGGTTCCAAAAGGAACTTATGTTGCTACTAACACTAAAGGACCCAACCATATTTGGGTACCTAAAGGAAAAGTATAAAACAATATTTTTTGTAGGTGTGTTTGAAGGCCAAAACCTCAAGATGGTTTTTGGACAGTGGCTGCTCCAAACACATGACCGTAGACATCACAAAATTTACATCTTCCACTCCCAAGGAAAGTGGAAATGTCACCTATGGAGACAACAACAAAGGAAAAATTCTTGGTGTTGGAACAATAGGAAAAAGCCCAGCAATCAAGATTGAGAATGTTCTCTATGTGGAAGGACTCAAACACAATCTACTAAGTATAAGCCAATTATGTGATAAAGGCTACAAGGTAAACTTTAACTCAATTTTGTGTATGATCGAATCTATTCATGATAATAACATAAAATTGATTGTAAATAGAATCAATAACATCTATATGCTAGACATAGACAACTTAATTTCCAATGATGCATGTTGCTTAATTTTCAAAGAAGATGAAAATTGGCTTTGGCATAGGAGAATAGCTCACATTCATATGGATCACTTGAATAAATTAATTTCCAAAGAACTTGTAATCGGTTTACCAAATAAAAAGTTTGTTAAAGAAGGCCTATGTGATGCATGCCAAAAGGGTAAACAAGTAAAAACCTCATTTAAGGCTGAAAACACTGTTTCAACTAGTAGACCCTTACAATTACTGCACATGGACCTTTTTGGACCTTCTAGGACAAAAAGCTTTGGTGGAAATCTCTATGATCTTGTAATTGTTGATGGCTTCTCTAGATTCACTTGGAACTTTTTCTTAGCACAAAAGAATGAAGCCTTTAAAGCTTTTAAGAAAATGGCTAAGGTTGCTCAAAATGAGAAAGTCGTGAAAATTGTTTCAATCAGGAGTGGCCATGGAGGAGAATTCCAAAATGAGGAGTTTGATAACTTTTGTGATGAACATGGTATAAAACATAACTTTTCTACACCTAGAACTCCACAACAAAATGGAGTAGTTGAGAGGAAAAATAGGTCACTTGAAGAAATTGCTAGAACCATATTAAGTGACTCTAATTTATCAAAGTATTTTTGGGCTAATGCTGTGAGTACCGCATGTTATGTTTTGAATAGAGTTCTAATAAGGCCAATTTTGAAGAAAACTCCATATGAACTTTACAAGGGAAGAAAACCTAACATTTCTCATTTTCATGTCTCTGGATGTAAATGTTTTGTGCTAAATAATGGCAAGGATAATCTTGGGAAATTTGATCCCAAAGCTGATGAGGGTATTTTCCTAGGTTATTCATTAACTAGCAAAGTATATAAAGTGTTTAATAAGCGTACTTTATCAATAGAGGAATCTGTTCACATGACATTTGATGAGTGTAACCCCAAAAGGTTGGGAAAGGACATTTTTTATGATGCAGAAACTCTTGAGGATGAAGTGAAATCTGATGAAGGAACGGGGAGCAACAAGGAAAAGGAAGATCAAGAAAGCAATAAAGAACCTCCAACAGAACTTCAACAAGAAAATCTTCCTAAGGAGTGGCAAGATTCAAAGAATCATCCCCTAGACAATATCATTGGTGATATCACCAAAGGGGTAACCACTAGAAACTCTTTAAGGAATATTTGCAATACCATGGCGTTTGTATCTCAAATAGAACCAAAATGTGTTGATGATGCTATTAATGATGAACATTGGATGATTGCAATGCAAGAGGAGTTAAATCAATTTAAAAGGAACAAAGTTTGGGATTTAGTTCCAAAACCCAAAAGTAACCAAATAATTGGAACTAAATGGGTGTTTAGAAACAAAATGGATGAGAATGGAATAATAGTTAGAAACAAAGCTAGACTAGTAGCTAAGGGATATAATCGAGAAGAAGGAATTAATTATGATGAAACATACACTAGTGCAATAAGTGCTTTTTATGTCAGTTAAAATTGATTTTTTACGTCAGAATACTGACTGACGTAAATACAGCTGACGTTAATAGTTAATATTTTAACGTCAGTTGCGAACTGACGTTAAATATAACACTATTAACGTCAGTTCCTTAACAAAACCGACGTTAATTTTGTAAGCATTAACGTTGGTTTTTTAAACAACTGACGTTAAACTAAAACTATTAACGTCAGTTCTTTAATACAACGGACGTTGATTTTGTTAAAACTAATGTCAGTTGTTATAAAGAACTGACGTTAAAGGTTTAATTTTAACGTCAGTTGTAATAAACAACTGACGTTAATAGTGTACTGTATATTTTATAAAATACTATTAACGTCAGTTGTTTGATACAACTGACGTTAATAGGTTTTTTTTTTAATTCAGTTTTAAAATATCACTCCCCTCAGCTATCCCTGCATTCAGTCCCAGGAACACAATATCACACACATTACAGAATTGCAAAGGAAAATTGAACAATGGGGGGACTTAAAACCAAAACCCATGTATATATATAAATAAATTTTAGTTCCAATGTCTAAAAAACAAAACTATCTAAGTATATATATATACAAGTTATTAATTAGTTTCTAAAGTCTAACAAAAAAACTATTTATCTAAGTAGTGCGGAGGTATGTTGTCAATTCCTTTTTCAGCCGCATACTTGAAGAAGAATTCAGATAAGCGCATCCTCAAGTCTCTTAACTCATCTTCTTGAATAGGCGATTGGTCGATAAATGCCTAGACACGTTCAAATAATAACAATAACATCAATGCAAGTCATCTTCAAAACTATAATATATAATTTAACAAGTTTAAATATTACCTTCTTCCATCCTTCCGTAATAGATGCGGAGACTATGTTCAGCATATGAAGCATCACATAATAGCCGCACAACCAACTGTCAGGTTGAAATCGAGACTACCAACAAAATTAATTTCAACGTCAGTTGAATATACACATAAATTAGTAATTATAATAATTATTATTTGATAAATAAACTACCAAACCTTGAGGATGTTCCATACAGGATTTGCTTTAGCCTTAGAAGTCCTACTTCTCCCGTTGGCGCAACTTATGCTAGTCACCTTCAGCGCGCTATCATAAACAAATAATCATGTCGATCAATTAACAAACTCATTTATCATGTGTGTAATAAACTAAAAACAACTGATATTAAAACTTAAATTAAATTTTAGATTAGTTACTTACATATTTACAGCTTCCACCACCTTCGGTGGCGGATCATGGTGGAGAGAGCAAAAGAATATGACAGTATGCCTAGACGGGTGAAGTACCAACAACTGCCAATGGTCATCCATACAGTAGGGAGCCAGATATAATTCTTTCGGATTGTCTCCCAACAATTTCCCTATGTATTTACTCAATGCATCGCCAGCAAAGAACTCGGGCAGAAGGATTGACGGATCTAAGAAACCGTAAACTGATGCAACGCCCTTATCAAGCTGAAGACGATGGAGATACCTAAGATATGAAAAGGGTGTGGATGTTAATTACATAATATATATATTGAAATTAAAATAAATTATTAAATGGAAAAATACCAAAAATAAATAAGTTATAAAAATAAAATTAACTTACGTGCACTAGAGACTGATGACATTGCTGTTCATCCAGACGTTATTTCTGCAGGCGTTCCCGAGATCGTCACCAACGAAGGAAAATATCCTCTGTTGATCTGGGCGTGCCACCCATCCATCGTGATCCAATGGACATAAAAAAATCTCATACGCATAATCCTCACCAAGTGAGAACAAACGAGTGATAGGTGACAGCGACACCGACGTCGACTTGGCCTTCAGTTTAGGAAAAATAAAATATATAAGTTTTTGATAATTAAAAAAAACACAAGTAATTATTTGACTAATTTGGACATTAATAATGAATAAATACCTTTGCTAACATTTCGAGCTCACGTCGTTTGGAGTCCAACTCAAGCTCGCGCCTTTTCATTTCCAACTCATGCTCATGGCGCTGGACTTCCAACTCCCGCTCCCTAGCTGCCAACTCATCGTCCTCCACATGTGCCATACTAAAACTCTCTTTTGTGCTCACATGTGAAGCGTTGGCAAGCCTTGCGGTGTCCTAGGATGTACCGACGGAGGAAAGCTCTCTGGCAAGCGCCTGCTTGAATTCTCGGGTTGGCTATTAAGCCTTGCATCGATGTGATGTAATATCCGGGTTGGTCATGAGGTGCTTGAGTAATGTCAGCCAAAATTGATGCTTCATTGACCACCCGCTTTCGTGAAGCAGACTTGCCATAATATTGTTTGATGGTCACGCTCCCGGGAACACCGAGAACCCGACCAGGATGGTCTTTCTTGCCTAGAGCGAGTCATCAAGACGCCCCGCCGTCCCGTAAAGGGACGAATGCGCCCGGGAGGATTTTGCTTTAAGATCCATCTACAATGAAAAAAATGAAAAAAACGTGCAAGTGAAAAGTGTTGCAAGTATCTATACAAATATCAATTGAAATCAAGTTAATTATTTACTTACAATCTTATCTCGCCACTTCGCGAGTGGCATCGCCTTTAAAAGATCCCGCCTTTGTCATGTGGCGGGCTAACCGGGACATCCTCGCGTTCGATGTCCGACGGAGGACTCTGATGGTGTGCCCTCGAGCACCTCTCCTCTTTCAATCCTAGCAGAGTGCTCTTCCTGCTTCGCCCTCAGCCTATCCGCCATCATCTGCTGGATCCGAGTATGGTACCCACCCTGAGACATGGTGTGGCGGTGGACGTTCTTAGCCTGATTCTGCCGACCCTTATTTGCCTTAGCCTATTCAAACAAAAACACATAATTAAATACAATTAAATGATCTATAATAAGCATACAAAATTAACTTAATCAACCAACCTGAAATTCTTCATCCTGTCGACTCCTGGCAAACAGATCCCAAGTATCTTGATCAATCCAGGGATAATCCGAGAACATTTTATCAAGCCGCTTCTTCCCAGATAGATAGTACCTTGTAAGATCATGCTTGAACCCATTCCAACGCTTTGATGCCATTTTCATACATTTATGACGATGATGCTCGTCATTTGGCACAGTCCAAGCTACCTACACATTAGATACATATATAACAACTGGATGGATTATAACTCGGATAATTATCTAATAATGTAAATCAAACGAATGTAAAGGTAAAATACCGTGATAGCCTCCCAAATCTGATCCTTATCGTTCTGTGGAACGTCATTCCAGTGGTTGTAGTTGATGCTTATGTGCTGCTTCGCTTGTAGAAACACCCACTTAAGAAACTGACGTTAAAAACACTCACAAGTTCTTACATCAGTTGTATTACACAACGGACGTTAAAGGTAACATTCATTCCCTTGACTACGTACTGTGCTACTTACCCATTCACCTTTGTACCTAATCCTCTTAATGAGCATTAAATTTATAGATAAGTTTTCAAGAAAATCAGAATAACTTAGTAACTTCATCCACTGCTCCTATAAATAGCTTCCTTGCTTCCATCTCCTTTTAATTAATTTTCTGCTTCACAATATGGCTCTGCCGTGGAGATTAACTTCATCACTCTTTCTTCCTATTCCTAGACTCAAAGGTCTTTGTCTTAATGGTCAAACAACTTCTGAGTTTGAGTAAATTACATTGCATGGATATTAAGGTTGGGTGAATCACGTAATGTGATTCTCTCACTTTATTTCATCCCCGTCATCCCTTTCACTTTGCTTTGGAAGCAAGTGATTGTGGATTCAAGATGATGCATCAAGGAACTCCACTAAAGAATAAGATGCAAAGATCCATTTCACTTTGCTTTCGCTGCTAGTGACTGAGGATTTACTTTGCATCTTGGAATTCAAGTGAGGGAGGTGATGCATCCATTGGAGTTTCTGATGACAGGACTGAGAAGAAAATGATGTTGATGCAGAAACTTTTTTATATTTTAGGCCTATGTTGCAGAAATTTTTTATCTTTTAATCATGTAATTTTAACTTATGAATCGCTTAAATGTCATACGATTTGATTATACATATATCTTGTTTTATGTTAAGAGTTTATTTATTTTAATTTGCACAATAATTTGTTTACTAATTCAAGCTAATTAATAAAAATTAAAAATAAACTTGTATAAAAAAAAGGTTTAGAAATAAAGTGTAGTACTATATGGAGTGATCTGCGTTAAGAGGGACAACAGGGACATGACAACCAATGAAATGAGTTTCATAATTATTTACGTCAGTTATTTATAGAACTGACGCAAATAGTTTACCCACCACCTCATTTTTAACGTCAACTTAATTGATGACTGCCAACTAATTTACATTATTTCCAATATTCATTCATGACGTTTATAATATATAGGATTATTTACGCCAGCTATTTATTTAATCAAGTAAAAATCAAACTTTTAACGTTAGTTGTATAAAAAGCGACGTTAAAAATTAATATTTTTATTTAAAAACACTTTTAACGCCGTTTTTAAAAAGCGGCGTTAAAAGTGTATAGATATCTGCAAAAACATTCATTCCTTTGATCTCATTGTGCTACTTACCCATGCCTTGTAACTCAATCCTCTTAATGAGCATTAAGTTTATAGGTAAGTTTTCAAGAAAATCAGAATAGCTTATTTAGTAACTTCATCCCTCGCTCCTATAAATAGCTTCCTAGCTTCCATCTCCTTTTAATTAATTTTTTCGCTTCACAATATGCTCTGTAGTGGAGATTAACTTCATCACTCTTTCTTCCTATTCCTAGACTCAAAGGTCTTTGTCTTAATGGTCAAACAACTTCTGAGTTTGAGTAAATTACATTACATGGGTGATAAGTCTGAGTAAATTACATTATGTGAGTTGCTCACCTTATCACCTTCCGAATAATCAGCCTCATCGGAGGGCTAATCAGTGCTCGGGGTCACAGTTCCAAAACCTCGGCTTTGGCAGCAAGTGACCGTCTTGGAAGTCTCTCGGAACCACTGCCTTTGCTTGAAACAGAACCGGTGCACCTGTTTTTGCCTCTCTCTTGAGCTCTCTCATGCCCCCAGTTTTCTGAGGTCTTCGGAGTATATATAGTTTTCCCTTTGGCATATTTCATAAAACTCTCTGATGGGATGTAACTTTAATGTTTAGGATTTTAAACCCTTTCAATGTAACTTTTTATAGGATTTTAAACCCTTTCAATGTAACTTTTTATAGGATTTTAAACCCTTTCAATCTTCTGTATCAATCAGTCTGTATTACACTTCATGAATGAGATCCGGTTTGGGTTATTGATTCAACTTATACTTCGCACATATATTTTAGTTTTCAAAACAGAAACACAAAACATCAAAGCAATTCATGTGAAACTGAAACTTTGAGGAAGGCAATGCGGAAGGAATCGTATACTAGATAAAAAAATTATTAAAATAACTTTTAACGTCTGTTGATGTAGGGACTGACGTTAAAAGTGAAGAGACTTACTTATAACGTCAGTTCTTTATAGAACTGACGTTAAAAGTATAACTTTTAACGTCAGTTCTTTATTGAACTGACGTTATAAGTAAGTCTCTTCACTTTTAACGTCAGTCCCTACATCAACAGACGTTAAAATTGAATTAATGAAGCCTGATATTTACAAAACTGCCACCGCCTCCTTTTTAACGTCTAGCTTTTGGTTAACTGACATAAACCTTTACCGTCTAATGTATATTTTCCAGTAGTGATATGCTCCCGTAGCTAGATTAGAAGCCATAAGAATTCTCTTAGCCTATGCTTGTATAATGAACTTTAAACTGTACCAAATGGATGTAAAAAGTGCCTTTTTAAATGGAATAATACAAGAAGAAGTATATGTAAGCCAACCCCCTGGCTTTGTTGACAGCGAGTTCCCAAATCATGTCTATAAACTAACTAAAGCCCTCTATGGACTCAAGCAAGCTCCTAGAGCTTGGTATGAGAGGTTAAGCAATTTTCTCCTAGAGAAAGGATTTAAAAGAGGAAAAGTTGATACAACACTATTTACTAAAACAAAAGCACACAATATCTTACTTGTTCAAATATATGTTGATGACATTATTTTTGGTGCTACTAATGAGTCTTTATGCAAGGAATTTGGTGAGCTAATGCAAAGTGAATTTGAAATGTCCATGATGGGAGAACTTACCTTCTTTCTTGGACTTCAAATTAAACAATGCCAAGATGGAACCTTCATAAGCCAAACAAAGTATTGCAAGGAACTACTAAAGAAATTTGGAATCGAAAGCGCAAAGGAAATGGCAACACCAATGAGTCCAGCCTTCTATTTGGACAAAGATGAACATAGTAAATCTATAGATGTATCCAAGTATAGAGGTATTATCAGATCCTTACTTTATCTCACTGCAAGTAGGCTAGATATAATGTTTAGTGTGTGTATGTGTGCAAGGTATCAAGCTAATCCTAAAGAATCACATCTTACTGCAGTTAAAAGAATCATGAAGTATCTTTTAGGAACAAAAGAAATGGGGCTCTGGTATCCCAAGGGATCCACCGACACATTAATAGGATATTCCGACTCTGACTTTGTTGGATGCAAGTTAGATAGGAAGAGCACAAGTGGAACATGCCATTTATTAGGAAATTCCCTAGTGTCCTGGTTTAGTAAAAAGCAAACTAGTGTGGCCTTATCCACAGCTGAAGCAGAATATGTTGCAGCTGGGAGTTGTTGTGCTCAAATCCTATGGATGAAACAACAATTAATTGACTATGGTGTTTATCTAGATCATATACCAATAAAATGTGATAACACTAGTGCAATAAATCTAACAAAGAACCCAATTATGCACTCAAGAACCAAGCATCTTGAAATTAGGCATCATTTTATCAGGGATCATATTCAAAGTGGTGATGTTGTGATTGAACATATAGATACAACCAAGCAATTAGCTGATATATTCACCAAACCACTAAATAAGGAAAGTTTCTTCTTTATAAGAAGAGAACTTGGCATAATTGATCCTCAAAATAATTAATAACAGATGGCACGCAAGGCAGCACAAGTTGCTGAAAATTATGAAGGACATGGGCAAGATGCTAAGCGTCCTTAGGTGTCTGTAAATTTTTTTGGTATTTTGGATGTTTTGATGAATTACATAAATTCTGAAATGCTTTATTAATCAATAAATGCAAGACTGTTTTTAAGTTTGATTTCAATATTCTCCATAGTTTCTTTTTGATAATGACAAAGGGGGAGAAAAATGAACCATACATTTGAGATGAACCATAATGATGAACCATGCATTTGATGTAACACAAGTATGAACTGTTTTTAAAAGACATGCTAGAACTTATAATAAATGCAAGATAATATTTTTTTTCTCATGATAATGATATGATAACACTTGATCTTTTGAAATATATCAATGACACAGGGGGAGGAACAAAATAACTCAAGAACCATGCTTACCGAATAGCTGCACTCGGATTTCTTAAAATAACTAAGGTTAAGTATGGTAAGGTTTGTCA
The DNA here is from genome assembly GCA_030762895.1 of Sophora flavescens. Classification (NCBI taxonomy): domain Eukaryota; kingdom Viridiplantae; phylum Streptophyta; class Magnoliopsida; order Fabales; family Fabaceae; genus Sophora; species Sophora flavescens. The sequence continues at coordinate 129,511,015 of CM061062.1, read as the reverse complement.
TAATCAAAGAGGGGGAGTTTGTAAGACTAAGCCCTCATTCATGTTTTGATGTATGACAAACAAAGTGTATTTTGCATAAGATCTTTAATTTTGACTACGTACTCATTTCGTGTTAAGTTGCATGCAGGATCACTCGTCCAACAAAGCAAAACTAGCGCACGTCCAACACAGGGAAAATATAAGCGCCCGTCCAATGAAGTGAACCAAGAATGACGTCCAACAAATAAAAGAACAAAGAAAGAGCATCCACTAAAGTATAACAAAGTAAAGAGCTAACGTCCAATGAACAACTAAAGAGCTCGTTGTGACACCCTAAACTCGCGTATTCACATGGTTACCCGTTTGATGAAATAAAACTTAATTTGATGGTTGCTTTCGGAAAATAATGTTTTCTCAACGTTCATATTTTCAAAATATGGTGATAAAATTTTTTCTTTTAACCTCATAAAAACAACAACGTAATCAATTCACACTTAAATACACAATGTATATAAGTCATACAACTATACTGCCTCCTATGCTTTCACACCTATATCATTATCAGTTTCATTCTCAAAACACAATATATCAAAATAGGACCTAAGCTGGTCATAACTAACAGACACTACAGCCAATAGGAGCAGCACAACATGCTTCGAACTAGACAGCCTTCCTCTTCTTGTAGGGATCATACCCCTTGTACGACTTTGATATATTTGTAAGGGTGAGACGCCAATATATGGATTTATCTCCATAACTAAATGCGCAACACAGAAGAAGGCACATACACATATACATGTTTATAACAGCGTACTCATTCATATTATATCACAACGTTTATCAATGGGTTTCACACCCCAAACATCAACGTTGGAAAACTATGCACGAACACTTCAATACATCATCTAAACATTCACACCTAATCTCATGAGATATCTCCAACCTCGTGATGAGTTTATCAGACTCGATAGTTACCGGCACACAGCCACAGGCACACAGCCAAAACCCATCACACACTGTCCAACATCGTGACACAGAGTGCTAACAACATAGATGGGGCCTCATTGTCCACCCGGCACAATAAGAACATGGTTGGTATGATCTACCCTGACGCCGCAAGGTAATCACTCGTTTGATCATGACACGTCTGCCAAATGCATGCAAGAAAATACTTTTTCTCAACACTTTTCTTTGTGTTATATCTTTATTTGTCAAAGTTCTCAAAATCTTACAACCCATCATCGTTTTAAACATCGAAGCTCTCAAAAGCATCATCGTTTTAAACATCGAAGCTCTCAAAAGCTTACGACTCAACATCGTTTTAAACATCGAATCTCTCAAAAGCTTACGACTCAACATCGTTTTAAACAACTTTACAACTTTTATTAACAACACATGACCTCAAAGTACGAGTGCTCAATCACGAAGCCCCTAGACCTTGCAATCAGTCTTAGGTTCGTGGTAATAGAAAACATCTCAAAACGTTTTAACTTCTTTAAGTAGATACCCAGTCTACAACACAACGAACCTTAATACCCCGACGTCTCGGTTATTAAGTTCCATATCATTGTTTTACATCGTTTTTGTCTGTGAAAAACAAATCCAAAATAAGACAACGTCATAAGAACACTAGTACCCCGACATCTCGGTTACTAAGTTCTATATCGTCATTTACATCGTTTTTCGTCTATGAAAACAAATCCAAAATAAGATCTCCGCAACTTATCCAAGTTACCGGAAATAAGTCATTGAGTAAACTCATTTACAGAAAATCCTGTCTACTTGAAATTCGTTTGTAAAACGTCAAATCATAAAAAAATCCACTTTTCCTTTGGAAACTCATTTTTTCCCAAAATAACGTTTTTAAGTCAAACTTTGACTTTTTTTAATAAATTTTTTTATTTTTTTAAATAATTTTTTATATATTATTATTATTTTTTAATAATAAATAAGGTATTTTCGAATATTAATTTCACAAAATAACTTTTTATAATATTACGGAATTTCTTATGTAAAAATTAGCAGTACAAAAAAAAATTCACGGTTACGCTCTCACCGTGACTCATAAATTTCTTTTACACTAATAAATCATTAAAGTAATAATATTTCTTAAAACTCATTATTTTTTTTTCCAAAACAATATTTCCACCACTATTATATTCCAACTTTCCCCATAAAACGTTGAATATAAATTTTCACAACTTATTAAAGCTTTTATCTGATTAATCGGTTGTGCACTGACCACTGTCAGGCCTCTCAAATAACATTCAGCAACATCAACAGAATTATATCACCAGGCAGATCATGCATCATAGCAATATAATATACTACTGCAGATAATTAAATAAATTAAAAGCAGATCAATCACCGATACACAGATAAACAACACAACGTAAACAACATAAACAAATAACCACAACCACATATAAATCATATCAACCACACTAAAAACAAATAGTTATTGAGAAAAATCCCTCAGGTAAGCTCCCCTTACCTCTTGAAGCTCCTCGGTGAAATTAAAAAAACTCTGTTGGTTGTCGAAAACCCTCGTACGCCATAGAACAATTAACCTTCAACAACACATCCAAACAACCAAATCAAAACAAGAAACACCTAAACCTCTCTAATAGGTCACGACCTCTTAGGGTTTTGTGGCTCAAAATCTCCAAACTTGCTTAAGTCAAGGATTAATGATCCTAATATACTTAAGGAAATGGATTAAGGCTAAACAACAAAGTTAAGAATCAAAACCATCCTAATCCTCTAAATGGTAGATTTGGCCAACACAAGAACATAGGGTTAGGGTTTTTAGTTTAATGAACCAACTAGGATTCAACAAGTATACAAGTATGTATGATGAAAGACATGATCATGCATCAAAAGCAAGAACAAAAACTCCATCCATCCTTTCCTCTAGGATTCGGCCAAGATGGGTTTCAAGAGAAGAAAATTTTTGATCATCACATGCTCTTAGATACATACAATATACATGATTATAAGAACATAGGAAGTGGTTTCAACATCATAAGATTTTTCTAGAATTTGTTATGAATTTTCAAAGTTCTAGATCTAGAAACTTAAAAGTGAACATAGATGAAATAGACTTTGAATCATGAAACTTATTGAATAACATAGACATGATTAGGGAAGGAGAATAGGATGCACCTCTTGAAGATCAAAAACAAGTGAAAATCCAAGGGCTTGCTTCACAAAATCAAGCTTTTGAGTTTAGAGTAGTTTTAGAATTTGAACACATCTCTCAATATACTTATCCGTTTTTGTTGTTCTTTATGTCGTTGGAAATAAGAGAGAAAAAGGAACAACTTTCATGTAGAAAGTTTTCCGAGATTCAGAATAGAAAATGGTCAGAATCGCTAGGCAAAATCTTATGAATATGAACACTTATGGTTGTTCTTGAAGTTCTTAAGAGAAAAGTATGAGTTTTGGAGAGAAAGATGTCATAAATGAAAGAATGAAATTACCTTAAGTGTTTGATAATGAAGGAGCCGTGAGTTTTTAGGGGCAATTTGGTCAAAAATTACAATGGCATGGCTTGAAAAATTCATAAAGAGCCAAGGGTAAAATCGTCATTTCCAAGCAAAATATTCCTTTGTCATAAATGCGTCATTATGGCCATTATGACGCGAATAGGATCGTCATAAATGCTTGTCACATCAGTCAAATCCGTCACCTCAGCCCCGTTGCTGACTCCCTGGTTCATCTGACACAGGTTTTTCCTAGAGATATCTCGACGTATTCGCCCGCAGCAAATATAATATTTTAATTTTTATGCTAAATTTTTCAAAACTTCCAGTATCATAGCAAATACGATAAAAACATTTTTCATATCGTTCACGAATTAAAATTAGGTTTTCTGAGCAGTAAACATTTATTGTCAGTGAAAACGCAGATCGGGTTCCGTCTGAATTTTTAACCCAAAATTTCATCGTAACCCTATAATATAAAGCATGATATAGAAATGACATTGGTTTACCCAAAATCATTTTGAGTCTTGGATAAAAATATATATGTTTATATATTTATTACCGATATTAGGAAGCAGCGAAAATCGGGGTGTTACATTCGTCCACTAAAGTACCATTTGGAGCACGTCCACTGAAGTACAACACATACACATCCAATGAAAGAACAAAGAAAGCACGTCCACTGAAGGAAACAGAAGAGCTCGTCTGCTGATGTGGCACATGAAGCGTGTCCACTAGAAGAAACAGAAGAGCTCGTCTGCTGACGTGGCACATGAAGCGTGTCCACTAGAAGAAACAGAAGAGCACGTCTGTTGATGTGGCACATGAAGCGCGTCCACTGATGAAAACAGGAGAGCTTGTCTACTGATGAAAACAGGAGAGCTCATCTACTGATGTAAAAGGGGAGTTCGTCTCATCGATGTAAAACAGGAGAGCTCGCTTCATCGATGAAAACAGGAGAGCTCGCTTCATCGATGTAAAAAGGGGAGCTCGTCTATTGATAGTGGCTCTGGGAGCTCGTCTACTAATGATACACGCTAAGATATTTAATGAGAAGCTCCGTCCATTAACATGGCATATAAAGCTCGTCTACCAGTTGGAGCCCGTCCAATTGCCTGGTGTTAGCACTCTCGTCTACCAATTGGAGCCCGTCCAATAACCTTGAGCTAATACACCCGTCTACTGATGTGGTAAATGGACACGGATATTTTTCTCTTCAATTAAACATGGATATATTACTCTTCAAAAAGACTTGGCAATCCTTTCAGATGGAATGGTTATATTTCAAGAAGGACGCACACTCTACAAAGATCAAACAAAATCTCATTTCAAGATCAAAAATCAAGAAAGCAGATTTTGGTAAATCAGATCCAAATCTGTTTTAAATGATCCCAACAGCTATAATATTGTCCTCTATATAAAGAGGGATCAAAAGGAACACAATACAGAACACGTACAATAACAACAACACAAACTCATTCTAATCAAAAGTTCTTCATCCCTGAGAAAAGTGTGATAGTAGTTAGAACTTCAATTTGTATAATCAGACTTTTAGAGTCTTACTTCTACTCAATTCTTTTCAAGAATTCGAGCAATTAAGAGAGGGTATCTCTTAGGCTTTAACAAGGATTGAAGGGATCCTTGGGTAAAGAAATCTAGTGTGCTTTCTGGAGATTTTTCAAGCAAGGAGGTTATCCTTGTGTTGCTGTCATTAGAATTGTGTAATTGCTGATTATAGTGAAGAAAACCACAGAGGTGTGGGACTGGATGTAGGCTTACCAGAGGAGGTACTCAAACCAGAATAAATCAGTTTGCGTGTTCTTCTCATCCCTAAACTTCATATACTTGTTAAACTTGAATCTTTAATCTGCAATCTGTGTTAAAATTTGTTGTTACTACTTATAATTCTTCTTGTCATCATTACTTGTTCCGTAACCTGATTCTTGGGAATTAAAATTGAGTGAAAACCAGTTTTCTTTAAAGAAACAATGTTTCGCTTTAAATTGTTGAAAAAGTTTTCAATATCTCAATATCCCCCCCTCTTGAGACCGTAGCCACTACCAACACATTGATCACTTAAAACCCTAAAATAGTGATTAACATACAAAGGTTGAAATAAAATACTCCAACCCTTCAAGAACCAACTTTCGGCCATGAAGAAAATAATGGGTTAGAGATTTTATTTTGATTCAACATCTTGGATTCAATATATATATGAGCTATAAGGATTGAATCAAGCAAGACTTGTTAAAAAAATTGAACAAAGTTCCTTCCCCCACAACAAGCTAGGTTCGAACTTGATAGGTTAAATAGGAAGGAAATTTTTGCTTGATGTATACTCTTGGATCTTAAATATAGAGATGATAATAAGGTCATAGAAATTGGTTTCATGATCATTGAATATTTCTATGATTTTCTAGAGATTTTCAAACTTTCTAGATCTAGGAATTGAAAAAGATGATCATGACCTTGAAACATGAAAATAATTGAAGGACATATAGCTTATTGATGATGAGGAGCAAAGATTACCTCTTGGAATTAGAAAATGTGCAAGGAATCAAGTGGTTCCTTCACAAAATTAGCTACGGAAACTTAAGGTTTTTACAAAAAATGGAACAAAGATTCATGAAGATGATGAGGTACGACTTAGATAGCAATGGAATGGGCTCACATAATGGGTTGGGCCGTGAGATTATGGGGCAAAAGGGTCCAAGCCATAAAATTTTAGGGACAAGCTCGTAATCTTAGAAAATGACATTTTTGTGATACAAAATGAACTTAGGGAGATAATAGTAATTTTACCCCAAAAACCATCATGACAAACATGTGGTGAGGATTGGTTGGAGGTGTGGCTGATTTGTGTAGACAAAATTGTTGGGACAAACTTGGCATTTCAATGGATGTTCAAGGGTAAAATAGTCCAAGGACAAATGGTCTTTACACTATTTTGAAGAAATATCTAGATATTTGCTAAATGTAATCATTACATTGGTGAGTCACCAATATGACTCACCACCCTAGGTGGCAAGATGGCTCAGCATTCGATGTCGGGTTTTGTCTCTATACGTCTATTCTCGACTCCGTCGGTTACCCGATTTAGGTTTTACGCCCGAATCAAGTATAATAACCTATTTATTTTGAAAATTTTCAAACTAACCTATATCGTTGGAAATGAGATATAAGATCTATTCATTTCGTTCTCGGGTCAAAATTAGGTTTTCTGATCAGGAAAATCTTACTGTCAGTGAAAACGCAGACTGGGTTCCGTCTAAATTTTCAATCAAAAACTTAATTGTATACTTATAAAAATAAGTATAATTTCAATATGACTTTGATTTTCCCAAAATTATTTTCTAAGTTTCAGATAAAAATATAAATATTTATTTATATTTATACTGATATTAGAAAGCATAAAAATCGGGGTGTTACGCTCAGTACTACGTAACGGCTGGTGTTTAATATCTGATCCAAGTTTGCCAAATTATTGATTTTTTCCGTGGCCACCCAAGAGTTTTTTTTTTCCCTAAATATTTCCCACCAATTGATAAATGGCGGACCTATTGACTGTCCATTTTACACAATCACACTCGTTCTTGATTATTTCAAACTTCAATTACCTAAAATGTCCCCTGTTAACTTATGTTTTTAACTTTCTATTTTCATTATTTATAATAACTATTTTCTCACTTGTTTTTTTGAATATTTAATTATTTTCAAAATAATTTTATTAATAATAATAAAATTCTTAACTATATGATCATATTGTGAACAAAAAATACATTTTTTAATTCTTGTTCTAATTTATTTGAGCAAAAAATATTTTTTTAGACAATTCAAAGATTATATATAGTCAACACTGACAAAGTAGAAAAAACTAACACAACATACTAACATTTTCCTACAAATAAAAATAAAAAATAAAAAACTGATGGAATCCCAACAAGTGTACCGAGTCGATGCAAGTAATAATTAAAACGGTGAGACCGAGTATCGTTCTCAGGGATTGATAGATCAAGTACCGGTTCGAAAACTTAATAACTATTTGAACGAACAATTATGAGAATATTGGAATCAATGACTAAAAGCAGTTCAATTATTAATTCAAGTAAACTAACGCGAGCAGTGAGAAGACAGTCGCAATATTATGTAGAACGACAATTATGGGAAAGGTCTAGGGATTTGATTTCACCTACGTTTATCAAGTTTGATGCAATTATGAATCCTCACAATTACTAATCTTCTACTTTTGTCAACCAAGAGTCCGAAATTATCCTAACGTCTCCCTCGAGTACGGTTAGCAAACACCCCTTAACCCTTAACCAGCTATATCTCTATGATGGTTAATTATTAAGAAATTCATTAAGTTCTATGACTACCTATGAAGGTTGCATACAATCCCAACGGTATATCTCTATCCGCATAATGTATATGGTTTTACCCCAATGCTCTAAACACATAACTAACCTCTCGGTATCATTATGATTGGCAAATCATGCATAATAATAGCCAGTTATAAGCAAGCATTAAGAACATAAGTAAAACACAAAAGGGATGAATACGGCACACTAAAACCCGGCATCACATGGTTACCCTTTGCGAAAAAGAAACTTATTTAAAATGCTGGTCGCCTTCGGAAAAATGACCTTTTATATAGGATTACTGAAAAAGGGTACTCAATTTTTTTTAAAAAAAAAAGTAGTTAAGAAAAGGTGATGAACACTCAACATAAAAATAAACATCATTCATATAAATATAACTATCCCACTTGGGATCTTTGGTTTGATTACAAAACAGGCCTTGTCGAACCGGCCAACATACACTAAAACAGCTATTGAAGAAACAGGTAAGAAAAAGCAACATCAAACTGGGGATAGGGAACTGGGTACAAGACTCAAAAGATGGCTCTAAAAGCCTAGGGACTACCGAGACAACTCCAAAAGCCGACGAATGATCTACCAATGCCTCCTGCATGCAGAGTGACCACAGACGCTACCCCCAGACGAGATATCAGATGCCGGATTGATAATGTCACCGCCATTGTCGATAGGGATGTCGTCATCTCCGAGATCTTGCGGATGGTACTCTGGCTCCTCCTCCTCCTCCTCCTCTATCAGCTCAAGAGGCTCTTCCTCGGGATCCTCCTTCACTGGATCCTCCGCAAGCGGTTCAACTGGATCAAAATGCTCATGAAGGAGACCGGTGACTTGTAGCGTATGAAGGTAGTACCATGGAGGTGGAAGTGCCATAGTTCTTGTCTTGATGGTATGAATCTTTCGTACGGGCACTCCGTTAGCATTCGTCTTGATAGTCGTGACTAGTCCTTGATACGTCACGGTCGTCGCACCCTCATGTATAGTCCAGTTCCCTACCATCCCAGCTTGATCAAACACTTCGCTCCTCGAGCTCGACTGTGCCAAGGAAACGTTCGGATCCATCTAAAAGCACGCGCATACCCGACACAAGAAGAAAAGAACATGGCATACATATATGCAAGAGTGAGATACCGTCATAAGATATATCACACAACAACCACATACATGATACATACATCACATAATCATATAAGCAGTTAAATCATGCATATACATAACATAACAATGTTATATCAAAGGGTCTCAAACCCGCACAGTTAATCTTTGAAAATATGCATGGCACTTCAATATCAGGCTCTAACTTAACCTCATGAGATATCAACACCGTTTTCCGCTGGAGAAGAATTAGAGTTGCTCAATCTCTAGCCCACAGGGCGGTTGCCTCCATACCCTCATGCATTTAAGGTCTCAAGACGAGCAACGTCACATGTGCCTCTGAACCGGTCACATGGACTGACTCCCAGATACCACCTTGTATCTGATATGTAAGAAAACACGTCTGCCTGGGGAAATGCACATGAGAAAATATTTTATTCAAAAGGTTCTCATTGTGTTCATTCTTTTTCGCTGTCGCAGCTCAAAGCTAACGACTTAATTATCATTTCCTCATCACTTGAAAACTTAGAAACTTAGGACACACAGTCTGAATGCTCAATCACAACACCCAAGACCGATGCACCAGTCCTAGGCTTGTGGTCGTAGAAAACAATATTCACTTTTAACAACGTTCATCACAACGTGGTTAGGATACACAGTCCACAACAACGTGATTAGGACCCACAGTCCACAACAACGAAATCAGAACGCCCTGTCCTCGATTTCAAGAATTGGACTCTCAGTCCAGAACATCATGAATAGGACTCATGGCCCCGAATTGACACTGATCCAAGATCACGTGCGTATAACTGAATACTTGAGGAAACGTCTCGCGTACTAGATTCTCTTTCTTAAGTACTTATTTTTCGTTCAGGGAAAATGAAATTCAAAACCGAATCCTCGATAACCTATCCAGGCTATCGGAAAGTTTCTAAAACATTTAGGAGAAAACCTTTTCTTTGAAAATCTTTTATAAAGCATCTTTGAAATACTTTTATCTTTGAAAATCCCCAATAGGATATTGCCAAAAAATCTTGAAAGTTTTCACTTGAAGACACATAGTTCGAAAAGGATTTTTCTCCTATATAACAATAGTTCACCAAAACCATTTCAACATTTAAAACAAGTACTTTAAGTTAATGAGCTTTTGGAAAAGAGCACCAATCCCTTCATCTTTAAAGCTTATTAAGGTTTTTAATCCTTATAACAGTTGAGCATAGACATAAGTCTGGCTTAGCAAACTTTCAATCAACAGCAGTATATATTCTCAGTTCAATGCTAATATCACAGTTGAAAGTAGTTCATCACAGATATGCATTATTACATTTAGAAAAAGCACAGTTCAACATCAGATAATAGCATAACAGTTCAAGTACATTAGATAACCAAGTAAGATTAATCAACATATAAATATCCAGTTAAACACATACACATATGCATACAGTTATTGAATATCTTTAGGAAATACCCTCTTACCTCACGTCAGAGTTAAGAGTTTTAGATTTGAAAAGAAGGTTCACGAATGTCCTCTCTTCTCCGGCGATGGAAGTCTAAGGTTATCAACATAAAATCACGAGTTAAAAAAAAATCAACTCGAGAACTCTAACCACAAGGTATAAGTTCGGTTCATACAATAAACTAGGATTAGGGGTTTTCGAAATTTATGCGACTCTTGGATTTATGATCCTTAAGTGCTAGAAGTTCATAAACAACAATCTTTTAACAAAGTTGAATTAAAAATCCCACTAAGTACTTGACTTAGGGTTTCGGCCAAGCATAGGTAAATAGGCTAGGAATTTCTAAACTTTCCAATCTCTTAGGTTCGGCCTTAACAAGTTTGTGAGGTTAGAGATGTAACGCCCTTCGTTACATTAGTAGCCCAAATTAATGAGATTTATAATCCCAGTAAGTAAACACGGTTCTAAAAGGTTTTTGAAAAGATGTTGCTTTCAGCCGGCGCGGTAACCGGAAAAACAACCATGGTACCCGCTAATTTTCCAAAATAATGTTCATTAAAAAAAAGTACATTTAATTACAACAATCAAATAACGACAACATAATCAAATATCATATATTAATTAAACAAAGTAATCACACATCACACAATAACACAATCCTCAAGTGGCTCAGAAACCCCACTCTGTGTTGGTTTCTTGCCTAGTTCGGTGACTCGAGAACCTCATTAAATTGGTTCCTTGCACCTTGTCTATGGTGACTCGGGAACCCCGTTCTAGAATTGATTCCTTGCCACCCTCTTTATGGTGACCCGAGAACCTCGTTCTAGAGTTGATTCCTTGCCCCCATGGTGACTCGGGAATCCCATTTTAGAATTGACTCCTTGCCCCTATGGTGACCCAAGAACCTCGTAATTAAATTGGTTCTTTGCCTCCCATTAACGGTGACCCGAGAGCCTCGTTCACAAAATGGATTACTTGCCCCATATCTTATTTTTCGACATCCCATTAAATGGTGATGTTACAAGCCAATGCCCCATTCTTAGGCGGCATATCAACAAATTCCACACATCATGCATATACCCATTCATCCATATTCCGAAGCATAAAACCATCAATCACAATTGACAAACTTTTTAAAGCATATAACCACTACAATTCCATATCATCATATAAACAACTCATAAATATCAAAATAACCTCGATACATAACATCATGTCACATGCTTTATTATTGATCAAGTTCATATCAAAACAATACTAAGGCATCACATATCACAAAAAGCATATCAGACAATAATATCACTCAACATGTGAATATCCACTCTCATAGTAATTAATAACCAATAAGACAAAAAAATTATTTTGAAGACAAAACCCTAAATAATTACTCTTAATTTCATAATCAAACACCTTTTAAAATTATATACCATGGAAGTTTAAGAAAATGTGTGTTTACTTACTTCTTGTAGACCTCCAAAAAGCTCTGACAACTATGTAGGAGAAACATTAGTGCCTCACAAAAAATATTTCTCCTTTTTGCTAATATATTTTATCCGCTTGACTCCCTACTAAGCACCACAAAAGCTCCTCAATGCCCCTGTTCTTGTTCAGCAGCGCTAACTGGCTAACCACGTCCAATAGGTTTTCTAATTCTAACTCTTAGATATATATTTATATATTTATAAGTATCAGAATTCGGGAATTGAATTGTATTTCTATTGATCAATGATGCAGAAATATATACAAGTTCCTAGCATCTACATTAGGAAACAACAGATGTTTCCTTAATTTGAAATCCCTTGATTTTAGGGATTGACTAATTACAAAATTAAATCTCCTTAATTTGAAATCCCTTGATTTTAGGGATTGACTAATTACAAAATTAAATAGAGATTATAATTCTAAAAGGTAAAAGATACAATATAAACATTCCTAAAATATCACACAACACAGATTCTCACAATAAGGTTTAAAAGTTGAAACCCATCCCTCACTTCAATTCTACCCGGTGGCCCATATTTATTTGCTTCTTAGAAGCTCGAGTAACTTCTCATATCCAACATTTATTATGAAATCTCATTATTATTATTTTAAAAAGAGAACACGCTGCCCCTGTGAGTGGAATTTGGCTAAAGCTCAGTTTCTCAACATTGAAAACAATGTGGTTACGTGAATAGCACAGCACCTAGGTTTCTTAGTTTTTTTTTTAACTTTATGTTTCTTTTATAAATTATTAAATAATTCTAATTAACTTTTATACTAATAATTTTCTACAATAAACTTCATAATAACCTAATCTTTTTATTAAAAAGATTATATTAAATTATATTGAAATTTTAGGAAGTTACATTTCTCCCCTCCTTCAAGAAATTTCGTCCCCGAAATTTTAACATCTAAGCGCTCATAGAAAAGAAAATAAAAATAAAATAAAATAAATAAATAATCCGGAAACTAGAAAATAAATTTATTTACATACACTATAGAGACATGAATTATAATCATCAAAATAAATTTTCAGCATAACAAACAATCTCAATTAAATTCAATCATAATCAATAATAAGTCAAAATCAACAATATAGAACAACTCTTATACACCAGAGAATAATTTAAACATGGAGTGGAGGTAAACAACACAAATAAAAAATAAAAAAAAAGTCATCTGTCAACTCCAAAGTTTCTCACACACAACAAATTAAAAAAATAAAAATAAAAAATCTCACTAACAAAACTCATACCCTTGCATGTCAGTCGTCATAAATCCGTACACCATCAATCAAATATTGGGTTGGCCAGGCCCAACATCTAAAAGAATAACATGCAGTATTTATAACTCTAACAACAGTCCTATGCGCCCAAGTTTTTATTTTAGGAAAAGCACCACTACCACAGTCCGATTTAGAATCGAACTGCTCTGATACCATAAATGTAACGCCCTTCGTTACATTAGTAGCCCAAATTAATTTTCTATAAAAATCTTTATAATATTTAAACTAAATAATCGAGTCATAAGATTTTTCACAAAAAAAAAAGTGTAAAATATTCTCGTATATTCAAAATAATTAAATAAAGTAATAGTGTTAAATAAACCATTATATCCAAATAAAATAAAGTCTCATAAAAATTAATTAATGAAAACCATATAATTCTTTACAATTGTTTTTGCCTCAAAGCACGGACGTCTAATAAACCCAAAAGGAGTAAATAAATAAAAATAAACTTGAGCAAATATCTTCAAGACTTTCTCAAGACGTTGCATCATCTATCTCAACACCTGTAATCTCTGAAAGAAAACACTACTAATGAGATTTATAATCCCAGTAAGTAAACACGGTTCTAAAAGGTTTTCGAAAAGATGTTGCTTTCAGTCTGCGCGGTAACCGGAAAAACAACCATGGTACCCGCTAATTTTCCAAAATAATGTTCATTAAAAAAAGTACATTTAATTACAACAATCAAATAACGACAACATAATCAAATATCATATATTAATTAAACAAAGTAATCACACATCACACAATAACACAATCCTCAAGTGGCTCGGAAACCCCACTCTGTGTTGGTTTCTTGCCTAGTTCGGTGACTCGAGAACCTCATTAAATTGGTTCCTTGCCCCTTGTCTACGGTGACTCGGGAACCCCGTTCTAGAATTGATTCCTTGCCACCTCTTTATGGTGACCCGAGAACCTCGTTCTAGAGTTGATTCCTTGCCCCCATGGTGACTCGGGAATCCCATTTTAGAATTGACTCCTTGCCCCTATGGTGACCCGAGAACCTCGTAATTAAATTGGTTCCTTGCCTCCCATTAACGGTGACCCGAGAGCCTCGTTCACAAAATGGATTCCTTGCCACATATCTTATTTTTCGACATCCCATTAAATGGTGATGTTACAAGCCAATGCCCCATTCTTAGGCGGCATATAAACAAATTCCACACATCATGCATATACCCATTCATCTATATTCCGAAGCATAAAACCATCAATCACAATTGACAAACTTTTTAAAGCATATAACCACTACAATTCCATATCATCATATAAACAACTCATAAATATCAAAATAACCTCGATACATAACATCATGTCACATGCTTTATTATTCATCAAGTTCATATCAAAACAATACTAAGGCATCACATATCACAAAAAGCATATCAGACAATAATATCACTCAACATGTGAATATCCACTCTCATAGTAATTAATAACCAATAAGACAAAAAAATTATTTTGAAGACAAAACCCTAAATAATTACTCTTAATTTCATAATCAAACATTAACACCCCGATTTTCGCTGCTTTGTAATATCGGTAATAAATATATAAAAATATATTTTTATCCGAGACTTAGAAAATTATTTTAGGCGAAATACTGGTATTTTCCTGTTATGTTTTATATCTTAGGGTTACGATGAAGTTTTGGGTTGAAAATTCAGACGGAACCCGGTCTGCGTTTTCACTGACAGTAAAAGTTTACTGCTTAGAAAACCTAATTTTGAGTCATGAACGAGATGAAAAATATTTTTATCGTATTTACTACGATATTGGAAGTTTTGAATATTTTGGTAAAAAAATTAAAATATTATATTTGTTGCGGGCGTATACGTCGAGATGTCTCTAGGAAAAGCTTGCGCCAGATGAATTGAGGAGTCGGCAACGTAGCAGAGATGATGGATTTGACCGACTTGACGAGCATTTATGAAGAGCTTATCCGTGTCATAATGGCCATAATGGCACATTTATGACAAAGTTAATTTTTCCTATGAAATGACCAAATTGCCCTTGTCTTTTTATGACAATTGCAAGCAAATGCCATTGGAAAAGTTGACCAAACCTTGCCCAACCCTCACGGCTCACTCTTGTCTATTTCATTTAAATAGGTTGTCTTCTTCATTAAGCAATTTTCTTCCATTTCCAAGTTCTTTTTCTCCAAAGTGTTCATAATTCGTCAGATTTTGATTAGCAATTCTGACCATTTTATATTCTTAATCTCGAAAAACTTTCAACATAAAAGTTGTTCATATTTCTATCTTATTTCCAACGAAATAAAGATCATCCAAAACGGACATGTATGTTGAGAGATCTACCCAAAATACTAAAACTGTTCTAAAACCCTAACTATGTTCATCTTCTTCTCTAAGTTTCTCAAGAACACCATGATAAATTTGTGAAGAACATCATCCAAATCTTGCTTTTCTTGAATCATCAAGAGGTAAAAACTTATTCTCTTGTCATTTGAATCATTTCTCTTCATCACTTTTGTAGATCTATGACTTAAATCCATATGTTATTCATTTACTTCAAAATTCATAACTAATTCTAGAAAAATCCTTTTGACATGAAACCAATTGCTATGATCTTATAATCATATCTATTTTCATCATCTAGAAGCACAAGATCATGTGAAATTTCTTTCCCTAAATTCTGGTTAAGGCCGAACCTAGGTCAAAGTTGTGTTCTTAGGTTTTGTTTCATTTTCATGTCTTGATTCATGATTCAATCCTTTTATATCTTGATAGTTCTTGTATTCAAGTATATATAAGATCAAAAATCAAACTTGAGCCTATTTGTTTCTTCAAAAACCGAAACCCTAGGTTTGAGTACTTAATGGTTTTGTGATTCAAAAGTTGTTGGTAATCTTTGAATCCAACTCTAAGCTTTTTATGTTGATTAAATCCAAGAGTTGATGAAATTTCAAAATTTCTAGCCTAAAAATCTTGAGGAAACCGAACCCTAGTTCTTATAACTAGATGAGTTTAGTTCATGTTCTTGGTTCATAATCATGGTTAAAGTGTCTAATCATGCTTAAGTAACTTATGGATCATTAATCCTTAAGTTAACCAAATTTTAATTCTCCTAACCTAGATAATTGGTTGAAGCCGAACCCTAACCTTCATGAACCAAATGTATTGTTGTTTGATTTAATTTATTTTGGTTGTAATTCGTTTGAAGGAAACAACTAAGTGAGCTGATTTACGCTGACGGAGAGAAATCGGATCGAGATCAGGAGACTAACAGAAACTGTAGTTAAATCTTCAAGAGGTAAGGGGGTATGCCTGAGGAGTTGAGATAATCTCATGCTTATTTGTGGAGTCATGTATTAATTTTATGTATGAAATATTTTATTTTATTATACTGTTTACTATAAATTGCTAGATTGATGTGATGTTTATCTGAGTAATTGAATTGATGTGATGTGCGAACTTACATGATTATGATTATTTGTTTATATTATAATTGTGATGCATGTCATGAATTGATATATGCCATGCTATTTTGTGATTTGAGTTTATCTCTTTGTTGAGTGTTGGGTCGAGTAACTCGACATTGGTCAGTGTTAAAATTTTTAATTAAGGATAAAATCCTTAATAAGCTTGGATAATTAATCAAAGGGATTAATTTGGGAGATTTTGAGAAAAATGAAAAAAAATTATTATTTTAATAATATTTTGTGGAAACAGTGTAAATAAGCCATAGTAAAGGCGAAAACGTGAAATTTTTTCACAGGCTCTAATTTTTATATAATAAATTAAATTTTATTATAAAATGTTATTTAAAGTGATTAAGTTCCGAAAATAATATTTATAGCAGTCAGAACAATTACTTCTGATGGAAAAGTGATACAAGTTATTTAATATTATTTATTTAATATTATTAAATATTAAATATTTAATTATTTAAATTTTCGAAATTTATTTATTAAATTTTTTGTTTTGTTGACCTTTATTGAAAATTAATTTCTGAAGTGAAACAATTTAGAAATGAAAGGAATTTATCAATTATTTTCAAGATTTATCAACGTTTTAACAGAAAAAGGATTTCTGTACTAATATTTTATTCAGTGAAGTTATTCCGTTAAACTTGGATAAGTTTTCGGAGCTGTTGTTTTGTATTTGGTTTTCACTGAGCGAAATGTTTTACAAGCAGATAAATAAGCCTAGAAACCGAGACGTCGGGGTTCTAGTGTGGTATGGACACGTAGATCAAGGATCTGTGTCATGGGACGGAGTGTCCTGCAAAGTGGTTGTTTTTGGACAGTGTGTCCTAAGTTGATGTGGACAGTGTGAGTTCCATATCCGCGAGCCTAAAACTGGTGCATCGGTTTAAGGGCCTCGTGATTGAGCATTCGGACTGTGTGTCCTGTGTTGAGATTAAAAGAATTGGACTGTGGGTCCTGTATTTGTTTTAAGTGAAAAGTCTTAATTAAAGAAATTAAGCATGGTCGTTAAGCTTTGTGCTTCGATAGGGAAAGATTATTACGACAAAGAAAACAAAACGAGAATAAAAGTTTTTCTCATGCATTCAATGGCAATTGTGTCATGTGATTATGGGCATTGAATCCAGAGTGGATCAATGTATATGGCAGACGTGTCAGGAGATGATGATCATTGTGTTCTGTGGGGACCAATGAGTTACCTTGTGTATGACTACAACATTGGTTGGGTAGTTGTCATAAGGGGACTTATGACTGAGCTGCAATAGCTGTTTGAGTGGCTATCATACGAGGTCGGATAATATTTGTGCATAGCTGCAATAGCTGTTTGAGTGGTTATAGCCCAAGTGACTCTGTACATAACTGCAATAGCTGTTTGAGTGGTTATGTATCTGTGTACAACTGCAATAGCTGTTTGAGTGGTTGCCACAGAGGGGTCGTCTGAACAATTGCAATAGATGTTTGAGCATTGGTCACATGTGATT
This sequence comes from Sophora flavescens, assembly GCA_030762895.1. Lineage (NCBI taxonomy): Eukaryota > Viridiplantae > Streptophyta > Magnoliopsida > Fabales > Fabaceae > Sophora > Sophora flavescens. Next base: position 129,492,927 of record CM061062.1, on the reverse strand, counting down.
GAGGTGGATTATTCGACAGTGTATCTGTGTACAACTGCAATAGCTGTTTGAGTGGTTGTCACAGAGGTGTCATGTTAACAGTTGCAATAGCTGTTTGAGCACTGGTCACATGAGGTTGAGATTTCTTGGGAATTGTTTTGTTCGTTTTTACAATGTTCGATGTGCGAGCCTCGATCGGCTTTGAAACGAAACGAGAAAGTTGTGGGATCTCCCGGAGATTAGGTAACAAAATAGAGTTGAATATTGAAGTGTCATGCATTTTTATAAAATGACGATGACTGTCGGGTATGATACCCTGTGAAATAAATCATTCTGTTGTTTTAAGTTAATTTTATTATGTTGTGAATATTTGGTATTTGCTATTTGAGAGTCGTGCATGGGGTTGTCTTATTAAAACTCATATATTGGAAACTCACCCTTACAAACATATCAGGTTTATTTTAGACTAAGGTAGTACTTTGGTACACTAGTACGGATGAAGCGAAGGAATTCACTGAGTCGTTCGAGGACTTAACTCCTAGATGCTTGAAGAAGTATTCGTTAGTGGGAATATCACGAGGGTGATGATTCAGTATCTACATCAAGTACGTACCAGACTTTGGCAGGGGAGACATCTTTACCGTATATCCTATTTCTTACAAGTTTTCTTGTAGAGTAGGAACTTGTATGTTCTGATACTTCCATAGTTCCGGAAGAAGAGATATCCTCACCGGATATTTCGATAGGTTGGGAGAACTATGGTGGTCTTCCCAACAGTGATTATTAGTACTGACCAGCTATAGGACTTTTGGTGTCTTATAAAGTAGTGGTACTTGGTTAGTCTGGACGTTTGACTATTGAAAGTCATTCTTTTGAGTTGTAATTCCAGATTACCACTACGTTACAATTACGTCTTTATTTTCTTATGTTAAGTCTTTTGGAGATGACATGTTATATGAAGGTCTAAGTGTAAAATTATCATGATACCTATTTATATTATGTTAATGGTATTGGATTATATATGGAGTAAAAGAAAAAGAAACAATTTTATCACTAATTTTGAAAGGGATTAATAACTAGAAAATTATATTTTCCGAAAGCAACAAGCAAAACTATTTTATTGAGTGTATTTCCGCAATAAGTTACGTAAATGTGATAACCTGAAAATGGGGTGTCACATTAGTGGTATCAGAGCTGGTCGAGTCTTTCGGGAAACCTTGGGGAATAGGTCTGTTAGGTTTTTGTTGTGTGATCTCTGGTTGAACCTTGTTTGAATTGTTTCTTGGTTGAAACAATGTGTGTTGACACACAAGTAAGTATGTTTTGGTTGGTTCTAATTGGGTTGAGACCTTGAGAGATCTCATGTTTAGTAAAGGGTACTCATGTTCATGTCGATACATTCGTTTATCCCTTTGGACAGTATCAGACATTTGACTAAGGTACCTGTCATTGAAAGTTTTTGGGGAAAATTTTCTGAGAATGTCCCAAGTTTGTACGGACGGATGGATGTTGAGTTTCTGATTGATCTAGTTTCTAGAATTAGCCAGATCTCAACCGCTTTGTGTAGGATATCGCCAACGAAGTTAGTTGAGTTAGACTTCAAGAAATAGAATTTTCATTCATTTCTTGATAAGTTAGTCATCATTTTCGTCGATGATGTTCTCGTTTACTCTAAGAGTCATGAGGAGCATGAGAAACCATGGATAGTAGATGGTACATTTATTGAATTGCTTCTTAGAAGCAATGTGTTTTGAACACGTAAGTATATGTTTCAGTTTCTGGTTGCCATTTAACTGATTGCGTTTTGTAGGTCAGTTATGGAACCAGAAGGTGGACGTGGACGCGGCTGTGGCAGAGGCCGTAGAGGTGGTTGTGTTAACGGTCGTGGTAACTTCGAAGAGAACTATGAGGAAGTCGGAGGCATGGATTATGCTGCACAAGAAATGGCTGATGTTGCTGATGCTATTGCACAACAAACTGCTACAATAGTTGCCCAGAATTTACAGGAACAACTTCGAGCGGAACAGGCTGCTGAGGGCAGAGGTCTTACTGCTTTGAGACTCCAGAATCCTACACAATTTCATGGAGATGTGGATCCTACAAAAGCTGATTTGTGGATTCAGGAGATAGAGAAAATATTTGAGTTGATTCATAGTCCAGAAGGAGTGAAGGTGCCTTATGCTACTTATCTGCTGTTTGGAGATGCTGAGTATTGGTGGAAGGGCACTAAGCAACTGCTGGAAGCAGAAAATCAGGAGATTACTTGGGAGATATTTTGGAACTTGTTTCTGAACAAGTATTTTCCTCAGAGTGCTCGAGCTGAAAAAGAGCAAGAATTTTTGCGTCTGCAGCAGGAGGATATGTCTGTTGGGGAATACGCGGCAAAATTTGAGTCACTTGCCAAGTATTTTCGCTTCTTCCAAAATAACCCGGATGAAGACTGGAAGTGTGAAAGGTTTGAAGACGGACTACGATTTGAAATCAAGGAGTCGGCACTGCCACTGGAAATCAAGAATTTCCAAGCTTTAGTTGAGAAATGTAGAAGAGTAGAACTGATGAGGAAAGGGAGAGATAATGGAGGGAATGTTAGAGGACCCTCTCGAATCAAGAACCAGTTTCAAAATCAGAATCAGGAGGAGAAGCAAATCCAGAGAAAACCATATTTCCGATCGCCAAGAAATGACCAGAACCAACAACTATATCGTCCAGTTATTTCTGCATCAGGTAGTAGAGGCCAAAGGAACCAAAGCCAAGGCCAAGGCAGGAGATGTTTCAAATGTGGAGATCCAAATCACATGGCAAATAACTGCCCTTTTAAAGAAAGGAAATGTTTCAATTGTGACCAAATAGGACACTTATCAAAGGATTGTAATGCACCAAGGCGTGGACCAGTTGTCAATAAAACAAGAACCAATAAACCAACGGTTAAGGGGAGAGTTTATACCATGAGTGGAGCCGAAACTTCAAAATTCTGACAATCTCATTTAAGGTAGTTTTGACATCGCTGGTAATCCTTTAACCGAACTTTTAAATTCAGGTGCGATGCAATTTTTTTTCTTTTCTCGATAGATTGTGTGAAACATTTGAGTTGTCTGTTTATTCCTTATCATATGATGTGATCGTTTCAAAACCCTTTGATGAACCAATTTTTGTGGAATTTTATATGTGGGAACTATCCTATTTTGTTCAGGATAGACACTTTCATGATAAAAGAAGTTTCTTGATGAGACTTAGTCAATTCACTTTTACTTTTGGTGGAAGTGATCCAGTCTAAATTTTGTCGGACTGATGTTCTTTTAAATCATTGAGTAGTAAAGTTCTTATGAAGAAAGAAACTTTATTAGAGTCATGTTTGTAAACATGTATTGGCCATGCATTTTTACACTCACGAACCTATTGAAGAATCTTTTTACATATTGGACACTTGTATCTTTCAGATTGATCAAATTATTCTTTGTGCTTTCTTGTGAAAGCAAAATCAAGAAATTTCTTGTCTTGAAAATCTCTTTTCAGATTATTGGGAGTAGGTTGACGAAGTCGACATCTTTTCACTGCTTAGGTCCACGGTGTAATGGAAAAACCAACAGAGGTATGTATCAGAGGACTGATCCAACATGATAAAGAATCTTCCAACATCGTTTTGAGTAAAGCCCGAAAAACTTACTTCGAGTGTTGGGTAAAGTTTACATCAAGCGTTAAGATCCAAGTTGAAGTTAATGTTCAGTTTATCATCCTAAGTTAGATGGATAAAGAAGAATGGAATTGATCCTTAGAAGGTTAGCCGAGAGTAAGTGTAATACCTAAGTACGACAAGAGGTGAATGGATTTTTATTGAGGTGTAAATGTGACTAGTAAGTTAAGAATTTCTAGAAGTAACATCAATAAATAAAATGATTTCGGTATATTTTGTTATGATCGAGGTAGAGTTTGCTAAAGGAACTAGGATAATGATAAAATGATCATCGTTAATATTTAATCGTATGATTGGAAGAAATTACAGAAATATGTTTATGGTAGTTTTACCTAAGTTGAATGTAAGCGGAAAAGAGAAGTTCTTGAGTAAAATTAAGTTGATAGAAAAGTTCGAAAGTTAAGGATTAGATAACTCTATTCTATATAATCCCTTTTGGTTTAATTGCATTAAGATATGCAATGAAGTTATTTTGAGGATAAGATGTGTGAGGTGATATCAAATTTGGGGTGGTAAATTATAATGAAGAGAAACTCAGACTGTGATAAAATATTTTGAGTAGGGAGTTGATGCGTGGTACTGTGAAGACAATATTAGTATTATTGATAATATTCAGAGTTAGATGATTTGAACAAGGTTTCTGGTGGAACCATGTTGATAAAAGAAGTGATTAAGTTTTGATTTTGTTTTTCGAGTGTGATAGACTCGGATGAAATTTGGAGGATAGTACGGATATATAGAAATTACATAAGAATGAACTATGTTATGGAATATAGAATAAGAGGAAAGAAGTGATGTGGAGGACAACGTAAAATCTTAAGGTTAAGAGGAGATTACAAAATCCTGTTTGGTTTCGAGTGACGAAATTTCGAGGACGAAATTATTTTTTAGTGGGGTAGTAATGTAACACCCCGATTTTCGCTACTTTGTAATATCGGTAATAAATATATAAAAATATATTTTTATCCGAGACTTAGAAAATTATTTTAGGCGAAATACTGTTATTTTCCTGTTATGTTTTATATCTTAGGGTTACGATGAAGTTTTGGGTTGAAAATTCAGACGGAACCCGGTCTGCGTTTTCACTGACAGTAAAAGTTTAATGCTCAGAAAACCTAATTTTGAGTAGTGAACGAGATGAAAAATATTTTTATCGTATTTACTACGATATTGGAAGTTTTGAATATTTTGGTAAAAAAATTAAAATATTATATTTGTTGCGGGCGTATACGTCGAGATGTCTCTAGGAAAAGCTTGCGCCAGATGAATCGAAGAGTCGGCAACGTAGCATAGATGATGGATTTGACCGACTTGACGAGCATTTATGACGAGCTTATCCGTGTCATAATGGCCATAATGGCACATTTATGACAAAGTTAATTTTTCCTATGAAATGACCAAATTGCCCTTGTCTTTTTATGATAATTGCAAGCAAATGCCATTGGAAAAGTTGACCAAACCTTTCCCAACCCTCACAGCTCACTCTTGTCTATTTCATTTAAATAGGTTGTCTTCTTCATTAAGCAATTTTCTTCCATTTCCATGTTCTTTTTCTCCAAAGTGTTCATAATTCGTCAGATTTTGATTAGCAATTCTGACCATTTTATATTCTTAATCTCGAAAAACTTTCAACATGAAAGTTGTTCATATTTCTCTCTTCTTTCCAACGACATAAAGATCATCCAAAACGGACAAGTATGTTGAGAGATCTACCCAAAATACTAAAACTGTTCTAAAACCCTAACTATGTTCATCTTCTTCTCTAAGTTTCTCAAGAACACCATGAGAAATTTGTGAAGAACATCATCCAAATCTTGCTTTTCTTGAATCATCAAGAGGTAAAAACTTATTCTCTTGTCATTTGAATCATTTCTCTTCATCACTTTTGTAGATCTATGACTTAAATCCATATGTTATTCATTTACTTCAAAATTCATAACTAATTCTAGAAAATTCCTTTTGACATGAAACCAATTGCTATGATCTTATAATCATATCTATTTTCATCATCTAGAAGCACAAGATCATGTGAAATTTCTTTCCCTAAATTCTGGTTAAGGCCGAACCTAGGTCAAAGTTGTGTTCTTAGGTTTTGTTTCATTTTCATGTCTTGATTCATGATTCAATCCTTTTATATCTTGATAGTTCTTGTATTCAAGTATATAGAAGATCAAAAATCAAACTTGAGCCTATTTGTTTCTTCAAAAACCGAAACCCTAGGTTTGAGTACTTAATGGTTTTGTGATTCAAAAGTTGTTGGTAATCTTTGAATCCAACTCTAAGCTTTTTATGTTGATTAAATCCAAGAGTTGATGAAATTTCAAAATTTCTAGCCTAAAAATCTTGAGGAAACCGAACCCTAGTTCTTAGAACTAGATGAGTTTAGTTCATGTTCTTGGTTCATAATCATGGTTAAAGTGTCTAATCATGCTTAAGTAACTTATGGATCATTAATCCTTAAGTTAACCAAATTTTAATTCTCCTAACCTAGATAATTGGTTGAAGCCGAACCCTAACCTTCATGAACCAAATGTATTGTTGTTTGATTTAATTTATTTTGGTTGTAATTCGTTTGAAGGAAACAAGCGAGTTAGGCTGATTTACGCTGACGGAGAGAAATCGGATCGAGATCAGGAGACTAACAGAAACTGTAGTTAAATCTTCAAGAGGTAAGGGGGTATGCCTGAGGAGTTGAGATAATCTCATGCTTATTTGTGGAGTCATGTATTAATTTTATGTATGAAATATTTTATTTTATTATACTGTTTACTATAAATTGCTAGATTGATGTGATGTTTATCTGAGTAATTGAATTCATGTGATGTGTGAACTTACATGATTATGATTATTTGTTTATATTATAATTGTGATGCATGTCATGAATTGATATATGCCATGCTATTTTGTGATTTGAGTTTATCTGCTGTTGAGTGTTGGACTGAGTAACCTGACATTGGTCAGTGTTAAAATTTTTAATTAAGGATAAAAACCTTAATAAGCTTGGATAATTAATCAAAGGGATTAATTTGGGAGATTTTGAGAAAAATGAAAAAAAAATTATTATTTTAATAATATTTTGTGGAAACAGTGTAAATAAGCCATAGTAAGGGCGAAAACGTGAAATTTTTTCACAGGCTCTAATTTTTTTATAATAAATTCAATTTTATTATAAAATGTTATTTAAAGTGATTAAGTTCCGAAAATAATATTTATAGCAGTCAGAACAATTACTTCTGATGGAAAAGTGATACAAGTTATTTAATATTATTTATTTAATATTATTAAATATTAAATATTTAATTATTTAAATTTTCGAAATTTATTTATTAAATTTTTTGTTTTGTTGACCTTTATTGAAAATTAATTTCTGAAGTGAAACAATTTAGAAATGAAAGGAATTTATCAATTATTTTCAAGATTTATCAACGTTTTAACAGAAAAAGGATTTCTGTAATAATATTTTATTCAGTGAAGTTATTCCGTTAAACTTGGATAAGTTTTCGGAGCTGTTGTTTTGTATTTGATTTTCACTGAGTGAAATGTTTTACAAGCAGATAAATAAGCCTAGAAACCGAGACGTCGGGGTTCTAGTGTGGTATGGACACGTAGATCAAGGATCTGTGTCATGGGACGGAGTGTCCTGCAAAGTGGTTGTTTTTGGACAGTGTGTCCTAAGTTGATGTGGACAGTGTGAGTTCCATATCCGCGAGCCTAAAACCGGTGCATCGGTTTAAGGGCCTCGTGATTGAGCATTCGGACTGTGTGTCCTGTGTTGAGATTAAAAGATTTGGACTGTGGGTCCTGTATTTGTTTTAAGTGAAAAGTCTTAATTAAAGAAATTAAGCATGGTCGTTAAGCTTTGTGCTTCGACAGGGAAAGATTATTACGACAAAGAAAACAAAACGAGAATAAAAGTTTTTCTCATGCATTCAATGGCAATTGTGTCATGTGATTATGGGCATTGAATCCAGAGTGGATCAATGTATATGGCAGACGTGTCAGGAGATGATGATCATTGTGTTCTGTGGGGACCAATGAGTTACCTTGTGTATGACTACAACAATGGTTGGGTAGTTGTCATAAGGGGCCGTATGACTGAGCTGCAATAGTTGTTTGAGTGGCTATCATACGAGGTCGGATAATATTTGTGCATAGCTGCAATAGTTGTTTGAGTGATTATAGCACAAGTGACTCTGTACATAACTGCAATAGCTGTTTGAGTGGTTATGTATCTGTGTACAACTGCAATAGTTGTTTGAGTGGTTGCCACGGAGGGGTCGTGTGAACAATTGCAATAGATGTTTGAGCATTGGTCACATGTGATTGAGGTGGATTATCCGACAGTGTATCTGTGTACAACTGCAATAGCTGTTTGAGTGGTTGTCACAGAGGTGTCATGTTAACAGTTGCAATAGCTGTTTGAGCATTGGTCACATGAGGTTGAGATTTCTTGGACATTGTTTTGTTCGTTTTTACAATGCGCCATGTGCGAGCCTGATCAGCTTGAAACGAAACAGAAAGTTGTGGGATCTCCGGAGATTAGGTATCAAAATAGAGTTGAATATTGAAGTGTCATGCATTTTTATAAAATGACGATGACTGCCGGGTATGATACCCTGTGAAATAAATCATTCTGATGTTTTAAGTTAATTTTATTATGTTGTGAGTATTTGGTATTTGCTATTTGAGAGTCGTGCATGGGGTTGTCTTATTAAAACTCATATATTGGAAACTCACCCTTACAAACATATCAGGTTTATTTTAGACTAAGGTAGTACTTTGGTACACTAGTACGGATGAAGCGAAGGAATTCACTAAGTCGTTCGAGGACTTAACTCCTAGATGCTTGAAGAAGTATTCGTTAGTGGGAATATCACGAGGGTGATGATTCAGTATCTACATCAAGTACGTACCAGACTTTGGCAGGGGAGACATCTTTACCGTATATCCTATTTCTTACAAGTTTTCTTGTAGAGTAGGAACTTGTATGTTCTGATACTTCCATAGTTCCGGAAGAAGAGATATCCTCACCGGATATTTCGATAGGTTGGGAGAACTATGGTGGTCTTCCCAACAATGATTGTTAGTACTGACCAGCTATAGGACTTTTGGTGTCTTATAAAGTAGTGGTACTTGGTTAGTCTGGACGTTTGACTATTGAAAGTCATTCTTTTGATTTGTAATTCCAGATTACCACTACGTTACAATTACGTCTTTATTTTCTTATGTTAAGTCTTTTGGAGATGACCTGTTATGTGAAGGTCTAAGTGTAAAATTCTCATGATACCTATTTATATTATGTTAATGGTATTGGATTATATATGGAGTAAAAGAAAAAGAAACAATTTTATCACTAATTTTGAAAGGGATTAATATCTAGAAAATTATATTTTCCGAAAGCAACCAGCAAAACTATTTTATTGAGTGTATTTCCGGAATAAGTTACGTAAATGTGTTAACCTGAAAATGGGGTGTGACACCCTAAACTCGGGTCATCACATGGTTACCCGTTTGAGGAAATAAAACTTTATTTGCTGGTTACTTTCGGAAAATAATGTTTTCTCAACGTTCATATTTTCAAAATATGGTGATAAATTTTTTTTTCTTTTAACTTCACAACCACAACAACAACAACGTAATCAAATTACATTCAGATACACAAAGTATATAAATCTTACAACTATACTGCCTCAAATATTTTCATACCTAAATCATTATCAGTTTAGTTTATTCCCAAAACATCATATAACACAATAGGACCTAAGCTGGTCGCCACTAACAGACACTACACCCGACAGGAGCAGCACAGCATGTCTCGAACTAGACGGCCTCCTTCTTCTTGTAGAGGTCATACCCCTTGTGCTACTCTGATATGTGTTGTAAGGGTGAGACACCAATACAGGGATTTTACAAAATAACTAAATGCTCGCACAAAAGAAGGCACAAGTACAATTTCATGTTACAACAACATAAGCATCCCTACTATAGCATACAATTTATCAATGGGTTTCACACCCCAAACATCAACGTTGGAAAATTATGCTTGAGCACTTCAATACATCATCTAACTTTTTCCTAATCTCCGGAGATCCCACAACACCGCGTAAATGAGTTGATCAAGCTCAATAGCCAAATATATTAGGCACTTCGTGGCATGGAATACTTTATTCATTAAAGCACCACACATAACTTCGTAGCCAAAATACCCTATCATCAAGGTATCCGACATAACTTCGTAGCCAAAATACCCTATCATCAAGGTATCGGACATAACTTCGTAGCCAAAATACCCTATCATCAAGGTATCCGACATGACTTCGTAGCCAAAATACCCTATCATTAAGGTATCCGACATAGGACATCGTGGGCACGTCTGCCAATGCATGCATATAAAATATTTTGTTCTCGTCGTTTTCTTCGTGTGTAATCTTTCCTTTGCCAAAGCTCAAAAGCTTACGACCAACGTAGTTTTCAATGTCTTAAAGCCTTTCATTAACAACACAGGACACGCAGTCCGAGTGCTTAGTCACGAAACCCTAAACCTTGCAATCAGTCTTAGGTTCGTGGTAATAGAAAACATCATAAATCTTTTACCATCGTTTATTACGTCGTGAAGTAGACACACAGTCTACCTACTAGACACCAAGTCTTTAACATCATAAGAACACTAGTATCCCGACGTCTCGGTTACTAAGTTCCATATCGTCGTTTTACATCGTTTTTGTCCGTGAAACAAAATCCAAAATAGGATAACGTCATAAGAACACTAGTACCCCGACATCTGGTTACTAAGTTCTATATCGTCGTTCACGTCGTTTACGTCGTTTTTCGTCTATGAAAACATATCCAAAATAATATCTCCGTAACTTATCCAAGTTGCCGAAAATACGTCATTGAGTAAACTCATTTACAGAAAATCTTTTCTACTAGAAATTCGTTTATAAAACATCCAATCATCAAAAACTTTTTACTGAAACTTCAACTATAAAAATTAAATCAATTCAGATTAAACTTCTTTTCAAAACAAGTACTGCTATTTTTAAACTTTCACCGTAAATAATTTCAAAACTTGCCATCATTTATCATTTTCCAAGAAAATATTTTTAAAGTCAAACTTTGACTTTTCATTTTATATTATTATTTTTATTTTTATAAAGTATTTTTGAATATTAATTTCACAAAATAACTTTTTATAATATTTAGGAATTTCTTGCGTAAAAATTAGCAGTACTAAAAAAAATTTCACGGTTACGCTCTCACCGTGACTCATAAATTTCTTTTACACTAATAAATCCTTAAAATAATAGTATTTCTCAAAAACTCATTATTTTTCAAAATATTTTTCTACCACTATTATATTCCAACATTCCCCATAAAACATTGAATATAATTTTCACAGCTTATTAACTCTTTTATCTGATTAATCGGTTGTGCACTGACCACTGTCAGGCCTCTCAAACAACATTCAACATTCATCATTCAACAATATCATCATAATTATATCACCAGGCAGATCATGCATCATAGCAACATAATATACTACTGTAGATAATTAAATCAATTAAAAGCAGATAAATCACCGATACTCAGATAAACAACATAACGTAAGCCACATAAACAAATAATCACAACCACATATAAATCATATAAACCACACTACAAGTAAATAGTTATTGAGAAAAATCCATCAGGCAAGCTCCCCTTACCTGTTGAAGACTCGAACTAAGGGTTTCAAATGATCTCCCGGTTTGATCCGGTTTCCTCCGTCGGCTTTAGGTCAAACCAACTCGATCGATTCCTTCATAACGAATTGCAACCAAAATAAATCAAATCAAACAAAAACATAATTGACTCATGGAGGTTAAGGTTCGGCCTCAACAACTTTTCTAGGTTAGGAAAGTTAAAATTTTGTTAACTTAGGGATTTATGATCCATAAGTAACTTAAACATGATTAAGCACTTAAACCAAGATTATGAACCAAGAACATGAACTAAAACTCATCTAGTTCCAAGAACTAGGGTTTCGGCCAAGGACTGAGTTTGGGGTTAGAAATCTCTAAAATTTCTAAACTCTTGGATTTAATCAACATACAAAACCTAGAGTTAGATTCAAGTGTTACAAACAACTTTTGAATCATAAAACCAACAAGTGCTCATACCTAGGGTTTCGGTTTTGATGAGATCAATAGGTTAAAGTTTGATTTTTGATCTTCTATATACTTGAATACAAGAACTATCAAGTTATAATCATGAATCAAGGCATGAAATTGAAACAAAACCTAAGAACACAAAGTTAACCTAGGTTCGGCCATGACCAGAAATCAAAGAAGGAAATTTCTCATGATATTGTGCTTCTAGATGATGAAAATAGAGATGATTATAAGATCATATCAATTGGTTTCATGTCAAAAGGATTTTTCTAGAATTAGTTATGAATTTTTGAATCTAGTTCCATGAACTTTGAACAAATGAAGAACATATGGATTTAAGTCATAGATCTACAAAAGTGATGAAAAGAAATGATTTAAATGACAAGAGAATAATTTATTACCTCTTTATGATCCAAGAAAACAAAGTTTGGATGATGTTCTTCAAGGTTTTCTTATGGAGTTCTTAAGAAACTTAAGGAAGAAGATGAACATAGTTAGGGTTTAGAACAGTTTCAGTATTTTGGGTAGATCTATCAACATACTTATCCGTTTTGGATGATCTTTATGTAGTTGGAAAGAAGAGAGAAAGATGAACAACTTTCATGTTGAACGTTTTTCGAGATTCAAAATAGAAACTGGTCAGAATTGCCAATCAAAATCTGGCGAATTATGAACTCTTTGGAGCAAAAGAACATGAAAATGGAAAAAATGGCTTAAGGAAGAAGACAACCTATTTAAATGAAGAAAAACCAAACTTAATTAAGAATAAACCAATACTTGATGAAGAAGAAACCAATACTTGATGAAGAAGAAACCAATACTTAATGAAGAAGAAACCAATACTTGATGAAGAAGAAATGGAGCCGTGGGTTTTGGGTAAGTTTTAGTCAACTTTTCCAATGGTATTTGCTTGCAATTGTCATATAAAGACAAGGGCAAAATGGTCATTTCATAGGAAAATTTCACTTTGTCATAAATGTGCCATTATGGCCATTATGACTCAGATAATCTCGTCATAAATACTCGGCAAGTCGGTCAAATCCATCATCTCTGCTACGTTGCCGATTCCTTAGTTCATCTGGCGCAAGCTTTCCTAGAGATATCTCGACTTATACGCCCGCAACAAATATGATATTTTAATAAATTTTTTTTTACCAAAATTTTCAAAACTTCCAGGATCGTAGTAAATATGATAAAAACATTTTTCATCTCGTTCACGACTCAAAAATAGGTCTTCTGAGCAGTAAACTTTTACTGTCAGTGAAACACAAAACGGTAGACCAGCTTCCGTCTGAATTTTCAACCAAAAACTTCTCCGTAACCTTAGAAAAATAAGTATAACAAGGAAATGACCTTGGTTTATCCAAAATCATTTTATCTGTCTCGGATAAAAATTATATATATTTATATATTTATTACCGATATTACGAAGCAGCGAAAATCGGGGTGTTACATGGGGTGTCACACAAACACCTTTTAAAATTATATACCATGGAAGTTTAAGAAAATGTATGTTTACTTACTTCTTGTAGACCTCCAAAAAGCTCTGACAACTATCTAGGAGAAACATTAGTGCCTCACAAAAAATATTTCTCCTTTTTGCTAATATATTTTATCCGCTTGACTCCCTACTAAGCACCACAAAAGCTCCTCAATGCCCCTGTTCTTGTTCGGCAGCGCTAACTGGCTAACCATGTCCAATAGGTTTTCTAATTCTAACTCTTAGATATATATTTATATATGTATAAGTATCAGAATTCGGGAATTGAATTGTATTTCTATTGATCAATGATGCAGAAATATATACAAGTTCCTAGCATCTACATTAGGAAACAACAGATGTTTCCTTAATTTGAAATCCCTTGATTTTAGGGATTGACTAATTACAAAATTAAATCTCCTTAATTTGAAATCCCTTGATTTTAGGGATTGACTAATTACAAAATTAAATAGAGATTATAATTCTAAAAGGTAAAAGATACAATATAAACATTCCTAAAATATCACACAACACAGATTCTCACAATAAGGTTTAAAAGTTGAAACCCATCCCTCACTTCAATTCTACCCGGTGGCCCATATTTATTTGCTTCTTAGAAGCTCGAGTAACTTCTCATATCCAACATTTATTATGAAATCTCATTATTATTATTATTTTAAAAAGAGAACACGCTGCCCCTGTGAGTGGAATTTGGCTAAAGCTCAGTTTCTCAACATTGAAAACAATGTGGTTACGTGAATAGCACAGCACCTAGGTTTCTTAGTTTTTTTTTTAACTTGATGTTTCTTTTATAAATTATTAAATAATTCTAATTAACTTTTAAACTAATAATTTTCTACAATAAACTTCATAATAACCTAATATTTTTATTAAAAAGATTATATTAAATTATATTGAAATTTTAGGATGTTACAAGAGATCTTTAAATCATCCAATCTTTTGGACATAGCATCCTTTAACCTAGAAGGTTATGGACCTAGGATAGTTTGTTCTTATTTTTCCAAAATGATCACGGTTTTCAGATCCTTAATACAAATGCATGCTAAACCTAAGATTGGAAAGTTTAGTGAATGCTAGCCTATTTTACTAGCCTTGGCCGAATACCCTAAGTGTATAACTTAGTGGGATTTTAATTCAACTTTGTTAAATGATCATTGTTTATGAACTTCTAACACTTAAGGATCATAAATCTATGAGTTGTATAATTTTCGAGAATCTCTAACCCTAAGATCTAGTCTTGGCCGAACCTATACCTTGTGGTTTAGTGTTCTTATTTGATTTTAACTTGTGATTTTGTGTTCATAACCTTAGACTTCCATCACGGAGGAAACGAGGACATTCGTGGTATATCTCTTTGAGCATCTAATCTCCTTACCTTCACAGAAGGTGGAGTTAGTACTTTGTGGTGTGACAACGAGGAGCTTCGAGTTTGGGAGTCCGGTGATAACCCAGGTGGGGGAAAGAACCAACCTATCGTCGGAATGGATAAGTAGTAGATTATATAATAATTTTGTAGGGCGACCTAAACCCTACTAGTAGTCGAGTAATCGACAAGACCAAAATCACATTGGAAACCTTTTTTGAAAAACCAATGGCGATTCGAGGATTGTAGGTTTATTGGCATTAGGTTGATCTTTATATTCTTGATGGTTGATTTGATTTTATTACCTTCATTGAATTGATTTTGTGCTATATTGGTAACATGGGAATATTTTGATTGATATTGTGTTATGCATGATCTGCCTGGTTTTTATTATTATTATGCTTAGTGGATTTTTAAGCAAAGATATATTTGTTGTCTAAGAGATGATTGTTTTGGGTGTGAGGATAACGATGATTTAGAAGTGCCTAACTTAGATGAGGAATGTTAAAGAGGTGTTGTGGCATAGAATATGTGTCAAGTTCTAATGGAAGGTTAAGGCACAAAGATGTTAAAACGGGTTGGTGAGATTCAAGTACAGGTGTTGTTGTCCACAACCGTGTATTGGTAATATAATACACAAGGACAAAAGTGTATTGGTAATATAATACACAAAGACAAAAGTGTATTGGTAATATAATACGCAAGGACATCCGTGTATTGGTAATATAATACACCGTGTATTGGTAATATAATACACGTAAAACACTTTTGTGTATTGGTAATATAATACACCGTGTATTGGTAATATAATACACGTTAAACATTTATGTGTATTAGTAATATAATACACCGTGTATTGGTAATATAATACACGTAAAATTATGTTTTAAATTTGAGAGTTAGAAAGTATTTTTTATTAAAATAAAATTATATTCATAGTCTAATTTATGGTAGAGGGTTACAGTAAAATTTTCGGTTGAAAATTCAGACCAAAGACGGTCTGCATTTTCACTGCCGGTACAAGTTTACTGTGCAGAAAACATAATTTTGACCCGTGAACGAGATAGTTAGTGTTTTTATTATGTTTTCTTCAACTTTGGTTATTTTTAAAATTTTCGTTCAAAAATAAAATATAATATTTTATTCGGGCGAAAACATCGGAAGAATTACGATCGGAAATGCAACCGGGTACGAAATCGAGCAGAATAGGAGACATAAAAGGGTTGAGGTGACATGAGGGAGTGAGGTGACTCACTAGAGTTATGGCCTAAGCTACCTCCTAAAAAGTGGTCTTGATGGACTTATTGAAATATATCATATTATATTCTAAAAACCTATTTTTCTCTTTCCTCTTCAACCAAACAAGGCACAAGGTCAAACTTGCTCTCCAAGCTCTACCTCTCTCCAAAATTTCGTGCTCCCCTCTCCCTCCTCTATATAATCATCACTCATCTTCATTCTCTCATTTTCTTCCTCCATCTTCATACTTCTTCAACTTCTTTCATTTCTTCTTTCTTCAAACACTTAGGGTGTGTTTGGTTCAACGGAGGGGAGGGGAGGGGAGGGATTTTAAAGGAGGGGATGGGAAGGGAGGGGAGGGGAGGGGAGGGGTTTTAATTAGATATTGTGTTTGGTTGGGAGGAGGGGAGGGGAGGGGAGGGGAGGGGAAATAACTCTTTTCTTGTTTGGTTCACAAGGGAAGGGGAGGCATTTTTAAACTAATTTACTTTTATACCCTTTTTATTTTTTATGATTTTAAAGAAAGTTATGTTATTAAGGTTAATTTCGTCATATCAATTAAAATATTTTAAAGTTACCTCCCCTCCCCTCCAAATCCCCCCAATATTAGAGGGGAGTCAAAATGCATCTAGGAGGGATTTTGCTCCCCTCCCCTCCCCTCCCCTCCCAAAATTTGAACCAAACATATAAAATTTAAAATATTCCCTCCCCTCCCCTCCCCTCCCCTCCCCTCCAACCAAACATAGTGTTAAAGCTTCCATTTTTATTAGTCTTTTCTACTTGAGTTCTGCATCAAAGTTCTTCCTTATACTAAGGGTAATGCTCTCATATGAATCTTTTTGCAAGTTTCATCTTTTATTTCTTATTTTACTTTATGTGTTCTTTATATGCTTTAAACTTCTAAAATCTCTCTAAAATGGTAGAAAACTCCTTTTGAGTTGAAACCACTTTCTATAGTCTTGTATTAACTTATATTTTCACATACTAAGAGGTTGTGTAAAACAAAAATCTCTACCTATCTCTTCCAATGAAGGCAGAATGCTTGCATTTGTGACCTAGGAAGTTTTTGTTTCAACTTTTGGAATATGATAATGTGTTTGAGTTTCTAACTATCCATTGATCTTAAATCTATAAATCTTGGAAGTTTTGATAGCTTGTTCCTATGATGGCTGAAAATATGAATAAGTAAGCCTAGGATACTATGTTTCAACTTTCCAAGCATGATCATGGATTTAGAACTCTTAATACCTTGTGATTCTAAACCTAAGAGTTATTGTTAAACAAAGAATATTTTCCTCATCATCCTATGATGGCCGAAACATAGTGTTTAGGTGCTAGGATGTGTGAGTTTTTATTTTTCCAAAATGATCATGGACTTAAGCTCCATAAGATATTTGGATGCTAAGTCTAAGAGATTGGAAAGTTTAAGGATTTCTAACTTGTTTATTCTATGTTATTAAAGCTAGGATGTATTACTTTCATTTTTCCAAGATGATCATGGACTTGAGCTCCATAAGATATTTGGATGCTAAGTCTAAGAGATTGGAATGTTTAAGTTTCCATTGTTTTCCAAAATGATCATGGACTTGAGCTCCATAAGATATTTGGATGCTAAGTCTAAGAGATTGAAAAGTTTAAAGATTTCTAACCTATAAATCCTATGAAGGCCGAACCTAGAAGGTAATGGACCTAGGATACTTTGTTCTTATTTTTCCAAACTGATCACGGTTTTGAGCTCCTTAATACATACGGATGCTAAACCTAAGATTGGAAAGTTTAGTGAATGATAGCCTATTTTACTAGCTTTGACCGAATACCCTAAGTGTATAACTTAGTGGGATTTTAATTCAACTTTGTTAAATGATCATTGTTTATGAACTTCTAACACTTAAGGATCATAAATCCACGAGTTATATAATTTCGGGAATCTCTAACCCTAAGATCTAGTCTTGGCCGAACCTATACCTTGTGGTTTAGTGTTCTTATTTGATTTTAACTTGTGATTTTATGTTCATAACCTTAGACTTCCATCGCGGAGGAAACGAGGACGTTCGTGGTATACCTCTTCGAGCATCTAATCTCCTTACCTTCGCAGAAGGTGGAGTTAGTACTTTGTGGTGTGACAACGAGGAGCTTCGAGTTCGAGAGTCTGGTGATAACCCGGGTGGTGGAAAGAACCAACCTATCGTCGGAATGGATAAGTAGTAGATTATATAATAATTCTGAAGGGTGACCTAAACCCTACTAGTAGTCGAGTAATCGACAAGACCAAAATCACATTAGAAACCTTTTCTGAAAAACCAATGGCGATTTGGGGATTGTAGGTTTATTGGAATTAGGTTGATCTTTATATTCTTGATGGTTGATTTGATTTTATTACCTTTATTGAATTGATTTTGTGCTATGTTTGTAACATAGGAATATTTTGATTGATATTGTGTTATGCATGATCTGTCTGGTTTTTTTTATATTATGCTTAGTGGATTTTTATGCAAAGATATATATGTTGTCTAAGAGATGATTGTTTTGGGTGTGAGGATAACGATGATTTAGAAGTGCCTAACTTAGATGAGGAATGTTAAAGAGGTGTTATGGCATAGAATATGTGTCAAGTTCTAATGGAAGGTTAAGGCACTAAGATGTTAAAATGGGTTGGTGAGATTCAAGTACAGGTGTTGTTGTCCACAACCGTGTATTGGTAATATAATACACAAGGACAAAAGTGTATTGGTAATATAATACACAAAGACAAAAGTGTATTGGTAATATAATACGTA
The DNA here is from genome assembly GCA_030762895.1 of Sophora flavescens. Taxonomy (NCBI): domain Eukaryota; kingdom Viridiplantae; phylum Streptophyta; class Magnoliopsida; order Fabales; family Fabaceae; genus Sophora; species Sophora flavescens. Next base: position 129,474,227 of record CM061062.1, on the reverse strand, counting down.
AGGACATCTGTGTATTGGTAATATAATACACCATGTATTGATAATATAATACACGTAAAACACTTATGTGTATTGGTAATATAATACACCGTGTATTGGTAATATAATACACGTTAAACATTTATGTGTATTGGTAAATATAATACACGTAAAACATTTCTGTGTATTGGTAATATAATACACCGTGTATTGGTAATATAATACACATAAAACACTTATGTGTATTGGTAATATAATACACCGTGTATTGGTAATATAATACACGTAAAATCAAGAGTTCTCGCAAGATCACTTCCACCTTAACGGGAATGGGGGTGGAACACCTTAACGAGAATGGAGGTGTGCACTAGGTGGAACATCCTAACGGAAATGAGGGTGTGCCATGATGCAAATGAGGGATGGTGACAGGAGTGGTAGTGGCCACGATAACGTAAAGACATGGTGACAGGATTAGAGAGGTTACGTTGAAATAACGTGTTAGATTGCCTGAGAGTAAGGGTAGAGGATGATATATATTAACCTGAGGATGATTCGTTAGTTATGTGTGGTCATTGACTGTGACAATTACTGTATAATTTTACTATGACTCTTTTCCACTTTTTGATGATAGAATTGTTTCTTATCCCATCACTAGTGGAAAATATACATTAGACGGGAAAGGTTTACGTCAGTTAACCAAAAGCTAGACGTTAAAAAGGAGGCGGTGGTAGTTTTGTAAATATCAGACTTCATTAATTCAATTTTAACGCCAGTTGTTGTAAGGACTGACGTTAAAAGTGAAGTGACTCACTTTTAATGTCAGTTCAATAAACAACTGATGTTAACAATGAACCTTTTAACGTTAGTTCTTTATTGAGCTGACGTTAAAGTGAGTCGCTTCACTTTTAACGTCAGTCCTTACATCAACAGACGTTAAAGGTTATTTTAATAATTTTTTTTAGCTAGTAAACGTACCCTTCCGCATTGCCTTCCTCAAAGTTTCAGTTTCACTTGCTTTTATGTTTTGTGTTTCTGTTTTGAAAACTAAAATATACGTGCGAAGTATAAGTTGAATCAATTACCCAAACCGGATCTCATTCATGAAGTGTATCAATAATACAATTACAAGATACATTCAAAATTTTAAAATCCTATAAAAAGTTACCTTGAAAGGGTTTAAAATCCTAAACATTTGTTGAGGCTTCGTTCCCTTCACAGGTGAGCAAGAGAGGAGAGTCGAGCGGTGAGTTTTTCCAGAATTCAATGAGTTGTGTGTCAAAGCATAAGGCCACTTTTGGAACCCCTTATCACACCCGAAACATTAAAGCTACATCCCATCAGAGAGTTTTATAAAATATGCCAAAGGGAAAACTATACTCCGAATGTGACCATGCCTAGCAACGATGGTGTTACTCATGTTGGAATCGAGGTACATGTTGATAATGTGGTCATTCATAAGCTGAGGTTTTGGAACTGTAGCAGCCGATTCTCCGGAAGGATGATAAGGTGAGCAACTCACATTATGTGATTTACAGAACCTTATCACCCATGTTATGTGATTTACACAACCTCAGAAGTTGTTTGACCATTAAGACAAAGATCTTTGAGTCTAGGAATAGGAAGAAAGAGTGATGAAGTTAATCTCCATGGCAGAGCCATATTGTGAAGCACAAAAATAAAAGGAAGTAAGGAAGCTATTTATTGGAGCAGAGGATGAAGTTACTAGGTGTGGTAAGTTGCTAAAAAATTAAGTTGATCATTAAGAGGATTAGGTTCCAAGGTGAATGGGTAAGTAGCACAGTAGTCAAAGGAATGAATGTTTTTGCAGAAACTTATATACCTTTAACGTCAGTTGTTTAATACAACTGACGTTAAAAATGTTTTTAAAATAAAAAATATTTATTTTTAACGTCGGTTTTTTATACAACTGACGTTAAAAGTGTGATTTTTACTTCAGTTAAATAAATAGCTTACGTAAATAATCCTATATCCCTATCTGAAATGCCCTGTTGTCACTCTTAACACAGGTCACTCCATATATATAGTGCAATTTATTTCTAAACTTTTTTTTAAACAAGTTTATTTTTAATCTTCATTAATTAGCTTGAATTAGTAAACAAATTCTTGTGCAAATTAAAATAAATAAACACTTAACATAAAACAAGTTATATGTATAATCATATCGTATCTCATTGAAGCGATTCATAAGATACAATTAAATGATTAAAAGATAAAAAATTTCTGCAACATAGCCCTAAAATATAAAAAAAAAATTTGCTTCAACATCATCTTCTTCTCAGTCCTGTCCTCAGAAACTCCAATGGATGCATCTCCTCCCTCACTTGAATTCCATGATGCAAAAGTGAATCCACATTGAAATGGATCTTTGCATCTTCTCCTTCACTGGAATTCCTTGATGCATCGTCTTGAATCCACAGTCACTTGCTTCCAAAGAAAAGTGAAAGGGATGACAGGGATGAAATAAAGTGAGGGAATCACATTACGTGATTCACCCAACCTTACCATCCATGTTATGTGATTTACTCAACCTCAGAAGTTTATTTACCATTAAGACAGAGACTTTTAAGTCTAGGAATAGGAAGAAATAACAACACCTCAAATATGATAGAGGCATATTGTGAAGGAAAAAGCACGAAATATAGAGGAAAAGAGTGGGGTGTAATACATATCGACTGATACAGAAGAATATGGTTCTTTATATAGAGAAGAGAGACTACCTGAATTTCTTGAAAACTGATCTAAGAACTTAATGCTCATTAAGAGGATTAGGTTACAAGGTGAATGGGTAAGTAGCACAGTAGTCAAATGAATGAATGTTTTTGCATAAACTAATAAACTTTTAACGTCAGTTGTTTAATAAAACTGACGTTAAAAGTGTTTTTTTAAAAAATATTTGTTTTTAACGTCAGTTTTTTAAACAACTGACGTTAAAAGTGTGATTTTCAGTTAAATAACTAGCTAACGTAAATAATCCTATATCCCTATTTGAAATGCCCTATTGTCACCCTTAACGCAGGTCACTCCATATATATAGTGCAGTTTATTTCTAAACTTTTTTTTTAAACAAGTTTATGTTTAATCTTCATTAATTAGATTGAATTAGTAAACATATTGTTGTGAAGAGAGACTGATACAAAAGAATGGTACTTTATATATAGAAGAGAGACTGATTTTCTTGAAAACTGATCTATAAATAAACTTAATGCTCAGGGATAGGTAGCACAGTAGTCAAAGGAATTAATGTTTTTGCAGAACACTTTTAATGTCAGTTGTCTTCAACAGTGGACGTTAAAAGTTTTTTATTTTTAACGTCAGTTTCTTAATACAACTGACGCTAATTAAATGTCCTGTAACGTCAGTTTTTACAAACAACTGACATAAAATGTTGTTTTATTTTGATTATAATGTTTACACCCGCGTGCCTTCTGCACTTCGCTCTGTACGTCTCTTTTCTCTTTTCATCACGCTCAACCCTCACTCTCAACCCTCACTCTCACTCTCACTCTCACTCTGCCCTAATCGCGAGCTCATCTCCACCGCAACCACCACGAGGGCTTCTTCGCCACCACCGTGAGGTACACTCTTAACCCCTAACTCTGTCTTTCCCGCTCATTCTTTGCAATAACTTGACATCTCTCTTTCCCCTTCCTGCGCACTAACTCTCCTTGTCCCTCTGCTTTCAGTAACCACATCGAACGTTGACCACCACTCGAGCTCCCCTCTCCACCACCACGCGAGCACCAATTTCTGGTGAGTCTTTAGGGCACATTTTTTTATTTTTGGTTTTGAGTGTATGTTGAAACTGTAGTCTGATCAGTAGTTGAAACTTGAAACTGTGAGTTTGAGTTGTTTGGAATGTCTCTATTTTTGGTTTTGAGTGTATGTTGAAACTGTAGTCTCAGTAGTTGAAACTTGAAACCGTGAGTTTGAGTTGTTTGGAATGTCTCTATTTTTGGTTTTGAGTGCATGTTGCTCTGCTGGTTGATCTGTCACGGCCGTGATGCTCATCACGGCTAGGCCGTGATCAGTTCTGCCTGTGAGGGTCTGGTTCAGTTGGCACGTTACGACCGTGATTGACATCACTGCCAGGCCGTGACTAGTACGTGCTTGGCAATATTCAAAAACTATAGTTTTCAATCTCCCGTATTGTCCTTATATTGGATATATGTTTTGTATATCTACAGGACCTATCTAGTTATTTTTATTTATACTTCTGTATTTATTTTGAGTTATAACCTATGTTAATAAATATATATTGTTTCTGAACAGGCATACATATGGATCAGTCGGATAGCCCACATGTACGGGAGGACACTGTGGGGGCTACACTGGACCCGATCACGCCTACGCCTGATTCTAGTGTAAGTTTACATGTTATATACTATCTTTAGTCCTTCTTTTTAATGTAGGTTTATAATGTTACAACCCTCTATTTTATCTTTTTTTTTTGTCCATACAGACATCACAGGCTCATAGGAAACGGGGTAGAGGAGCCACTTCGTTGAAGAAACTAGAGAAGGATAGGCAAAGCGGACAGAAGCTTGAGGTGTCCTTCGATGCTAATCTAAATTCCCAGGGACCCCGTGCTAAAGAATTTAATAAGTGGGTGTCTCTACAAGCGAAGCAGCACGTAAGCATCAACTACAACCACTGGAATGACGTTCCACAGAACATTAAGGAACAAATTTTGGAGGTTATCACGGTATTTTACCTTTACATTCATTTGATTTACATTATTAGATAATTATCCGAGTTATAATCCATCCAGTTGTTATGTATTTAATGTGTAGGTAGCTTGGACTGTGCCAAATGACGAGGATCATCGTCATAAATGTATGAAAATGGCATCAAAGCGTTGGAATGGGTTCAAGCATGATCTTACCAGGTACTATGTATCTGGGAAGAAGCGGCTTGATAAAATGTTCTCGGATTATCCCTGGATTGATCAGGATACTTGGGATATGTTTGCCAGGAGTCGACAGGACGGAGAATATCAGGTTGGTTGATTAAGTTAATTTTGTATGCTTCTTATAGATCATTTAACTGTATTTAATTATGTGTTTTTGTTTGAATAGACTAAGGCAAATAAGGGTCGGCAGAATCAAGCGAAGAACGTCCACCGCCACACGATGTCTCAGGGTGGGTACCAGACTCGGATCGAGCAGATGATGGCGGATAGGCTGAGAGCGAAGCAGGAAGAGCACTCTGCTAGGATTAAAAGAGGAGAGGTGCCTGAGGGCACACCATTAAGTCCTCCGTCGGACATCGACCGCGAGGATGTCTGGTTAGCCGGCCGCATGACAAAGACGAGATATTTTAAAGTTGATGCCACTCGTGAAGTGGCAGATAAGATTGTAAGTAAATAATTAACTTGATTTCAATTGATATTTGTATAGATATTTGCAACACTTTTCACTTGCACGTTTTTTCATTTTTTTCATTGTAGATGGATCTTAAATCACAATCCTCCCAGGGCTCATTCGTCCCTTCTGGACGGCGGGACGTCTTGATGACTGCTCTAGGCAAGAAAGACCATCCTGGTTGGGTTCTCGGTGTTCCTGGGAACGTGACCATCAAAGAATATTATGGCAAGTCTGCTTCACGAAAGCGGGTGGTCGATGAAGCATCAATTTTGACTGACATTACTCAGCACCTCATGTCCAACCCAACTATTACAACACATCTGATGCAAAGCTTAATATCCAACCCAGAATTCAAGCAGGCGCTTGCCAGAGAGCTTTCCTCCGTCGGTACATCCCAGGACACCGCTGGGCATGCCAACCCTTCACATGTGAGCACAAAAGAGAGTTTTAGTAGGGCACATGTGGAGGACGATGAGTTGGCGGCTAGGGAGCGGGAGTTCGAAGTCCAACGCCATGAGCATGAGTTGGAAATGAAAAGGCGTGAGCTTGAGTTGGACTTCAAACGACGTGAGCTCGAAATGTTAACAAAGGTATGTATTCATTATTAATGTCCAAATTAGTCAAATAATTACTTGTGTTTTTTTTAATTATCAACAACTTATCTATTTTATTTTTCCTAAACTAAAGGCCAAGTCGATGTCGGTGTCGCTGTCACCTATCACTCGTTTGTTCTCACTTGGTGAGGATTATGCGTTTGAGATTTTTGAATGTCCATTGGAGCACGATGGATGGGTGGCACGCCCATATCAACGGAGGATATTTTCCTTTTGTGGTGACGATCTCGGGAATGCCTGCAGAAATAACGTCTGGATGACCAGCACAGTTTTGAGTCTCTGGTGCACGTAAGTTAATTTTAATTTTATAACTTGTTTATTTTTGGTATTTTTCCATTTAATAATTTATTTTAATTTCAATATATATATTATGTAATTAACATCCACACCTTTTCATATCTTAGGTATCTCCATCGTCTTCAGCTTGATAAGGGCGTTGCATCAGTTTACGGCTTCTTAGATCCGTCATTCCTTCTACCCGAATTCTTTGCTAGCGATGCATTGAGTAAATACTTAGGGAACTTGTTGGGAGACAATCGGAAAGAATTATATCTGGCTCCCTATTGTATGAAAAGCCATTGGCAGTTATTCGTACTTCACCCGTCTAGGCATACTGTCATATTCTATTGCTCTCTCCACCAACAGCCGCCACAGGTGGTGTTGGAAGCTGTAAATAAGTAAGTAACTAATCTTAATTTTAATTTAAGTTTTAATATCAGTTGTTTTTAGTTTATTACACACATGATATATGAATTTTTTAATTGATCGACATGATTATTTGTTTATGATAGCGCGCTGAAGGCGAGTAGCATAAGTAGCGCCAACGGGAGAAGTAGGACTTCTAAGGATAAAGCAAATCCTGTATGGAACATCCTCAAGGTTTGGTAGTTTATTTATCAAATAGTTAATATTATAATTACTAATTTATATGTATATTCAACTGACATTGAAATTAATTTTGTTGGTAGTCTCGATTTCAAAATGACGGGTGGTCGTGCGGCTATTATTTGATGCTTCATATGCTGAACATAGCCTCCACATCTATTACGGATGGATGGAATAAGGTAATATTTAAACAACTTGTTAAATTATATATTATAGTTTTGAAGATGACTTGCATTGATGTTATTGTTATTATTTGAACGTGTGTAGGCATTTAACGACCAATCGCCTATTCAAGAAGATGAGTTAAGAGACTTGAGGATGCGCTTAGCTGAATTCTTCTTCAAGTATGCGGCTGAAAAAGGAATTGACAAGATACCTCCGCACTACTTAGATGAATAGTTTTTTTGTTAGACTTTAGAAACCAATTAATAACATGTATATATATATCCTTAGATTGGTAGTTTTGTTTTTAGACATTGGAGACTAAAATTTATTTATATATATACATGGGTACGGTTTTGGTTTTAAGTCCCCCCATTGTTCCATTTTTCCTTTGCAATTCTGTAATGTGTGTGATATTCTGTGTTACTGGGATATTTACTGAATGCAGGGATAGTTGAGGGGAGTGATATTTTAAAACTGAATTTAAAAAAAAATCTATTAACGTCAGTTGAATCAAACAACTGACGTTAATAGTATTTTATAAAATATACTGTACACTCTTAACGTCAGCTGTAATAAACAACTGACGTTAAAATTAAAACCTTTAACGTCTGTTCTTTATAACAACTGACGTTAGTTTTGTAAAAATTAACGCCTGTTTTCTTAAAGAACTGACGTTAATAGTTTTATGTTTAACGTCAGTTGTTTAAACAACTGACATTAATTTTTACAAAATTAATAAAAATTAACGTTAGTTGTGTTAAATAACTGACGTTACTAGTTTTATATTTAACGTCAGTTCTCAACTGACGTTAAAATATTAACTATTAACGTCAGCTGTATTTACGTCAGTCAGTATTCTGACGTAAAACATCAATTTTAACTGACGTAAAAATCACTTATTGCACTAGTTCATGTATATTTCTGTATGTTGTATTTTATCTCCTTGTGGAATTGTACGAGAAGACCCTGTTGATGAGCGTAACCCGGAGGCGTTGGATGGAACTCCCTACGAACCGGAGGCTGGAGGACGAACTGTGAGCCATGGTGATTAGGGTCTAGTTAGTTATGGCCAGTGCGTCTCATGAGGCGTATTTTTATTATGTTTTTCGCTATTTGACTTTTTGTCTAAGTATATGCATGTGAGGGATCCTACTGATGGGATATCCTCAACAGTGTTTTGTAATATGCATAATATACTTATATTGTGATATGTCATTCTATATGAAGTTGTATACTTTATAAGTTAATTTTTAATTTTTACGTATTTTCACGTTAAGCGTGCGATTAAGTAATTAAACAATGAGGTTTTAATCTAATGACACAAAGAGGCACTGCGGGGTGTCTCGTTTTGGTATCAAAGCAGTTTGGTTCTAAAACGGATTGTGGGTTATGTCCGATCAGAATCAAGGACTGCGAGGTTTAAGATGTTGTTACTGGCCTTGTCTAGTTGAATCCACATCGGATATTGACTATGCTTAGAAGTTTGGTAGTGAGTCCGAACACGATAGCTAACATTGGTATGCAGCAGTCGGTAGCTGATGATAGAGGAGCCAGTGTTCAGAGAGGAGGAGCTGGAAAAAGGAGTTCAAGCCGCAGGACTGCAGATGGCCGGACCCCAGGCCACTGGGAGATTGTTTACTGTTAGGGGAGCTGAATCCTCTCAATCTGGGGATCTTATACGAGGTATGTATTTGATATCTGGTAGACTTTGTTTGTTTGTCTAAGTAGCATGATAGACAAGAAAGTGATGAGATTTTGTTGAGGTATAGTTGTGATTGGTAGGATGTGAGCCCTTAAGATCAATATCAGTGAGTGAGATAATTACTATACGTCAAATGTTGATCGAGGCATAGTATTACTAAGAGAATCTAAGGTAATGATCAAATACTCGTAGTTAGTATGGATGGTATGAATTTGGAAGATTAAAGGAAAAGTACCTATATTAGTTTTACCTATGATGAATATGAGCATGAAAGATAACTTCTTTTGGTTTTAATTGCATAAGAGGTGCAATAATGCTCTTTTGAGGATTAAGATGTGTGATTTTGATATAATCTGGAATAGTGGAATACGCTACAAGGATCTAAGACTGTGAATGGATACATTAAGTAGGAAGTTAGGGTAGTATTGATTACGGTGTTAATGGTAGAAGTTAGATGTTGAAATGGATTGTGGTGTTAATTGTGGGAGTTAGATGTTGAAATAAGGTCCTCTAGTGGATCAATAGTAAGTAGAAGGAAAGGATTAAGTTTTAATTATGTCCTTCAAAGATAATAGATCAAGGTGAAATGTTAAGGACAATGAATATAATGTAGTGATGGATTGTTTCGAGGATAAATAGAACAATATAAGAATGAATTCTGTTATGAAGTTACTGTTGTCACCTCTGGGAAAGACATCGATGGGACATATAATATGGGATTTTTAGATTAAGATACGATTACAAGACGAGGTCTAGTTTCGATATTAGAAATTCCGAGGATGGAATTTTCTTTTAAGAGGGGTAGTAATGTAATGACTGATTTTAATTATCTTTGTTCAACTAGGTTAAAATATAATTAAATTATATTTTAAATTTGAGAGTTAGAGAGTGTTTTTGATTAAAATAAATTATATTCATAGTCTACTTTATGGTAGATAGTTACGGTAAAATTTTCGGTTGAAAATTCAGACAAAAGTCGGTTTGTGTTTTCACTGCCGGTACAAGTTTACTGTGCAGAAAACCTAATTTTGACCAGTGAATGAGATAGTTAGTGTTTTTATTATGTTTCCTTCAACTTTTGTTATTTTGAAAATTTTCGTTCCAAAATAAAATATAATATTTTATTCGGGCGAAAACGTCGGAAGAATTACGATCGGAAATGCAACCGGGTACGAAACGGAGCAGAATAGGAGACATAAATGGCTTGAGATGACATGAGGGAGTGAGGTGACTCACTAGAGGTATGGCCTAAAGGATTTCTTATTTTAAAGATTTCTTTTTTAAAGTATTTTTCTTAAAGGAAAACAACTACTTTTTGATAGGCCTGTTTATTTTACATGCATATAATGCAATTACACAACTAATATCCATGAACAAACCCACATTTCTTTATATGTTTCTACTAATAGAAAAAAGTAAAGTTCTTTGAATATTTATAGCATTCTACTTATCATATTTACATTATTTAAAAATGACTTTTTTATGAAGTTTTAAAGGTTCAAACCGTTCTGCAGTGCATTAATATCACTTGACTTGGTATTATTAAATTTTCATTTCCCAAGAGAAACCGCTCCCTAATTTGCATGCTGCTGGTTATAATTGCTAAGCCCCCAAATCAGAAAATGAAGGAAAGAAAGCTTTTTCATCATTTATACAACTCATATTTAATATTTATATTGTCTTTTTTATATCACAACAAACTTTTATTTAATAATTTTCTCTCTCCTCCCACAATTTCATTGTTGTGCAAAATATCGTTTTCTATGTACTGTACTACTGTTTGTCAGTCTCTGAGATGCGGTATCCGGTTTTGTTGTTAAAAAAAACATGCCCTGAAACAAATAGCTAGAAAAACCATTTTGAATGTGGAATAGAAGATCTATCCAATACTCCCCCAGAATTTCTCACAACGTTCAAGTATTGTGAAAATAAACGAGAAGATAAAAATTGATGGACAATAATAGCAAATAGAGAACGATATTTTGGTAATACTAATATAAGTATTTGTGGACAATAGCAAATAGAGGACAATTGTAATACTAATATATTACTTATATTGGTAATTAATATTTTCATACAACTCTTGATATGACACTCATAACACGAATGACATTTAGTAAATTAAAGATAGCAGAACTTAAAGATAGACTTAAGAAAGGTTCGGGTATCCACTTAATAATATTCACTTTTTCTTTTCCCATTGTTCTAAAAGCGACTAAACTAATTAAGCAGAAAATGACATCAACAGCACTGCAGCTCGTTCCACCTCACCAAGCTTCCTCCAATGCCTTTCAATCTGTGATCTATGAGGTATGACTTGACTCACCAAATTCCTAATCCTTTGCTTCAAACTAATCTCCTTATTCTTATTTTTCCTCTTCTTCTTCCCATCATTGTTTCCCTTGGTCTGACTTCTAATACCACATGCATTACAAAGTGTCTGCATCAAATTTAAAACAGTGTCAGATATATCAAAGCTTCATAATTCACATGTACCACTAATCGATCAAGTTTTAAAGATTCTATATTTGGATCAAAGAATTCACCTTTGTCCTATCTGGACTAGTCCTCCAAAGAGGGGTCTTGGTCTTGCCACATTCAGCACATGTTTTCTCCTGCTGCTATTGTTGTTGTTGTTGTTGTTGTTGGATCTCAGTCTCATAGGCTTCCATAGCTTCGGATCCCTACACACATCACAAAATCAAATACCCATTTGCTAATGAAAGCCAAAAGGTGAAGAATTAAGAACCAAAAACAATTGATCACTCACCCGAACACCTGAATCAACCATTTTGACTTACTATCTCAAACTTTTAGCAAAATCTAGATGAAAATAAGAAGAAGATATTTTGTGAAATGGATATTGCCTCTCGATCGAGAAGGAAACACCCAGAAGAAAATCAAGCTCGAAGTAATGAAAACAAGTAGAAAAAATTAGAAAGAAAAACAGATCTATTTTTATTTGAGGTTGAAGTTGGGAAAGGGAGTAGAAGATCAAAAAGAATTAAAGTGAGATTTGTAACACCCCCCTTAGGTCATTACTATGTAACACATGCGGAAGTAAATTAAAAATATAATTTGCTGGTTGCTTTCGGAAAATTGTTTTCCTTTAAGTCAGAAAATTGGGGTATAAAATTTTTCTTTAAGGATAACTTTGAAATCCATAATACATACATTTAAAACGTAAAGACACATTCGTAACAAAGTTACCATGACATACAACGTTTCTCTAAGATTCCATTTTCGAAAGAAAAAGTTTAAATTATAGATGGATGTATATAACACTACATTTACTAACCTCTTTAGATATACAACCCAACTCAGACTCCTAAGCTGGTCATCCTATCAAATATTCATTGGAGAGACCCCCAATCAGAATACTTTCCTAACCTCTAACACTAGGTCTTCAAGTGACTTAGCAAGACTCCTCTGCAACACCGGTACTAGAGTACCAAGGTACTACAGCAAAACCCAAAGAGACCTGATATATCTGTAAGAGTGAGACACCGACAAATGGATATATCATACAACAACCATACACATGATGCATACAACACCTTGGCATATTAACATTTTAAACATTACTCATAGGTAAACAATAAGTATTATTTCAGTGGGTCTCATACCCGAATCAATAAATTTTATAAAGATAATGTATGACACTTCAATCATAAGGCTCTAAACTTAATCTCATGAGATACCAACACCATTTTATCATTAAGAAAGAAAGAGTTGATCAAGCTCATATGCCGCGTTTGGCAAGTTGTCTCCGTCACCTTATGCACCTGGATCAACATCATCATGAATCCCTTATAACGGCCATTCGGATGTATACCTCATCGAATACCACATCTTAAGCGGGTATTCGGTTATAGGGAAATGCATATGAATAAAAGGCTTTTCATTATCGAGACTTTTCTTTGTGTGCACTCTCTTCCATTGTCGAAGCCCAAAGCTAACACCTATTCATAATTTTCATTATTTGAAAATCAATAACACAGGACACGCAGTCCGAGTGCTCAATCACAACACCTTAGACTGATGCCGCAGTCCAAGGTTGTGGTCGTAGAAACAATTATAATTTTATCCATGTTTTATTTCAATATGATAAGGACTCCTAGCCCATAACAACGAAATCAGAACACACAGTCCTAAATTCCAAAATTAGGACTCCTAGCCCATAATATCACGATTAGGACCCTTGGTCCATAATTCTTGACATGGATCCCGGCTCACGTGTATAAACTGAATGCTAGAGGCGACATCTCGTGAACTAGTATTCTCTTTCACATGTGCTTACTTTTCGCTCAGTGAAAATCAAAATCCAAAACAAAATCTCGACCACTTATCCAAGTAACCGAAACGTTTCGAAATCATTTAGGAGAAAATCTTTTCCTTTACAAATTCTTTTACAAAACAATTTGGAAATTCGTTTGCTTTTGAAATCGTTGATGGAATAAAGTCAAATATTTTCAAAGGGGTTTTTCCTTCATAAAACACATAGTTCGAAAAGGGTTTTCTCTCGTACAAACTTTGGATCATAAAGAGGTAATTTCTATTGACTTAAAAATACTTCAACATTTCTTTTCAAAACTAGAATATCAGTCTCTTGAAGTAAACGTTTTAAACAAGGAACTTTTATAAATAAAACCAATACTTTCAAAGTTCTATTCAAGGCTTATTAAGGCTGTTAATCCTTACAATCATTGTGCACAGACTCAAGTCCGGCTTCTCAAACTTCAATCAGCAGTAATATATCTCAAACAGTAATATCACAATTAATGACAGTTCATCACATATATATAATTCAATATACAGTAAAGCAAGTAAAAATCAACTTCAAGTAATAATCACAATAGCTCAAGTAAGCAAGTCATTCAAGTATTGGCTCCATATCATAATAATATTCAAATCACTCAAGTTAAACACATACACACATGCATATAGTCATTGAATATCCCTAGGCAAACCCCTCTTACCTTCGGTGAAGGTAAGGAGATTAGATGCTCAAAGAGGTATGCCACGAACGTCCTTGTTTCCTCTGCGATGGAAGTCTAAGGTTATGAACACAAAATCACAAGTTAAAATCAAACAAGAACACTAAACCACAAGGTATAGGTTCGGCCAAGACTAGTTCTTAGGGTTATAGATTCCCGAAAATTATACAACTCATGGATTTATGATCCTTAAGTGTTAGGAGTTCATAAACAATGATCATTTAACAAAGTTGAATTAAATTCCCACTAAGTTATAAACTTAGGGTATTCGGCCAAGGCTGGTAAAGTAGCTTAGCATTCACTAAACTTTCCAATCTTTTAGGTTTAGCATCCATATGTGTTAAGGAGCTCAAAACCATGATCATTTTGGAAAAATAAGAACAAAGTATCCTAGGTCCATAACCTTCTAGGTTCGGCCTTCATAGGATTTATAGGCTAGAAATATTTAAACTTTCCAATCTCTTAGACTTAGCATCCAAATATCTTATGGAGCTCAAGTCCATGATCATCTTGGAAAACAATGGAAACTTAAACATTCCAATCTCTTAGACTTAGCATCCAATTATCTTATGGAGCTCAAGTCCATGATCATCTTGGAAAAATGAAAGTAATACATACTAGCTTTAATAACATAGAATAAACAAGTTAGAAATCTTTCCAATCTCTTAGACTTAGCATCCAAATATCTTATGGAGCTCAAGTCCATGATCATTTTGGAAAAATAAAAACTCAAACATCCTAGCACCTAAACTCTAAGTTTCGACCATCATAGGATGACGAGGAAAATATTCTTTGTTTAACAATAACTCTTAGGTTTAGAATCACAAGGTATTAAGAGTTCTAAATCCATGATCAATACTTGGAAAGTTGAAACATAGTATCCTAGGCCTACTTATTCATATTTTTCAGCCATCATAGGAATAAGCTATCAAAACTTCCAAGATTTATAGATTCAAGATCAATGGATAGTTAGAAACTCAAACACATGATCATATTCCAAAAGTTGAAACAAAAACTTCCTAGATCACAAATGCAAGCATTCGGCCTTCATTGGAAGAGATGGATAGAGATTTTTGTTTTACACAACCTCTTAGTATGTGAAAATATAAGTTAATACAAGACTATAGAAAGTGGTTTCAACTCAAAAGGAGTTTTCTACCATTTTAGACAGATTTTAGAAGTTTAAAGCATATAAAGAACACATAGTAAACTAACAAATAAAAGATGAAACTGGCAAAAAGATTTATATGAGAGCATTACCCTTAGTATAAGGAAGAACTTTAATGAATAACTTAAGTAGAAAAGATGAATAAAAACTAAAGCTTTAAGAGCTTGAACTTTTAGAAGAAAGAAGAAGATGAACTTTAATGGAGTTTGAAGGAGGAAGATGATGATGTGAAAATGAAAGGGGTATATATAGAGAGGGGAGAGAGTGGCACTAAATTGAGGAGAAAGGAATGAGCTTGGAGAGGAAAGAGAAAAATATTTTTTTAGAATATAACATGATATATCTCAAAAAGTGCCATCATGATCACTTTTTAGAAGGTAGCTTAGGCCATACGTCTAGTGAGTCACCTCACTCCCTCATCTCACCTCGAGCCTTTTATGTCTCCTATTCTGCTCCATTTCGTATCCGATCGTAATTCTTCTGACGTTTTCACCCGAATAAAATATATTTTATTTTTGAACAAAAATTTTCAAAATAACCAAAGTGGAAGGAAACATAATAAAAACACTAACCGCCTCGTTCACGGGTCAAAATTAGGTTTTCTGCACAGTAAACTTGTACCGACAGTGAAAATGCAGACCAGCTTCCGTCTGAATTTTCAACCGAAATTATTACCGTAAATTCGTATAATATAACAACACAAGAAAATGATTTTAGTTTAATTAAAAACATCCTCTAAGTTAAATCTAAAATAAACATATTTAAATATGTATTTACTGATATAGAAAGCATAGGAAAAACAAGGTGTTACAAGATTCCATTCTATGATCAAAATCAAAAGGTAATGAGAGTGAGAGTGAGGTGAGTGAGGGGAGGAGAAAGGGAAAACATCAAAATTTAAAGAAACCAACAAGCAAGTGTGAGATAGAGAGATGAAGGAGAGAGAAAAGGATAGGCAAGAGGAAAGGAGAGACAAAAAGAAACTGACTCGGGTTTCAGTCATAGGCAGTGATCGAAAAGACAAGAACTTTGTAAATGGGGGCACGAAACCCTAACCAAGGATTTATCTGTCAAACAAATGATGACGAGAATACCTTAATATTTTTTTTTGTTACAACACCCTGCTTTAGTTACTGACCCGCCAAAAAGGTGTTGAAATGAATAAAGAGAGTGAGGTTGGTGAGGGTTGTTTGTTTTGATGATAGTTCAATAATCAATTATACCCTCACTACTGTCTCAATATGTGGTGTGGGATGGTATGATTAGGTGCAGCAAAACAATATTTTATGATATCATATTATGTGCTGTGGTGTCTTGTGTCACCTCTACACTTCCCTACTAAAATAAGTCAATTGTGTTGCATCTATGTCTATGTAACTTTTCATCGGGATAGGGTCAACCGGGATGCAGCTTTTGGGTTTCAACCTTCTTCTTATTTGGTCACTTTTTTTTTGTAACGGGTATTTAAAACTTAGTTTTCATTCTCTTTTTAATGATATTTATTATGTGGTCCAAGTACTATTTTATTAATTAATCACGGGAGGCATTCTAGTTATTATAGTTTTTCAAGGATTAGTCTCGTGTTAGCTCGTGTGGGACATACTCCTCAAAACAAAATGATAAATGTTGAGATATAATTTTTTTTAACTTTTTAAGATTTTTAAACTCGTGTCTTTTAAAATCATATTTTTCAAAGCATCCCTTTAAATATTGTAGCTAGGTTTTTATAAACGAAATTGTACCTTTCTTCTATAAAAAGGAAAATGTGTCTTATTTTGGTTGTCATACAAATTTATATGATTTTAAACATTTCACTGGTGTAACATTTTTATTTTGCTAAAGATAGAAAATTTGTTCCAGAAATAAAAAAGGAAATAAGTTCCGAAAATGTACAAAAAATATTATGGGGTGTGTTTAATCTTCCTCGAAAAAGTCACCAATACTAACTAGACACACATTGAGTGAAACAAATCCTCAATTCAATCTATATACATTCTCTTATCATCAATCACTCATTTCACGTGAATCTGAACCAATTAAGGGACATATTTGTATTCTTGAATTGAAGTAAATTTCTCATCCTTCATTTTCATTGAAACCTTTGTTATTGGTCCAATCCTACCATGATAGTTACAAAAGAAAAGCAATTTTCCATATTTAGATTCTGCCTTTACCGTACAATTACACTCATTATCTAGGTTAATGCTTCGACGGAGAGGTTGCATGATGTCCAACATTATCAACACCTTCAAGACAGTCAGTATTATTCTTGATCGAGATATTTTCCTCATACAAGAGCACAATTCTCTTTTGATTTGAAGTTATGATCTCTGGAATCAAACAATTGGATATCGCTGTCCTTTTCCCATTTATGGATCACTAGAAGCTAACCTCTTTACATCCATGGTTGATGTAGAAGGGTGGTATAGGCTCCAAATCTTATTTTAGGGGGGGGTAAAACAATACATTTTATATGTCACCTCTCCACATTAGAATCGTTTATAATTCTCCCAAATACCAAAAAAAAAACATTTGTTTTTATAATGTGATGGATTTGGGGTATGTCCAAGCACAATCTAGAAATTAGACCTTGGCGAGCATTGGTTGTCTAGAGGTTGAAACATGCATCCTCGAGCACGATGGTATCTTCGTCTTCTCCCTTGTGCGACATTACTTTATGACTCTAAAGAAACACACAAGTGTAAGAGAATTGCTTAAACACCACCGCTTACTAGTGGAGATGAAAACTAACTACGGTGGTGGCATGGGTTGATCCACCTGAACTCAAATTCAACAACGCTAAGTTCTAGGCGGTGAAAATCACCTACGACGACCCAAATATCTGATGTTATGGCATGATTAGGTTCATAAGAAAGTTTTCAACCAAAGGAGAGGTCAAAGTTTTAAGTTATGGACACATAGGAGGCAACACCATCGCGTTGAAGAAACACATATAATCAAAGGAAGCCATATAGACAATTGTTGGATTCATGAAAAATATAGTAAATCCCGAAGGCAAACATACATTATTTAGTCACTCATTTAACCTAATGTATTTGAGCAGTAATGTTCACTAGCTTTATCTTATACAATCAAGGAAAGGTATTATTGTACGAGCATTTTGCATTAATGTTGTTTAGAAAATTATTACACTCAAATTATCAATTGACTCTAACGAATATTTTGACAAGGAGAATTCAAGTTGCCATGAATTTGTTTTCATAACAAGATAACTAACTATAAAAAACATGTGTCTGCATTTTTTCGTTTTCATACATGACGACAAAATCGTTTTGAAATCAATTTTAGATTTGCCTTTAGAAATTAGCTATGATTAGTGGTGCTCTGTGTAACACCATTTCTTGGGATATCACATGGTAGCCCGTTGCGGAAATAAACTATAATTATGCTGGTTACTTTTGGAAAATAACATTGTTTTAATACTTTTCTTATGACAAAAGTGGTGATACTTTTTTTTTATTTTTTCTTTTCTCGCATGGTAAATAAAATTTCAACACACTAACGTTAACATATAATCACTTCATATTCGGAAATACTCATCAAAATGTACGAGTTGATTTCCTTTAGGAATCCATACATAACATAAGATATAACTATACATTATTGAAAACAGAAAAATTCTTACTTCAAAATAATGTCTCTCCAAAGTCAGACATAAAGATTTTCCTCCAAAAAGGTTATAAACCTACCAAATGTCCTAATTAAGCTGGTCACTCTATCCGACAGCTACTAAGAAGAATCCAGAGGTTATTCTTAAAACCCACGGTTGCTTTAGTAGTCAGAACTAAATATCCTCGAATGCACCAGAGGCATCTCCGGGTCCATCTATACTCAGATAGAAATATACACCACACGGAAGAGGAACCAACAATAAAACGAGCAAGGGTGAGAACCAATATATGGATTTTAAAATGATAACAACATGAGCGACACAAAACATCATATAACATGTATAGTTATAACAACATAGATGTTAAAGAATAAACAAATAGTTAATCAAAGGGTTTCATACCCGACAGTCATCGTCATTTTTAAAACAAATATATGACACTTCAATAATCATCGTCTAAGATGTTATACTTCATCTCCGGAAATCCACAATCGTCATTTAAAAGAGCTGATCAGGCTCGATGCCCAATTAAGGCACTCAAATTTTACCATAGCACACTATCCTAGACAAGGCATCGTGATCGTCGTATATGGTTTCCTTTGCACCCTGTCTTATACAAGGCATAGTGATCGTCGTATATGGTTATTCATTGTCCATCCAGGCACAATGAGAAGTCGTGTCATGAATACCTTGCCCGTCAAGATACCCTTATAAATCAAGTAGGCACGTCTGCCGATTAATGCATGTAAAACATTTTATTCTTGTCATCGTTTCTTTGTGTTCATTCTTTCCTTGTCGAGGCTCAAAGACCCATGACCATCTCAACTTGTAAACATTTAAGTTCGTCTTTCCATTTCAAAGATAGGACTGTAAGTCCAAATGTGCAAATCATGAAATCTAAACCGATGCACCAGGCTTAGATTCATAGATTTTAGCGCACAAAAATCATCATAACTGGTCGCGCTGTCGCCACGCGCCAAAAAGAACGAGCGATTATTAAAATAATGTAGTATAGAGCGACAACTCGGATATCGTCTCTCAAGGACTCTTTAGTTGTTGTTGTTATTAACAGAAAATCAAAAGTTAGTTTTGGGGGTTTTGAGATTGAAATAAAATAAAGAAACAAAACAGAAAACAAAGCAAGAAAACAGAGCAGTCAAGAGATTAACAAATAACTAAAGAACGATTAACCTACTGTTCTCGGTTTCCCCACTATCATCGGTTCATGCATATTCTACTAAGCAGATACTAATCCCCTCCCGATTGTAGCAACAATTAACAAACGAAAACCGCCACTACAGATGTATGTTCCTATTCCCAAAATAACAAACGGGGTGAAGCTCTCATGAACAAACGAACATGAATGAACACACGCGAAATAACAAACGCGATTATATATAGGAACATAACATCAGCGAAATGAAACAATACCACACTATACATTCCCGAAATAACAAACGAAACATACTGACATTGCATTGAAAAGAGAAAAGCAAATGAAAGAGGAATCACGAGAACCTCAAGTGTGGTAATGGGAACCAATTACAGTAGATTAATCCTAGGAGACTAGCTCTCCATTACAGAAGCAAAACAAAAGAAGAGAAAATAAAACTAAAACTAATTAACTACTAACTGAGACTAGCCAAAACTGACTAGCCACCCTTTTCATTCTGCCATAGAGCAGTTTATATACAAATTCTGGAATCCAAGGCCTCGCGAGGCGAAGCACTGCTCGCGAGGCGAATTATGCGAAAGGTCTGCAACTCTTGGTCTTCTCGCGAGGCGAGCATAAATTCGCGAGGCGAACTCTTCAAATTCCAAACTGTAACGCCCGTGACCTTTCACACGGGTAAACCGTGATTGTTTCTGACTTTTCAGGCTTGGATGACTCGCGAGGCGAGCCATTTATTCGCGGGGCGAGATAGAATGGTTGGAAATTTCTGGAACAGTCACCTTCTAGTTCGCGAGGCGAACAGTCTTCTCGCGGGGCGAGAAACTCCAGAATTATTCCTTTTTATTTACCCGAAAATAGAGAATAAAAGTAAATACTTTATTCACTCTAAATCAACTAAATTAACCTAAAAATACTTTATAGACTCAAAATACTACTTAAGGACAATCAAGTCTAATTTGGGTAAAAATGATATAAAATTAGCACAAAGCCAAGGTCTTTACTGGTTATAAAACCAGTCAAACAGAGGCTCATCAAATACCCCAAACTTAAACTTTGCTTGTCCCCAAGCAAACTACACTTTAAAAACTTAAAAAGACTCAAGACCTGGCAAGCTCAAAAGATTCAATCAACTTTTGCACAGATTTCAAGCAATTTATCAAAATATTTTTCAATGTTCCCCCCTTTCAAACAAAACAATCCCCACATTCATTTATTCTAAACAGTTGAGAAATTAATCATTCAGACAATCAGAAATCTAAGCAGGGGGTCTAAGTCACACACAAGAGGGAGATCACCATATTCAAACAACTGCCTTCCTCACAAGGGAAATTTGTGTTCACTCATTCGCTCAGTTTGTCAGGCAAACAACATTCACTCAATTTCACTTTTAAGAGCACTTCCCATAAATTTGATTTTCATCTCTAAATGACTCCCACTGAAAACATGCAAGCAACATCAGAAGGTCTTTTACGGGTTGTAATGGGGCCTGGCTAAGGGTAGGATATACAAAGGAACTAGGCTGAAGACCCTAGGAACTAAGAGAGCATGAACCATTTTTTTACACCTTGAAATTCACTCAAGTTCCTTTTCTCATTTTTTTCTTTATGCTTCTGGGTGGCTACAGCCTTTTTATTCAAACAGTCTTTTTGAATTTTTTTGCACTTTTATTTTTTTCATTTTTTTTTCTATTTCTTTTTTTTTCAATTTTTTTTTCTCAATCCCAAACAACACATTACACCTTGCAGCCACCCCAAACTTTAGTTTCTTGCACCCATTCTAAGATTCCAAGCTCTCCTAATCCTAAGATCGGGTTAACATGGTTTTCCCGATTTTTGGGCTTATAACATTAGGTTATCAAGAATTAACAGGCTAATAGGCTCAATGGGGCTAACTAAGGAACATGCATTAGGAATTGGTTATTTTAGGCCAAGTAGCTATTTACAAAGAAAATGCCTAAATCATCTGAAGCAAACACATAATCATGCAAACCAAAAAGAGATTCAATCAAATTCAGGAAAGTGCAACCAAAAGTGATTTTCTCACAGTTTAAAAACATGTTGGAGGCTCAAAACCTCACCTAGACATTTTTTTTTTTTGCAAATTATTTGACAGAGATTCTATCCCTAGTGTGTGCTTCCTATCACCCCAAACTTATCATAAATCATGCCATCATAACAAAATCTCAAAGTTCAGTTTCAATCATATGGGGATCATTTTTCTAAAATTTTCAAGTCCTAGGGGGAAAACAGTCAACACTATCATGCAATCAATCTATGCAAAAATTAATAAAATCCAATAAACTTGCCAAAACCAAGACACAAACACAACTCCTGAGCTTCTCAAATTATTCAGGAGCATTATTGACAATAAAACAGAAATAAAATAAGGAAAAGAAAATTAAAAAGAAGAAAGGTAAAGAAAACTCATTGAAGGGCGGTTCCACCAGGATCCCACTGCTTGTAGCATAAGGCCCACGTGATGGACAAAGACTGGAAGCTCATTCCATGCTTCCCTAACTTGCAGCCTTGATTTGGAAGTGGGTGCTTGACAATTATGACGACCTCGCCGAGTGCGGCGGATTTCTCACTTCCTCTCGGGTCACAGATGACCGCTTTCTCAACAAAATCCTCCCAATAGAAGTGGGGCTCAACCTCTTGGACCGGCCATGGTGCAAAATCCAAGGGTTTAAACTCCATCACTGGTTCCTCAGGAGGAGGTGGCAAACAGTTAGCTGGGGTTACTGGTGCTGCTTCAACTTCTGTCTTTTCTTCATTTACTGCATGAACAAATTCATCACCTGCTATACATGCAGAAATTTCAGCACACAC
The DNA here is from genome assembly GCA_030762895.1 of Sophora flavescens. NCBI lineage: Eukaryota > Viridiplantae > Streptophyta > Magnoliopsida > Fabales > Fabaceae > Sophora > Sophora flavescens. The sequence goes on along the minus strand of CM061062.1, from coordinate 129,451,700 downwards.
CACACAAAGGTTAGAGTTAGTACATATATTACAAGAAAATGAATCAGAAAAAGTTAGAATGTCTGGGAATTCTTCACACAGTGCATCCACCCCATTACTCTCAACACATTCAATTGTTTTACTTGAATCATCTACTCCCAAAGGTTCTTCTTTATCCTCAAGCACGGTGGAGCAAATGTCCTCCTGATCCCCCTTCTCTATGTTTCCTGAACAGTATAAAGCTGCATAACAGAATATACACAAAGCAGCACTGCCATCACAATAACAATCATTAGAGTCAGGGGATTCAACACACAATTCATCATCAACAGAAATATTATCAGAATTATCATCAGAAATATTTTCAAGAATAACTTGTGCCTCTGTAGGTTCTTCAAGGGGCTGTGGAGTTAGCATTGCAGCCGAGTTGGCGGTAACTTGATCAATTAGAGCCCACAACTTCCGAGATTCAGCTTGGTCCCTCTGGTATGCAGCCTCCATCTTCTGTTGGAATTCAAGATTGCTCGCCTCCATCTTCTGTTGGAATTCGAGAAAGTTTGCTTCCATTTGTGCATTTATCTGTGCAGTCATCTGTTTGCACAGGTCCTCTAGGGAAGGTTCGGAAGGTGCAGAGGTGGTCACTTGGCTAGGATAGTATGGTGGTGGCTCACTAAAATTAGGATAATACATGCATGGTTGCTCATAATAAACATTAGGCACATAATTTCGCAAATAATTATCCATGGGGCAAAATTCACAACCAGACAATGCAGACAAAACTAATTAGCAAAGAATTTTTTTTTAAAAAAAATATTTTCTGCTAATAACAACAAACAAGAGTTCCCCGGCAACGGCGCCAATTTTTGACCGCGCTGTCGCCACGCGCCAAAAAGAACGAGCGATTATTAAAATAATGTAGTATAGAGCGACAACTCGGATATCGTCTCTCAAGGACTCTTTAGTTGTTGTTGTTATTAACAGAAAATCAAAAGTTAGTTTTGGGGGTTTTGAGATTGAAATAAAATAAAGAAACAAAACAGAAAACAAAGCAAGAAAACAGAGCAGTCAAGAGATTAACAAATAACTAAAGAACGATTAACCTACTGGTCTCGGTTTCCCCACTATCATCGGTTCATGCATATTCTACTAAGCAGATACTAATCCCCTCCCGGTTGTAGCAACAATTAACAAACGAAAATCGCCACTACAGATGTATGTTCCTATTCCCGAAATAACAAACGGGGTGAAGCTCTCATGAACAAACGAACATGAATGAACACACGCGAAATAACAAACACGATTATATATAGGAACATAACATCACCGAAATGAAACAATACCACACTATACATTCCTGAAATAACAAACAGAAACATACATCATTGCATTGAAAAGAGAAAAGCAAATGAAAGAGGAATCACAGAACCTCAAGTGTGGTAATGGGAACCAATTACAGTAGATTAATCCTAGGATACTAGCTCTCCATTACAGAAGCAAAACAAAAGAAGAGAAAATAAAACTAAAAATAATTAACTACTAACTGAGACTAGCCAAAACTGACTAGCCACCCTTTTCATTCTGCCATAGAGCAGTTTATATACAAATTCTGGAATCCAAGGCCTCGCGAGGCGAAGCACTGCTCGCGAGGCGAATTATGCGAAAGGTCTGCAACTCTTGGTCTTCTCACGAGGCGAGCATAAATTCGCGAGGCGAACTCTTCAAATTCCAAACTGTAACGCCCGTGACCTTTCACACGGGTAAACCGTGATCGTTTGACTTTTCAGGCTTGGATGACTCGCGAGGCGAGCCATTTATTCGTGGGGCGAGACAAAATGGTTGGAAATTTCTGGAACAGTCACCTTCTGGTTCGCGAGGCGAACAGTCTTCTCGCGGGGCGAGAAACTCCAGAATTATTCCTTTTTATTTACCTGAAAATAGAGAATAAAAGTAAATACTTTATTCACTCTAAATCAACTAAATTAACCTAAAAATACTTTATAGACTCAAAATACTACTTAAGGACAATCAAGTCTAATTTGGGTAAAAATGATATAAAATTAGCACAAAGCCAAGTTCTTTACTGGTTATAAAACCAGTCAAACAGAGGCTCATCAATAACCTTTATAATACACGTCATTCACCTATAGGACATACTGTCCTTATCATAGAACACTAGAATCCAGACGTCTTGGTCACTAGGTCCGTATTTCATCTTTAAAATCATTTTTTGTTCTGTGAAACACAAATCCAAAAACAAAACTCCACAACTTATCGAAGTTGTTGGAAATAACATCATTGTATAAAACCAATTTGCAGAAAATCCTTTTACGTTGGGAATTCATTTATAAAATCACCGAATCTCTTAAAAACTCATTTTCTTCTAAAAATCTTTATTTGAAATTTTAGTCAAAGAAACATTGTTTGAGACTAACTTGCTGTTAAAACAAATACTACTGTTTTCAAAAAAAAATGCATTCCATAAATATTTTCGGAATTAACCGTCATTTAGCATTTTAAAACGTTTTAAGTCAATTTTTGACTTTTCCAGTAAAATCATTTTCTCAACACCATAATAAAATTATTTTTGAAAATTATTTTCTTATAATAACATTTTCTGATATTTAGAAATTTCTTACGTATAAATTAGAAGTACTAAAATATTTTCACGTTTACGTCCTCACTATGACTCATAAAACACTCTTACGCCGTCAAATCATTAAAATAAAGTTATTTTAAACTATTCCCCATTTTTAACCAATCAAATAATTAAGTAATATTATATTACTATTTTCCATTAATTAAAACTCATTATCTCATAAGAAGGTTTTTCCCTCTTTTAACCTCGTAATTAATTGAGCATTGACCACTGTTAGGCTTTTCAATCCACAATCAACATCGATATTAATTTCATGCCAATAATATAGCAAATAGCTAAATTTATGACATGCATTAAAATACGATAACAATTAAATACAGATAAATAATTAAAAACAGATAATTTAAAAATAGTTATTTCTAAATACGTAAAACAATAAACACACCAATTAAATTATACAGACCCCAAACAAATAGCATATAGCTATCGGAAAAACCCCTCAGGTACTCCCCATACCTCTTGAAGAGTTTTACTTCCGAATTTTATTTTCGTCTCAAATCCGAGTGTCGGTATCACACGTATCCGATATAATAATTATCCTTCAACAAATCATAACAACAAATTAACAATCAAACAATTAAAAACACCTTTCTTTCCTATAGGCAAGGTTCGGCCATGAGGTGATTAATTGGCTAAAAATTGCTAAAATTTCTAAGATCTTGGATTAGTGATCATTGATCACTTAAAACCCTAAAACAATGATTAAGATACAAAGGTTGAAATAAAATACTCCAACCCTTCAAGAACCAACATTCGGCCATGAAGAAAATAATGGGTTAGAGATTTTATTTTGATTCAACATCATGGATTAAATATATATATGAGCTATAAGGATTGAATCAAGCAAGACTTGTTAAAAAAATTGAATAAAGTTCCTTCCCCCACAACAAGCTAGGTTCGGCCTTGGTAGGTTAAATAGGAAGGATACTTTTGCTTGATGTATACTATTGGTTCTTAAATATAGAGATGATAATAAGATCATACAAATTGGTTTCATGATCATAGGATATTTCTATGATTTTCTAGAGATTTTCAAACATTCTAGATCTAGGAATTGAAAAAGATGATCATGACCTTGAAACATGAAAATAATTGAAGAACATATAGCTTATTGATGATGAGGTACAAAGATTATGTGTTGGAATTAGAAAATGAGCAAGGAATCAAGTGGTTCCTTCACAAAATTAGCTATGGAAACATAAGGTTTTTAGAGAAAATGGAAGAAAGCTTCATGAAGATGATGAGGTACGACTTAGATAGCAATGGAATGGGCTCACATAATGGGTTGGGCCGTGAGATTATGGGGCAAAACGGTCCAAGCCATAAAATTTTAGGGACAAGCTCGTAATCTTAGAAAATGACATTTTTGTGATACAAAATGAACTTAGGGAGATAATAGTAATTTTACCCCAAAAACCATCATGACAAACATGTGGTGAGGATTGGTTGGAGGTGTGGCTGATTTGTGTAGACAAAATTGTTGGGACAAACTTGGCATTTCAATGGATGTTCAAGGATAAAATAGTCCAAGGGCAAATGGTCTTTACACTATTTTGAAGAAATATCTAGATATTTGCTAAATGTAATCATTACATTGGTGAGTCACCCATATGACTCACCACCCTAGGTGGCAATATGTCTCAGCATCCGATGTCGGGTTTTTTCTCTGCACGTCCGTTCTCGACTCCGTCGATTACCCGATTTAGGTTTTACGCCCGAATCAAGTATAATAACCTATTTATTTTAAAAATTTTCAAAATAACCTATATCTTTGTAAATGAGATATAAAATCTATTCATTTCATTCTCGGGTCAAAATTAGGTTCTCTGATCAGTAAAATCTTACTGTCAGTGAAAACGCAGACCGGGTTCTGTCTAAATTTTCAATAAAAAATTTAACCGTATACTTATAAAAATAAGTATAATTTGAATATGACTTTGGTTTTCCCAAAATCATTTTCTAAGTTTCAGATAAAAATATAAATGTTTATTTATATTTATACTGATCTTAGAATGCAGAAAATCGGGGTGTTACACTCAGTACTACGTAATGGCCAGTGTTTAATATCTCATCCAGGTTTGCCAAATTATTGATTTTTCCGTGGCCACCCAAGAGTTTTGTTTTTTTCCCCTAAATATTTCCCACCAACTGATAAAGAGTTGACCTATTGACTATCCATTTTACGCAATCACACTCGTTCTTGATTATTTCAAACTTCAATTACCTAAAATGTCCCCTGTTAACTTATGTTTTTAACTTTCTATTTTCATTATTTATAATATCTATTTACTCACTTTTTTTTAATATTTAATTAATTTTAAAATAATTTTAGTAATAAAAATAAAATTCTTAACTATATGATCATATTGTGAACAAAAAATACATTTTTTAATTCTTGTTCTAATTTATTTGAGCAAAAAATATTTTTTTGACAATTCAAAGATTATATATAGTCAACACTGACAAAGGAGAAAAAACTAACACAACATACTAACATTTTCCTACAAATAAAAATAAAAAATAAAAAACTGATGGAATCCCGGCAAGTGTACCGAGTCGATGCTAGTAATAATTAAAATGGTGAGACCGAGTATCGTTCTCAGTGATTGATAGATCAAGTACCACTTCGTAAACTTAAATACTATTTGAACGAACAATTATGAGAATATTGGAATCAATGACTAAAAGCAATTCAATTATTAATTCAAGTAAGCTAACGCAAGCAGTGAGAAGACAGTCGCAATATTATGCTGAACAACAATTATGGGAATGGTCTAGGGATTTGATTTCACCTACATTTATCAAGTTTGATGCAATTATGAATCCTCGCAATTACTAATCTTTTACTTTTGTCAACCAAGAGTCCGAAATTATCCTAACGTCACTCTCTAGTACAGTTAGCAAACACCCCTTAACCCGTAACCAACTATATCTCAATGATGGTTAATTATTAAGAAATTCATTAAGTTCTATGACTCCCTATGAAGGTTTCATACCATCCCTATGGTATATCTCTATCCGCATAAAGTATATGGTTTTACCCCAATGCTCTAAACACATAACTAACCTCTCGATATCATTATGATTGGAAAATCATGCATAATAATGGCCAGTTATAAGCAAGAATTAAGCACAGAAGTAATATACAAAAGGGATGAAGAAAAGAACTACGGAAATATCATAAAAACAATCAAACCGTCCAAACGTGGCTACATTATCTCCCTAGAATGGGGGAATTAGTTCTTCATCATAGGAATCAATAACATAATCAAATAAACCAACATGGAAACAAGAAAAGAAGGTCTGGGCGGAGCAAAATAAATGGAGACGCAGCCAAAAGACCAAAGAGTGGAACCCTATTTCCGTACAAAAAGCCAGAATTTATAAGTTCTGGAATCAGCGATTCATTACATGATTTGTGATTTGTTGATAGTGTAAAAAACTTTACACTGGTAGTTCATATTTATTAAACTCTGTTTATGTTTTTATATAGTTTATTAGTTTAATTGGTATACACTGTCAGTGTAAAGGTTTTTTTACACTGTCAACCAATAAAAGATAGCCACATTATTGAAAATATTTGATTCTGATCTAAATCTCCTTAAAGTCATTCATACCTTGATATGTGATTGGTTGAGAGTGTAAGTTTTTTTACACTAATAGTCCATACCAATTAAACTCATAGTTTATTGCCAAAATTATGTTCAATGATTTTTTTATATATTAAAGAATTATATCCCAAGGCCGTTTGCTTGTGTTTATTTTTAATTTTTTTACATAATATATTATCAATTAATAGTGTGATTTTAAAAACTGTACTTGAAAATAATTTTAAGTTTTTTTATAATGTATTAAGAATCAAGATTTTAAAAATAATCTCAAATTTTGTTAATATAATTTTCAATCATAAATATTTAAATTCCTATATTTAGTTATTTTAAAGATTTCTTTTTTAAAGTAGTATTTTTTAAAGGAAAACAACTCCTTTTTTATATGCCTGTTTATTTTACTTGCATATAATGCAATTACACAACTAATATCCATGAACAAACCCACATTTCTTTATATGTTTCTACTAATAGACAAAAGTAAAGTTCTTTGAATATTTATAGCATTCTACTTATATTATTTAGATTATTTAAAAATGAGTTTTTTATGAAGTTTTAAAGGTTCAAACAATTCTGCAGTTCATTAATATCAATTGTTTTTTTATTATTAAATTTTCATTTCACAAGTGAATCCGCTGCCTATTTTGCCTTCTTCTGGTTATAATTGCAAAGCCCCCAAATCAGAAACTGAAGGAAAGAAAGCTTTTTCATCATTTATACAACTCGTATTTAATATTTATATTGTCTTTTTAATATCACAACAAACTTTTACTTAATAATTTTCTCTCTCCTCCCACAATTTCATCAATGTGCAAAATATCGTTTTGTGTACTGCACTACTGTTTGTCAGTCTGAGATGCGGTATCCGGTTTTGTTGTTCAAAAAAAACATGCCCTGAAACAAATAGCTAGAAAAACCATTTTGAATGTGGAATAGAATATCTATCCAATACTCCCCTAGAATTTCTCACAACGATCAAGTATTGTGAAAATGAACGAGAAGATAAAAATTGATGGACAATAATAGCAAATAGAGAATGATATTTTGGTAATACTGAGATAAATATGTAAGAATTAATATCTCGTGTGTGACAAATATTAGTGGTGGTTTAATATTTGAATGAAAGAACATATTGTTTGACATTTGAATGAATGATTATGACTCTTGGGAAGGAGTCTTATGAATGAAATTTTGTATTGCTTGATGGAAGAAATTATAAAAGGAATGAAATGAAACATTTCCCTATCTCTGCCTAGAAAGAAAGTCTCCTAATTTCCATCAAAGTTAGAGACATAAAGAGGAAGGAAAATGATAGAAGAGTTTCCATTGTTGATTGAAGTTCAAGCAAAGAAGTATTAACATTTAAGCATGGAGAAAGGTTAGTGTTTCTATTCATCCTATTAGTGAAGACTATGAATTCTTAAGATCCTTATTAATGGCTCATGTATGATAGAGTTTACATGTGGTATCAGAGAATGTGTTAGGGAATTTATAGTTTTCCATTGGTGATGTTTGAATTCCCCAATTTTATGAACCCTAATTTTAAATATTGGGAATTTATAAATTATGATTTTTTATTCCGCTGCACTGTGATTGTTAAAAGTATGTATGTTTCCATTATGACTCTCCCTGTATGTTCTCAATATATGATTGGATCATTTAAAAACATTTATTGGAAGTTCCTGTACGTGATTGATTGGAACTTCAATGATTGAATTTTTTTTAAAAAAAATGCCCTTTTTCAATTTGGAATTGGGATGAACGTTATTTGTATGTCCTTTTATGACAATTGCCTGTATCCAAAGGCTTTTACGTGATTGTTCACATCTCCTTGTACATGTTTTCGGAGTCGTGAATTAGGAAATAATAAATGACTTTCTTATAATTCCCATTCCATTATCGATGCATCTTGGACGTGATTGTTAAGTTTTGAAATGCCTTTCAATTATCAATCTTGGATGCTTGTACATGATTTCCTTTTAAATGTCAAATTTGAATAAAACTCCATGAACGTGTTTCAAAATGGGAATTAAGGAAATGCATTTGAATGTTTGTGAAGTATGTATATTTTGGGATTAAATGTATGATGGGTTTGTTAATCACCAAAGTGGTCAAATCTGAAAGTTTATTTTAATTCCAAATAAATGATGATGTATTGCAATTACCTATAGAATGTGATGTAATAAATGACATGATGATTGTTAGTTTATGGGTAAATTGAAGTTCATTGTTATAAGGCATTTATGGATCACCCAAAGGTTGATTAGTTGTTCTTATAATTAATGGACATGATTGATGATGATGTGAATGCACTATTAGTTTTATTTATATGTCCAAAGATAGTAAATATTTCTAGTTAGTGCATATTTCATTGCCTAATAATGTTGACTGTATTAGCATCATTATGTTTGTTGTGCATTGATGTATCACCCAAAGGAGAACATTAATATGCATTGAATGTTTAATGTTTATTGTCTGAATTTGATTGTATGTTATTTTATGACTCAAGGCATTAATATGAAGCATGCGTTAATTCCAGTATCTGTTCCTATGTCTTTACATTCGCATGCTACGTCTGTTTCAACATTTAATGGGCTGAACTTCTCTGAATGGAGTGAACAAATCCAATTTCACCTTGGTGTAATGGATCTTGATTTGACTCTTCAAGTTGAGAAGCCTGCTGCTATTACTGATGCTAGTACCAATGAAGAGAACGCTCATTTTAAGGCTTGGGAAAAGTCAAACAGACTAAGTTTGATGTTTATGCGAATTAGCATAGCAAGTAACATTAAGTCTGCTCTCCCTAAAACTGAAAGTACAAAAGAATTTATGAAGAATGTGGAAGAGCGCTCCCAAACTGCTGACAAGTCTCTTGCTGGGACATTAATGAGTACCTTAACCACCATGAAGTTTGATGGTTCTCGTACTATGCATGAGCATGTTATTGAAATGATAAATATTGCAGCAAGACTAAAGTCATTGGGAATGGAAGTGGATGAGAATTTCCTTGTGAAGTTCATTTTGAACTCAGTACCGTCTGATTATGGTCCATTCCAAATGAACTACAACACCATGAAAGATAAATGGAATGTGCATGAATTGCACAGTATGTTGGTTCAAGAGGAAATGAGACTTAAGAATCAAGGAAGTCACTCAATCCATTATGTGAACCATCAAGGAGCTGGTAAGAATGCTGATAAGAAACATGGAAAGGGGAAAGGACCACTAAAGATAAATGAGTCCTCCGTTAAGATCCAGAAGAAAGGAAACAATGACAAATGTCATTTCTGTGGGAAATCTGGACATTTCCAGAAGGATTGCCCCAAACGTAAGGCTTGGTTCGAAAAGAAAGGTGAGCTTAATGCTTACGATTGTTTCAAATCAAATTTAACTGAAGTTCCTCATAATACTTGGTGGATTGATTCTGGATGTACGACTCATGTTTCTAATACGATGCAAGGATTTCTTATGATCCAAACCATAAGCCCAAATGAGAAGTTTGTATTCATGCGGAATAGAGTGAAAGTTCCAGTGGAAGAAATCGAGACTTATCATTTGATCCTTGACACTGGACATCATTTAGATTTATTTGAAACTTTGTATGTACCTAATATTTCTAGTAATTTAGTTTCTTTGTCTAAACTTGATGTTGCTGGATACTCTTTTAAGTTTGGTAATGGGTGTTTCAGTTTGTATAAGCATACATTTATGATTGGATCTGGTATACTTATTGATGGTTTATATAGATTGAATCTTGATAATCTATATACTGAAACACTTATGACCTTGCATCATAATGTTGGCACTAAACATGGTTTAGTGAATGAACGTTCTGCTTATTTGTGGCATAGGTGCTTAGGTCACATTTCCAAGGAAAGAATGGTAAGACTTATAAAGAATGAAGTCCTTCCATATTTGGATTTTACTGAACTTAATATTTGTGTGGATTGTATTAAAGGAAAGCAAACAAAACACACAAAGAAAGGCGCCACAAAAAGCACTCAGCTTCTTGAGATAGTTCACACTGATATATGTGGAGCTTTTGATGTTAATTCTTTCGGTAAGGAAAAATAATTTATCACATTTATTGATGATTTTTCACGTTATGGATATGTCTATTTACTGCGTGAGAAGTCTCAAGTAATGAATGCCTTAGAAATTTATGTAAATGAAGTTGAAAGGCAATTGGACAGAAAGGTGAAAATCATAAGGTCTGATAGAGGTGGTGAGTATTACGGAAGGTATGATGAAAATGGACAACACCTTGGTCCGTTTGCTAACTTCCTAGAAAAGCGTGGCATATGTGCTCAATACACAATGCCAGGTACACGACAACAAAATGGTGTATCGGAAAGGCGTAACCGAACCTTAATGGATATGGTTAGGAGTATGTTAAGTAATGCATCTTTACCCTTATCATTGTGGATGTATGCCTTAAAAACTGCCATGTATTTGTTGAACAGAGTTCCTAGTAAGGCAGTTCCAAAGACACCTTTTGAACTGTGGATTGGAAGGAAACCTAGTTTAAGGCACCTGCATGTTTGGGGTTGCCAGGTAGAAATAAGGATTTATAATCCATAGGAAAAGGAATTGGATGAAAGAACAATCAGTGGATATTTCATTGGTTATCCAGAAAAGTCTAAGGGGTTTAGATTTTATTGTCCTACCCATAGTACAAGAATTATTGAAACTGGGAATGCTAGGTTCATTGAGAGTGAAGCTTCACGAAATGTGGAGATTAATGAAGTAAGAATGCAAGTTCCTTTGACTTGTGTTCCTACTGCTCAAGTTGTTGTTCCTCAAATTGTTGAACCGTATAATAATCAAGAAGAACAATAAATTAATGTTCCCGAGGTTGACAATGAACCTATAATAGAACAACCACAAGAAATAGCATTAAGAAGATCCCAAAGAGAAAGAAGATCTGCTATACCGAATGATTATGTGGTATATCTACAAGAGTCAGAAAATGACTTAGGAATTGATGATGATCCAGTTTCGTTTTCACAAGCCATGAATGGTGATAATGCTGATAAATGGTTAGATGCCATGAAAGATGAGCTTAAATCCATGGAATAGAATGATGTTTGGGACCTTGTAGAATTGCCTGAAGGTTGCAAGAGAGCTGGGTGTAAATGGGTCTTTAAGACTAAGCGTGACTCTCATGGCAACCTTGAACGTTACAAGGCCAGACTTGTTGCTAAAGGTTTTACTCAGAAAGATGGCATTGATTACAAAGAAACATTTTCACCAGTTTCCAAGAAATATTCTTTCATAATTATCATGGCAGTGGTAGCTCATTATGATTTAGAGTTGCATCAAATGGATGTGAAAACTACCTTTCTAAATGAGAACTTAGAGGAAGATGTTTATATGAGTCAATGATGAGCCTCTGGTTGACTAGTTTTATAACAATATAAAGACCATGGCTTTGTGCTTATTTTATATCATTTTTCACCCAAATTAGACTTGATTGTCCTTAAGTAGTATTTTGAGTCTGTAAAGTGTTTTTATGTTAATTTAGTTGATTTAGAGTTAAATAAAACACTTATGTTATTTTCTTATTTTCAGGTTAATAAAAAGAGCAAGAAGGTAAGTACACCTGAAGCAGAGGTCATCACGGCCGTGACGCGCGGCCCTCTTATAAAAACAGAAATGCAGGAGTCAGAACAGGAAAGCTAAAAGGAAGCCCAACAACTTTCATGAAGAACTCAGATGCTGAATTGGATGTATAGTGGGTCACATTGGGCCTTGAAGTCAGAACATAATTGCTGTCACTGGAACCTGAACTGGTCATGAAGATTGGGCCATAACTTGGGCTGTAGATGTCGGTTGGAACTGAAACCGGTGGCAAATGAAATATCAAACAAAGAGCTTTAACTCTCATGAAGACCATTATTCCAAACAGAGCCGTTTTGAAGGGCTTTAATCCATGTGAAGTCAGAGGCGTTTCAGCTGCCCTATGAGTTGAATGTGGACATAACTCCCTCATCTTAATTCATAATTAAGCAAATTAAGTGGCTTTGGAAAGCTAATAGGAAGAGGTTGAAGTTAATAAAAGGAGCATTCAGATATTGAGAGAGGAGTTAGTCATAGTGTGGGCAAGTCAGAGAGTTAGCCAGTTTTGGCTAGTCTTTGGTAGTTAGTAGTAGTAGTTTATTTTCCTTCCTTTTCTTTTATGTTTATTTCTGTAATGGAGAACTAGTCTCCTTGATTAATCTACTGGGATTGGTTTCCATTTACATTTGAGGTTCTGTATTTCCTATTTTTATATGCTTTTCTCTTTTCAATGCGATGCTATATGTTTCTGTTTGTTTAATTCAGGAGTGTATAGTGTTGTGTTGATTTGTTTCGGTGATGTTATGTTCCTATATATAATCGCGTTTGTTTAATTCGCGTGTGTTCAATCATGTTCGTTTAGTTCATGAGGGCTTCACCCCGTTTGTTTAATTCGGGAATAGGAACATATATCTGTAGTAGTGATTTCTTTTGTTAATTATTGCTACAACCGAAAGGGGATTAGAATCCGCTTAGGGCTTGGATTTATTTGAACCAATGATAGTGGGAAACCAAGAACAGTAGGTTAATCGTTCTTTAGCTAATTTGTTAGTCTCTTAAACTGCCTGTTTTTATTGATTTGTTTTCTTTATTTTATCTCAATCTAAAACCCCCAAAACTGACTTTTGATTTTCTGTTAATAATAACAACGCCTAAGAGTCCTTGAGAGACGACATCCGAGTTGTCGCTTCCCTATCTGCATTATTTTGTAAACGCTCGATCTTTTTGGCGCGTGGCGACAGCGCGGTCAGTCAACCAATGGGATTCATAGAGAAAGGAAAGGAACACATGGTATGTAAACTTAAGAGATCAATATACGGACTTAAACAATTTGAGGAACAACAACTTGAGAAGTAGGAACACAAATCAAAGGAACTTGTATTCTTACTTCATTAATCTCCACATTTTGTGAAGCTCCACTCCCACTGGTTTCACCACTCTCAATGAACCTAGCATTCCCAGTTTCAACAATTCTTGTACTATGGGTAGGACAATAAAATGTAAACCCCTTAGAGTTTTCTGGATAACCAATGAAATATCCACTAATTGTTCCTGCATCCAGTTTCTTTTCCTGTGGATTATAAATCCTTATTTCTACCTAATATGAGGATAATAGTAATACTAATATATTAATTATATTGGTAATTAATATTTTCATACAACTCTTGATATGACACTCACAACACGAATGACATTCAGTAAATTAAAGATAGAAGAACTTAAAGATAGACTTAAGAAAGGTTCGGGTATCCACTTAATAAAATTCACTTTTTCTTTTCCCGTTGCTCTAAAAGCGACTAAACTAATTAAGCAGAAAATGACATCAACAACACTGCAGCTCGTTCCACCTCACCAAGCTTCCTCCAACACCTTTCAACCCGTGATCTATGAGACATGACTTGACTCACCAAATTTCTAATCCTTTGCTTCAAACTAATCTCCTTATTCGTCCTTTTCCTCTTCTTCTTCCCATCATTGTTTCCCTTGGTCCGACTTCTGATACCACATGCATTACAAAGTGTCTGCATCAAATTTAAAACAGTGTCAGATATATCAAAGCTTCAAAATTCACATGTACCACTGATCGATCAAGTTTTAAAGGTTCTATATTTGGATCAAAGAATTCATCTTTGTCCTATCTGGAATAGTCCTCCAAAGAGGGGTTTTGGTCTTGCCACATTCAGCACATGTTTTAAAGTGAATCAAAATCAAAAGGTAATGAGAGTGAGAGTGAGGTAAGTGAGGGGAGAAGAAAAGGAAAACATCAAAATTTAAAGAAACCAACAAGAAAGTGTGAGAGAGAAAGATAAAGGAGAGGATAGAGGGAAGGAGAGACAAAAAGCAACTGACTCGGGATTCAGCCATAGGCAATGATCTAAAAGACAAGAACTTTGTAAATGGGGGCTCGAAACCCTAACCAAGGATTTATTTGTCAAACAAAAGATGGCGAGAATACTTTAATGTATTTTTTTGTTACAACACCCTGCTTTAGTTACCCACCTGCCAAAAAGGTACTGAAATGAATAAAGAGAGTGAGGTTGGTGAGTGTGGTTTGTTTTGATGATAGTTCAATAATCAATTATGCCCTCACTACTGTCTCAATATGTGCTATGGGATGGTATGATTAGGTGTAGCAAAACAATATTTTATGATATCATATTATTGTTATGTGTTGTGTTGTCTTGTGTCACCTCTTCATTTCCCTACTAAAATAAGTTAGATGTGTTGCATCTTTGTCTATGTAACTTTTCATCGGGATGGGGTCAATCGGGATACAGCTTTTGGGTTTCAACCTGCTTCTTATTTGGTCACTTTTTTTTTTGTAATTGGTATTTAAAACTTAGTTTTCATTCTCTGTTTCATGATATTTATTATGTGGTCCTTGTAACACCCCGATTTTCCCCTGCTTTCTAGTGTCTGGAATTAATATATAAATATATATTTTTATCCGAGACTTAGAAAATGATTTTGGGTAAAATACTGTTATTTTCCTGTCATGTTTTATATTTTAGGGTTACGATGAAATTTTGGGTTGAAAATTCAAACGGAACCCGGTCTGCGTTTTTACTGACAGTAAAAGTTTATTGCTTAGAAGACCTAATTTTAATTCGTGAACGGGATGAAAAATGTTTTTATCGTATTTACTACGATACTGGAAGTTTTGAAAATTTTAGTGTAAAAATTAAAATATTATATTTGCTGCGGGCGAATACGTCGTGATATCTCTAGGAGAAACCTGCGTCATATGAACCAAGGAGTCAGCAATGGGGCTGAGGTGATAGATTTGACCGACGTGACAAGCATTTATGACGAGCTTACCTGCGTCATAATGGCCATAATGGCGCATTTATGACAAAGGAATCTTTTGCCTGGAAATGACCATTTTACCCTTGGCTCTTCATGAAAATTACAAGCCATGCCATTGAGAATTTTGACCAAACCAACCCAAAACCCACTGCTCCAATCTTGTCTTCTTCACTTAGGCCATTTTTCATTTCAATTTCATGATTTCTTTCATTCAAAGTTCTTAGTTTGCCTTAAGAACTCATAAGAACACCATAAGAGATTTGTGAAGAACATCATCAAAATCCTTCTTTTCTTTGATCATCAAGAGGTAACAACTCCTTATCTTGTCATTTAAAGCCTTTCTCTTCACAACTTTTGTAGATTTATGACATAAATCAACATGTTCTTCATTTCACTCGAAGTTCATGAAACTAGATTCAAAAATTCATAACTAATTCTAGAAAAATCCTTTTGACATGAAACCAATTGCTATGATCTTATAATCATCTCTATTTTCATCATCTAGAAGCATATGATCATGAGAAATTTCTTTCCTAAATTTCTGAACTGGGCCGAATCCATGGCAAAATGATGTTCATGGGTTTTGTTTCATTTTCATGTCTTGATTCATGATTCAATCTTCTAGTACCTTGATTGTTCTTGTATGTAAGTATATAGAATATCAAAAATCAAACTTTAACCTATTGGTTTCATTAAGGCCGAAACCCTAGCTATGAACACTTGATGGATTTGTGATTCAAAAGTTGTCTTGTAACACTTGAATCCAACTCTAAGTCTTGTATGTTGATTTAATCCAAGAGTTAAGAAAATTTTAAAAACTTCTAGCCTATGATCTTGAGAAAACCTAAACCCTAGTTCTTGGAACTAGATGAGTTTTGATTCATGTTCTTGGTTCATGATCTTAGTTTAAGTGCTTAATCATGTTAAAGTTACTTATGGATCATAAATCCCTAAGTTAACAAAATTTTAACTTTCCTAACCTAGAAAAGTTGTTGAAGCCGAACCCTAACCTCCATGAGACAAGTGTGTTGTTGTTTGATTTGATTTATTTTGGTTGCAATTCGTTTGAAGGAAATATCCGAGTTAATTGATTTAAGCTGACGGAGGAAAAATCGGATCGGGATAAGGAGATTAACCGGAACTGTTAGTTTAATCTTCAAGAGGTAAGGGGAGTATGCCTGAGGAGTTTAAGATAATCACATGCTTATTTGTTGGAGTCATTTATTTATTTTCTGTATGAAATATTTTATTATATTGTATTTTTACTATTAATTGCTGGATTGATGTGATGTTTATCTGAGTAATTGAATTGATGTGATGTGTGGACTTACATGATTATAATTATTTGTTTATATTATAATTGTGATGCATGTCATGAATTGATATATGCCATGTTATTCTGTGATTGGAATTTATCTGCTGTTGAGTGTTGGACTGAGTAACTTGACATTGGTCAGTTTTAAAAAAAATTTAATTAAGGATAAAAAACTTAATAAGCTTGGATAATTAATTAGAGGGATTAATTTGGGAGATTTTGAGAAAAATGAAAAAAATTATTATTTTAATAATATTTTGTGGAAACTGTGTAAATAAGCAATAGTAAGGGCAAAACCGTGAAATTTTTTTACGGGCTCTAATTTTTATAAAATAAATTCAATTTTAATATAAAATGTTATTTAAAGTGATTAAGTTCCGAAAATAATATTTTATAGCAGTCAGAACAATTACTTCTGACAAAGAGATGATATAAGTTATTTAATATTATTTATTTAAAATTATTGAATATTAAATATTATTAATTATTTAATTATTCAAAATTAAATTTATTAATTTTTTTCATTAATTTTTTTTTAAGTTGACCTTATTGAAAATTAATTCTTAAAGTGAAACAATTAGAAATGAAAGGAATTTATCAATGATTTTCAGATTTTATTAACGTTTTAACAGAAAAAGGATTTCTGTAAAAATATTTTATTTAGTAAAATTATTCTGTTAAACTTGGATAAGTTTTCGGAGTTGTTGTTTGTATTTGTTTTTCACTGAGCGAAACGTTTTACCAGCAGATAAATAAACCTAGAAACCGAGACGTCGGGGTTCTAGTGTCGTATGGACACGTAGATCAAGGATCTGTGTCATGGGACGGAGTGTCCTTCAAAGTTTTGTTTTTGGACTGTGTGTCCTAAATTGATGTGGAAAGTGTGAGTTCCATATCCGCGAGCCTAAATCTGGTGCATCGGTTTAAGGGCTTCATGATTGAGCACTCGGACTGTGTGTCCTATGTTTTGTTTGAGGGGAGAAATCTTAATAAGAAATTAAGAATGGTCGTTAAGCTTTGTGCTTCGACAAGGAAAGATTATTACGACAAAGAAAACAAATCGAGAATAAAAGTTTTTCTCATGCATAAATGACAGTTGTGTCATGTGATTTTGGGCATTGAGTTCAGAAGGCACCAATGTATATGGCAGACGTGTCAGGAGATGTGATCATTGAGTCTGGAATGGATCAATGTATCTGTTGTGGACTATGTTCCATTTGAATATTGGGCCTCTGTACATGTGTGAGCCAATATATTTTATAGGACTGTGTGTCCAAGTTTATGCGTTAACTATTGTAATATGTGTGACACAATAGATTATGGACAATGAACTCCATAATTCGCAGCGACCATTGTGCCTCTGTTCAGTGAGACAATGAGTCAAAACTTTTGAATAATAACCCTGGTGAAACTGTGTGTGGCCAGCGTGTTATGTGATTTCTTGGGCATTGTTTTATTCGTTTTTACAATGTGCCATGTGCGGGGCTTGATCAGCTTGAAACGAAACAGAAAGTTGTGGGATCTCCGGAGATTAGGTATCAAAATAGAGATTGAATATAGAAGTGTCATGCATTTTTATAAAATGACGATGACTGCCGGGTATGAAGCCCTGTGAATTAAATTATTATGTAGTTTCAAATTAATTTTATTATGTTGTGAATATATGGTATTTGCTAATTGAGAGTCGTGGATGGGGTTGTCTTATCAAAACTCATATATTGGAAACTCACCCTTGCAAATTTCTATGTGATTTCCTCTACTATGTGGAATCTATATATATACGGGCGTTTAGATGGATCTGGACGCAGCGGATCTGAACTACTCAGGGGTTCGAGCCCTGATGTTCGACAACGCTGATCGAGGGGACGCCTGGGTGATTAACCCAGGAGCTCGGAGTGCCACTTACACTGGTCCCATGAGGACGCTCCGAGGTACAGTAGCAGATGGACCACATAACCTGATTCATAGCAGAGAGACAATTGAAGTTTCGTTACCACCTATTTGGATGGTATTACGATATCTGGTACAACACGGAAATCTGGAGCATCAACCGCCTCACTTTGTTCAACTGTTACAGCAAGTTGCACCTGGAACAACTCTTGCACCCATAGTATTGATTCCAGAGAATATTCCGGAGGAGATGGAGGATGATCTAGAGGAGGATCCAATGGAATATCCTGATCATATTCCTTTAGGAGACGAAGGGTCTGCAGCTGTTGGAGAGGGGGCTATTGTATCCTCTCCAGACACATCTTCCGGGGGTGGGGGAGTTTACACTGGACTCCCCAATGGATTTTTGTAGTGGTGACCATCTTAGGATGTAGTTTTAGGAAAGAGTGGGAATTTTAGATTAGTCTGATTTAGTGGCTACTGAGAGCCATCTTTTGCGTAGTATTTTCAGATTCCCACTATGGTATAGTTATGATATTTCAGATAGTGTAAAATATGTGTGACAAGTAGATGGTGACCTGGTAAGAAAAAGGTCGGTTGTAAAATGTTGAAGCAAATATAAAATATATATAGAGATGTATATTATTTTACGAGTGTTTGTTTCGTGTACAGTAATATGAAAAAAAAGAAGAAAAAATTTTATCATTATTTTTGAAAAGTATAGGGAATTAGAAAATGAATCTTGTTTTCCGAAGGAAACTAGCAACTTAATATTTTTATTTTGTTTGATGTTTGGATAATGTTACGTAAATGTGATACCTAAAAATGGGGTGTTGCAGTCCTAGTACTATTTTATTAATTAATCACGGGAGGCATTCTAGTTATTACAGTTTTTCAAGGATTTGTCCCATGTTAGTGCGTGTGGGACATACTCGTCAAAACAAAAAGATAAATGTTGAGATATAAATTTTTTTAAATTTTTAAGATTTTTAAACTCATGTCTTTTAAAATCATATTTTTCAATGCATCCCTTTAAATATTATAGTTAGGTTTTTATAATTGAAATTGTACCTTTCATCTATAAAAAGTAAAATGTGTCTTATTTTGGTTGTCATACAAATTTATGTGATTATAAACATTTCACTTGCATAACATTTCTATTTTGCTAAAGATAGAAAATTTATTCCAGAAATAAAAAAGGAAATAAGTGTCGAAAATGTACAAAAAATATTCTGGGGTGTGTTTAATCTTCCTCGAACAAGTCACCAACACTAACTAGCCACACATTGAGTGAAACAAAACCTCAATTCAATCTATACACATTCTCTTATCATCAATCACTCATTTCACGGGAATCTGAACCAATTAAGGGACATATTTGTATTCTTGAATTGAAGCAAATTTCTCATCCTTCATTTGCATTGAAACCTTTGTTATTGGTTCAATCCTACCATGATAGTTACAAAATAAAAGCAATTTTCCATATTTAGATTCTGCATATACCCTACAAATACACTCGTTATCTAGGTTAATGCATCGACGGAGAGGTTACATGATGTCCAACATTATCAACACCTTCAAGACAGTCATTTTTATTCTTGATCGAGATATTTTCCTCATACAAGAGCACAATTCTCTTTGGATTTGAAGTTATGATCTCTGGAATCAAACAATTGGATATCACTGTCCTTTTCCCATTTATGGATCACTAGAAGCTAACATCTTTACATGCATGGTTGATGTAGAAGGGTGGTATAGGCACCGAAGGGGGGGGGGGGGGGGGGGTTGTTTTTATCATGTGATGGATTTGGGGTACGTCCAAGCACAATCTAGAAATCAGACCTTGGCATGCATTGGTTGTCTAGAGGTTGAAACATGCATCCTCGAGCACGATGGTATCTTCGTCTTCTCCATCGATCGAGTTTGGGAATGTTTCCATGATGTAGTGCAACATTACATTCTGACTCTAAAGAAACGCACAAGTGTAAGGGAATTGCTTAAACACCACCGCTTCTTACTAATGGAGATGAAAACTAACTACAGTGGTGGCGTGGGTTGATCCACCTGAACTCAAATCAAATAACGTTAAGTTCTAGGCGGTAAAGATCACCTACGACTACCCAAATATCAGATGTTATGGCATGATTAGGTTCATAAGAAAGTTGTCAACCAAAGGAGAGGTCAAAGTTTTAAGGTATGGACACATAGTAGGCAACACCATCGCGTTGAAGAAACATATATAATCAGTGGAAGCCACATAGATAATTGTTGGATTCATGAAAAACATAATAAAGCCCGAAGGCAAACATACGTTATTTAGTCACTCATTTAACCTATTGTATTTGAGTAGTAGTGTTCACTAGCTTTATCTTATATAATCAAGGAAAGGTATTATTGTACGAACATTTTGCATCAATGCTGTTTAGACAATTATTACACTCAAAATATCAATTGACTCTAACGAATATTTTGACAAGGAGAATGCTAGTTGCGATGAATTTGTTTTCATAACAAGATAACTAACTATAAAAAACATGTGTCTGCTTTTTTTCGTTTTCTTTCACCTATGATTCCATACATGACGACAAAATCATTTTGAAATCAATTTTAGATTTGCCTTTAGAAATTAGCTATGATTAGTGGGGATCTGTGCGACACCCTTTGTTGGGATATCACATGGTAGCTCGTTGCGGAAATAAACTATAATTATGCTGGTTACTTTCGGAAAATAACATTGTTTTAATACTTTTCTTAAGACAAAAGTGGTGATAATTTTTTTTTCTTTTTTCTTTTCTCACAAGATAAATAAAATTTCAACACACTAATGTTAACATATATTCACTTCATATTCGGAAATACTCATCACAATGTACGAGTTGATTTCCTGTAGGAATCCATACATAACATAAGATATAATTATACATTATTGAAAACAAAAAACTTCTTACTTCAAAAGAATGTCTCTCCAAAGCCAGACATAACGATTTTCCTCCAAAAAGGTTATAAACCCACCTAATGTCCTAATTGAGCTGGTCACTCTATCCAATAGCTACTAAGAAGACTCCAGAGGTCATTCTTAAAACCCACGGTCGCTTTAGTGGTCAGAACTAAATATCCACAAATGCGCCAGAGGCATCACCGAGTCCATCTATACTCAGATAGAAATATACACCACAAGGAAGAGGAACCAACAATAAAACACGCAAGGGTGAGAATCAATATATGGATTTTAAAACGATAACTATATGCGCGACACATAAAACATCATATAACATGTACAGTTATAACAACATAGATGTTAAAGAATAAACAAATAGTTAATCAAATGGTTTCATACCCGACAGTCATCGTCATTTTTAAAACAAATATATGACACCTCAATAATCGTTGTCTAAGATGTTATACTTCATCTCCGGAAACCCAGAATCGTCGTTTAAATGAGCTGATCAGGCTCGATGGTAATTAAGGCACTCAAATTTTACCATAGCACACTATCCTACACTAGGCATAGTGATCGTCGTATATGATTACCATAGCCCACTATCTTATACAAGGCATAATGATCGTCGTATATGGTTATTCATTGTCCATCCAGGCACAACGAGAAGTCGTGTCATGAATACCTTGCCCATCAAGATACCATGATAAATCAAGTAAGCACGTTTGCTGATTAATGCATGTAAAACATTTTATTCTTGTCATTGTTTT
This sequence comes from Sophora flavescens, assembly GCA_030762895.1. Taxonomy (NCBI): domain Eukaryota; kingdom Viridiplantae; phylum Streptophyta; class Magnoliopsida; order Fabales; family Fabaceae; genus Sophora; species Sophora flavescens. The sequence goes on along the minus strand of CM061062.1, from coordinate 129,429,679 downwards.
TCTTTATGTTCATTCTTTCCTTGTCGAGGCTCAAAGACCCACGACCATCTCAACTTTTAAACATTTAAATTCATCTTTCAATTTCAACAATAGGACTCCAAGTCCAAATGTGCAAATCACGAAATCTAAACCAATGCACCAGTCTTAGATTCGTAGATTTTAGCACACAAAAATCGTCATAACCTTTATAATACACGTCATCCACCTTTAGGACATACTGTCCATATCATAGAACACTAGAATCCAGAAGTCTTGGTCACTAGGTCCGTATTTCATCTTTAAAATCATTTTTCATTCTGTGAAATACCAATCCAAAAACAAAACTCCACAACTTATCCAAGTTGTTGGAAATAACATCATTGTATAAAACTAATTTGCAGAAAATTCTTTTACGTTGGAAATTCATTTATAAAATCATCAAATCTCTTAAAAACTCATTTTCTTCTAAAAATCTTTATTTGAAACTTTAGTTCAAAGAAACATCGTTTGAGACTAACTTGCTATTAAAACAAATACTGCTGTTTTAAAAAAAAATACTTTCCGTAAATATTTTCGGAACTAACCGTCGTTTAGCATTTTAAAACGTTTTAAGTCAAATTTTGACTTTTCTAGTAAAATCATTTTCCCAACACCATAATAAAATTATTTTTGAAACTTATTTTCTAATAATAACATTTTCTAATTTTTAGAAATTTCTTCCGTATAAATTAGAAGTACTAAAATATTTTCACTGTTACGTCCTCACTGTGACTCATAAAACACTCATACGCCATTAAATCATTAAAATAAATTTATTTTAAACTCTTCCCCATTTATAACCAATCAAATAATTAAGTAATACTATATTACTATTTTCCATTAATTAAAACTCATTATCTCATAAGAAGCTTTTTAATGCTGTTAACCTCGTAATTAATTGAGCACTGACCACTGTCAGTTTCAATCCACAAAAAACCTTGATATTAATTTCATGCCAACAATATAACAAATAGAAAAATTTATGACAAGCATTAAAATACGATAACTATTAAATGCAGATAAATAATTAAAAGCAGATATTTCTAACTACATAAAACAATAAACACACCAATTAAATTATACAAACCCCAAACAGTTAGCATATAGCTATCGGAAAAACTCCTCAGGTACTCCCCTTACCTCTTGAAGACTTTTACTTCCGATTTTGGTTTTCGTCTCAAATCCGAGCGTCGGTATCACACGTACCCGATATAATAATTATCCTCCAACAAATCATAACAATAAATTAACAATCAAACAATTAAAAACACATACTTTCCTATAGGTAAGGTTCGAGCATGAGGTGTTTAATTGGCTAAAAATTTCTAAAATTGCTAAGCTCTTGGATTAGTGATCATTGATCACTTAAAACCCTAAAACAGTGATTAACATACAAAGGTTGAAATAAAATACTCCAACCATTCAAGAACCAACTTTCGGCCATGAAGAAAATAATGGGTTAGAGATTTTATTTTGATTCAACATCATGGATTCAATATATATTTGAGCTATAAGGATTGAATCAAGCAAGACTTGTTAAAAAAAATGAACAAAGTTCCTTCCCCCACAACAAGCTAGGTTCGGCCGTGATAGGTTAAATAGGAAGGAAATTTTTGCTTGATGTATAATCTTGGATCTTAAATATAGAGATGATAATCAGATCATAGAAATTAGTTTCATGGTCATAGGATATTTCTATGATTTTCTAGAGATTTTTAAACTTTCTAGATCTAGGAATTAAAAAAGGATGATCATGACCTTGAAACATGAAAATAATTGAAGAACATATAGCTTGTTGATGATGAGGAGCAAAGATTACATCTTGGAATTAGAAAATGAGCAAGGAATCAAGTGGTTCCTTCACAAAATTAGCTATGGAAACTTAAGGTTTTTAGAGAAAATGCAAGAAAGCTTCATGAAGATGATGAGGTATGACTTATATAGCAATGGAATGGGATCACATAATAGGTTGCACCGTGGGATTATGGGGCAAATGGGTCCATGCAATAAAATTTTAGGGACAAGCTTGTAATCTTACAAAATGGCATTTTTGTGATACAAAATCAACTTAGGGACATAATAGTATTTTTACCCAAAAAACCATCATGACAAACATGTGGTGAGGATTATTTGAAGGTGTGACTGATTTGTGTCCACAAAATTGTTGGGACAAACTTGGCATTTCAAGGGAAGTTCAAGGGTAAAATAGTCCAAGGGCAAAATGGTCTTTACACTATTTTGAAGAAATATCTAGATATTTGATAAATGTAATCAATACATAGGTGACTCACCACCCTAGTTAATAATAATAAAATTCTTAACTATATTATCATATTGTGAACAAAAAATACATTTTTTAATTCTTGTTCTAATTTATTTGAGCAAAAAAATATTTTTTAGACAATTCAAAGATTATATATAGTCAACACTGACAAAGGAGAAAAAACTAACACAACATACTAACATTTTCCAACAAATAAAAATTAAAAATTAAAATTAAAAACTGATGGAATCCCGGCAAGAGTACCGAGTCGATGCAAGTAATAATTAAAACGGTGAGACCGAGTATCGTTCTCAGGGATTGATCGATCAAGTACCACTTCGTAAACTTAATAACTATTTGAACTAACAATTATGAGAATATTGGAATCAATGACTAAAAGCAATTCAATTATTAATTCAAGTAAACTAACGCAAGGAGTGAGAGACATTCGCAATATTATGTTGAAAAACATTTATGGGAAAGGTCTAGGGATTTGATTTCACCTACATTTATCAAGTTTGATGCAATTTTGAATCCTCACAATTAAAAATCTTATACTTTTTTCAACCAAGAGTCCGAAATTATCCTAATGTCTCTCTCGAGTACGGTTAGAAAACACCCCTTAACCCTTAACCAACTATATCTCTATGATGGTTAATTATTAATAAATTCATTAAGTTATATGACTCCCCATGAAGGTTGCATACAATCCCTATGGTATATCTCTATCCGCTTAAAGTTTATGGTTTTACCCCAATGCTCTAAACACCTAACTACCCTCTCGATATCATTATGATTGGCAAATCATGCATAATAATGGCCAGTTATAAGCAAGCATTAAGAGCGAAAGTAAAACACATAAGGGATGAAGATAAGAACTACGAAAATATCATAAAAACAATCAAACCGTCCAAACATGGCTACATCATCTCCCTAGAATGGGGGAATTAGTTCATCATCATAGGAATCAATAACATAATCAAAGAAACCAACATGGAAACAAGAAAAGAAGGTCTGGGTGCAGCAAAACAGAGGGAGATGTAGCCAAAAGAATAAAGAGTGGAACCCTTTTTCCGTACAAAAGGCCAGAATTTATAAGTTCTGGTATCAGGGATTCGCGGGGCGAAATTTAAGTCATGGCTCAGTCCAGAACTGCACCATTCCCGGGGCGGATGACTCGAAATTTCTAGCCTCTTCCTGATTCTCTTCCTTGTTCCCAGGCTTCACTTTCATCCTTCCCAAGCTCATGTATGAACCTGAAATTTATTCAAACTAGAAAATCATAGAAAAAGACTCAATTTCCTAATTAAAACAAAGAAAATACATTCAAAGACTCTAAACACTGCTTATGGAAAACAAAGCCCAAAGTTGAGTACTAATTGAGAATACAACTCATCAATATGGTAAAATTCACAAGAAAATCTAGAATAAAACTACATAATCTAGCGGATTATCAAAAACCTCCTTTTAATATATAAGTTTAATTGGTATATACTATCAACCAATAATAAATCATCATGTTATTGAAAATCTTTGATTCTTATCAAAATCACCTAAAAAATAATTCATTACATGATTTGTGATTGGTTGATACTATGAAAAACTTTACACTAGTAGTGCATATCAATTAAACTCTTAATATATTTATGTTTTTTTTATACTTGATTAGTTTAATTGGCATACACTGTCAGTGTAAAGGTTTTTTTACACCGTCAACCAATAATAGATCGCCATATCACTTAAAATCTTTGATTCTTATCTAAATTTCCGTAAAGTCATTCATACTTTGATATGTGATTGGTTGACAGTGCAATTTTTTTTTACACTAATAGTGCACGCCAAATAAACTCAGTTTATTGCCAAAATTATGTTCAATGATTTTTTATATATTAAAAAATTATATCCCAAGGCCGTTCGCTTGTGTTTATTTTTAATTTGTTATATAATATATTATCAATTAATAGTGTGATTTTAAAAACTGTACTTGAAAATATTTTTAAGTTTTTTTATAATGTATCATGAATCAAGATTTTAAAAATAATCTCAATTTTATAAACACAATTTTATAATGTATCTATATGGCATGACTTGACTCACCAAATTCCTAATCCTTTGCTTCAAACTAATCTCCTTATTCTTCCTTTTCCTCTTCTTCTTCCCATCGTTGTTTCCCTTGGTCCGACTTCTGATACCACATGCATTACAAAGTGTCTGCATCAAATTTAAAACAGTGTCAGATATATCAAAGCTTCAGAATTCACATGTACCACTAATCGATCAAGTTTTAAAGGTTCTATATTTGGATCAAAGAATTCACCTTTGTCCTATCTGGACTAGTCCTCCAAAGAGGGGTCTTGGTCTTGCCACATTCAGCACATGTTTTCTCCTGTTGCTATTCTTGTTATTGTTGTTGATGTTGTTTTTGTTGGATCTCAGTCTCTCAGGCTTCCATAGCTTCGGATCCCTACATACATCACAAAATCAAATACCCATTTGCTAATGAAAGCCAAAAGGTGAAGAATTAAGAACCAAAAACATTTGATCACTCACCTGAATACCCGAATCAACCATTTTGACTTACTATCTCAAACTTTTAGTAAAATCTAGATGAAAAGAAGAAGAAGATATTTTGTGAAATGGATATTGCTTCTCGATCGAGAAGGAAACACCCAGAAGCAAATCGAGCTCGAAGTAACGAAAACAAGGAGAAAAAATTAGAAAGAAAAACAAATATTTTTTAATCTGAGGTTGAAGTTGGGAGAGGGAGTAGAAGATCAAAAAGAACTAAAGTGAGATTCCATTCTGTGATCAAAATCAAAAGGTAATGAGAGTGAGGTGAGTGAGTGGAGGAGAAAGGGAAAACATCAAAATTTAAAGAAACCAACAAGCAAGTGTGAGATAGAGAGATAAAGGAGAGAGAAAAGGAGAGGATAGAGGGAATGAGAGACAAAAAGAAACTGACTCAGGTTTCAACCGTAGGCAGTGATCTAAAAGACAAGAACTTTGTACATAGGGGCACGAAACCCTAACCAAGGATTTATCTGTCAAACAAATGATGACGAGAATACCTTCATATTTTTTTTGTTACAACACCCTGCTTTAGTTAACCACCCTCCAGAAAGGTGCTGAAATGAATAAAGAGAGTGAGGTTGGTGAGTGTTGTTTGTTTTGTTGATAGTTCAATAATCAATTATACCTTCACTACTGTCTCAATATGTGTCTCAATTATGCCTTCTTATTTGGTCACTTTTTTGGGAAATGGGTATTTAAAACTTAGTTTTCATTCTCTTTCTCATGATATTTATTATGTGGCCCAAGTACTGTTTTATTAATTAATCACAGGAGGCATTGTAGTTATTATAGTTTTTCAAGGATTAGTCTCGTGTTAGTGCGTGTGGGACATACTGTCAAAACAAAAAGATACATGTTGAGATATAATTTTTTTTTAACTTTTTAAGATTTTTAAACTCATGTCTTTTTAAATCATATTTTTCAAAGAATCCCTTTAAATATTATAGCTAGGTTTTTATAATTGAAATTGTACCTTTCTTCTATAAAAAGGAAAATGTGTCTTATTTTGGTTGTCATACAAATTTATGTGATTTAAAACATTTCACTTGCGTAACATTTTTATTTTGCTAAAGATAGAAAATTTATTCCAGAAATAAAAAAAGGAAATAAGTTTTGAAAATGTACAAAAAATATTCTGGGGTGTGTTTAATCTTCCTCAAACAAGTCACCAATACTAACTAGCCACACATTGAGTGAAACAAAATCTCAATTCAGTCTATATACATTCTATTATCATCAATCACTCATTTCACGTGAATCCGAACCAATTAAGGGACATATTTGTATTCTTGAATTGAAGCAAATTTCTCATCCTTCATTTGCATTGAAACCTTTGTTATTGGACCAATCCTACCATGACAGTCACAAAAGAAAAGCAATTTTCCATATTTAGATTCTGCCTATACCCTACAAATACACTCATTATCTAGTTTAATGCATCGACGGAGAGGTTGCATGATGTCCAACATTATCAACACCTTCAAGATAGTCATTTTTATTCTTGATCGAGATATTTTCCTCATACAAGAGCACAATTCTCTTTTGATTTGAAGTTATGATCTCTGGAATCAAACAATTGGATATCGCTGTCTTTTTCCCATTTATGGATCATTAGAAGCTAACCTCTTTACATCCGTGGTTGATGTAGAAGGGAGTTATAGGCACCAAATCTCATTTTAAGGGGGGAAAAGTGATACATTTTATATGTCACCTCTTCAAATTAGAATCGTTTATGATTCTCCCAAATGCCAAAAAAAAACAATTGTTTTTATCATGTGATGGATTTGGGGTATGTCCAAGCACAATCTAGAAATCAGACCTTGGCGAGCATTGGTTGTCTAGAGATTGAAACATGCATCCTCGAGCACGATGGTATCTTCGCCTTCTCCCTCGATCGAGTTTGGGAATGTTGCCATGATGTAGTGCAACATTACATTCTGACTCTAAAGAAATGCACAAGTGTAAGAGAATTGCTTAAACACCACCGCTTCTTACTAGTGGAGATGAAAACTAACTACAGTGGTGGTGTGGATTGATCCACCTGAACTCAAATCCAACAACGTTAAGTTGTAGGCGGTGAAGATCACCTACGACGACCCAAATATCTGATGTTATGGCATGAGTTGGTTCATAAGAAAGTTGTCAACCAAAGGAGAGGTCAAAGTTTAAGGTATGGACACATAGGAGGCAACACCATCGCATTGAAGAAACACATATAATCAGAGGAAGCCATATAGACAATTGTTGGATTCATGAAAAACATAGTAGAGCCCGAAGGCAAACATATGTTATTTAGTCACTCATTTATCCTAATGTATTTGAGTAGTAATGTTTACTAGCTTTATCTTATACAATCAATGAACGGTATTATTGTCCGAACATTTTGCATCAATTCTGTTTAGACAATTATTACACTCAAAATATCAATTGACTCTAACGAATATTTTGACAAGGAGAATGCTAGTTGCCATGAATTTGTTTTCATAACAAGATAACTAACTATAAAAAACACATGTCTGCTTTTTTTCGTTTTCTTTCACCTATGATTCCATACATGACGACAAAATCATTTTGAAATCAATTCTAGATTTGCCTTTAGAAATTAGCTATGATTAGTGGGGCTCTTTGCAACACCCTTTGTTGGGATATCACATGGTAGCCCGTTGTGGAAATAAACTATAATTATGCTGGTTACTTTTGAAAAATAACATTGTTTTAATACTTTTCTTAAGACAAAAATGGTGATAATTTTTTTTTCTTTTTTTCTTTTCTTGTGTAGTAAATAAAATTTCAACACACTAACGTTAACATATAATCACTTCATATTCGGAAATACTCATCACAATGTACGAGTTGATTTCCTTTAGGAATCCATACATAACATAAGATATAATTATACATTATTGAAAACAGGAAAATTCTTACTTCAAAAGAATGGCTCTCCAAAGCCAGAAATAACGATTTTCCTCCAAAAATGTTATAAACCCACCTAATGTCCTAATTGAGCTGGTCACTCTATCCAACAGCTACTAAGAAGTGTAACACCCCCCTAGGGCATTACCTTCTAATCACATAAAAATAAATTAAAAGGAAAGTTTACTGGTTGTTTTTGGAAAATAACTTCTAATAGTTTTTATAAGTCTGAAAATAGGGGCAAATTTTTTCTTTTCTTTTCTGCGGAGTACTTTATAAAATAATGTGCACAACACAATAGTACAGCTATATCATTCTCACCAACATACATAGACTAATTATATTTTTTTTAAAAAAACTCTTGTTAAATGTACATGTTTCTCTTGAAAATACTTCATTATTCATAACAGAATTTCAAAAAGGTTTTCATACCACATAAACCGACTTTCTCAAAACATACAACCCAAAGAAAAAGAATCCTAAGCTGGTCATTCTAAAAGACAACTACCGGAAATAACTCCGTAGTTCTCATCAAAAAAAATTCACCAACCTCTTCAAGGATCGGGAGTAATATCTTGAAGTGAGGTTAAAAACTTCTCGACACCACTTGCCCTCGTGTAACAAAGCACCACAGCAAAGGACCAGGAAAACCTGATATATTGTAAGGGTGAGATACCAATATATGTATGAATTATGACGACTACATGTACTACAAACATACAAGCAACAAGAACAGATAAGTATACATATTCACCATAAATTTTTTAAAAGGAAGCATAGTACCAAGCAAATCATCGTTGTTCTTGAAAACATATGGTACTTATATATTTCAACAATCTATCCTAATCTTCGGAGACCCCAACTCCATGCTATTTTTTTTATAGAGAAAACAGTGAGCTGATCAGGCTCAAATAGCCAACACATGGCACTCAAATAGCCAACACATGGCACAACATAATTCCCACAACAACTGTCCAACTCAAGGCACAGTCATCAACGCATGTGGGTTCTAGAGCACACCGTCCTATGAACGCGCTGTCGCCACGCGCCAAAAAGAACGAGCGGTTATGAAAATAATGTAGTATAGAGCGACAACTCGGATCGTCTCTCAAGGACTCTTAGGTGTTGTTATTATTAACAGAAAAAGTTAGAAATGGGGGGTTTTGGATTGAAACTAAAATAAAGAAAACAAAACAGAACAAAGAAAGAAAACAGAGAAGCGAAAAGCAGTTAACAAATAAACTAAAGCGATTAACCTCATCGCTTTTGGTTTCCCAAATATCATCGGTTCATGCAAATTCCTAGCCCTAATCAGATTCTAATCCCCTCCCGGTTGTAGCAATAATTCACAAGCGGAACCACTACTACAGATATATGTCCCTATTCCCGAATTAAGCAAACGGGGTTAAGCACTTCGTGAACTAAGCGAACACGAAACGTACACACGCGGATTAAGCAAACGCGATTATATATAGGAACATGATATCACCGAGATAAACCAACACAACACAATATACTCCTGAATTAAGCAAACAGAAATATAAAGCATGGCATTGAAAAGAGAAAAGGAAATGAAAACAGGAAATACAAGAACCTCAAGTATGGATAGCAACCAATTACAGTAGATTAATCTAGGAGACTAGTTCTCCATAACAAAAGTAAAACAATAAACTAAGAAAAACAAAAGGCTAACAAGCTCAGAAACTAGCCAAAACTGGCTAATTCTGACCCCTAAAAACTAGCTAACTTATCATTCTGCCATAGAGCAGTTTATATACAAATTCTGGAATCCAAGTCCTCGCGAGGCGAAGCACTGCTCGCGAGGCGAATTATACGAAAGGTCTGCAACTCTTGGTCTTCTCGCAAGGCGAGAATATCTTCGCGAGGCGAACTCTTCAAATTCCCAACTGTAACGCCCGTGGCCTTCAACACGGGTAAACCGTGATGCTCTCTGACTTCCAGGTACTCGCGAGGCGAGTCCTCCTTCGCGGGGCGAGACAGAAAGTTTTGCAATTTCAGAGCAAATCACCTTCCGGTTCGCGAGGCGAAACAGTCTTTTCAGCGGGCGAAAGTTCCAGATTTATTCCTTTTTATTAACCTGAAAATAGAAAATAAAAGTAAATACTTTATTCACTCTAAATCAACTAAATTAACTTAAAAACACTTTACAGACTCAAAATACTACTTAAGGACAATCAAGTCTAATTTGGGTAAAAATGATATAAAATTAGCACAAAGCCAAGGTCTTTACTAGTTATAAAACCAGTCAAACAGAGGCTCATCAAAATACCCCAAACTTAAACTTTGCTTGTCCCCAAGCAAACTACACTCAAAAACTTAAAAAGACTCAAGACCTGGCAAGCTTAAGAATTTAATCAACTTTCACACAGATTTCAAGCAATTTTTTTTCAAAAGAATTTTTCTTTCAATGTTCCCCTCTTACAAGCAAAACAATCCCCACATTCATTTATTCTAAACAGTTGAGAAATTCATCATTCAAACAATCATTACTCTAAGCAGGGGATCCAAGTCACACACAAGAAGGAGATCACCAAAATCAAACAACTGCCTTCCTCACAAGGGAAATTTGTGTTCACTCATCACTCAATTTTTGTCAGGCAATCAACAATTCACTCAATTTCACTTTTAAGAGCACTTCCCATAAATTTGATTTTCATCTCAAAATGATTCCCACAGAAAACATGCAAGCAACATCAGAAGGTCTTTTATGGGTTGTAATGGGGCCTGGCTAAAGGTAGGATATACAAAGGAACTAGGCTGAAGACCCTAGGAACTAAGAGAGCATGAACATTATTTACACTTTGAAATTCACTCAAGTTCCTTTCTTAATTTTTTTCTTTATGCTTCTGGGTGACTACAACCTTTTTATTTCTTTTTGGCATTTTTGCACATTTATTTTTTTTTTCTGTTTTTCTTTTCTTTTCTTTTCTTTTTTTATTATTTTTTTTTTCACAATTTTTTTTTTACATAAATTTTTTTCTCGATCCCAAACAACATGTTACACCTTGCAGCCACCCCAAACTTAGTTTCTTGCAACCAATTTCTCACTAAGCTTCCATGCTCTCCTAATCCTAAGATCGGGTTAACATGGTTTTTCAGATTTTAGCTTGTAACATAAGGTTAACAAGAATTAACAGGCTAATAGGCTCAATGGGCTAACTAGGGAACATGCATTGGGGATTGGTTATTTTAGGCTAAGTAGCTATTTACAAAGAAAATGCCTAAATCATCTGAAGCAACACATAATCATGCAAACCAAAAAGAGATTCAATCAAATTCAGGAAAGTGCAACTTAAAAAGTGATTCTCACACAGTTTAAAACATGTTGGAGGCTCAAAACCTCACCTGGACATTTTTGCAAATTATTTGACTGAGATTCTATCCCTAGTGTGTGCTTCCTATCACCCCAAACTTATCATAAATCATGCCATCATAATAAAATTTCAAAGTTCAGTTTTCAATCATATGGGGATCATATTTTCAAAAAAAAAAAAAAAATTTCAAATCCTAGGGGGAAAACAGTCAACACTATCATGCAATCCATCTATGCAAAAATTAATAAAATCCAATAAACTTGCCATAACCAAGACACAAACACAACTCCTGAGCTTCTCAAATTATTCAGGAGCTTTATTGAAAATAAAACAGAAATAAAGCAAGAAAAAGAAAATTAAAAGAGATAAGGGTTAAGAAAAACTCATTGAAGGGCGGTTCCACCAAGATCCCATTGCTTGTAGCATAAGGCCCACGTGATGGACAAAGAGTAGAAGTTCATTCCATGCTTTCCTAACTTGCAGCCTTGATTTGGAAGTGGGTGCTTGACAATTATGACGACCCCGCCGAGTGCGGCGGACTTCTCACTTCCTCTCGGGTCACAGACGACCTCTTTCTCAATAAAATCTCCCCAATAGAAGTGGGGCTCAACCTCTTGGACCGGCCATGGTGCAAAATCCAAGGGTGCAAAATCCATCACTGGTGGCTCCTCAGGGGGAGGTGGCAAACAGTTAGTTGGGGTCTCCGGTGTTGCTTCAACTCCTGCAAGGTCTTCATCCACTGCACTACCGGATTCATCACTTGTTAAACCTGCAGAAATCTCATCACATACCACAGGAAGGTTAGAGTTAGTACAGTTAGTAAATATATTACAATAAACTAAATCAGAAAGCGGCTGAATGTCTGAAAGTTGCTTGAGCTCTATGGAGGGTGGCTGTTCAATGGATGGTATATTTGGAACTTCGGCTGAACAAACAGCATCACTCTCACTATCACCCTGCAAAATAGAGTCAAGAAACCCAGCACAAACATCACACGGGTTAGTGTCGATGACAGATTAGTACATGTAGTAAAAGAAACTGAGTTAGTAAAGGTCTGATTGTCTGGACTTTCTGCACACGGTTCATCCACCCCATCACTCTCAACACATGCATCTGATTCCACAGGTTCTTCATTATCCTCAAGCACGGTGGAGCAGATGTCCTCTTGATCCTCCTGATCCTCATTTTCTTTGTTTCCTTTCAAGTATAAACCTGCATAATAGTGTATACACAAAGCAAGCGATACCATCACAATAACAATCATTAGAATCGGGGATTCAACACATAATTCATCATCAACGAAATATCATCATCGAATTATCATCAAAAGTATTTTCGGGAATAACCATCTGTGAATCCTTATGTTCCTCAAGGGACTGTGGAGTTAGCATTGCAGCCGAGTTGGCGGTAACTTGATCAATTAGAGCCCACAACTTTTGAGATTCAGCTTGGTCCCTCTGTTGGGCTTCAAGATTACTTGCCTCCATTGCCTCCATCCTCTGTTGAAATTCAAGATTGTATGCTTCCGTTTGTGCAGCCATTTGTTGTAGCATTTCTTCCAAACTGAGATGGGCTAGTGTAGGGTCAGGCCGGTATTGCTGGCTTACTGCCATCCGTTGATTGTTCTCGGCCATTTGTTGTATCATAGAAGCAATCTCATCCAGGCTGCCTTGATCTCTAACCTGTTGGCTAGGATAAGCATTCATTCCAGTCATATCAAAACCATTGCTATACTCATAATTTCCAGCAAAATTAGGATAATTTGTGCATGGTGGTGGTTTACTAAAATCAGGATAATACATGCAAGGTGGTGGTTCATGATAAACATTAGGCAAATACCCATACATGTAATTATCCATGGGGGAAAATAAAATTTACAGACCAGACAAAGCAGACAAAACTAATTAGCAAAGCAAAAAGTTTTTTTAAAAAAATTTTTTTTTTAACAAAAATTATTTTCTGCTAATAACAACAAACCAGAGTCCCCGGCAACGGCGCCAATTTTTGACCGCGCTGTCGCCACGCGCCAAAAAGAACGAGCGGTTATGAAAATAATGTAGTATAGAGCGACAACTCGGATCGTCTCTCAAGGACTCTTAGGTGTTGTTATTATTAACAGAAAAAGTTAGAAATGGGGGGTTTTGGATTGAAACTAAAATAAAGAAAACAAAACAGAACAAAGAAAGAAAAGCAGAGCAAGAAAGCAGTTAGCAAATAAACTAAAGCGATTAACCTACTGCTTTTGGTTTCCCAACTATCATCGGTTCATGCAAATTCCTAGCCCTAAGCAGATTCTAATCCCCTCCCGGTTGTAGCAATAATTCACAAGCGGAACCACTACTACAGATATATGTCCCTATTCCCGAATTAAGCAAACGGGGTTAAGCACTTCGTGAACTAAGCGAACACGAAACGTACACACGCGGATTAAGCAAACGCGATTATATATAGGAACATGATATCACCGAGATAAACCAACACAACACAATATACTCCTGAATTAAGCAAACAGAAATATAAAGCATGGCATTGAAAAGAGAAAAGGAAATGAAAACAGGAAATACAAGAACCTCAAGTATGGATAGCAACCAATTACAGTAGATTAATCTAGGAGACTAGTTCTCCATAACAAAAGTAAAACAATAAACTAAGAAAAACAAAAGGCTAACAAGCTCAGAAACTAGCCAAAACTGGCTAATTCTGACCCCTAAAAACTAGCTAACTTATCATTCTGCCATAGAGCAGTTTATATACAAATTACGGAATCCAAGTCCTCGCGCGAGGCGAAACCTTGCTCGCGAGGCGAATTATGCGAAAGGTCTGCAACTCTTGGTCTTCTCGCAAGGCGCCAATATCTTCGCGAGGCGACCTCTTCAAATTCCCTACTGTAACGCCCGTGGCCATCTACACGGGTAAACCGTTATGCTCTCTCGACTTCCCGTGTACTCGCGAGGCGAGTCCTCCTTGCGGGCGAGACAGAAAGTTTTGCAATTTCGAGAACAGTCACCTTCGGTTCGCGAGGCGAAACAGTCTTTTCAAGGCGAAAGTTCCAGATTTATTCCTTTTTATTAACCTGAAAATAGAAAATAAAAGTAAATACTTTATTCACTCTAAATCAACTAAATTAACTTAAAAACACTTTACAGACTCAAAATACTACTTAAGGACAATCAAGTCTAATTTGGGTAAAAATGATATAAAATTAGCACAAAGCCAAGGTCTTTACTAGTTATAAAACCAGTCAAACAGAGGCTCATCATCCTACCCAAGGCACAGTGAGCAAGGCTCATGGAAATCATGGTCCATCAAGGCACCAATGATACACCGTCGCATGAGATATCTTTCCCTTCAAGGCATTCACACAAAACTTTATGTAATAAATGAAAATACTATTCACCTCAAATCCATCATATCATTTTCACATCAAGTCTTTCAATATGTTCCTAATATATTTTAAATAAATTTTGTTTCGTTCCGGTTCCATTAATTTCATGACTGTGAAAACTGATTGTATTTTCTTCATAATTTTCTACCCGAAAAATTATTTAATGAAATATTTATAAATGAAAAAAAATTTAAAATCATGGAAATTGTTATAATCGCGTTAGAAATTTTATAGTTCCATTTTACGAGTGAAAATTCATTTTCTGGATCAGTAAAGTCTTACTGACAGCGAAAATGCAGACCGTTTTTATCTAAAATTTCAACCGGAATTTTAATAGTAGCTTCTTACTATAAAATAAATTATGAGAGTAATTTTTGGTTTATTAAAATAATTTCTCAAATTTAAAATGTTAAACACACTTATACACATATTATTAAGAAACAAAAAAAAATCGGGGTGTTACATTACTACCCCACTAAAATAATTTTCTTCCTCGAAATTTTGAGACTCAAAACTAGACGGAAACTCTTAGTCCAAGGTTTCCCACATTTAATTCCTCCTCTTGTGACAATCGTAACTTAATAACGAAATTTAGGCTTATCCTTCGTCCTACTTATCTTCCACATAAAATTGATTATCCTCAACTCTTACTCCCTATCCTTAACAATTTTATTTTAATCTCCCACACATAAACAATAAAACTTAATCTCCTCTTCCTCTAATACTAATCCATTAGAAAATTTTTCATTCGACCTCCTTAAATATAACCATTAACACTAGTATTTAAACTGAGATTCCCACTCCTCTTCTAGCATACACATTAGTTCCTATCCAAAAATTCCATGTCGTATTTTCAGTCGCTTCATTCCTCTTATTGCTAACTCCACAACATAATTCATCCCTATGTTGTTCTCCTTCATCCTCGGAATTTTCTACCATCAGATTATATCCACCATTCATGACATTTAATCTTATTTCCTCCCATATGAAGAACAAAATCAAAACTTAATCACTTATATTTTTAATTACCGATCCATTAGAAAACTGGTATCCACACATCTAATTTTCATATTTAACACCAAGATCAAAACTAACTTTATTGTAACATGTAACAACTTCCTACCCAAGGTATATGATTGTAATCTTATCCCATTTGAACATAATCTACCTTTCAAGATTCTATCAAAATCATATACTTCAAGTCTTCAATCAAAACATCGCAATACTTCCTAAGATAAACTGAAATAAAAAAGGAACCTCGTTGAATAGGATTATCTAATTCATCAATTTTTTTTTTGTTTTGAACTCCTTTAGAAACTTAGTTTCTTTTGAATATATCCTACGACTCCAAACTATATCATAATCATACATTATATTCTTAAAGAACATAATCACACTCCTTCATGCAACTATAACCAAAAAGGAATCACCTTTGGATTGAATCATCTAAAACCATAAATCTTGAACTTTTCTAACAACCTAGTTTTACTCAAGAACTCCTCTTTACTGCTCTTGTTCAGCTTAGGGGGACTACTATAGATACTTTTCTATAAGTCTTCAAACTCATAAAATCAATCTTAACCATGGATACTGACCATTACCCTTGATTCCTTTAACAGTGTTCTGCCTCGATCAACATCGGATTCATAAAAATTTCCTCACTTACTATCATTGATCTTAAGGATTCACATCTTACTAACCACAACTATACATCAACAAAACTTTCATCATTTTTTTGTCCATCCATCTAAAGAGATGATCGTAACCGAATAATACCCTTACTCCCAAACCAACATCCTAAAGGTCATATTATTTCTATCACTCGTCCACTTGAGTCGAGGGTGATCTGTTGAAATCAATCCCAACTTGGTCCTCGATACTTGGAGTGGATTTTCGTGACAACATTGGTAAACTTCGGGTCTTAACTTTGAAATGAAATTAGAAGATATTTCATGGAGTCCGATCAGTCCTCTGATACCCATGTCGGTTAGCTTATCCACTGCATAGTGGATGTTGACAGGTAAGAAGGATGTCAACTTCGTCAGCCTATCCACGATCTCTCAAAACAAGACGAATCTCTCAAAGGCCCTCGATAAATTCATAACGAAATAGTCTCCACACTAACTTCTTGTCAAGGAATGTCTCAAGCATCAAGTTATCTCTCTTTCACTGTACTCGACTAAGTCTGGTATCCTGGTGTGAATCAGATACTCACCCTCATGACTCATGAGGTAGGTTACCTTGCAATGACACTTGGAAGGATACATAGGGTAAATTTGATCAAGGATGACAAATCCTTTCGAATTATAATAAGGCATGGTCTTGGAGTTTACAAAAAGAAATTTTCAAGAAAAGAAGTTTCTTGATTTCACTTTCACAAAAGCTTAGGGAAGAACTTCATCAATTTGAAAGATACTGGAACATTCCGTATGGAAAAATATTCTTCAATTAGGTTCGTGGATGTGAAAATGCATGGACAATACACATTTACAAACATGAATCTAATAGAGCTGCTTCTTCCATTAGAATTCCCTTGGATAGTTTTAACTCTAAGAGTATTCAACGTACTACAAGATGTTCGTCAAAGGATGATTTCAAAGGGAATTAGTTGACAAAATTGGACTGGGTCACATTACTAAAAGTAAAAGTGACTAGCATGAGTTTCCTCAAGAAGCTTTTGTTACTAAGAAATTATTTGGGTCATAACTCAAGAAATAGTTGTCATAAATACATTACCCAGTTTTTCGTATGCTTCTTTATCAATAAATATATGCTTTAATGTATTTATTTTGATAAAATCTAGAGGATGATTTTATTTAAAATAAAATCATTTTCTTGTGTTGTTTTACCATATGAAGTCACAGTAAAATTTTTGGTCGAAAATTCAGACGAAAACTGGTCTGGGTTCTCACTGCCAGTACAAGTTTACTGAGCTAGAGATCAAATTTTAATTCGTGAACGAGATGGTTAGTGTTTTTATGATGTTTTGTGTGGGTTTGGAGCTTTTCAAAAAATCTTGTTCGGGGCAAAATCTTAGGGATTTCCCGGGCGAAATCGTCGGGAAATACGATCGAGGAAGTCATCTGATACGCAATGGAGCAGAGCATCAAGAGGTTGAAGTGACATGAAGTGACTTGATGTGAAGGCTATGGCACACCTCAAAAAATGAATCTTGACTTTTTTCAAAAATATATCACTTTTTCATCTTTCTCTCTCCAATCACATCACATCACCTTAACTCCTTATCCTCTCTACA
Source organism: Sophora flavescens (assembly GCA_030762895.1). Lineage (NCBI taxonomy): Eukaryota > Viridiplantae > Streptophyta > Magnoliopsida > Fabales > Fabaceae > Sophora > Sophora flavescens. The sequence goes on along the minus strand of CM061062.1, from coordinate 129,411,938 downwards.
AGCAACCCACCTTCTTTCTTATCTTCTTTCTTCTTTCAAAACCGTGATCTCTCTCTCTCTCTCACTCTCTATAAATACTCTTCATTTCCACACTTCATCACTTTCCTCAATTTCTTACATTTTCACCTTACTACATTTCTTCTTCTTCTTCTCTCTTACAAAGTTTAAATTTTTATCAAGCTTTTCTCTTAAAATTCTTCATCAAGGTTGTTCATCTTGTTAAGGCTAATACTTCTATGTAGTTCTTTTTCAAAGTTTCATCTTTTGTTTCAAAGTTTTCTTCATATGTTCTTTATGTGCTTTTAACTTCTAAAACCTCTCAAAAATGGTAGAAAACTCCTTTTGAGTTGAAACCACTTTCTATATTCTTGTATTTACTCATACTATCACATTCTAAAAGGTTCTGTAAAACAAAGTTTCCTAACCTCTTCTTTATAAGGAGGCCGAAACCATGTATATGGTATAGATGAATCTTGTTTCAACTTTTACATGTATGAGTTTGTATTTGAGTTTCATTTCCAAGATGATCATGGACCAAGGCTCCTTTATGTTAAAGGATGCTATGTCTAAGTGATTGGAAGGTTTAAAGATTTTTACCCTATTTTTATGTAAAGACCAAAACCAATGGGTTTTAAGGCAATGGTGTTTAAGTTTTGTTTTCCAAAATGATCATGGATTAAGACTCCTTGATATAGGAGGATGCTAGGTCCAAGAGATTGGAAAGTTTGAAGATTTCTAACCCCTATTTCTTGAAAAGTCCAAAACCTTAAATGATTATAGCAAAGATGTTGAGTTTTGTTTTCCAAAGTGATCATGGACTAAAAAGCTCCTTGTGTTAAAGGATGCTATGTCTAAGTGATTGGAATGTTTAAAATATTTTCTTGCTTTATTTTCCTATGACGGCCGAATGTAACATTTGACCTAGGATGTGTTATTTTATTTTGCTTTCCAAGATGATTATGGATTAGAGCTCCTTCATGTTAAAGGATGCTATGTCCAAAAGATTGGACGATTTAAAGATCTCTAACCTCACAAATTTGTTAAGGCCGAACCTAAGAGTTCATGGTCTAAGACATTTGATTTTTCCATTTTCCAAAATGATCATGGTTTCAAGCTCCTTACTATGTATGGATGCTAACCTAAAGAGATTGGAAAGTTTAGAAATTCCTATCCTATTTACCTATGCTTGGCCGAAACCCTAAGGCAAGTACTTAGTGGGATTTTTAATTCAACTTTGTTAAAAGATTGTTGTTTATGAACTTCTAGCACTTAAGGATCATAAATCCAAGAGTCACATAAATTTCAGAAACCCCTAATCCTAGTTTATTGTATGAACCGAACCTATACCTTGTGGTTGGTGTTCTCGAGTTGATTTCTTTTTTAACTCATGATTTTATGTTGGTAACCTTAGACTTCCATTGCCAGAGAAGCGAGGACGTTCGTGAACCTTCTTTTCAAAGCCAAAAATCTTAACTCTGACGTGAGGTAAGAGGGGATTTCCTGAAGATGTTCAATAACTGTATGCATGTGTGTATGTGTTTAACTGGATATTTATATGTTGATTGAGCTTACTTGGTTATCTAATGTACTTGAACTGTTATGCTATTATCTGATGTTGAACTGTCTTGTCCTAAATGTTATAATGCATATCTGTGATGAACTGCTTTCAACTGTGATATTAGCATTGAACTGATAATATATACTGTTGTTGATTGAAAGTTTGCTAAGCCAGACTTGTGTCAGTGTTCAATTGTTAAAAGGATTAAAAACCGTAATAAGCTTTGAAGATAAAGGGATTGGTGTTCTTTTCCAAAAGCTCATTAACTTAAAGTACTTGTTTTAAATGTTGAAATGGTTTTTGGTGAACTATTGTTATACAAGAGAAAAATCCTTTTCGAACTATGTGTCTTCAAGTGAAAACTTTCAAGATTATTTGGCAATATCCTATTGGGGATTTTCAAAGATAAAAGTATTTCAAAGATGCTTTACAAAAGATTTTCAAAGAAAAGGTTTTCTCCTAAATGTTTTAGAAACTTTCTGATAGCCTGGATTGGTTATCGAGGATTCGGTTTTGAATTTGATTTTCACTGAACGAAAAATAAGTACTTAAGAAAGAGAATCTAGTACGCGAGACGTCGCCTCTAGTATTCAGTTATACGCACGTGATTTTGGATCAGTGTTAATTCGGGGCCATGAGTCCTATTCATGATGTTCTGGACTGAGGGTCCAATTCTCGAAATCGAGGACAGTGCGTTCTAATTTCGTTGTTGTGGACTGTGTGTCCTAATCACGTTGTTATGGACTGTGTGTCCTATTCACGTTGTTGTGGACAGTGTGTCCTAACCACGTTGTGAAGAACGTTGTTAAAAGTGAATGTTGTTTTCTACGACCACAAGCCTAGGACTGGTGCATCAGTCTCGGGCATTGTGATTGAGCATTTGGACTGTGTGTCCTATGCTTCTAAGTTTTCAAGTGATGGGGAAATGATGATTAAGTCGTTAGCTTTGAGTTGCGACAACAAAAAAGAATGAACACAAAGAAAACCTTTTGAATAAAATATTTTATCATATGCATTTCCCCAGGCAGAGGTGCTTTCTTACATATCAGATACAAGGTGGTATTTGAGAGTCAGTCCATGTGATCGGTTCAGAGGCACATGTGACATTGCTCGTCTCGAGACCTTAAATGCATGAGGTTATGGAGGCAACTGCCCGGTGGGCTAGAGATTGACCAACTCTAATTCTTCTCCAGTGGAAAACGGTGTTGATATCTCATGAGATTAAGGTGGAGCCTGATATTGAAGTGCCATGCATATTTTCAAAGGTTGACTGTGCGGGTTTGAGACCCTTTGATATAACACTGTTATGTTATGTATATGCATGATTTAACTGCTTATATGATTATGTGATGTATGTATCATGTATATGGTTGTTGTGGGATATATCTTATGACGGTATCTCACTCTTTCACATATGTATGTTATGTTCTTTTCTTCTTGTATCGGGTATGCGCGCACGTGCTTTTAGATGGATTCGGACGTTCCCTTGGCACAGTCGAGATCGAGGAGCGAAGTGTTGGATCATGCTAGGACGACAGGGAACTGGACTATACATGAGGGTGCGACGACCGCTACGTATCGAGGATGAGGAGAAAGAGGAGCCCGAGTACCATCCTCAGGATCCCGGAGCTGACAACGTCCCTATCGACGATGATGGTGACGTTATCGATCTGGCATCTGATATCTCGTCTGGGGGTAGCGTCTGTGGTTACTCTGCATGCAGGAGGCATTGGTAGATCGTTCGTCGGCTTTTGGAGTTGTCCCGATAATCCCTAGACTTTTAGAGCCATCTTTTAAGTCTTGTACCCAGTTCTTTTTCCCGGTTTGATGTTTTCTCTTTTTACTTGTTTCTTTAGTAGCTGTTTTAGTGTATGTTGACCAGTTCGACAAGGCCTATTTTGTAATCAAACCTAAGATCCCAAGTGAGACAGTTATATCTATATGTATGATGTTTATTTTCATGTTCTAAGTGTTCATCACCTTTTCTTAACTTCTTTTAAAAAAAATAAAAATTGAGTACCCTTTTTCAGTAACCCTATATAAAAGGTTATTTTTCCAAAGGCGACCAGCATTCTAAATAAGTTTATTTTCCGCAGTGGGTAACCATGTGATGCCGGGTTTTAGGGTGTCACATTAGTTGGTATCAGAGCTAGTCGAGTCTTTTGGGAATGTTTGGTTTTAGGTCTATTGTGTTGAAGTTGTGTTTTTCTCTGTCCGGACATTGTTTGAATTACTTCTTTGAGGTAATGTGTGATAAAACGTGTTTCACATCCCTTTTCTGGTCAATGCTTGCCCGAAGAAGGATTACAAGTGTAACAACTGTGACCGCGTGGGACACTTGGCAAAGGAGTGTCGTGCACAGAAGAGGGAGCATTCTGTCAACCATGACAAAGTAGACAAGCCAACCGTTAAGGGAAGAGTGTATACTATGAGTGGTGCTGAGGCATCGGACTCCGTTGATCTTGTGCAAGGTAAGTGAGACATTGCTGGTAATCTCTTATCTGTAATTTTTGATTCAGGCGCAACTTATTCTTTTATTTCGATGGATCATGTGAAAATTCTAGACTTGCCTATTTCTTCTTTGCCATATAATCTGATTGTTTCTACCCTAAGCTATTTGAACTGTATTTGTTAATTTTGTTTGCTTAAACTGTCCTATCATCGTTCAGAATAGACATTTCCTTGTAGACTTGATCTGTTTGCCTTTAGTACAGTTAGATGTAATCTTAGGCATGGATTGGTTATCCTTCAACCATATCCTAATAGATTGTGCTCAGAAAACCTTAATCTTTAGGGAGGAGATTTCTGGATTTTTATCTGCTAGTCAGGTAAGAGCTTCTTTGAAAGAAGGAGCTCAAGGTTACATGCTGCTATTTTCCTTGGACGCCGAGAGCGAGTTTGACTTGGAATCCGTACCTGTTGTTCGAGAGTTTCCGGAGGTTTTCCCTGAGGACGTACCTGGATTGCCACCTGTTCGGGAGATCGAGTTCGTGATTGATCTGATTCCAGGCACTGGACCAATATCCATAGCACCATATCGCATTTCGCCATCAGAGTTAGAAACCTTGAAGGACCAACTTGAGGAGCTGATGAGGAAAGAGTTTATACGACCTAGTGTGTCACCGTGGGGAGCTCGAGTCCTGTTAGTAAAGAAGAAAGATGGGACTGCTTGGCTGTGTGTGGACTTTCGTCAGTTAAACAAAGTCACGATTAAAAACAGATATCATCTTTCAAGGATAGATGGTCTTATGGATCAGTTGCGTGGTGCGGCAGTGTTTTCAAAGATAGATCTGCGATCAGGATACCACCAGATACGAGTAAAAGCAGATGTTCCTAAGACAGCGTTTCGAACACGCTATGGGCATTATGAGTATTTGGTGATGCCATTTGGAGTGACGAATGCATCTGCTATATTCATGGACTATATGAATATGATCTTTCGTCCTTTTTTGGATCAGGTCGTAGTCGTCTTCATTGATGACATTCTGATATATTCTCCAGACAAGGAGACTAATGCTGAACACCTAAGCATTGTTCTTCAGATCCTGATGTTTTCTCTTTTTACCTGTTTCTTCAGTAGCTGTTTTAGTGTATGTTGGCCAGTTCGACAAGGCCTGTTTTGTAATCAAACCTAAGATCCCAAGTGGGACAGTTATATCTATATGTATGATGTTTATTTTCATGTTCTGAGTGTTCATCACCTTTTCTTAACTTCTTTTTTTAAAAAAAATTGAGTACCATTTTTCAGTAACCCTATATAAAAGGTTATTTTTCGGAAGGCGACCAGCGTTCTTAATAAGTTTCTTTTCTGCAACGGGTAACCATGTGATGCCGGGTTTTAGGGTGTCGTATTCTGCATTCTTCTCCGAATTGCGCATGATAACCGATGACTTAGCCTATCTCTCAGTCAGGCGAATAGTTGGTCTTTCCTCGTAAGGTGAATCAACAACTCCAAAATCTTAGACAGTTCCTCGATGAGACTTTTGAAAATAACCGATTAGCCTAACAGACTATGGATTTTCAATCACCGTGTACGGTCATTTTTACAAAAGTGATGTTTCATCCTTATGAACAATACTGGCACTTCCCTTGGGACACACTTTGTCCACAAACTGCTATGACATCAGATCCCCTTTAAGTTAAGTCATCTAACTCGAATAACTTTGGAGGTGATATCCTATACGAAGCGATGGAGATCCGATTGAATCTAGGAACTAGATCAATCGAAAACTCAATATCCTTCGCATGGACAAACCTGGAACATTCTCAGGAAACACTCCCGGAAAATCTTCCACAACGGGTACTTCATCAAATGTATGACACCATCTCGAAAGGATGAACAAACGTGTCAACATGAATTAACATACCATTTGCTAATCATGATTTCTCACAAGGTCTCAACTAGGTCAGAACCCATCCAAAACACACCCACCAGTGTGTCAACATACATTGTTTCGACAAGGAAACAATTCAAGCAATGACCAGACAGAGATCACACAACAAAAACATAACGGACCTATTGCCCAAGTTCCCGAAAGACTCGACCAGCTATGATACCACCAATGTAACACCCCCTTGGGCATTACCTTCTAATCACATAAAAATAAATTAAAAAGAAAGTCTGCTAGTTGTTTTCAAAAAATAACTTCTAATAGTTTTTAAAAGTCTGAAAATAGGGGCAAAAGATTTTTTTTTCTTTTCTATGGAGTACTTCATAAAATAGTGCGCATAACACAATAGTACAGCTATATCATACTCACCAACATACATAGACTAATTATATTCAAAAACAAACTCTTGTTAAATGTAAATGTTTCTCTTGAAAATACTTCATTATTCATAACATAATTTCACAAAGATTTTCAGACCACATAAACCGACTTTCTCAAAACATACAACCCAAAGAAAAAATCCTAAGCTGGTCATTCTAAAAGACAATTAATGGAAAGAACTCCGTAGTTCTCACCATAAAATTTTCACCAACCTCTTCAAGGATCGGGAGTAATATCCTGAAGTGAGGTTAAGAACTTCTCGACACCACTTGCCCTCGTGTAACAAAGCACCACAACAAAGGACCAGGAAAACATGATATATTGCAAGGGTGAGATACCAATATATGGATGAATTATGACGACTACATGTACTACAAACATACAAGCAACAAGAACAGATAAGTATACATATTCAACATAATATTTTCTAAAAGAAGCATAGTACCAAGCAAATCATCGTCGTTCTTGAAAACATAAGGCACCTCTATATTTCAACAATCTATCCTAATCTCCGGAGACCCCAACTCCATGCAGTTTTTTTATAGAAAAAACAGTGAGCTGATCAGGATCAAATAGCCAACACATGTCACTCAAATAGCCAACACATGGCACAACATAATTCCCACAGCAACTGTCCAACTCAAGGCACAGTCATCAACGCATGTGGGTTCCAGAGCACACCGTCCTAAACAAGGCACAGTGAACAAGGCTCATGGAAATCACGGTCCATCAAGGCACCAATGATACACCGTCGCATGAGATACCTTTCCCTTAAAGGCATTCACACAAAACTTTTTGGGCACGTCTGCCAAATGCATGTAAAAATGTAACACCCTGTTTTTCCTATGCTTTCTGTAGCAGTAAATACATATTTAAATGTGTTTATTTTAGATTAAACCCAGAGGATGATTTTAATTAAACTAAAATCATTTTCTTGTGTTGTTATATCATGTGAAGTCACGGTAAAAATTTCGGTTGAAAATTCAGATGGAAGCCGGTCTGCGTTTTCACTGCCAGTACAAGTTTACTGTGCAGAAAACCTAATTTTGACCCGTGAACAAGATGGTTAGTGTTTTTATTATGTTTCCTTCAACTTTGGTTATTTTGAAAATTTTCGTTCAAAAATAAAATATAATATTTTATTCGGGTGAAAACGTCGGAAGAATTACGATCGGAAATGTAACCGGGTACGAAATAGAGCATATTATGGAGCATAAAAGAAGTGAGGAGACATGATGGAAGAGGCTATGACACACTACAAAAGAGTAATCATCACACTTTTCAAATTATAATAATATTCTAATCCCAAAGTTATTTCTCTCTCTTCTTCAATCCAATCAAGCATTAAACCACCAAGCTTGCTCAACAAGCTCTCCCTCCCTCACTCCTTGGCCGTGAGCTTTATCTCCTTCCCCTATATATACCCGCTTCATTTTCACTTTGTAACACCCTGTATTTTACTGTTTCAAATAACAGTAAATACATATAAATATGTTTATAAGTTTATTAGAGTTTTATAAAGTTATTCTAAGTGAACGGAGGATAGTATTCAATCCTACTTGACTATAGGAAACTACGATTAAAATTTAGGTTGGAAATTCAGGCGAAACCCGATCTACGAATTCCATTGACAGTATAATAATGCTGCTCTAGAGACCTAATTTTAATTCGTGAACGAGAGACTTAAGTTTAGTATTTTAATTTCTACAACTTTGTATTTTTAGAAGTTTTTCAGAAAAAAATAAAATAATTTACGTATTACGGGCGGAAAACGTAATCGGGTAGACGACGGAAGGGAAATTAGAGTTTCTAAGAGTAGTAAAAGGATTTATCTTAGGATTTTGAGATGATTCAAGGGGATGAATCATATTTTTAAGTTTAGAAGGTTTTTCAGGATTAAATAGAAAATTTCAAAATTTACGGTTAAGTCCCTGAACTTTCTGTAAATTACCATTTTGTCCCTAAATTAGTTTTTTTCGTTTTTTCAAGTGGATTGGGCTAGAATCCTTGTTTCTAATCCTAAATGGTCGTGGCTTATAAGCCCAAATCTTTTTAGTTCATAGTTGAGTCCATAAAGCCATTTAAGTTTTCTTATCTTAGGTTTAAAGGCCTAAATCTTCAAGTGGGTCCCACAACCAATAAGAAAATGAAATCAAGCCCAAATGTTTCAAGCCCATACGTAAGCCCATGTGAATTGTGGCTGCCCATTTTAGTTGGAATTGTCAAGTTGGTTCTAGAATTTTCTATAGGTTTCTACTTATCCTAGATTTGTCTACAAGTTTCTTGATTCTTCTTAATACATTGAATTATCTTACTTTCTTAACTTGTCTTGCACTCATAAAACTCGGCCAAGGAAGTCAAAGATAAGATGGCATTTAATGTGATTAAACTCATCATCATGACATTCTATTGTCTATTTGCAAACTAGTCCTTCAACTATTGGAATCTTTGCAATTTGGTCCTTGGAACTTAATTGCACTTTGATCCTTTTAACATGACAACTCATCTTCATCTAGATTCTTCTTGAGATGTCGCCACTCACACTATAAATACCCTCCTCTCACTTTTCATTTAGTTCTTTGGTTATTTGTCTTCTATAAACTCTAAAGTTCTAAGTTCTTAGTTCTTAGTTTCAAAGCAAGTTCTTGGATTTTCTTCATCATTGATTCTCAAGAGGTAAATCCTAATCTTTGTTTTAAATCATGTCTATGTTCTTTAGATAGTTTCTTGATTCAAGACTTATATCATGGTGGTTCATCATTTTCAAGTTTAAAACCCTAGAACTTTGAAAAATCATAATAAATCCTAGGAAAATCTAATGATGATGAAACTACTTTCTATCTTCTAGATATCATGTCTACTATCTAAATCCAAGAGCATGAAGTAATAAAAAATCTCTTTCTTGAAAAACTAGCTTTGGCCGAATCTATCACCTTAGGGTTGGTAGAGTTTTGTTCATGTGTTTTCATGTATGATCATGTATTCTATATGGCATGTATGACTACACACTCTAATCCATGTTAGTTTCTTAAAATGACTATTTTACTCAAAAATGTTCATGTTGGCCGAACCCTAAGTGGGTGAGTTTTGTTCATGATTTTCATAAATGATCTTAGAAATCAAGTGTTTAGTAAGTATGCTTTATAAATCCAAGATGATTTGTTAACCTAAGAACCCTAGCTTCATGAACCTATTGAGGCCGAATCTATGTATAAAAGAGTTAGGAAGTTTTGAGTTTGAAACTTAGTTGTTAGTTGATAATCTATGATTTAGGTTAATTAAGGATCATTAATCCATAACTTAATCATGATTAGAAGTTTTAGTTATTCAAAAACCCTAGAGGCCGTGACTATGTATTAGGGTTTAGAATGTTTTAGTTTCTTGATTGTAACTATTTGGTTATAATAATTGAAGGTTAGTTGAGTACAAGTTTACAAGGTAACGGAAATTCTGAAGGAGTTTGTAAGTTGAACAAGGAGTCTTCAAGAGGTAAGGGGGGAGTACCGAGAAGGATTCTATTCAATGGCTATATGCTATCCAATTGTTGTTTGTAATTAATTGTTTGTTAGTGTTTATTTATGTTGTTTATTGTTGCTTTATTGATATCTGTGTGGTTTATTTTGTGTTAATTGTTTATTGGTAATTATATTATGAACTGTGATGCATGATCTGCCTGGGAAATATCTGTGATATAATTGTTGTTTGATGTGTGAGAAGCCTGACAGTGGTCAGTGCACAATTAAGAAAGTCGGATAAAAGCTTTAAGAAATTGTATCGAATCATATTCAAGATTTTAGTGGCAAATTATTGGTATATGATATCAAAGAGAATTTCCTTTGAGAAGAATAAAGAGTGTTGAAAAATATTATTATTTTAATAAGTTGTTTTTGGAAAAGTGAATTATGAGTCACAATGAGTTCAAAACGGTGAAAATATTTTAGTACTGTTAAATTTTACTTAAGAAAACCCAGAATATTACAGAATATTCTTTTATTAAATTAATTGATGAAAACAAGTTGAGGGTGATTTTAGAAAATTAATTAAGTGGAAAAAGTTAAGTTTTTGGCTTAAAAGTCTTAAAAACAAAATTTGACGGCAAATCTAGAAAATCTAGACGGCAAATATTTTTGAAACGGCAATGCCTATTTTGAGAAGTTAAACCTCAAGTGACTCACTGGTTTGTGAAAATTAAGTTTTATGTGTTAAGAATTTTTATAATGAATTTCTACCATTAGAAAAGAATTTCTCAAAATCGAAAGTTGATGTAATAATGTTGAAAATACAGTTGGACTTAGTAACCGAGACGTCGGGGTACTAATGTTATGTGATTGTGATGGACTCAGTCATTTGGACTTGGAGTGCCTATATGGTATACAAGAGGTATACTGTGATGAATTGTATACATGAGGTATACTGTGATAAAACATTGAAGATGTTTTCTAGAAGCCACCGAACCTAGTCTTGGTGCCTTTGGTCGAGAGGTGTCGTGATTGAGCACTCGGACAGTAAGGTCCTGTGTTGTAATGAAAGTTTTAAAAAGTGTTTTAAAACTATGTGAGTCGTAAGCCATTTTGAGCTTCGGCAAGAGAAAGATTGAGCACAAAGAAAAGAACAAAACAAAAGTGTTTTGCATGCATGTGTGTGAGGCGTGCCTGAGATTTGTGGTTAAATGCATTAATTACCGGCGGCTGAGGTAATTACGATATGCATATCTCATTGTGCCTTGGAGGACATTGGGATCCCCATCTTACTTGCTAATGGTGGTGCCACTGGTTGTGGACATTAGCAATGTGTTTGGCCTTGTGAGTGCCTGGCTGTGTATCCCTTTGTTGTTTTCAAGATGGGAAGAGGTCGCGGACCTGTTGGCAGTTGGCCAAGTTAGCCAGTGTGGCTTTGGAGTCTGATCAACTCATATGATGTTGGGATATCTCATGAGATTAGGATGAAAATTAGATGATGAATAGAAGTGTCATGCAAAATTTTATGGATGATGTTTGGGGTGTTGAACCCACTGATAAACTGTTAGTTTATAATGAATTGTATGTGATAAATGTTGATGTGGTATTTGATGGCTAGAGTGTGGTTATTGAGTAAGATCCAAGTATTGGTTTCTCACTCTTACAACATATTCAGATGAATCCAGACGTACCACTGGTGCAGTCGAGGGTTCGTACACTCACTTTTGATCGGGCACAGTATGGTGGTGCCTGGGATATAAATATTGGGGCACTTAGCGCCACCTACCATGGCCCTAGTACTGAAGTTATTGGCACGATAGAAGAAGGACCCAATCAGAGGACGCATGTAATAGAAACAATCGAGATATCGTTACCACCGGTTTGGCTGTATCTTCAATATCTGGAGGAGCATGGAATGATGGATCCTTTACCTCAACCTCAACCTCTTCAGATATTAGGAAATGGAGAACCTCCAGTGGAAGGGGAGCTAGTAGAAGGTGAAGAAGATCCAGAGGAATACCTAGAGGATGATCCGGAGTTTCAACCTCCTGCAGTGGATGATGGAGATTCTTCAGATGAAGCAATGGAAGCGGAGGCATCATCAGACTCGTCAGCTGTAGGTGGGATTGATCCTTATGATCTTCCCAATGGGTTTCATTAGCTTGACCAGCTTAGGTATAGTTTCCGGGGTAGTGAGTCTTGATAGTTTTATTTTGGCTTCTTAGAGCCCTTAGTTTTGAAATGGTTTTGAACCAGTTGTTGTTGATATGTATATATCTTTATCTTCTTTGTTTAGTTTGATGGAGAATGGTCTATGCTTCTAAAGGCTTTTTGATATCTCCTAGTATAGGAGTTGTATATGTAAACGATGAAGCATATGTATATATATGGATGTACATATATGTGGTTTATGTTTATAATAGTTGTATGTTGTATGTAGAGAAAAAAAAATTAAGCACTATTTTTATATAAGGTTAGTCACCTTAAATTATATTTTCCGAAAGTAACCAGCGTTATATAATTATACTTTATATTTGGGTATTAATGGGATGACCCTAGAGTAGGGTGTCGCACACTTCATCATCTTACGTAAAATTAACAGTGCTAAAATATTTTCACGGTTTCGCGCTCATTGTGACTCATAATTCACTTTTTCATAAATAAATTATTAAAATAATAATATTTTTCAAAACTCCTTATTTTTCTCAAAATAAAATTTTCTTTAATATTATATATCAATATTTTGTCGTTAAAACATTGAATATAATTTGTGAAGCTTCTTAAAGCTTTTTTCCAATTAACTTAATTGTGCACTGACCACTGTCTGGCTTCTCACACATCAACCAACAGTTATTTCACAGATATTTCCCAGGCAGATCATGCATCACAGTAGCATAATATAATTACAGATAAACAATTAAATGCAATTATAACCACACAGATACAAATAACACAATAATAAACAACTTAAATAAATACTAACGAACAAATAATTACAACCAAACACGGGATAGCATATAGCCATCGAATAAATCCTCAGGTGTTCCCCTCTTACCTCTTGAAGACTTTCTTGTGAACTTGCAGATTCCTTCGGAAGTTCGGATACCAATTAAACGTCGTACTCACTTAACCTTCAACCATTACAATCAAATAGTTACAATTCAAGAAACTAAAACATTCTAAACCCTAATACATAGTCATGGCCTCTAGGGTTTTTGAATGACTAAAACTTCTAATCATGATTAAGTCATGAATTAATGATCATTGATTAACCTAAATCATATATTAGTGACTAAACAACTAACTTTGAAACTCCAAACTTTCTAACTCTTTTATACAAGGATTCTAGCCCAATTCACTTGAAAACAACCTAGAAACTAACTTAGGGACAAAAGGGTAATTTATAGAAAGTTCAGGGACTTAAGCGTAAAATTCCTAAATTTTCACTTTAACCCTGAAAAACCTTCTAGGCTTAGAAATGTGATTCATCCCCTTGAATCATTTCAAAATCCTAAGATAAACCCTCTATCGGCTCGTAGAAACTCCAAAATCCCCTCTGTCGTCTACCCGATTACGTGTTTCACCCGAAAAACGTAAATTATTTTATTTTTTTCTGAAATAATTCTAAAAATACAGAATTGTAGGAAATAAAATACTAAACTTAAGTCTTTCGTTCACGAATTAAAATTAGGTCTTTTGAGCAGTATTATTATACTATCAATGGAATTCGCGGGTCGTTTTCGCCTGACTTTCCAACCTAAATTTTAATCGTAGCTTCCTACATTCAAGTAAGGTTGACTGGTAAACTCCGTTTATTTAAAATAATTTTTTATAAAACTCAAATAAATTTATAAACATATTTTTATGTATTACTGTTATTTAAAACAGTGAAATACCGGGTGTTACATTACTACCCCACTAAAAAAAAATTCGTCCTCGAAATTACGTACCTGAAAATAGATCAGGATACTGTAACTTCATTTTGTCTTCTACTTCCCACGTTGCTTCTCCAGTCACATCATCCCAAATAACTTTGACCAATGAGATTTGTTTACCTCTGAGCTGCTTAGTCATCTTATCCGCGATTCGTACAGGTAAAGTCTCATAAGACATGTTTTCTTTTAGTTGTACTAGATCAGGTTCAATTACGTGAGATGGATCAGGAATATACTTCCTCAATTGTGAAACATGAAAAACATCGTGAAGATTGGATAGAAAAGGCGGTAAAGAAATTTTATAAGCTACAGGACCTGCCCGACGAAGAATTTTGTAAGGTCCAATGAATTTAGGAGTGAGTTTCTTGGATTTAATTACCCTACCAACCCCAGTTGTTGGCGTGACTCTCAAAAACACATGCTCGCCTTCCTCAAACTCAAGAGGTCGTCGTCTCTTGTCAGCATAACTTTTCTGTCGACTCTGAGTTGTCCGCATTTTCTCTTGGATCATTTTCACCTTTTCCGTCGTTTGTTGCACGATATCTGGTCCAACCATGAAACTCGCACCATCTTGGTACCAACATAAAGGCGTTCTGCACCGTCGACCATACATCGCTTCATAGGGTGCCATTCCTATGCTCGAGTGAAAACTGTTGTTGTAAGTGAATTCTATCAATGATAGATATTCATCCCAACTTCCAGCATTTTCCAGCACACAAGCTATCAATAAATCTTCAAGAGACTGAATAGTCATCTCCGATTGTCTATCCGTTTGAGGATGATACGCAGAACTCAATCTAAGTTTCATTCCCAACGACTTTTGCAAACTTTGCCAAAATCTTGATGTAAATCTCGGATCACGATCTGAAATAATACTCAAAGGTACTCCTTGTAATCTAACAATTTCATCGATGTACAACTGGGTGAGTCTTTCCAATGAGTATTGCACATTAACTGGTAAAAAGTGGGCTGACTTAGTCAGTCGATCAACTATTACCCATATAGAGTCATACCCTTTCCGAGTCTTTGGCAAACCTGACACAAAATCCATCGCAATACCATCCCATTTCCATTCTGGAATGTCTAAGGATTGCAGCATTCCTTCTGGTCTTTGATGTTCTACTTTAACCTTTTGTCAAGTTAAACACGCAGCTACAAACTCCATCACCTCTTTCTTCATGCCATGCCACCAATACAATTTCTTTAAATCCTGATACATCTTAGTTGCTTCGGGATGCAAACTTAACTTACTCCTATGAGCTTCTTCAAGAATCAACTTCCTCATCTCAACATCATTTGGTACACAAATCCTTTCACAAAACCTTAAGATTCCATCATTTCCTTCTTTAAATTCCGACACAGCTCCCTGCCACACTTATTCTCTTTCTCTTTGTAGGTACTGATCATTTTCTTGTTTTTCCTTAATTTGTTCCATCAGTCCACTTGAGACAGTAATCATATCTAAACACAATTTTCCTGGAAATGTATTAATCGTCAATCGCATATCTTAGAATTGTTCCAACAACTGTTGCTCTTTAACCATCATTACCGATATATGCATTGATTTCTTACTCAAAGCGTCTGCTACAACATTTGATTTTCCAGGATGATACAGTAGTTGGAAATCATAATCCTTTAGTAGTTCCAACCAACGCCTCTGCCTCATGTTCAGCTCCTTCTGATCAAACAGGTATTTCAAACTTTTATGATCGCTGAAAACATTAAAAGTTGCTCCATACAAATAATGTCTCCAGATTTTTAAAGAAAATACCACTGCTGCTAGCTCCAAGTCATGTGTAGGATAATTCCTTTCATGCATCTTCAATTGCCTTGAAGCATATGCCACGACTTTCCGGTCTTTGCATCAATACACATCCTAACCCTTGATGTGAAGCATCACAATAAACCTCAAAAGGTTCATGAGGATCAGGTAGTATCAATACCGATGAAGTAGTCAACCTTCGCTTTAACTCTTGAAAACTTTCTTCGCAGGCTTCAGTCCATACAAACGCTTGCTCCTTTCGAGTTAATTGGGTTAGGGGTCCTACTATTTTAGAAAATCCCTCAATAAATCTTCTATAGTATCCCGCTAAACCCACAAAACTACGAATCTCGGTCACCGTCTTAGGCCTTTCCCATTGTAAAACAGTCTCAACTTTCGACGTATCAACAGCAATTCCTTCACTGGAAACTATGTGTCCTAAGAATTGAACTTGGTCTAACCAAAATTCACACTTTTTAGGTTTCGCGTAAAGTTGTTTCTCCTTTAAAATTTGGAGAACCACACTGAAATGTTCAGCGTGTTTTTTCTTTACTGGGAGAATAGATTAGAATATCGTCGATGAAAACAACAACAAACTGATCTAAGTAAGGACGAAAAATCCTATTCATGCAATCCATGAATATCACTGGAGCATTCGTAACTCCGAACGGCATCACAAGGTACTCGTAATGTCCGTAACGTGTCCTAAACGTTGTTTTAAGAACGTCCTCCGCCTTCACGCGAATCTGATGATAACCCGAACGTAAATCTATCTTTGAGAAAACAACTGCTCCACGTAACTGATCCATTAAATCATCTATCATTGGAAGTGGATACTTATTCTTAATCGTCACTTTATTGAACTGACGAAAATCTACGCATAAACGAGAAGTTCCGTCTTTCTTCTTTACTAATAAAACTGGAGCTCCCCAAGGCGATACACTAGGTCTAATGAATTCCTTCCGCATCAGTTCCACTAATTGTCTTTTTAATTCCTCAAGTTCTGATGGTGACATTCGATATGGTGCTATGGATATTGGTCCAGTGCCTGGAACCAGATCAATCGCGAACTCAACCTCCCGAACAGGTGGTAATCCAGGTACATCTTCAAGAAAAACTTCCAGAAACTCGTTGACAACGGGTATACACTGCAAGTCTAACTCACTCTTAACGTCTAAGGAAAATAATAACATATATCCTTGCGCTCCCTCTTTTAAAGAATCTTTTACTTGATTATCAGTTAACGATCCAGAAATCTCATCCGTAGGAAAAACTAGGGTTTTACGAGCACAATCAATCAAGATATGGTTAGAAGACAACCAATCCATGCCTAAAATTACATCTAACTGTATTAAAGGCAAACAGATCAGGTTAACAAGAAAATGTTTTTCCTGAATAATGATAGGACAATTCAAGCAAACAGAAGTGACTACCACTAGCTTAGCAGTAGGGGTTGAAACAATAAGATCATACAAAAGGAAGAAACAGGTAATTTCAACAGTTTCACACAATCCATCGAGATAAAAGAATGTGTTGCACCTGAATCAAAAAGTACAATTAAAAGATTATCATTTATGTCGCACTTACCCTGTATAAGATCGTCAGAATTTGAAGCTTCAGTCCCACTCATTGTATAAACTCTCCCTTTGGCTGTCGGTTTATTTGCTCCGACGTGATTGACAGTCGACTCCCGCTTTCGTTCCTTGCAGTCCTTCATCATGTGTCCCAATTGATTACAATTATAACATCTTAATTCCCTCCTAGGGCAAACATTTGACATGTGTCCCGGATCTCCACAGTTAAAGAATCTCCTAATCTGACCTTGATTCTGATTTCTTTGACCTCCACTCCCTGATGCAGTAAAATTCGAACGGTTTTGTTGTCGATTCTGATCATTCCCTTGTTGACGAAAATAAGGCTTCCTCTGATTCTATTTTCCTTTCCAACTCTGATTCTGATTCTTGAAGTGAGAGGGTCCACCAACACTCCCTCTATTATCCTTTCCCTTCCTCATTTGCTCGATCTTACGACTCATTTCCACTAGAGCTTGGAAATTACGAAGTTGCAGAGGTAAAACAGACTCCTTAATCTCAAATCGCAATCCCACTTCAAATATTTCACACTTCCAGCTTTCATTCAGTTCAGCTTGAAAGAAACGGAAGTGTTTTAGCCAGCGATTCAAACTTCGCCACATACTCCCCTACAGATAACTCTCTCTGTTGTAACCCCAGAAATTGTCGTTCCTTCTCGATCCTTATGCTCTCTGGAAAATATTTGTCCATAAACGCAGTTCGAAAAACGTCCCAAGTAATGTCTTGATGATCAGACTCCAACAGTAGCCTAGCACCTTTCCACCAATACTCCGCATCTCCCACCAGTAGAAAAACAACATAAGTAACCCGAACATCTGTCGGCGTAACAATCAACTCGAAGATTTTCTCCAACTCCTGGATCCACAGATCAGCCTTCTCATGATCAGCATCCAGACCAAACTGTGAAGGATTTTGGCTTCGAAACGCAATCAAAGCCTTGCCTTCCGCAGCTTGCAGATTCTGGACATTCATCGCCGTCGTTTGATTTGCAATTGCTGCTGCCATATTCTCCATTGCTTGAGCTGCATAGTCCACTCCTTCTTCATACTCCTCATTCATGTTACCACGACTGCCAACACGACCACCTCTACGGCCTCGTCCACGACCACATCCACATCCAGCTTCTGGTTCCATAACTGACCTACAATTCAAAATCAGTTAAACCAAAACCAGAAACTGAAACGCAAACTTACTCGTTATCACACATTACTTCTAATAAGTAATTAAAACAAATCTAAGTCAGAGATCACACAACAAAGACATAACAGACTTATTTCCCAACATTCCCCAAAGACTCGACCAGCTCTGATACCACAAATGCGACACCCTACTCTAGGGTCATCACACTATTACCCAAGAACGGAAATTAAATTATTAAACGCTGGTTACTTTCGGAAAATATATTTATAAAGTAAACGTTTCTTTACGAAAATAGTGCTGAAAATTTTTTTTCTTTTAAACATAGAATCATTGTAAACATACACAATAGATATATATATATATATATATATCTGGATATATATACATCTCCTTTTTAAATACACATTACCTATAACAGGAGATAACAAAAGAGCCCTCATAAGCATAGGGTATTCTCCATCAAACTAAGCAAAGAAAAATAAAGACATATACACATCAGCAACGAGTAGTTCAGAACCATATTCAAAAAACCCATGGCTCTCTGAATCCAGATCAAAAACTGACAAGACTCGCTACCCCAGAACTATACCTATAGCTGGTCAAGCTACTAAAACCCATTGGGAAGATCCTGATGATCAACCCCGCCTACAACTGACGAATCTGATGATGATGCCTCCGTTCCCTCTACGTCATCGGAAGAATCCTCATCATCAACCGCAGGAGGGTGAAACTCAAGATCGTCCTCAGTGTACTCCTCTGGATCTTCCTCCCCCTCATCTAACTCCACTATAGCAGGAGGTTCCTCAAGTCCCACTATCTGAAGAGGATGTGGTTGAGGTGGCGGATCCACCATCCCATGCTCTTCCAAGTACTGCAGGTATAGCCAAACTGGAGGTAGAGATACCTCGACCTTCTCCAGGACATGAATTCTCTATTGTGGTCCTTCCTCTATCGTGCCGATAACTTCTCTACTTGGGCCATGGTAGGTGGCGCTGAGTGCCCCAGGGTTAATCTCCCAGGCACCACTGTACTGCGCACTATCAAACATGATCATTCGAACCCTCGATTGTACCAAAGGTATATCCGGGTTCATCTAAACATGTAAGAGTGAGAAACAAATACATTGATCTTACTCAATAACTACATACTAACCATCACATAAGCATTTACCAAATACAAACATTTATAAACAAACAGTTTATCAGTGGGTTCAACACCCCAAACATCATCGATTTGAAAATTATGCATGACACTTCATATTCATCATCTAATTTTCGTCCTAATCTCATGAGATATCCCAACATATAATGAGTTGATCAGGCTCCATAGCCACACTGGCTAACTTGGCACACTGCCACTAGGCACGCAGCCTCTTCCCATCCACACAGGCACACAAGGCTAGGTACGCAGCCAAACACATTGCATATTGTCCACACTCAGGGCACCAATAGCAACGAAGATGGGGTCTCCATGTCCTCCCTAGGCACATGAGAAAATCGTAGCATGAAATACCTGACGCCGCAAGGTAATCACACATAGAACCGCGGGCACGTCTGCCAATGCATGCAAAACACTTTTGTTTTGTTCTTTTCTTTGTGTTCAATCTTTCCTTGTCGAAGATCGAAATGGCTTACGACTCACATAGTTTTAAAACACTTTTAAAACTTTTATTACAACATAGGACCTCACAGTCCGAGTGCTCAATCACGACACCTCTCAACCGATGCACCAGTCTTAGGTTCGTGGTACTAGAAAACATCTTCAATGTTTCAATACGGTATACACCACGTATACGGTATAGGACCTCAAAGTCCAAATGACCTCGAGTCCATCACAACACAGAACCTTAGTACCCTGACGTCTCGGTTACTAAGTCCAACTGCACTTTCAACACGGTTGAATTTATTTTTGATTTTCAGAATTTCTTTCCAAATTGGAAATTCATTAATAAAATCCTTAAATAATAAAACTTAGTTTTTCACAAACCAATGAGTCACTTGAGGTTTAATTTCTTCAAAATAGGCACCGCCGTTTTAAAATACTTGCCGTCTACACTTTTCCAAATTTGCCGTCAAATATATATTTTAAGGCTTTTTAAGCCAAAAACTTAGCTTCTTCCACTTAATTAATTTTCTAAAGTCATGATTAACTTATTTTCAACAATTAATTTCACAAAATAATATTTTGTAATATTCCAGAATTTCTTACGTAAAAATTAGCAGTGCTAAAATATTTTCACGGTTTCGCGCTCATTGTGACTCATAATTCACTTTTTCAGAAATAATTTATTAAAATAATAATATTTTTCAAAACTCCTTATTTTTCTCAAAATAAAATTTCCTTTAATATTATATATCAATATTTTGTCGTTAAAACATTGAATATAATTTGCGAAGCTTCTTAAAGCTTTTTATCCGATTAACTTAATTGTGCACTGACCACTGTCAGGCTTCTCACACATCAACCAACAGTTATTTCACAGATATTTCCCAGGCAGATCATGCATCACAGTAGCATAATATAATTACAGATAAACAATTAAACGCAATTATAACCACACAGATACAAATAACACAATAATAATGAACTTAAATAAATACTAACAAACAAATAATTACAACCAAACACGGGATAGCATATAGCCATCGAATAAATCCTCAGGTGTTCCCCTCTTACCTCTTGAAGACTTTCTTGTGAACTTATAGATTCCTTCGGAAGTTCGGATACCACTTAAACGTCGTACTCACTTAACCTTCAACCATTACAATCAAATAGTTACAATTCAAGAAACTAAAACATTCTAAACCCTAATACATAGTCACGGACTCTAGGGTTTTTGAATGACTAAAACTTCTAATCATGATTAAGTCATGGATTAATGATCCTTGATTAACCTAAATCATAGATTAGTGACTAAACAACTAACTTTGAAACTCCAAACTTTATAAATCTTTTATACAAGGATTCTAGCCCAATTCACTTGAAAAAAACTTAGAAACTAACTTAGGGACAAAAGGGTAATTAACAGAAAGTTCAGGGACTTAAGCGTAAAATTCCTAAATTTTCACTTTAACCCTGAAAAACCTTCTAGTCTTAGAAATGTGATTCATCCCCTTGAATCATATCAAAATCCTAAGATAAACCCTCTATCGGCTCTTAGAAACTCCAAAATCCCCTCCGTCGTCTTACCCGATTACGTGTTTCACCCGAAAAACGTAAAAAAAAATTTTCTGAAATAATTCTATAAATACAGAATTGTAGGAAATAAAATACTAAACTTAAGTCTTTCGTTCATGAATTAAAATTAGGTCTTTTGAGCAGTATTATTATACTGTCAATGGAATTCGCGGGTCGGGTTTCGCCTGACTTTCTGGCCTAAATTTTAATCGTAGCTTCCTACATTCAAGTAGGATTGAGTGGTAAACTCCGTTTATTTGAAATAATTTTTTCTAAAACTCAAATAAATTTATAAACATATTTTTATGTATTACTGTTATTTAAAACAGTGAAATACTGGGTGTTACATAAGACACACAGTCCACAACAACATGTATAGGACACACAATCCATAACAACATATATATGACACACAGTCCACAACAATGTATATAGGACACACAGTCCACAACAACATGTATAGGACACACAGTCCACAACATTGTGATACGGATCATCGATCCACGTGCCTTAAAAACTCTAGTACCCCGACGTCTCAGTTACAAGGTTCACTTTTCAATGTTATTTTTTGTTCAGTGAAAAACAAATACAAAACCAAAACTTTCCGTAACTTATCCAAGTTATCGGACATTTTCTTTTTGAATAAAACCTTTTGAAAAACTATTCCTTTGAAATTCTTTTTTTTAAAACTTAAAGTTATGGAAAAATCCATTCTTTTCTAAAAAAATACATTTTCATTTTTAAAATCTTCTTTTTCTAAAAACATTTGAAACCTCCAAATAAATTCTTTTTAAGTTTCAAAATAAATTTTGTTCTCTTCAAATATTATCAAAAGAAAATTGATTTTTCTTTTAGTGTAAAATCATTTGAATTTTCAAATGAATTTCCTTTATGAAATTTTTATTTTGATACTAATATTCACTACAAAAAAAGGTTGTTTAGCGACTGAAAATAGTGACCGAATTTTTTAGTTGCTTTTTGCGACCGAAATGGCGACCGATTGTAGGATCTACATGAAGGACTGATTAGAGATAATACTGCGACCGAAATAGCGACCGAAGTAGAGTGTAGCAGGATTATCGGTCGCTATTTCCGTCGCTAAATAAAGGAACTTAAAAGTCAGTAATTGTATGCCTTCTTAGCGACCGAAATAGCGACTGAATTAAATGCAACGGTTGAAAGTCAGAAATTTTATGTATTCTTAGCGACCGAAATAGCGACCGAATTAAATGCAACGGTTAAATTTTATTTACATTTCGACCGATATTAATTCGGTCGCTAAACGGCGCGTAAAAAAATTAAAATCGCGCATGTTAGCAACCGATTTAAAACTCCATCGCTAAATTTATGAATTCAAATTTCAAATTAACTCATCCCGCGACCGAATTTAGCGACCATTTTTTATTTAAGTGATTGGCGACCGATTTAGCGACCGATTATTTCGGTCGCCAAATTATAAATCCATAAAATCGTGAAATCTTTCCCTTCTTCCTCATTTCTGCCATCTCTTCCTTCCTCACCCATCTTCTTCTCCCTCGCGTTCAGGCCGCCAGTACCGGTCACGTCGCCACCACCGTACAGTGCGCACCGCCGCCACCACCGTCTCCGGTAAGCCTCCGTCCTCCTCCTCCTCTTCTTCCATCTCTTCCCTCTTCCTCTCCTCTCTTCCTTTACCCTCTGCTTCCTGCTCTGTTTTTAATTCCCCCCCCCCCCCCTCTGTTTCAGGACGCCAACCAATACTCCGGCTACCAACACGCAGCTCTCCGGTCACCACGTACGCGCAGAGCTCCTCCTACCCTCTTCTCTCCTCATTTTGTGCATTCCCTGCTCTGCCTTGAGGTAACCATGCATGGACTCTCTATGTATCATTTTTTATTTTGCTTCATTGTTTCATTTCAAAAATTTTGTGGATTGTATGTATTTCATTGCTTGCTTTATTGCTTACTACTGAGAAGAGCTACTTGTGTATTTCATATGAGTTGTGAGTTGTGATGATCATTTGTTTTCATGTGTCATTATTTAATCACTCCTATTAGTATTAGGAAGCTTTCATTGAGAAAGCACGAGAAATTTGTTTTTGTAACTTTTTTTTGAATGCATCGAAATATCAAAAGTCAAGACTGTGAGATCAGAATTGATGTTTACTTGAGCCACAGAATGCCATTGCTGCCTGTGAGACTGTGAAACATAAACAGGTTTTGGTTTTTTGTTGATTATTGACGTACCAATTTAACGGGAAAATTTAATCTGAGAACCCTTCTGGTTTGCTTCTTGTTGAATTATTTGTGAAATTACCTTCCATTTCAAAGCATCTTAGTCTTTGATTTAGATTCGATTCCGCTTTGTGAAATGCATCTAAATTGGTTAGTGAGGATGTGTGCTATGGATTTTCAATTTGTTTTGTGCTAGGTGTCTACAATTTCAAACATGGATAGTTCATGGCTATAGTTCAAACAAATGACCAATACTGAGGCAGTTGTTTGAAGACCAATCTAGTTTAACATGTCCAGTAACAAGATTGTCCCTGTGTTAATGATGTGTTTTCTATTAAATATGGAATTTGTAATTTCTGGTCTGTTTATCTTTCCATATCTTGGCTGAATTTATGTCTTTGAATATCTCACAATAGTATGATCTATAGCCTCTGTGATGCAGCTGTTTACTTGCTGTGAATAATTTCATATCGTATTGTACGTGTATGCATTCCGATTGTATTGTATTTTGATTCGGTTGGAATCCATGATTTTGTTGGTTCTTGTCTGAATCTGTTTCAAAAATTTCAAAAGAGGGTTTTAGGGATTTCAAGTTCTTGTTAACTTGTTTGGAAATGATTATGGAATCATATTTGTATATATTTACATTATAAGAATTAATTGATAAAGTGTTATTAGTTCGTAAATGGCATGACTTTGTTGTTGTTAATATTCATTTACTAATTTAAAGTCCATGAGCTTAATTAGAAAGTCTCTTATTGAAGCCAACAAAAGCGAGTCTCTTAGATAATGAAGGATTAAGTATAGGGTTAGATAAAATGAAGGGCTAGGCACAGTTTGCCAGGCACATGCATGACGTGCCGTCATCATTAAAACATTATTCACATTAGAAAACAGCTTTGTACACAATATTATGAAAACAACTCTGGTTTTTTACTCATTTGTTTCACTAGGAAATGGAGCTTTCCAGAAATAGTTGTTGATGACCATCCTTACTAGGTTATCTAGGCACTTCCGGTAGGAAAAGTTCTCTCTATGACCATCCTTCAAAACGACGTAAAAGCATCTGCTTTCCTGAAAACTACTATGTTTGCTAATCTGTAAAGTTGCATGTGAAGTTGCATTTCTTTGTTCTATTTTAACATGCTAGTATGCTACATGGATCTTTCCATCTTTTCTTATTATCACTTGATGAAGTTTAGACATATGACTTGTTTTCCTTATCGTTTTATCAGAAAATGGACCCGACTAAATGTTTTGAGACAACCATCCATATAGACCAGGTACAGTATCTCATCAACTTAAGAATAACGATCGGATTCACGTAATGATGGTTAAGGCATAAACTAATCATTTACTAAATTGTTCTTGTGTATTTGCAGGATTTTATTTCAATCCCGCGATCATTCTACCGTCGTTGGGGACAACAAATACCGCGTGTTGTGACTATTGAAGACAAAAGCGGAGATCTGTTCAATGGGAATATAATAATCCATGAGGATCACCCATATTTTGCAACAGATACAAATGGTATCAGGGAGTTGTATTTGTTGTCCACTGGTGCATTGGCAAAGTTTAAGTACCTTGGGGGTTCTCGTTTCTACATGTTCATCCCTTTGGAAGATTGATGAGTTTTGATATTTTGATTAGTACTTATTGACTGTGGTGTATTTTTATGTTTTGATCGTTAATTAGTACTTATTAAACTTTTTTTTATAAACCATTATTAAACTTGCGTTAATTAATGTATATGTTTTCTTGATCATATTGACTGTGGTGTTTTGGATCGTTGGTACATCATATTTACGTTTTCTATTTATTTAAAAAAATATTGGTGTATTTTGTTTATATCAGAAATTAAAAATAAATGGGGTAATAGTTGAAAAACTATATTTGGTCGGCAGGATTGTTACAGGAAAATTAAAAAAAAAAAAAGAAAATAAAAAATTGCGACCGAAGTAGCGACCGAATATCGGTCACCAAATTAGGCGAGCTGGGTATGCGACCAACTATACGACGACCGAAATATATAATTTTGCGACCGAAATATCGGTCGCAGATTTGCGACCGAAATATAAGTTCGGTCGCTAAACATTTAGCGACCAGGGTTTCTGCTACCCCCTTAACTTGGTCGCTAATTCGGTCGATATACAATATAGCAACCGAATTATCATGTTTAGCGACCGAAATATTCGGTCGCTAATTAGGTTTTTTTGTAGTGATTCTCATAAATTTTAAAAGAATAATTAAATTTGCTTCTCCTTTTACCAAAACCTTTCTTCAAATAAATATTTATTTTCACTACTCTTCATATGATTTCTTAAGGCTTTTATCTTGAGAATTTAATTGAGCACTAACCAATGGTTAGGCTTTTCATGCAACTACTAAGACAATATTATGACAAATGTAACATGCATCAAGTAATTTTCATATATCAATTATAAACACATATTTATAAATGATTAATCAAGCATAAAACATTTATATTCAACCAATCAACCAATCAACACACCAATCTCAATTAAACATTAAATAATCACTACATCAGAATTCTAACAAACACATTAAAACACACAAGTACACATAGCCATCATAAATAATTATCCCTCAGGCTTTCTCCCCTTACCTGATTCGACGGGTTGAAAAAGGCTTTGTTTCCGTGTTGCCCAGAGCGAACCTCCTTTGCCCACAGGGTGGCGAAAGTTTAAGAATTAAGCGAATGAATTAAATTAAAACAACAAAATCATCTTATCTTTATAAATATAGGTTTTGGCCATGGCTGGAAAAATGATGTTAGAAATGTCCAATTTTTTTTACTAATTCTTGGATTACGTTTTGTACAAAACTTACTTTTATATATACTTTAATCCCTTATTTTTATATCTTTACTTTAACAATTGTTTATAGTCCATTTTATACCAAAAATATTTACTTGACCATGTTAAAAGACATTATATTTTAAGATCATATTTTTTTCATTCAAAAATTAGGGTGAACTCTTTTATAAAATCATTTTCACGATAGCTGTGGGTTTAAATTGTGAATGATCATTAAAATGACCTTTAAAATTTTTTAAAATTTAATTGAAGGTACCCAACTCACATATAAACATATTGTAGTTGGTTACATGTCAAAATTCGAAGGAAATAATTTATTAAAAATCACTCACTGCATCTGATTGTACAGGATTTTCCAGAAATCCAAGTTCACCAACATGTAACTTTGTGAGATTGTTTCTCTTTATATACACATGTAAAAATATCAAATCTTCAACCAAACCTTAGATATACTTCATTAACAATCCAGAAATTTTTATAAAGAATTTAAATTTCCAAATCATATTTGAAATCATCATGCACCCAATCATGTTCTTATTTTCGCAGTCAGAATTTGATTCTACTTTGAGAGGTGTTTTAACCCAGTAAATCTTATCCAAATATCTACATATTATATATCAAATTGAGGCCCCAAAAGTCTTATTTCCAAATATGTAGTTATCTTTCAGAAATACATTTTGTATAAAACGTTTCTGGGCTTACGAATAAATGTATATCATGCTGCCAGAATCACATTTTACCCATGTTTATCCACACCAAGTTATTATCTTCACTCTAGCATCATCCACAAGCCATAAAACCAACATGCAAGGGTTCTAAACCCTCCAAAACATACATGCAAACATACAATATAAGAAAAATTCATAAAATCACTCTATCTCTCTCATGCATGTAATTAAAATAATGATCAAAGCATGCATCTTTCTTTTTAAAAAATTAAAACTAGGCTTCCTCAACTCTCATGGCTAGAGTTTCGGTCATGGGTGTGAAAATAGGAAAGAAAACTCATTTTGTTTATGAACTCAAAATGCATCAATTTAAGAATTTTAAGACATGCAAGTGGGATTTGAACCAAAAACACCTATTTTCTACATATAGGGTTTCGGCACCCTATTGAAAATGTGGTTGGAAGAGTTTTTTTTTTTAATCACATGCAAGCCAACAAGTTGAAAGTAGAGATGAATGTGAATTCATAAAAATTAGTC
The DNA here is from genome assembly GCA_030762895.1 of Sophora flavescens. Classification (NCBI taxonomy): domain Eukaryota; kingdom Viridiplantae; phylum Streptophyta; class Magnoliopsida; order Fabales; family Fabaceae; genus Sophora; species Sophora flavescens. The sequence continues at coordinate 129,384,289 of CM061062.1, read as the reverse complement.
GCTTGTAACAAAAATGTTTCTAAAGATTTTTCTCAATTTTTTTAACTAAAACTATGAACATGCAACATAAAAGAATAACATGCATCTTGATAAAAAGCAAGTATTTGAGAAGATCAAGAGTGGAGAAGTAGAAATATACCCTTGATGATGAGAAGATAATGATCAAGCTTCAACCATCCAAGAGTGAAAATGAGTGAGTGAGTGAGTAAGTGTGAGTAGGAGAGTATGTGTTTGTGAGTGGTCTTTGAGAGAATGAGCAAAAATGGGTGTAGAGGTTGGAAGGAGTATATATATAGAGAGGGGAGCGGGGCTGCGCTGCTTAGTGGGAAGAAAAGAGGGATTTTTCAATTTTTTTATTAAATTAAAACTTGATTTATTTAAATTAAGGAGTTTCTTGCAAGAATAGATAAAATGATGTTATGTAATAAATAAAAATACTATTCACCTCAAATCCATCATATCATTTCCACATAAAGTCTTTCAATCTGTTCCTAATATATTTTAAATAAATTTTGTTTCGTTCCGGTTTCATTAATTTCTCGACTGTGAAAACTGATCGTATTTTCTTCGTAATTTTCTACCCGAAAAATTAATTATTTGAAATATTTATAAATGAAATTTTTTTAAAATCATGGAAACTGTTATAATCGTGTTAGAAATTTTACAGTTTCATTTTACGAGTGGAAATTCGTTTTCTGGATCAGTAAAGTCTTACAGACAACGAAAATGCAGACCGTTTTCGTCTAAAATTTCAATCGAAATTTTAATAGAGGCTTCCAACTATAAAATAAATTATGAGAGTAATTTTTGGTTTATTAAAATAATTTCTCCAATTTAAAATATTAAACACACTTATACACAGATTATTAAGAAACAGAAAAAAAAGGGGTGTTACAAGAAGACTCCAGAGGTCATTCTTAAAACCCACGATCGCTTTAGTGGTCAGAACTAAATATCCTCAGATGCGCCAGAGGCATCTCCGGGTCCATCTATACTCATATAGAAATATACACCATATGGAAGAGGAACCAACAATAAAACGAGCAAGGGTGAGAACCAATATATGGATTTTAAAACGATAACAACATGCGCGACACAAAACATCATATAACATATATAGTTATAACAACATAGATGTTAAAGAATAAACAAATAGTTAATCAAAGGGTTTCATACTCGACAGTCATCGTCATTTTTAAAACAAATATATGACACTTCAATAATCGTCATCTAAGATGTTATACTTCATCTCCGGAAATCCACAATCGTCATTTAAATGAGATGATCAGGCTCGATGGCCAATTAAGGCACTCAAATTTACCATAGCACACTATCCTACACAAGGCATAGTGATCGTCGTATATGGTTACCATAACACACTGTCCTATACAAGGCATAGTGATCATCGTATATGGTTATTCATTGTCCATCTAGGCACAATGAGAAGTCGTGTCATGAATACCTTGCCCATGAAGATACCATGATAAATCAAGTAGGCACGTCTGCCGATTAATGCATGTAAAACATTTTACTCTCGTCATTGTTTTTCTTTGTGTTCATTCTTTCCTTGTCGAGGCTCAAAGGCTCACGACCATCTCAACTTTTAAAAATTTAATTTCGTCTTTCAATTTTAACAATAGGACTCCAAGTCCAAATGTTCAAATCACGAAATCTAAACCGATGCACCAGTCTTAGATTTGTAGATTTTAGCACACAAAAATCGTCATAACATTTATAATACACGTCATTCACCTTTAGGACATACTGTCCATATCATAGAACACTAGAATCTCGACGTCTTGGTTATTAGGTCCGTATTTGATCTTTAAAATCATTTTCGTTCTGTGAAACACAAATCCAAAAACAAAACTCCACAACTTATCCTAGTTGTTGGAAATAACATCATTGTATAAAACTAATTTGCAGAAAATCCTTTTATGTTGGAAATTCATTATTTTTTTTTTTTATAAGACTAGGAGTGCAAAGGCATCACCATAGAGAGGGACATCCCAACTAGGTTGGCACCTCCAACTCTACCAATCACTTGCATCACCCCAGAAATTTATTCCAAAAGAAAGAGGAGAAAAATACAGAATACAAAATCATGGGGGGACAAGAACCAAAACCCATGAAAAACAGAGAATCAAGTAAATCTATAGTTGGGAAGACCTAGTCTATCATGACTAAAATCCTCCTGAATAAAACTAGGGACATAGCTCCACCAAGAGTTACTTTGGGAGGTTATCCCATAGTTGGCTAATTTATCAGCACAACCATTGCCCTCTCTATATATATGAGTGACCATGAAGAGCATATTACTGGTGTGTTGCAGACAATTCCTCCATCTATTCCTCAAGGACCAAGGAACAATATGAATAGATTTAAATGCCAAGACTACTAACATAGAGTCACATTCCAACCAGTGCCTATGCCAGCCATTCCTAAAAGCAATCTCAATAGCTTGCATAGCAACTTCCAACTCTGCATGAAGAGGGGAAGAGATACCCAAATAAGTAGCAAAGCAGCCCATGAGATGTCCTCTATAGTCTCTAAAGATCCCCCCACCAGCCGCTTCTCCAGGAGAACCTTTTGAAGCACCATCTGTGTTGCACTTAGCCCAATAAACCAAGGGAGGATTCCAAAATACCTCAAGAATTCTTGGAGCTTTGCCTGGATGACCAGTCACTCTAAAAGCCTTGAGAATAGATAGCTCCTCCATAGCAAAGCAGGAGGTTCCTTTAGATAGGTTGCCTGTTAAAGAAACAGCCCCTATGATCATGCTAACTGCTTTCTGAAAAGTTAGAGAGGTATTCTCAAATCTGACTTTGTTCCTACAGGTCCAGATTGCCCAAAGGACATTGGTCACAGCTGCAACCACTGTATCTCGCAACTGGGCACTCCAATTTCTATTGCAGACCTCAAGAATGGCAAAGGGGGAGGAGGTATCTATGGTATAACCAAGCAAGGCGCTGAGCCAACTCCAAAGCTGAGCTGCAAAGGCACAGGACAAGAACAGATGTTGAGCAGATTCCTCAGTTTTACCACACAGACTGCACATGGAGACAGTAGTGCAGCCTCGAGCTTTGAGGTTTTCATCTGTGGGGAGCCTACTGTGCAAAAATCTCCAAACAAGAAAGGACCTGGAAGGTGGAATAGCATGGTTCCAGACTGTTTTTGTCCATGGCAGACCCTACTGGTGAGGATTCTGAAAAAGAAAAGCTTCCTTGAAAGATAGGCTACCCGAACTTGAGTGAGTCCAAACTAAATGGTCCTCACTCTCAAACAAAGGGATGGAGACCTTGTCAATGTCTGATATTACTGTTGGATATCTAAGCCTCAACTCCTCAGGGATGGACCAAGCATTATTCTGTATGAATGCTTAAACTTTGGCCTGGAGGACCAGGTGCAGAGTTTCAGGAATATGCAAGACAAATCCACAATCTTTCGATGAAGCCACTTGTCATGCCAGAAACAAATCCTGTTACCTTTTCCAAGCTGCCAAGTGCAGTTCTGCAGAACCTGTTGAATGTTAGTTCTGATTGCTGGCCAAAGAGATGACTTAACATAGTGAGCAGTAGGAATGTTATCCCTATAGAACCTGTTTTTGATCACATCTGCCCATTGGCTAGAGGAGGTGAGCATGTCCCAAGTGAGCTTCAACATAGTTGCTTCATTAACAGCTCTTAGGGACCGAATTCCCAATCCCCCTTCATTTAAAGGTTTTCACAGAACTCTCCAAGCCACAGTTACCACCTTCTTCACATGGATGTCCCCATACCAAATAAAATTCTTTATCCAAGTGTCAAGGGTTTTGAGTAAAGAGATAGGCCAGGCATATACATGAAAGTTGTATACTAGCATGCCTTGTATAACAGTTTTCACTAGCTGAACTCTCCCCATGATGGAGAGGAGATGTCCTTTCCAAGAAGCCAGTTTGAGCTTGATTCTGTCCACAATTGGCTGAAAGTAAGTCCTCCTTGGCTTGCCTTTAAAGAGAGGAACCCTAAGATAAGTTAAAGGCAAATCACCTGTTGAGAACCCTAAAGTGCTAGAGATTGCAGCAATTCTACTAGTAGAGAGGTTAGGGGCATAGAATTTACACTTCGAAAGGATAAGACACTGCCCTGAGATAGCAACATAATCAGTGAACAGCTGCATCACAACCTGCAGATTTCTCTTGCTGCCATTGCAGAACACTAGGACATCATCTGCATAGAGAACATGGCTTGGCAGAATAAGTCCTTTCGGACCTTTCATTGGCTGCAAAAGACCCGAGGACACAAGGGCAGTAATACCTCTACTAAGAACCTCTTCAGTTATGCAAAAGAGTAAGGGAGACAAAGGATCACCTTGCCTAACTCCTCTTTTGCAGGGGATGTAACCAACTGGTTTCCCATTAACAGAAAAAGAAAGCTTTGCTGATTGCAGAATGATTTGCACCCAAGAGCAGAACTTGTCCTCAAAACCAAAAGCCTTCAGCACATTCAACAAGAAAGACCAATCAATGGTATCAAAGGCTTTTCTGATGTTAAACTTCAGCATTAAGTTTCCACCAAAAGTCTTATAGTCCAGAAGATTGACTGCCTCTGAAGCCACACAAATAGAGTCACCAATTTGCCTTTCCTTGATAAACCCTCTCTACTGCTCAGAGATGATTTTAGGAGCAATGGAAGCAAGCCTTTCAGCTAGAATTTTGGTTATGATCTTAAATTGAAAGTTGGCCAGTGCAATTGGTCTATAGTTCTCAATTTTATCAGCATTGGCTACCTTAGGGATCAAGGCAACCAGATTGGAATTAAGATTAGGGAGCAGCCACCCTTGGTTGAAAAACTGCAACACAGAGCAGCAAACATCACTGCCAACAATGCTCCAAAATTTCTGAAAGAAGCATCCCCCAAAACCATCAGGACCAGGAGCACCACTACCATTCAGGACAAAAACAACAGCTTTGATCTCTTCATTGGAAGACAGACCAGTGAGCAGCCTGTTGTCCTCGTCAGTGACTAACCTTGGGATGACTGAGTCAATGAGACCATTTTCCACACAGTTGTTTTCAGAGGAATAAAGAGAAGTGAAGTATTCGAGCACATGCTGCTCAATATCAGCAGCATTGTCCAAAATCCGATCCTCCGATTTCAGGACTGTCATGGCTTTAGAAGCAGCCCTTATCTTTGCAAGTCTGTGAAAGTATGAAGTGTTCCTGTCCCCACTGGTATGCCAGTTGACCCTAGCCTTTTCTTTCCAGAAGCTTTCTTGGAAGGCAAGGGATTGCTGTAAAACAACTTGAGCCTGCTGTTCTTCCATTCTCAACACATCAGTATAGCCCGAGATGGAGACTTGCTCTTGAATTTTCTCTACAGCCAAAAGAGCCTCCTCAACCTTAGCATGAACATTATCAAAAACTGTTTTGTTCCAAGTTTTGAACTCGGCCTTTAAAGCTTTCAGTTTCTGAGAGAGGATAAACATGGGACAGCCAAAGAATTTCTTCTACCAGACCTCTTTCACTAGCCTGTGACAGTCTTCATGATCTGACCACATATGGAAGTATTTAAAGGAGGATGGTAAAGTCTGCATACCTCTATTTAGGATCAGCAACAATGGATGGTGGTCTGACTTGCTTCTTGGCAGAGTGCAACAAACACTAGAGCTCCAAAAGGAAAGCCAGTCATTGTTGCAGACTGTTCTGTCCAGCCTTCTTTCTGAAGCAGCTCTACCTCTTCTACCATTTGACCAAGTGAAGGCAGCACCTCTAGTGTTCAGATGGATAAGGTCACAACTATCAGTCCATGCCTGAAACTCATCACAAGATGCTTTTAAAGGAAGGCAACTACCCCTTTGCTCATGAGACCCCAGAACTGAGTTGAAATCCCCAATAAAGCACCAAGGGCCTTGGTAACTCTGCTGCAGATTAGCTAAGTTTAACCATAGGTCTCTCCTCTTAACATGTGATGTACTAGCATAAGTGGCAGCCATGAACACAACTTGATCATCAATCTTTACAGATAGAGCAACATACTGGGTTGAAATGGACAAAATGGTAGGTGACAACTGTTCTGAGCATAAGCCCCACAGATTTGGCAAATTATCATTTCTGTCATTCACTACAGCAGGTTTCATTTTAAGCTGTTTCCAGAAAGAAATAGGGATTTGATCCATGGAAATCCAAGGCTCAGAGATAAATAAAAAATCGGGTTTATGTAAACCACAAAACTCTTTAAGGACCAATTTAGTATCTAAGTTACCAATACCTCTAACATTCCAGTATAAAATCTTCATGAGGCAAAGTTAAGAGGATCTGCTTTGGATCTTGTGATACGACCTGCAGATTGAACCACCTGCTTATTCTTCTTCAGTCTTTGCTTCTTTTTCTGAGATTTAGATAGAACTTTGGTGAAGCCAAAATCCTCATTGTTGTCTTGATTTCCCAGGGCAGAGAGAGGCATGCCCTCATCAAAGTCGTCCTCAGTTCCATCAGCCCAGAATTTTGACTTCAGGACTGTTAATTCCTTCTGGACCTGGGGGTGAACATAACCAACTGAATGGCTGTTGGGGGAGCCATTGGTTGTGGACACAAAAGAATCAGTAGCATGCTTAGAGTCTAGAGAGTCAGGCACAATCTCATCACTATTACTACTTTCAGGCTCAGCATTCTGAGCTTGAGTTTCTAAAGGGTCAGTTTGAGCCAGTGAATCAGCATTGTTATGTTTAAATCCATCAACAACTGCTACTGCAACCTCACCAACAGCAGCAGCAGGCATATCCTGTGTTGGCAGGATATTTACACTGTCAGTTAAGACATGATCATTCTGTACCAGTGCAGCAACATTGTTATGGGCTGGAGATTCAACAGAGACCACTGCAACAACATTCCCATCAGCAGCAACAGGAGTAGGCCCATCCTGAAGTGGCTCATTATTAGAAGGGACATGATCATCTGCCATTGCATCCTCATTGACCAAATTGATCAAAGCCTGATCAGTGACAGCTTGCTGAGGATTGTGCTGTTTTAGGCACATATATTGATTTTACCCTTGGTTGAGGTTGTTGTTCCTGATCAGTCTTCAATGCTTGCTGCAAAAGGATGCCCTCTTTCTTATTACATTGATCAATAGAATGACCAATTGATTGACAAGTTTTACAGAAAGAAGGTAATTTTTCATAAACAATTTCCACATAGAAGGCAAAATTGTCTCTTTCAACCATGATCACATTTGGAAGTGCCTTTGTAAGATCAACATCAACCAGCACACGGGCATAATGTCCAAACACTCTATTTTTTGTTGCCTCATCCAAAGCAATTGGCGTTCCAACACCATTGGCAATTTCAAAAAATAGTTTAGGGCGTCAGTATTCTTGAGGTAGATCATGGATGCGGATCCAAGCTTGCACATGAGTCTGCTTTTGTTTATTTGGATTGAAGTCTGGCATCCATTGGAACAAACGCAGCAGACCTGACTTCAAATTCCATAATCCAACAGACCAGACTCTCCTTAGATCTTCTTGTGATGCAAAGCAAAATTCATAATAGTCTTTCCCCAAAGGTATCATGTTCCAGTGAGTGAGAGGCTTCCACGGAGACAAAAGCTTGGCCTTCAGATCAGTAAACTTCATCGATTTACTCCCTTTTTCCAACAGAATTCGCCCCTACAGGTTGTTTTTACAGGCTTGCAACCCTTGTTGGTATTCATCCTCTGAAATTTTGATCGATACATGTTCTCCTTTTAGGCAAGGTTTCGACAACTGAGACAGTGACACATTGATCGAACTATTCAGGGCTTGTGCAAAGGTTTTTGACTGAGGCGAAGAGGCAGCATGAGGGGGAGAGGGAGGGGGAGACGCAAGAAACTGCCATAGGCAAACAGTATTGCATACGGCCGAAGCCATGATCATGCAAACCTTAGGCTATCATGCAAACCCTAGCAGAGAAGATTTTCTTGTAAAAGTGTTTTTAAGTTTGCTCCATTTGTAATTATGTTATCATTGTAAATGGTTTTTGGAAATTCATTTATAAAATCACCAAATCTCTTAAAAACTCATTTTCTTCTAAAAATATTTATTTGAAATATTAGTTCAAAGAAACATCGTTTGAGACTAACTTGCTGTTGAAACAAATACTGCTGTTTTCAAAAAAATACTTTCCGTAAATATTTTCGGAATTAACCGTCGTTTAGCATTTTAAAATGTTTTAAGTCAAATTTTGACTTTTCTAGTAAAATCAGTTTCTCAACACCATGATAAAATTATTTTTGAAACTTATTTTCTTATAATAACATTTTCTAACATTTAGAAATTTCTTACATATAAATTAGCAGTACAAAAATATTTTCATGGTTACGTCCTCACTGCGACTCATAAAACAATCTTACACCATTAAATCATTAAAATAAAGTTATTTTAAACTATTCCCCGGTTTAACCAATCAAATAATTAAGTAATATTATATTACTATTTTCCATTAATTAAAACTCATTATCTCATATGAAGCTTTTTAACGTTTTTAACCTCGTAATTAATTGAGCACTGACCACTGTTAAGCTTTTCAATCCACAACCAACATCAATATTAATTTCATGCCAATAATATAGCAAATAGCACAATTTATGACATGCATTAAAATAAGATAACAATTAAATGCAGATAAATAATTAAAAGCAGATAATTTAAAAGCAGTTATTTATAACTATGTAAAACAATAAACACACCAATTAAATTATACAGACCCCAAACAAATAGCATATAGCTATCGGAAAAACCCCTCAAGTGCTCCCCTTACCTCTTGAAGACTTTTACTTCCGATTTTGGTTTTCGTCGCAAATCTGTCATAGGTATCACACATACCCGATATAATAATTATCCTTCAACAAATCATAACAACAAATTAACAATCAAACAATTAAAAACACCTATTTCCTATAGGTAAGGTTCGGCTATGAGGTGATTAATTGGCTACAAATTTCAAAAATTCCTAAGCTCTTGGATTAGTGATCATTGATCACTTAAAACCCTAAAACAATGATTAACATACAAAGGTTGAAATAAAATACTCCAACCCTTCAAGAACCAACTTTCGGTCATGAAGAAAATAATGGGTTAGAGATTTTATTTTGATTCAAAATCATGGATTCAATATATATATGAGCTATAAGGATTGAATCAAGTAAGACTTGTTAAAAAAATTGAACAAAGTACCTTCCCCAACAACAAGCTATGTTCGGCCTTGATAGGTTAAATAGGAAGGAAATTTTTGCTTGACGCATACTCTTGGATCTTAAATATAGAGATGATAATAAGATCATAGAAATTGGTTTCATGATCATAGGATTTTTTCTATGATTTTCTAAAGATTTTCAAACTTTCACAATCTAGGAATTGAAAAAGATGATCATGACCTTGAAACATGAAAATAATTGAAGAACATATAGCTTATTGATGATGAAGAGAAAAGATTACCTCTTGGAATTAGAAAATGAGCAAAGAATCAAGTGGTTCCTTCACAAAATTAGCTATGGAAACTTAAGGTTTTTAGAGAAAATGGAAGAAAGCTTCATGAAGATGATGAGGTATGACTTATGTAGCAATGGAATGGGCTCACATAATGGGTTGGGCCGTGGGATTATGGCGCAAAAGGGTCCAAGCCATAAAATTTTAGGGACAAGCTCGTAATCTTACAAAATGACATTTTTGTGATACAAAATCAACTTAGGGACATAATAGTAATTTTACCCCAAAAACCATCATGACAAACATGTGGTGAGGATTGGTTTGAGGTGTGGCTGATTTGTGTCCACAAAATTGTTGGGACAAACTTGGCATTTCAATGGAAGTTCAAGGGTAAAATATTCCATGGGCAAAATGGTCTTTACACTATTTTGAAGAAATATCTAGATATTTGCTAAATGTAATCATTACATTGGTGAGTCACCTATATGACTCACCACCCTAGGTGGCAAGATGTCTCAGAATCCGATGTCGGGTTTTGTCTCTACACGTCCGTTCTCGACTCCGTCGATTACCCGATTTATGTTTTACGCCCGAATCAAGTATAATAACCTATTTATTTTGAAAATTTTAAAAATAACCTATATCGTTGGAAATGAGATATAAAATCTATTCATTTCGTTCTCAGGTCAAAATTAGGTTTTCTGATCAGTAAAATCTTACTGTCAGTGAAAACGCAGACCAGGTTCCATCTAAATTTTCAATCAAAAATTTAATTGTTTACTTATAAAAATAAGTATAATTTGAATATGACTTTGGTTTTCCCAAAATCATTTTCTAAGTTTCATATACAAATATAAATGTTTATTTATATTTATACTGATCTTAGAAAGCAAAAAAATCAGGGTGTTACACTTTGTACTACGTAACGGCTAGTGTTTAATATCTCATCCAGGTTTGCCAAATTATTGATTTTTCCGTGGCCACCTAAGAGTTTTGTTTTTTCCCCTAAATATTTCCCAACAATTGATAAAGGGTGGACCTATTGACTATCCATTTTACACAATCACACTCGTTCTTGATTATTTCAAACCTCAATTAAAGAAAATGTCCTATGTTAACTTATGTTTTTAACTTTCTATTTTCATTATTTATAATAACTATTTACTCACTTGTTTTTTGAATATTTAATTATTTTTAAAATAATTTTATTAATAATAATAAAATCCTTAACTATATGATAATATTGTGAACAAAAAATACATTTTTTTAATTCTTGTTCTAATTTATTTGAGAAAAAATATATTTTAGACAATTCAAAGATTATATATAGTCAAAACTGACAAAGGAGAAAAAACTAACATAACATACTAACATTTTCCTACAAATAAAGATAAAAAATAAAAAACTGATGAAATCCCGGCAAGTGTACCGTGTCGATGCATGTAATAATTAAAATGGTGATACCAAGTATCATTCTCAGGGATTGATAGATCAAATACTACTTTGCAAACTTAATAACTATTTGAACGAACAATTACGAGAATATTGGAATCAATGACTAAAAACAATTCAACTATTAATTCAAGTAAACTAACGCAAACAGTGAGAAGACAGTCGCAATATTATGTTGAACAACAATTATGGGAAAGGTCTAGGGATTTGATTTCACCTACGTTTATCAAGTTTGATGCAATTATGAATCCTCGTAATTACTAATCTTCTACTTTTGTCAACCAAGAGTCCGAAATTATCCTAATGTCTCTCTCGAGTACGGTTAGCAAACACCCCTTAACCCCTAACCCTTAACCAACTATATCTCTATGATGGTTAATTATTAAGAAATTCATTAAGTTCTATGACTCCCTATGAAGGTTGCATACAATCCCTATGGTATATCTCTATCCGCATAAACTATATGGTTTTACCCCAATGCTCTAAACACATAACTAACCCCTCGGTATCATTATGATTGGCAAATCATGCATAATAATGGCCTGTTATAAGCAAGTATTAAGCACAGAAGTAAAACACAAAAGGGATAAAGAAAATAACTACGAAAATATCATAAAAACAATCAAACCGTCCAAACGCGGCTACATCATCTCCCTTGGAATTAGTTCATCATCATAGGAATCAATAACATAATCAAAGAAACCAACATGGAAACAAGAAAAGAATATATGAGCGCAACAAATCAGAGGGAGACGCAGCAAAAGAACAAAGAGTGGAACCCTATTTCCATACAAAAGGCCAGAATTTATAAGTTATGGTATCAGCGATTCGCGGGGCGAATTACGTTTCGTGGGGCGAAATTTAAATCATGGCTCAATCCAGAACTGCACCATCCGCATGGCGAATGGTCCATCCGTGGGGCGAATGACTCGAAATTTCTAGCTTCTTCCTGCTTCTCTTATTTGCTCCCAGGCTTCAATTTTATCCTTCCCAAGCTCATATATGAACATGAAAATTATTCAAACTAGAAAATCATAGAAAAAGACTCAATTTCCTAATTAAAACAAAGAAAATACATTCAAAGACTCTAAACGCTGCTTAAGGAAAACAAAGCCCAAAGTTGAGTACTAATTTAGAATACAACTTATCAATATGTTAAAATTCACAAGAAAATCTAGAATACAACTAAATAATCTAGCTGATTATCAATACCTCAAACTTAAGCTTTGCTTGTCCTCAAGAAAACTACACACAAAAAGACTCGAAGCAAAAGCCACAAAGGACTCAAAGATACACAATAAGTTGATATAAGATTAATGGACCCATAAACAATAATTTCCAACATAATGTCAACCACAACCACTTCATCAAAATCAAGCATGCCTTCCTAAGATAAAACAATCAACTATCAAGAGGACCTTCAAGATCAACCAAAAGAGTGAACTCAACCATCATACACTTACCAATCAAGTAGTGGTTTCAAAAACTTAAACATAAATTCACTAGTCATCAATGAGTCTCACTCCTCACCAAGGATAATTAATTTACTCAACGCTAAAGTGTTTAGGCTTGTTTTTCCCTCAAAAATCTGCATATTGAGAAACTCACTCTTTGGGTTTGATTTTCATCTCACTCATTAATTTACACAACCACATGATGCACAATCAAAAGGTCTTTATAAGGTTATAATGGGGTCAAGGTGGAAGGTAAGGAAAAAGAAAGGGAATGCAAGTTTAGACCCTAAAGACCAAGTGAGCAATGGAGCACAATTTCCAAAGAATACACTACTTTTATTTCTTTCTTTCTTTTTCTTTTTTTTTCACTTTATTGCACCTTCTGAACACTTCCACTTTTTTTTACTTGAAACTTCACTTATTCTTTTTTTTTTCTTTCACTTTTTCAGATTTTTTTTCCAAGGGCATTTTTTACCCTTCCTTGCTTTTCCAAAATTGAATTTCTCATGTGCCACCTCAAACTTAGCACTTTGCAACTATACTACCTTGAATTCCAATGCTCGCTTAATCCTTTTGGGTAGGTAAACAAGATTTTTTTGGATTTAGCAATTATATTTAGGTAAACAACAAAAATAGGCTTAAAGCACAATGGGGCTAACAAGGGATAATTCATTTAGGTAAGCTTTTTGGCCAACTAGCTATTTAAAAGAAAATGCCTTTATCATGCCCATGCATCAAGTAATCATGTACACCAAGAAGAGATTCAAGCAAACCTAAGAGTTCATAACTCAATAGCAATACTCTAAACAAAAATCATGTTGAAGGCTCAAACTCCTCACCAGGACACAAATAGAGACTCATATCAAACATCATTAATTATGCCAAGTCCTCTAACACCTCAAACTAGTCATGGTTCATGCATTCAAGTCAAGGCACACTCAATTGCATCACTATCCACCCTCTTTCAAAAGTATCATGTTTTTATCTTAAGCATGCATGCATTAATCAATCAAAAATGATATGGAAACAAGAATAGGAATTCACATGGTCAATCCACTTACGATTCACTTATCAACTAAACACATCAAATACTTTTTTTTAAGACTCACTAAAAAGACACTAACAAAACTCTATGCACATGGTCAATAAAATGCTAACAAGAATGAAAAGCAACAAAAAGAAATAGTGGAGTTAAGAAAGCTAATCTCTAGGGTTCCAAGTGGAATCCTCCTCTTCAGTCATCTCCATATCCTCATGAATGCTTTTTTCCTTTTCTTCCCCTTCAGGAGAAGGAATCTCTGTATCCCCAACCTCACCGAGCTCTCGGAATTTGGAACATCCAAGTCGGGAAATGGACGATGCCCCTATCATTGCCTCACTTTACATATCATTATCCGAATCATCCGGAACCTGTCTCGGAGGCATCTAGCATCATTGAAACACATGCACACATTATTTACAAATACTAGAATAAATTAAAATAAAATGAAAATAAAGCAAAACAAAGATGGGGTAATGATGCTCCTGATAGTCTCAAAGTTAAAACTTATGCCAACAACTCCCCATTACTGCAACCAAGTTTCAATGATAACTCATACACCTTACATCAATCAAAACTAAGAGTTTATCAATGAACTATACAAAAAGAAATGACCATGATAAAAGCCTAATAAATGTCATAAGATATCCTCAAGGCTCCATCAAGTCATCTATCACATCTTGGGGGATGTCTGGCTCACCCTCGTCCTCGGGCTCGCCACCCCCTATTGACGCGCCACCCTGGTCCCCAGGAAACCAGTGCCAGTCGACACGAGCCCGATTATCCTCCTCAGATGGAAACACAGGTGATCGTCCCTCGGCCTGGGCAGTCACCCACTCCCTCAAAATCCCTCTGGATCTCACCAGATCTCCACAGTGCTGTCATATCATGCTCAACCAAATCCAAGCGTTGGTGTAACTGTGGCATGGTCACCGGCTGGCGGTGGCGAGGCTGGCGAGGTGCTGGTGGGGGTCTCCTAGCCTATGTAGCTACCACCTCAAAGCAGTGCCGACGAATGTAGTTATCATCAATGGGTTGCCGGACCAGAACAGAGATCTCATCGGCTATCGGCACCCCGGCCCTGGCACATAGCTTTGTAATAAAAAAAACGGGTGCGCCAAAGAATGTTGGTCATGAGAGTTGGCCATCTGCTATATGACAGTGGCTATGATCGCCCCGACATCAATACTCTTACCCTCAATGATGGAATAGAGAATCCTGGCCCTGTTGGCCGTAATATCTGACTCATGAGAACGAATTGTGATGTTAGCATGTCTGTATGCATGCCACACCTTGGCTAAGGGAATAAGATCCTTCTAAAACATACTCAATAGGGAGCCAGAGACTCCTAGCTCCCATTCAGCCTAGGTAAACAACATCTGGCCAAAATAGTAGGTCCATCAATCTCCTCACGACACATATGAGTGTGCTCACATTCCTCTCCCCAAGTGTTTTCTATTTCCAACAGTTCATTGATTGAAGGCCCATCAAATATTATTTCCCTACCTCGGGCAAAACTGATAAACTTGGGGTCCGTGGGGTTCGGGGCATAGGCATTGGCATAAAACTCCTTCACCAAGTGCTGGTCGGCACGGGTAGGTAAAGTAGCCATACGATGCCACCCTTACCTATGAAGTTCTTCTTGTACCTCCATGTACTCATTGGGCCACAGGATCACTTTCCGCTCAGAGATGAATTGCCTCTTCTTCATGTTCTTATAACGCGTCTCATGCAGCAGAGAGCGAAATAATTGAAAGGCATTCTTTGAAGGGGCCATGACCTGAAAATCAGAAGAGTTCCAATACAAGAATAACAGAAAGGCACTAATCAGTTTATGCATTTAGGACAAAAATCCACACATGACCAAGATCACAAATGTTTAACACTCAGCACTAATTCTATGAACATCTATGGACAACACATGCTTTAACCAAAACTTCAATTTAACACATAGATGCATCAAGAATATCAAATTCTCAGTCAACATAACAGATTTCACATTAGATACCACAGTTAGAAGCTTATTCAACCACAACTTCATGACTATAATTGATGAAACATTTTATCAAACATGGATTGAGCACTCAACAACCCCCTCCCAACAATATTAGCATGCACCATCTCATCTCCAAGTTAGCACATTATCACACAACTTTATAACAAGAATTTTCTCGAACCTAGTTTAATCAAATATAGAAACAAAGCCAGTTCTGTAAAACACAGGGTTCAATCCATATTCAAGAAGTTAAGAGCAAAAGGACAACAAGCAGAATACACTGTAGCTCAAACAACAAGATTTCAACTCAGAAGCAGACCATGGTTTATGAAACTTCAAGCCTCATTAAATCAATCCCTCCATATTCAATCACAACAAGGACAAGCTTATGCACACAATCAATTTTTTTTACAAGAACAATGTTTCATAGCAAATGAATCAACACCCAAAACCCATTTTGCAAACCCCAAATTGCATATTATCACACAACCCCTCAAGAACTTAATCAACATATGCAGTCACACCTACCCATTACGCATCTAACAGGAATGAAGATCTTAGGCTTACCTGGAGATGAAGATGAGGATCAAATAAGGTGAGTTGCTTGCGAAATGCAAGAGAATTCGCATGCAACTTCCCAGTGAGGGAGAGAGTGAATGCGAGTGAGTGTGGCGCGAGGGAGAAGACAACTGGAATGGTGTGCGCACAGGAACTACACAGAGAGCACCAGAGAGAGTGTGTGAGAAAGGTGAGGGAGAAGAGAACTGTGAAGGGTGTGGTGTGGTGGTGTCGCGTGCTAAAGGGGGTTTTAAAACGTCCGAGTTTCGCCGGGTGATTTTTATTGTCCGCGGGGCAACTTCTGAAAATCCCCAATTCAACAAACCCTAAATTATGGAGCAGTGGGGCGAATGAAAATTTCGCAGGGCGGATCTCGAGACATTCAGTGCACCATCACCCAGAATCGCGAGGCGAATCCAGCTACCGAGGGGAGATTTATGTTTTTCCAGCGGCCTGATAAAGGCAATCTGCTGGGCGAATTATGAATTCGCGGGGCGAATGACTATATTCCAGGGAGCTGGATTTTCACACCCGTGACGCGTAAATGGACTCGCAGGACTAACTGAAGTTCCCATATTCGCGGGGTTAGTTTAAATATCCGCGGGGCGGATGGTTAAATTCCAGAGAGCGGCTTCTATAATCCGTGTGGCTAACTAAAAAGTAGCGGGGCGAATTCAATTTTTCCAGAGAGCTTATAAAGCCAATCCGTGGGGCGAATTATGAATTCGCGGGGCTAATTATGCAGAAAACACTAGCGGAAAATATACATCAGACGGTAAAGGTTTACGTCAGTTAATCAAAAGCTAGACGTTAAAAAGGGGGCGGTGGCAATTTTGTAAATATCAGACTTCATTAATTCAATTTTAACGTCAGTTGTTTTAATGACTGACGTTAAAAGTGAAGTGACAGACTTTTAACGTCAGTTCAATAAACAACTGAAGTTAACAGTGAACATTTTAACGTCAGTTTTTTATCGAACTGACGTTAAAAGTGAGTCACTTCACTTTTAACGTCAGTCCTTACATCAACAGATGTTAAAGGTTATTTTAATAATTTTTTTATCTAGTATACGTACCTTTCCGCATTGCCTTCCTCAAAGTTTCAGTTTCACATGAATTGCTTTGATGTTTTGTGTTTCTGTTCTGAAAACTAAAATATATGTGCGAAGTATAAGTTGAATCAATAACCCAAACCGGATCTCATTCATGAAGTGTAATATCTGATCGTCTGAGAAGATTGAAAGGGTTTAAAATCCTATAAAAAAGTTACATTGAAAGGGTTTAAAATCCTAAACATTAAAGCTACATCCCATCAGAGAGTTTTATGAAATATGCCAAAGGGAAAACTATACTCCGAAGACCTTAGAAAACTGGGGGGCATGAGAGAGCTCAAGAGAGGTAAAAACAGGTGCACTAGATCTGTTTCAAGCAAAGACGGTGGTTCTAGAGACTTCCATGACGGTCACTTGCTGCCAAAGCTGAGGTTTTGGAACTGTGACGCCCGAGCACCTGATTTTCCCTCCAGCAGCTGATTCTCCGGAAGGATGATAAGGTGAGCAACTCACATAATGTGGTTTACACAAACTTATCACCGATGTAATGTGATTTACACAAACTCAGAAGTTGTTTGACCATTAAGACAAAGATCTTTGAGTCTAGGAATAGGAAGAAAGAGTGATGAAGTTAATCTCCATGGCAGAGCCATATTGTGAAGCCGAAAATTAAAAGGATGGAAGGAAGCTATTTATAGGAGCAGGGGATGAAGTTACTAAGCTATTCTGATTTTCTTGAAAACTTATCTATAAACTTAATGCTCATTAAGAGGATTAAGTTACAAGGTGCATGGGTAAGTAGCACAGTAGTCAAAGGAATGAATGTTTTTGCAGATATCTATACACTTTTAACGTCAGTTGTTTAAAAAAACTGACGTTAAAAGTGTTTTTAAAATAAAAAATATTTATTGTTAACGTCAGTTTTTTATACAACTGGTGTTAAAAGTTTGATTTTTACTTCAGTTAAATAAATAGCTGACGTAAATAATCCTATATATTATAAACTTGTAGAATGAATATTGGAAATAATATAATTAATATACGGGAACTTGGCAGTCATAAATTAAGTTGACGTTAAAAATGAGGTGGTGACAGTTTGTAAATATTAAATCACTATTTGCGTCAGTTCTATAAATAACTGATGTAAATAATTATGAAACTCATTTCATTGGTTGTCATGTCCCTGTTGTCCCTCTTAACGCAGATCACTCCATATAGTACTGCAGTTTATTTCTAAACCTTTTTTTAAAACAAGTTTATTTTTAATTTTTATTAATTAGCTTGAATTAGTAAACAAATTCTTGTGCAAATTAAAATAAATAAACACTTAACATAAAACAAGTTATATGTATAATCAAATCGTATGTCATTGAAGCGATTCATAAGTTAAAATTACATGATTAAAAGATAAATTTTTTTTGCAACATAGCCCTAAAATATAAAAAAGTTTCTGCATCAACATCATTTTCTTCTCAGTCCTGTCACTAAAAACTCCAATGGATGCATCACCTCCCTCACTTGAATTCCATGATGCAAAGTAAATCCTCAGTCACTAGCAGTGAAAGCAAAGTGAAATGGATCTTTGCATCTTTCTTCTTCACTGGAATTCCTTGATGCATCATCTTGAATCCACAGTCACTTGCTTCCAAAGCAAAGTGAAAGGGATGACGGGGATGAAATAAAGTGAAAGAATCACATTACGTGATTCACCCAACCTTACCATCCATGTAATGTGATTTACACAACCTCAGAAATTGTTTGACCATTAAGACAAAGATCTTTGAGTCTAGGCATAGGAAGAAAGAGTGATGAAGTTAATCTCCATGGTAGAAAAAATTAAAAGGATGGAAGGAAGCTATTTATAGGAGCAGTGGATGAAGTTACTAAGCTATTCTGATTTTCTTGAAAACTTATCTATAAACTTAATGCTCATTAAGAGGATTAGGTACAAGGTGAATGGGTAAGTAGCACAGTAGTCAAAGGAATGAATGTTTTTGCAGAAACTAATAAACTTTTAACGTCCGTTGTGTAATACAACTGACGTAAGAAGTGTGAGTGTTTTTAACGTCAGTTTCTTAATACAACTGACGTTAAATATATGACCTTTAACGTCAGTTTTTACTAACAACTGATGTAAGAAGTGTGAGTGTTTTTAACGTCAGTTTCTTAAGACAACTGACGTTAAATATATGACCTTTAACGTCAGGTTTTACTAACAACTGACGTAAAATGTTGTTTTATTTTAATTATAACGTTTACACCCGCACGCCTTCTGCACTTCTCTGTACGTCTCTTTTCTCTTTTCATCACGCTCAACCCTCACTCTCAACCCTCACTCTCGCTCTCACTCTGCCCTAATCGCGAGCTCATCTCCACCGCAACCACCGCGAGGGCTTCTTCGCCACCACCGTGAGGTACACTCTTAACCCCTAACTCTGTCTTTCCCACTCATTCTTTGCAATAACTTGACATCTCTCTTTACCCTTCCCGCGCACTAACTCTCCTTGTCCCTCTGCTCTCAGTAACCACATCGAACGTTGGCCACCACTCGAGCTTCCCCCCCACCACCATGTGAGCGCCTATTTCTGGTGAGTCTTTAGGGCACATTTTTTTATTTTTGGTTTTGAGTGCATGCATGTTGCTCTGCTGGTTGAAACTGTAGTCTCAGTAGTTGAAACTTGAAACTGTGAGTTTGAGTTGTTTGGAATGTCTCTATTTTTGGTTTTGAGTGTATGTTGAAACTGTAGTCTCAGTAGTTGTAACTTTAAACCGTAAGTTTGAGTTGTTAATGTCTCTATTTTTGGTTTTGAGTGCATGTTGCTCTGCTGGTTGATCTGTCACGGCCGTGATGCTCATCACGGCTAGGCCGTGATCAGTTCTGCCTATGAGGGTCTGGTTCAGTTGGTACGTTACGGCCGTGATGGACATCACGGTCAGGCCGTGACCAGTGCTTGGCAATCTTCAAAAACTATAGTTTTCAATCTCTCGTATTGTCTTTATATTGGATATATAGATGTTTTGTATATCTACAGGACCTATCTAGTTATTTTTATTTATACTTCTGTATTTATTTTGAGTTATAACCTATGTTAATACATATATATTGTTTCTGAACAGGCATACATATGGATCAGTCGGATAGCCCACATGCACGGGAGGACACTTTGTGGGGTTTTGCAGATCCGATCACGCCTACGCCTGATTCTAGTGTAAGTTTACATGTTATATACTATCTTTAGTCCTTCTTTTTAATGTAAGTTTATAATGTTACAACCCTCTATTTTATCATTTTTTTGTCCATACAGACATCACAGGCTCATAGGAAACGGGGTAGAGGAGCCACCTCGTTGAAGAAACTAGAGAAGGACAGGCAAAGCGGATAGAAGCTTGAGGTGTCCTTCGATGCTAATCTAAATGCCCAGGGACCCCGTGCTAAAGAATTTAATAAGTGGGTGTTTCTACAAGAAAGCGCACGTAAGCATCAACTACAACCATCGGAATGGCGTTCCACGTAGCGTTAAGGATCAGATTTGGGAGGCTATCACGGTATTTTACCTTTACATTCATTTGATTTACATTATTAGATAATTATCCGAGTTATAATCCATCCGGTTGTTATGTATTTAATGTGTAGGTAGCTTGGGTCGTGCCAAATGACGAGGATCATCGTCATAAATGTATGAAAATGGCATCAAAGCGTTGGAATGGGTTCAAGCATGATCTTACTAGGTACTATGCATCTGGGAAGAAGCGGCTTGATAAAATGTTCTCGGATTATCCCTGGATTGATCAGGATACTTGGGATATGTTTGCCAGGAGTCGACAGGATGGAGAATTTCAGGTTGGTTGATTGAGTTAATTTTGTATGCTTATTATAGATCATTTAACTGTATTTAATTATGTGTTTTTGTTTGAATAGGCTAAGGCAAATAAGGGTCGGCAGAATCAGGCGAAGAACGTCCACCGCCACACCATGTCTCGGGGTGGGTACCGGACTCGGATCAAGCGGATGATGGCGGATAGGTGAGGCGAAGCGGGAAGAGCACTCGCTAGGATTGAAAGAGGAGAGGTGCCCGAGGGCACACCATCAAGTCCTCCGTCGGACATCGACCGCGAGGATGTCCGGGTTAGCCGACCGCATGACAAAGACGGGATCTTTTAAAGTTGATGCCACTTTGCGAAGTGGCGAGATAAGATTGTAAGTAAATAATTAACTTGATTTCAATTGATATTTGTATAGATATTTGTAACACTTTTCACTTGCACGTTTTTTCATTTTTTTTTCATTGTAGATGGATCTTAAAGCACAATCCTCCCAGGCGCATTCGTCCCTTCCACGGATCTGGGACGTCTTGATGACTGCTCTAGGCAAGAAAGACCATCCTGGTCGGGTTCTCGGTGTTCCTGGGAACGTGACCATCAAAGAATATTATGGCAAGTCTGCTTCACAAAGCGGGTGGTCAATGAAGCATCAATTTTGGCTGACATTACTCAAAGACCTCATGTCCAACCCGGCTATTACAACACATCGATGCAAGGCTTAATATCCAACCCAGAATTCAAACAGCGCTTGAGAGAGCTTTCCTCGTCGGTACATCCCGAGGACACCGCAGGGCATGCCAACCCTTCACATGTGAGCACAAAAGAGAGTTTTAGTAGGGCACATGTGGAGGGCGATGAGTTAGCGGCGAGGGAGCGGGAGTTGGAAGTCCCGCGCCATGAGCATGAGTTGGAAATGAAAAGGCGTGAGCTTGAGTTGGACTCCAAACGACGTGAGCTCGAAATGTTAACAAAGGTATTTATTCATTATTAATGTCCAAATTAGTCAAATAATTACTTGTGTTTTTTTTAATTATCAACAACTTATCTAATTTATTTTTCCTAAACTGAAGGCCAAGTCGACGTCGGTGTCGCTGTCACCTATCACTCGTTTGTTCTCACTTGGTGAGGATTATGCGTTTGAGATTTTTGAATGTCCATTGGAGCACGATGGATGGGTGGCACGCCCAGATCAACGGAGGATATTTACCTTCTGTGGTGATGATCTCGGGAACGCCTGCAGAAATAACGTCTGGTTGAACAGCAATGTTTTCAGTCTCTGGTGCACGTAAGTTAATTTTAATTTTATAGCTTATTTATTTTTGGTATTTTTCCATTTAATAATTTATTTTAATTTCAATATATATATTATGTAATTAACATCCACACCTTTTCATATCTTAGGTATCTCCATCGTCTTCAGCTTGATAAGGGCGTTGCATCGGTTCTGACTTCTTAGATCAAGTCGGTCCTTCCGCCCCAATTCTTTCTTTGGCGATGCATTGAGTAAATACATAGGGAAATTGTTGGGAGAAAATCGGAAAGAATTATATCTGGCTCCCTACTGTATGAATGACCATTGGCAGTTGTTGGTACTTCACCCGTCTAGGCATACTGTCATATTCTTCTGCTCTCTCCACCAAGATCCGCCACCGAAGGTGGTGGAAGCTGTAAATAAGTAAGTAACTAATCTTAAATTTAATTTAAGTTTTAATATCAGTTGTTTTTAGTTTATTACACACATGATATATGAATTTGTTAATTGATCGACATGATTATTTGTTTATGATAGCGCGCTGAAGGCGAGTAGCATAAGTTGCGCCAACGGGAGAAGTAGGACTTCTAAGGCTAAAGCAAATCCTGTATGGAACATCCTCAAGGTTTGGTAGTTTATTTATCAAATAATTAATATTGTAATTACTAATTTATATGTATATTCAACTGACGTTGAAATTAATTTTGTTGGTAGTCTCAATTTCAAATTGACGGGTGGTCGTGCGGCTATTCTGTGATGCTTCATATGCTAAACATAGTCTCCGCATCTATTACGGATGGATGGATTAAGGTAATATTTAAACAACTTGTTAAATTATATATTATAGTTTTGAAGATGACTTGCATTGATGTTATTGTTATTATTTGAACGTGTGTAGGCATTTAGCGACCAATCGCCTATTCAAGAAGATGAGTTAAGAGACTTGAGGATGCGCTTCGCTGAATTCTTCTTCAAGTATGCGGCTGAAAAAGGAATTGACAAGATACCTTCGCAATACTTAGATAAATAGTTTTTTTGTTAGACTTTAGAAACTAATTAATAACATGTATATATATATCCTTAGATTGGGAGTTTTGTTTTTTAGACATTGGAACTAAAATTTATTTATATATATACATGGGTTTTGGTTTTAAGTCCCCCCATTGTTCCATTTTTCCTTTGCAATTCTGTAATGTGTTGATATTCTGTTTTACTGGGATATTTACTGAATGCAGGGATAGCTGAGGGGAGTGATATTTTAAAAATGAATTTAAAAAAAAATCTATTAACGTTAGTTGTATCAAACAACTGACGTTAATAGTATTTTATAAAATATACAGTACACTATTAACGTCAGTTGTAATAAACAACTGACGTTAAAATTAAACCTTTAACGTCAGTTCTTTATAACAACTGACGTTAGTTTTAACAAAATTAACGTCCGTTGTCTTAAAGAACTGACGTTAATAGTTTTATGTTTAACGTCAGTTGTTTAAAAAACTGACGTTAATTTTTAAAAAATTAACGTCAGTTGTATTAAATGACTGACGTTAATAGTTTTATATTTAACGTCAGTTCTCAACTGACGTTAAAATATTAACTATTAACGTCAGTCAGTATTCTGATGTAAAAAATCAATTTTAACTGACGTAAAAAGCACTTATTGCACTAGTGAAAACAGCAGCTCCCCAAAGTTTTTTTTTTTTGCTTTTTCATTAATTTTCTTAGTCCCTACATGTCTCTTAAGGCATATCCTATGCTAAAAATTACTTAACTACCCTGAATGCACCTAATTGAGACTAATATGCAAAAGTATGTAAATAGGTCATTTTTCTAGCACAATACTAGGCACAATTAATCTACCCTATATGGAAATTTAAATCTACCTCCTAACTAAATGCAATGACTAGATGCAGAAAAAGGATATAAGCCTGGGTTGCCTCCCTGTTAGCGCTTGTTTAACGTCACGAGCCTAACTGTCATGCCCTTCAAAGGGTTAAGTCAATGCCAAGGCAATTTCTTGCCTTTCAAAATCTCCTCCCAAGTACACTTTGAGCCTTTGGCCATTTACTTTGAAAGATTTCCTGGTTCTTTGGCTTCTAACTTAACTGGGCCATACGGGTGAACAACTTTCACAACATAAGGGCCGAACCACCGGGATTTCAGCTTACTCGAAAATAATCTTAACCTCGAGTTGTATAATAGAACTTTTTGGCCTGGTTCGAACTTCCTTGGGATTATGTGCTTGTCATGCCATACCTTGGTCTGTTCCTTGTAAATTCGTGCACTCTCATAGGCTTGCAAATGGATCTCATCCAGCTCATTGATGTCCAAGAGGCATTTTTCACCATCATCCTTGTAGTCAAAATTCAAGGCCTTGATGATGCAATATGACCTATGCTCCAACTCCATCGGCAAATGACACGCTTTTCCATACACCAATTAGTACGGAGAACGACCAATAGGAGTCTTGAAAGCAGTCCGGTATGCCCATAGTACATCGTCCAACTTCCTATACCAATCCTTCCACGATGAGTTCACAGTTTTCTCTATGATCCGCTTCAACTCGTGGTTGGAAACTTCTACTTGACCACTTGTTTGTGGATGGTACGGAGTAGCAACTTTATGAGTCACCCCAAATCTTGCGAAAATGTTCTTCCACATGAATTCAATAACAACGCGAGAGTCATCCGTAGAGGTTACAATTGCTTCCACCCACTTGGACATCTAATCCACCCCCACTAGAATATACTTGTAAGACTGAGAGGGTGGAAATGGTCCCATGAAGTCAATAGCCCACATGTCGAAGATTTCCACCTCCAAAATGCTATTTAAGGGCATTCCGTGCCTTTTTGAGATGTTTCCAACTCGTTGGTACCTATCACACCTAACAACAAAGTCCTTTGCATCCTTGAAGATGGTTGGCCAATAAAACCGACATTGCAAGACTTTTTCCGCGGTTCTATTTCCACTAAAGTGCCCTCCATATTCCAATCCATGGCAATGCCACAAGATATTCTCTACCTGGACGTGAGGCATGCACCTTTGAAGGATTCCATCTGCACAATACTTGAATAGGTAGGGTTCTTCCCAAACATAGTGCTTGACGTCATTGAAGAATTTCTTCTTCTGCTGCCAAGTAAGTCCTTCAGGCACTACCTTTGCAACCTTGTAATTGGAAATCTCTACGAACCATGGTGTTGTTGAAATGGCAAACAACTTTTCATCCGGAAACTCATCATGAATTGGCAATTTCTTGTCCTCCTCATCTGGATTGATCAATCTTGATAGATGATCCGCCACTCCATTCTCGCTTCATTTTCGATCTTTGATCTCCACATCGAACTCCTACAAAAGTAAAACCCAACGAAGCAATCTAGGTTTGGCATATTGCTTAGACATTAAATATTTCAATGTGGAACGGTCACTGAAAATAGTTACTTTAGACCCTATCACATATGACCTAAACTTGTCTAATGCAAAGACTACCGCTAGGAGTTCCTTTTCAGTTGTAGAGTAGTTAAATTGTGCATCATTTAAGACCTTTCTAGCATAGTATATGACATGCACTCTTTGTTCTACTCGCTGTCCTAAAACAGCCCCCACCGCATAATCACTTGCATCACACATGATTTCAAAAAGTAGTTCCCAATTAGGTTCGGTGATTATAGGTACAGTTACTAACCTATGCTTAAGACATTCAAATGCATCATGACATGCGGAATTAAAATCAAAGGATACATCATGGGCAAGAAGATCACTAAGAGGTTTAGCAATCTTCGAAAAGTCCT
The DNA here is from genome assembly GCA_030762895.1 of Sophora flavescens. Taxonomy (NCBI): domain Eukaryota; kingdom Viridiplantae; phylum Streptophyta; class Magnoliopsida; order Fabales; family Fabaceae; genus Sophora; species Sophora flavescens. The sequence goes on along the minus strand of CM061062.1, from coordinate 129,358,433 downwards.
TTATGAAGCGCCGGTAGAAACCGGTGTGACCAAGAAAGCTCTAAATGCCTTTCACACTTGTTGGGGGAGGAAGTTTCTCAATGACATCCACTTTAACTTTATCAACTTCAATCCTCTTAGATGGGATCTTCTGCCTAAGCACAACTCCTTCCCTCACCATAAAGTGACATTTTTCCCAATTTAGCACCAAGTTGGTTTCTTGGCACCTTTCGAGTACACAAGCTAAGTTCTCGAAGCAATTATCAAAAGAGGCTCCAAAAACTGAAAAGTAGTCCATGAACACCTCTATGAACTTCTCAACCATGTCGGAGAATATAGCAAGCATGCACCGTTGGAAAGTTGCCGGAGCATTGCACAACCCAAAAGGCATTCTTCTATATGCAAAAAACTCCATAAGGGCAAGTAAAAGAGGTTTTCTCTTGATCTTGACGATCCATTGCAATTTGATTATACCCGGAATAGCCATCCAGGAAATAATAATATGCATGACTTGAGAGACGCTCCAACATTTGATCAATGAATGGAAGAGGGAAGTGATCCTTGCGAGTTGCATAGTCAATGCAAACTCTCCAACCCGTGACGGTTCTTGTAGGAATCATCTCATTCTTCTTGTTTATCACCACGGTTGTTCCTCCCTTCTTCGGCATTACATGAATGGGACTCACCCAGGCACTACCCAAGATCGGATAAATAATTCCTGTATCTAGTAGCTTAATAATCTCCTTCTTCACTACCTCCTTCATGATAGGGTTGAGTCTCATTTGCAGTTGCACTACCGGCTTATAATCATCTTCAAGAAAAATCTTGTGCATGCAAAGTGAGGGACTTATACCCTTCAAATCTGACATTTTCCAACCAATGACCGATTTGTGATCTCACATCACTCTAAGAAGATTGTCTTCCTCATCACTCTTTAAGGCATTGTTGATGATGACCGGAAAGTGTCTTCCTCACCCAAAAATGCATAACGTAGGTGAGAAGGGAGTTGTTTGAGCTCTGGTTTTTGAATTTCTTCCAGTTTCTCATCCTTTTTGAGCTCCTCCTTGCTAGATTCCTCTTTCAAATATGCGATCAATGCTTCCAAATGCTTCACGCATTCGAAGCACTCTTCATCTTCAATTTCTGCATCATTCTCTAGACCTTGGGATTTTACCAACGCTTTTTCAAGTGATGAACCAAAACGAGAATCATGAGCAAAGGATGCTACTAAGGAGTCCTCTACATCAATACTCCAACATTGAGCCTTATCCTCTGGATTTCATTGCATCAAAGACGTTAAAGACCACGTCCTCATCTTGCACCCTCAATGTTAACTTGCCTTGTTGCACATCTATGAGAGCTCTTCCGGTAGCTTAGAATGGCCTACCCAATATGAGGGGTATTTCTGAATCATGGTCCATGTCAAGAACAACAAAGTCTACCGAAAAGATGAACTTGTCCACTTTGACTAGAAGGTCCTTAATCACACCATATGGATATTTGATAGAGCGATCCGCTAGTTGAAGAGACGTCATAGTGGATTTGACTTCCTTTATTCCAAGCTCCTTTAACATAGAAATGGGCATCAAGTTGATGCTAGCCCCATGATCACAAAGAGCCTTACCACAAGTGATTCCTCCAATGGTGCAAGGAATGATAAATGACCCCGGATCCTTCAACATTGGAGGCAATTTCCTTTGTAAGATAGCGCTACACTCCTCGGTCAAAGCTACGGTTTCATCATCCTTCAATCTCCTATTCTTGGACAAAAGCTCCTTCATGAATTTGGCATAAGAAGGCATTTTCTCCAAAGCTTCAGCGAATGGAATATTGATTTACAATTTCCGGAAAACATCTAGGAAGAGTGAAAATTGTTTTTCATCTCCAGCCTTCTTCAACTTTGGAGGATATGGAATCCGCACATATGGTGGAATGTCCTTGACTTCAATGAACTTCTTTCGAGTAAATTCTTCATCAATTAATTTCAGTTTCGGGTCCTTTTCTTTCTCCTAAGAAGGTTGATCATTCTCACTTTCATCTTCAACATCTTCTACAATCACCTCTTCTTCCATGCTTTTTGGCTTCTCCTCTTTCTTTCCTAGATCCTTAGCTTATATGTCTTTGGTTTTTCCCAAAAGCTCTCCCTTAGGAACAATCACCTTGCCACTCCTAGTTAAAATGGCCTTGCATTGGCCCTTAGGATTATTCTGCGTATTTCCCGAAAAAGACCTCGGAAGTCTTTCACTTAGTTGCCTGGAGATTTGACCTATTTGATTTTCTAGGTTGGTGATGGATGAAGTGATATGCTTGAATCCCAATTCCACATCGCCAAATTTCTCTTTAGTCTCGTCTTGGAATGAAGTTTGTTGATTTATCATGATGGTTAGTTGATTGACCATTTTCTCAAAAGCAATCTCCCAATCACACTTCCCCTCCTTGTTTTGCACTTGATTTGAGGAATTGTGGGTAGGAGGTTGTTGAGAATAATTATCGTTTCCAAAGCCTTGCTTTTGCTGTCCAAGATTCGCATTAGAGGTCCAAGAGAGGTTTGGATGCTTCTTCCACCCCAGATTATAAGAGCTTGCATAGGGGTTATTCTAAGTCTTCTGATAACCATTCCCCCCTTTAGGATGAAAGTCATAGAAATTGTGCATTGCATCCACTTGCTCATGAGAAGATTGATTAGAAAACATATTTCCAGGACAATTTGAAACATCATGCTCCCCTTCGCAAAAATTGCAAGTAGCCACAGTATTCTTCCCCGTATTCAACCTTAAGCTCTGTACTTCTTTAGTGAGAAGGTCCATTTGTTGTGACAAGAGTTTATTATGAGCTAACATGGCAATAGAAGTCTTAACGTTGTGCACTCCTTGCTTGGTGACACCTCGCTCACTCCTTTTAAGATAATCATTTTGAGCCATTTTCTCCAATAATTCCCAAGCATCTTTGGCAGATTTATAAGCAAGTGAACCATTGGCCGATGCATCACATAAATCTGGTGTGTCGGGTAGAAGACCATTGGAGAAATATTGAACACGCATCCATAAGCTAAAGAAATATTGTGGACACTTCCTCAACGGTGCAGTATACCGCTCCCATGCTTCACTAAGAGATTCCCCATAATATTACCAGAAAGCAGTGATAGCGGCTTGCATTTGTATATCTTTCAGTGCTGGAAAGAATTGAGCCAAGAACTTCTGAGCTAAGTCCACCCAAGTAGTTATCCTCCTGTTGTTCATAGAATCATACCAGTCACGAGCCTTATCCCTCAATCCGAATGGGAATACACGCAATCTAAGAGCTTCATCAGAGACCCCATTTTGCTTGTTGGTGTCGTAAATCTCCAAGAACTTGGTAATGTGCCTGTGGGGATCTTCATTATCCTGCCCATCAAACTGATGAAGTGCAAGTAACTACTGTAACGTTGTTCTGAGCTCAAAGTTATTAGCTTGAATGGGTGGATTAACAATAGGATATGCATAGTCATCTAAGTTAAGACAAGAATATTCAATCAACGGCTGTAATGGTGGAGGATCCTGTTCCGTCATATCTGCAATAACAATAGGCGTTTGCTGTAATGCATTTTTCTGTTCACGAATCTGTTTCCTCAAAGCCAACTCAGTCCTCCGAACCTCAGGATCATTTAAGGGATTATCAAGGTGAACTATACCTTGCATACACTAAAACTAAGAGAAAGATCAAGCAAAGATGGGAAAAACCAAAGTAAAACGTAAAGGAAAAAACTTGATGGGCTCTGGCAAGTGTACCAGATCAAAGCAAGTAATAAAAACACGATAAGATACCGAGGTCTAACACAGGGATTGGGTGACCAAGTACCACTTCACAAATTCGACAACTATTTAGACCAAAATAAATTGAGGATTTGTTTAAAGATAAAAAATTATGAAAATAAAAAAAATATATTTTTTGGATTTTTGAATTAATTAAAAAGTAAAAATAATCAAAGAACAATCAAATAAATAAAGCTCTAGGGATCCAATTTCACCAACACTATGATTACACATTCCTCATTGACAAGGAATCCTTATCCCACTTAGTTTGGTTCAATTATATCAATTTTTCATAATCCCTTAATCAACTTCTAATGTCAACCAAGAATCCTAATTTATTCTAATGTCTTTCTCGAGTATGCTAGAACACATCGCTTAATCCCTAATCAACTATATCTATATCCGTATTAACCCTATGGTTTTATCTCAATACCCGTAACACATAAATCTCCTCTCGGTCTCATTATGATTAGCATATCATCTAACTGGTGATCAAGCAATTAAAAGCATTAAGAACAGAGAATAAAACACAAAAGAAAGAGAAGACGAAATTAAGAAAACTGAAATAAAATCATCAAACCATCATGGCGCGGTTACATTGTCATCCAAAAAAAAAAGGATTTAACTACTCATACTAAAAAGAAAAGAACAAGAACAAAAAAAACTGCATCAAAATTATTCTCTCGCTTGCTTGCGGCGCTACTATTCCTTGCGGCACTCCCCTCTGCGTTTCTTTCCTGCGTTGTGGCTCTATTTATATCTCCTAAATCACTTTCATCAGCATCTCTCAAACCCAATTACAATTGGATTTTCTAGCCATCACGTGGCCATTTATTTTGTTTCACTTAATAACATGGGCTGTTTCAATTTGAAGTCCAATCCTTCACTATTAACTTCATAAAATTCTTTTTCTAGCTTCTTCAATCTTGCTCTATTTTTTCCACTTTTATTTAATTGATTTCCATTCTTTTCTTCCTTGATACTTTCCTTAAAATCAAAAATAAAAATAATATCAGAAAATCAATTAAAATCTAATAAAAAATCAATTAAATATAAACATTGACTCTAATAAACCAAAATAGGAAAACAATATCTAATTTGGGCTAAATTGAAACTTATACTCAAATTAATTGATAAAGTCCACTCTAAAATAATATATAAAATATGATAAGCCGGTGGATTATCAAACACCCCAAACTTAAACTTTGCTTGCCCTCAAACAAAAAAAAAAAAAAAGACACTACTAACACAAAAAACCAAGAGTTGACATCAAAATTAATGGACTAAAAATCATGCATGCCCCCGCTCTTACCACACCACAGCCACAAAAACCCAATTCAATTATGTCTCCCTAAGATCAAAACAATCAACTTGCAAGATGAATTTAAAGCTGGCCATAAAAGAGAGTCACAACCATGCAATTATCAATCAAAATCCGGAATGACAAGAACTTAGAACAATTCATGATAATTCTTGGGTCTCATAACTTCACAAAAGGCAAATAAGTCACTCAATCACTCAAGTGTCTAAGTTTGTGTTTCTCTCAATTTCACTTATTAAGCACACACTGCATGAGTTTGATCTTCATCTCAATCACAAAATCACACAATCACATATTTGCAAGAGTCAAAAGGACTTGTCAAGGTTGTAATGAGGCCAAGGTGGGAGGTAGGTAAGAAAGGAGAATGAGCGCTAAACACCCCAAGGATTAATAGAGCATTGGTGAAACTTTTTTATCCACACTTTTCCTTATCAATTCCAATACCACAATCATCCCTTTTTACATCATCTATACTTTTGAATTTCCACTCTCTTTTTTTTGTTTTGTTTTGTTCTTTTTTTTGAGAGAGATAGAATTCTTTATCATTATCTTTTTCTTCTTTTTTTTTTTTGAGAGAAAATTCTTTATAATTTTTTTTTGAACTTCTCTCCATTTTTTTTTCTACCTTCACAAAATTGCATTCCAAATGTGCCACCCCAAACATGGCACTTTGCTTGTCCCTAAGAAAAATAATAATAAATCAATGCTCACTTAATCCTTTTGGGTTGGTAAACATGTTTTTTTTTTTTAAAGTTTAGGCATAAGAGTGGGCAAACAAAGAATAGGCTTTAAAGCTCAAAGGGGCTAACAATGGAAATTTTGTCATTAGGAAAGCTTTTTGGCCAAAATTGGTTATGTCCAATAAAATGCCTTTATCATGCTCATGTAACATGCAATCATGAAAAATAGACAAGATTCAAGCAAACCTAAGAGCATGTAACTCAATAGTGACTCTCACAAAGAATAATTCATGTTGAAGGCACAAAACACTTACTAGGACACATATTAGAGACCCAATAAACATAAATCATGCCAAGAACTCCCACACCCCAAACTTATCATGAATCATGCATTAAAGTTATGACACTTCTTTCTCTAAATTCAATCTCACATAGCTTCAAGTTCATTAAAAAGGAATAAACATAAATGATGGTTCAAGTGGCATGGCATTTCTATAATGGAACTTAACACAATTAATCCACTAACATTGGCATCAACTCAATGACACAAGAACAAAACACACAGACTCAATGCAACCCATTTATTCAAAGCATAAAACAAATAAAGAGAAGGATTTTAAAAAAACTCATGAAGACGCTTCCACCCGGATCATATTGCCTCTGATACAACGGCCAACAGATGCTCAAAATATAATATAATTCGCCCGGATTCCATGGCTTGTGGAGTGGAGATGGAATTAGCAAGTGTGAGGATATTCCATTGACTTCTTTAAGTGCTATAATGAGTTCATTACCTCCCGGGTCAAATGGTAAATCATTGACACCAAGTAACGCCTTTTATGCATAAATTCTCCATGAAACACGAGAAGCTTAACTTTTTTAGACAACTTCAAATCCTTTGCTGCTATTGATGCAAACTCCAAATACTTAGGTAATGACTTGAACTCCAAAGTTGGTATTTTCACAGAGTAACGTGGCAGACAAATGGAAGGCACCAACTTTGTAGCTTAGACACATGCATGTAGACCAATATACTTATCCAACTCAGAATTTCCTGGTTCCTTAGCAAGCATGGTGAGGGAATTGTTTTCCACTTGAATATTTTCATTTGTCCTTTGGGGAGGAACAATTGCAGATATTTCATCATCTTCCACTACCACTTCATCGTCTTCATCAAACCACTTCAAATGAATGTCTTCCAATGGAATGTCTTCTTGGAAATCATCTTCATCTATCACTTCATCGTCATTAAAGTCCATCTCCGCAACCACATTCTCTTGAATTTGGGTTTCCTGTGGCTCCTTAGATAGCTTTTTCAAATTCTCCCTAGCTTCCACTTCCAACTTCTGAATCATGACACTTTGTTGTGCTACTAGCTCTTTAGAATGTTCCCTAGCTTGCATTTCAAACCTCTGAATCATGGCACTTATTTCCGCCTTGTTACGCTCTATGCTCTGGATCACAAGTTGAGGATCTATCTCCCAAAGAAATACTAGCACCACAGGATTCAGCTTAAAGTGTGGTGGTGGTGGTAAAGATGACAAATATGATTTTCATTCCTCCTTGGAGTATGTCTTTACATGCTTACTAACGATACCATCAAGTACGATCCAATCAATTTGATATTCCTGATTTGAATAGTAATAATGGTCCATGTGTTGCATCCACCTAACACAAACAAAACTCAAAGGAAAAATCAAATATATACAAATTAATAATAAAAAAAATGTCTAAAGTAGTTGTTTCCTTTGTTACTAATGATATTGGTAATGCTAATCCCCGGCAACGACGCCAAAAACATGATGGAATCCCGGCAAGTGTACCGAGTCGATGCAAGTAATAATTAAAACGGTGAGACCGAGTATCGTTCTCGGGGATTGATAGATCAAGTACCACTTCGTAAACTTAATAACTATTTGAACGAACAATTATGAGAATATTGGAATCAATGACTAAAAGCAATTCAACTATTAACTCAAGTAAGCTAACGCAAGCAGTGAGAAGACAGACGCAATATTATGATGAACCACAATTATGGGAAAGGTCTAGGGATTTGGTTTCACCTACGTTTATCAAGTTTGATGCAATTATGAATCCTCGCAATTACTAATCTTCTACTTTTGTCAACCAAGAGTCCGAAATTACCCTAACGTCTCTCTCGAGTACGGTTAGTAAACACCCCTTAACCAACTATATCTATATGATGGTTAATTATTAAGAAATTCATTAAGTTCTATGACTCCCTATGAAGGTTGCATACAATCCCTACGGTATATCTCTATCCGCATAAACTATATGGTTTTACCCCAATGCTCTAAACACATAACTAACCTCTCGGTATCATTATGATTGGAAAATCATGCATAATAATGGCCAGTTATAAGCAAGCATTAAGCGCAGAAGTAAAACACAAAAGGGATGATGAAAAGAACTACAAAAATATAATAAAAACAATCAAACCGTCCAAATACGGCTACTTCATCTCCTTAGAATGGGGGAATTAGTTCATCATCATAGGAACCAATAACATAATCAAAGAAACCAACATGGAAACAAGAAAAGAAGTTTTGGGCGAAGCAAAACAGAGAGAGACGCAAACAAAAGAACAAAGAGTGGAACCTTATTTCCATACAAAAGGCCCGAATTTATAAGTTCTGGTATCAGCGATTCGTGGGGCGAAATTTAAATCATGTCTTAGTCCAGAACTGCACTATCTGCGGGGCGGATGACTCAAAATTTCTAGCCTCTTCCTGCTTCTCTTCCTTGCTCCCAGGCTTCACTTTTATCCTTCCTAAGGTCATGTATGAACCTGAAATTTAATCAAACTAGAAAATCATAGAAAAAGACTCAAATTCCTAATTAAAACAAAGAAAATACATTCAAAGACTCTAAACACTGCTTAAGGAAAACAAAGCCCAAAGTTGAGTACTAATTGAGAATACAACTCATCAATATGGTAAAATTCACAAGAAAATCTAGAATAAAAATAGATAATCTAGCAAATTATCAAAAACCTCCTTTTAATAAATCAGTTTAATTGGCATACACTATCAGTGTAAATGTTTTTACACTATCAACCAATATAAATCGTCACGTTATTGTAAATATTTGATTCTTATCAAAATTTCCTAAAAAATCATTCATTACATGATTTGTACTTGGTTAATAGTGTAAAAAATTTACACTGGCAGTGCATATCAATTAAACTCTTAATATATTTATGTTTTTTTATAGTTTATTAGTTTAATTGGTATACACTGTCAGTGTAAAGGTTTTATTGCACTGTCAACCAATAGCAGATAGCCACGTCATTGAAAATCTTTGATTCTTATCTAAATCTCCTTAAAGTATACCTTGATATGTGATTGGTTGACAGTGTAAATTTTTTTACACTAATAGTTCATATCAATTAAACTCATAGTTTATTGTCAAAATTATGTTCAATGATTTTTTATATATTAAAAAATTATATCCCAAGGCCGTTCGCTTGTGTTTATTTTTAATTTTTTATATAATATATTATCAATTAATAGTGTGATTTTAAAAACTATACCTGAAAATAATTTTAATTTTTTTTAAAATGTATCATGAATCAAGATTTTAAAAATAATCTCAAATTTTGTTAATATAATTTTCAATCATAAATATTTACATTTCTATAATTAGTTATTTTAAATATTTCTTTTTTAAAGTAGTTTTTTTAAAGGAAAACAACTCCTTTTTGATAGGCCTGTTTATTTTACTTGCATATAATGCAATTACACAACTAATATCCATGAACAAACCCACATTTCTTTATATGTTTCTACTAATAGGCAAAAGTAAAGTTCTTTGAATATTTATAGCATTCTCCTTATCTTATTTACATTATTTAAAAATGACTTTTTTTATGAAGTTTTAAAGGTTCAAACAGTTCTGCAGTGCATTAATATCACTTGACTTGGTATTATTAAATTTTCATTTCCCAAGAGAAACCGCTCCTTAATTTGCGTGCTGCTGGTTATAATTGCAAAGCCCCCAAATCAGAAACTGAAGGAAAGAAAGCTTTTTCATCATTTATACCACTCATTTAATATTTATATTGTCTTTTTTATATCACAACAAACTTTTATTTAATAATTTTCTCTCTCCTCCCGCAATTCATCGTTGTGCAGAATATCGCTTTGTGTGTACTACTGTTTGTCAGTCTGAGATGCGGTATCCGGTTTTGTTGTTCAAAAAAACATGCCCTGAAACAAATAGCTAGAAAAACCATTTTGAATGTGGGATAGAAGATCTATCCAATACTCCCCCAGAATTTCTCACAACGCTCAAGTATTGTGAAAATGAACGAGAAGATAAAAATTGATGGACAATAATAGCAAATAGAGAACGATATTTTGGTAATACAACAACAACCAAGTCTTATCCCACTAGGTAGGGTCGGCTACATGGATCATACGGCGCCATAATGTTCTATCATGAATCATATTAATAGTTAAATCATTAGCCTTCAAATCTCTCTTAATAGTTTCTCCTATAGTTTTTCTTGGCCTACCTCTGCCTCTAGCTATTGGATTGCCCTCCACTTGGTCCACTCTCCTTACTACAGAATCTAAAGGTCTCCTCCATACATGCCCAAACCACCTAAGTCGAGATTCAACCATATTTTCTACAATAGGTGCTACCCCAACTCTCTTTCTAATGCTATCATTCCTAATCCTATCACGTCTAGTTTTTCCGCTCATCCAACGCAACATTCTCATCTCTGCTACATTGATTTTACTCTCGTGTTGATTTTTTACCACCAAACACTCCATCACATACAACATCGCCGGTCTAATAGCTGTACAGTAAAATTTCCCCTTTAGCTTAAGAGGTACCTTTTTATCACACAAAAAACCCGAAGCCTTCCTCCATTTCGACCACCCTGATTGAATCCGATGGTTTACATCTCCCTCAATTTCTCCGTCATTTTGTATAATAGACCCAAGATATTTAAACCGTGTGACTTGTGGTATGTTGTGGTCTCCAACTTTCACCTCTAAGCTAGAGGTGTTTCACCTTTTGCTAAACTTACATTCCATATACTCCGTCTTGCTTCTACTCAAGTGGAAGCCATGTTCTTCTAAAGCTTGTCTCCAAGTCTCCAACCTTCCATTTATATCATCTCTCGACTCTCCAACTAGGACTATATCGTCTGCGAAAAGCATGCATCGCGGTGCTGGCTCTTGAATGTACTCCGTAAGTACATCTAAGACCAAGGTAAAAAGATAGGGGCTCAAAGCTGACCCCTGGTGCAGACCTATGGTTATTGGGAAATCTTCTGTGGCTCCACCCTGCGTTCTCACACTAGTCGTGGCCCCCTCATACATATCCTTGATAGCTCGAATATAGGCAATCCGAACACCTTTCTTTTCTAGGGCTTTCCACAAAACCTCTCTTGGCACCCTATCATACGCTTTCTCCAAATCAATGAAGGCCATGTGTAAATCTTTTTGATCCCTTCAATATTGTTCCATCACTCGTCGTAGCAAGTAAATTGCTTCCATGGTCGACCTCCCGGGCATAAAACCAAATTGGTTGTCGGTGATTTTGGTTTCTTTTCTTAGTCTCCGTTCAAGTACCCTTTCCCATAGCTTCATAGTATGACTCATAAGCTTAATCCCCCTATAATTTGCGCAATTTTGTATATCTCCCCTGTTCTTGTAAATCGGAACTAAAGTGCTTCTCCTCCATTCGTCCGGCATTTTCTTTGACCTCATAATCTCGTTAAAAAACTTCGTGAGCCAACTAATGCCTCTATTTCCTAGACTCTTCCATACCTCCACAGGTATATTGTCCGGTCCAACTGCCTTGCCATTATCCATCCTTCTCAAAGCTTCTTTTACCTAATGCTCTTGGATTCTACGATAAAAAGTATAATTTTGGTCCTCCTCTCTGATGTCAAGCACCTGTGAGCATGATAAAACTTCAAATCCTTCATTAAATAACTTGTGGAAATAATTCTTCCATCTATCTTTAATATCTTGTTCCTTAACCAAAACTTTACCTTCTTCATCCTTAATACACTTCACTTGGTCCAAGTCTCTTGTCTTTCTTTCCCTATTTTTAGCAAGCCTATAAATAGATTTCTCACCATCTTTGGTTCCTAAGGATTGGTACAACCCGTCAAAAGCTTTAGTTCTAGCTTCGCTCACTGCCTTCTTGGTCTCTTTTTTGGCCACCTTATAATTTTCCCAATTTTCAGCATTTCTACATAAAGACCAAGCTTTAAAACATTCCCTTTTAACCCGAACCTTAGCTTGCACACTTTCATCCCACCACCAGGATTCTTTACCCTTAGGTCCGAATCCTCTTGATTCACCAAGCGTCTCTATAGCTACCTTCCTAATCCCCATGGCCATCTTGTCCCACATATCATTTGCACTTCCGTTTGCCTCCCAAAACCCTCCCTCCAAAACCTTGTGTTGGAAGATCCTTTGTTTTTCACCCTTCAGTTGCCACCACTTGATCCTTGAAACCTTTTCGTGGCCTCTTCTCTTCACACTCCTTTTAACTCTTACATCCATGACCAAGACTCTATGTTGGGTAGTCAAGCTCTCTCCAGGTATGACTTTACAGTCCAAGGAAATCTTTCTATCCGATCTCCTAATAAGAAAGAAATCTATTTGAGAGCTTGTCACCCCACTTTTGTACGTGATAAGATGCTCCTCACGTTTCCTAAAACACGTATTGGCTATAGTAAGATCGAAGGCAGATGAAAAGTCCAAAATAGACTTGCCCTCACCATTTACCTCCCCTAGTCCATATCCCCCATGCAAACCGTCGTAACCTCTAGGTGCCCTCCCTACATGCCCATTTAGATCACCTCCTAAGAAAATCTTTTCACCTAACGGTATTTCCTGAATTAGGCCTTCTAAATCCTCCCAAAATTTTACCTTGAAGTGTTCTTCTAACCCTACCTAAGGTGCGTAAGCACTAATCACTTTAAAGGTGTCTTGTTCCACTACAAATTTTAGGGCAATGATCCTATCTCCAACCCTTTTTACATCCACAATATCATTCTTCCAATATTTATCCACAATTATGCCTACCCCATTTCTCGATTTTACTTTGCCAGTGTACCAAAGCTTAAAACCCGAAGAGTCTAATTCCTTTGCCTTTTCTCCCACCCACTTAGTTTCTTGTAGGCACATGAAATTGATCCTCCTCCTAATCATAGTGTCAACTATTTCCATTGATTTACCTGTAAGTGTACCTATATTCCAAGTTCCAAAGCGATTCCTACTCTCGTGAGCTAGCTTCTTTACCCACACTCGTTCACAAAAATGTGGGAACCCTTGCTTATTTTTCACTACATCCAGGAGGCGATGCAGCGGCCCTTGCTCTTTTGACACTGTACTCGAGCTATACAGTGTGTTGCTTCTGGGCAACGACCTAGCATTAGCACTATTACGTCGTTAATCCATGTCATAGAGATTCGACTAAGTTTTATGTTGGCTGTCGATGACCTAACACAATCCTCTCCTTTAATTTTATCCGGGCTTGGGACCGGCTATGTTTAGCTTTGTCACAAAGCACAACATAGGCAGGATTAGAACGATATTTTGGTAATACTAAGATAAATATTGGTGGACAATAGCAAATAGAGGACAATAGTAATACTAATATATTACTTATATTGGTAATTAATATTTTCATACAACTCTTGATATGACACTCATAACACGAATGACATTCAGTAAATTAAAGATAGAAGAACATAAAGATAGACTTAAGAAAGGTTCGGGTATCCACTTAATAATATTCACTTTTTCTTTTCCCATTGTTCTAAAAGGGACTAAACTAATTAAGCAGAAAATGACATCAACAACACTACAGCTCGTTCCACCTCACCAAGCTTCCTCCAACGCCTTTCAACACGTGATCTATGAGGCATGACTTGACTCACCAAATTCCTAATCCTTTACTTCAAACTAATCTCCTTATTCTTCCTTTTCCTCTTCTTCTTCCCATCATTGTTTCCCTTTGTCCGACTTCTGATACCACATGCATTACAAAGTGTCTGCATCAAATTTAAAACAATGTCAGATATATCAAAGCTTCAGAATTCACATGTACCATTAATCGATCAAGTTTTAGAGGTTCTATATTTGGATCAAAGAATTTACCTTTGTCCTATCTAGACTGGTCCTCCAAAGAGGGGTCTTGGTCTTGCCACATTCAGTACATGTTTTCTCCTACTGTTGTTGTTGTTGTTGGATCTCAGTCTCATAGGCTTCCATAGCTTCGAATCCCTACATACATCACAAAATCAAATACCTATTTGCTAATGAAAGCTAAATGGTGAAGAATTAAGAACCAAAAACATTTGATCCCTCACCTGAACACCTGAATCAACCATTTTGACTTACTATCTCAAACTTTTAGCAAAATCTAGATGAAAATAAGAAGAAGAGATTTTGTGAAATGGATATTGCCTCTCGATCTAGAAGGAAACACCCAGAAGCAAATCGAGCTCGAAGTAACAAAACAAGAAGAAAAAATTAGAAAGAAAAACAGATCTATTTTTATCTGAGGTTGAAGTTGGGAGAGGGTGTAGAAGATCAAAAAGAATTAAAGTGAGATTCCATCCTGTGACCAAAATCAAAAGGTAATGAGAGTGAGAGGGAGAGTGAGGTGAGTGATGCGTGTTTTTTTAATGATAAAGGCAAGTGAACCTCATCGCAATCAAGTAATACGGTGGTGAGACCGGTTATCGTATCCACAGGGATCGGATGTCAATTACCAATTCGCAAACTTAACAACTATCTAGACTAAACTAAAGTATGAGAGATTAAAACAGAAAATAAAGAAATAAAATATTTTTGGTCTTTTGGGAATTTTATCGAACACTTGGTATGCAAACAGAGATGTGGCTAAGATTGTTAGGGTTAGACTACACTAATCCTCCCTTAATTGCAATGAAATGATTATCAACACAAGCACTACTTCAATTATGACAATCAAGCCTTTTCTAAAATACTCAAGCCTAATGTCTTAGGTGCATTGAGCCTAAAACCCCAAATCAAACCCTAATGTCTTAGGTGGATTAATCTGTGATTTTGCATTAAGTTAAGACTTATAAGATTGCAAGCATTCAACACCTATGTCTAGATTCTTGAACTACTTGGCATATGATTCATGAGCATGCCTTAACACCAACCTTTCAGTCATCTATCAAAGCAACATATCATTCCTATGGGTAGCTAATCCAAGGAAAGCATTAAGCACAGAATCACATACTCATAAAGAAATAGAGACTTGCATTAAAACCAAATCAAATACAAACAAGTTTAGAAAAGCTACATCTAACCCCAACAATGGGGGATTAGTTACTCATATTTACAGAAAACCAAACCAGGGAAATAGGAGAAAAGGAGAGGAGAGACTCCATGGGAGCTTTCCTTCTTCTTCACAGCAACCCCTCTCAGCAACTCCCATATAGGGTCGAAACCCTAGCTCAGCCGCAGCCTCCAAGTCCCCAAGAGCTCTCTCCACCAAAAGCTCCCCAAAACTGCCCTAAAATAGCAACTTATACCAATCAGATCTGCGCGCGTTCGCGAGGCGAGACATGTCTCGCGAGGCGAATGTTAAAAATCTGCATTCAGAGAATTGAACTCTCGCGAGGCGAGAGTTTCTTCGCGACGCGAGATCGAAAGGTTTTTCTTTAATACGCTCGTGAGGAGCATCAGCGCCTGGGCGTGATGGCTACAGTTTCGAAACTCGCGAGGCGAGACATGGCTTCGCGAGGCGAACCAGAAAGGCTTCAAATTTCTCCAACGGTCGACTTTCGGGGTCGCGGGCGAATCCGGGGCTCGCGGGCGAATCTCAGTGCGCTTGGCTCAATTTCTTCTCTTTTCAGGCTCTATTTCATCCAAGCTCCATCAAGGCTAATTTCTGGGCATTTTTCCATTAAATCCTGCAAAACAACACCAAGACACCGCTTCACCCGTTCCAAGGGAAAATCTAATAAAAACCAAATAAAGAATGCCTAATCTATATGCAAAATGCATGCAAAAGTATATAGAAAACATGATGTAAAATCACACTATCAGTGAGTGAGGGGATCAGAAAGGGAAAACATCAAAATTTAAAGAAACCAACAAGCAAGTGTGTGATAGAGAGATAAAGGAGAGAGAAAGGGAGAGGATAGAGGGAAGGAGAGACAAAAAGAAACTGACTCGGGTTTCAGCCGTAGGCAGTGATCTAAAAGACAAGAACTTTGTAAATGGGGGCACGAAACCCTAACCAAGGATTTATCTGTCAAACAAATGATGACGACAATATCTTAATATATTTTTTTGTTACAACACCCTGCTTTAGTTACCCACCCCCCAAAAAGGTGCTGAAATGAATAAAGAGAGTGAGGTTGGTGAGTGTGGTTTGTTTTGATGATAGTTTAATAATCAATTATGCCCTCACTACTGTCTCAATGTGTGGTGTGGGATGGCTTGATTAGGTGCAGCAAAACAATATTTTATGATATCATATTATTATTATTATGTGTTGTGTTGTCTTGTGTCACCTCTACATTTCCATACTAAAATAAGCCAGAAGTGTTGCATCTATGTCTATGTAACTTTTCATCGGGATAGGGTCAACCGAGATGCAGCTTTTGGGTTTCAACCTGCTTCTTATTTGGTCACTTTTTTTTTTCTGTAATGGGTATTTAAAACTTAGTTTTCATTCTCTTTTTCATGATATTTATTATGTGGTCCAAGTACTGTTTTATTAATTAATCACGGGAGGCATTCTAGTTATTATAGTTTTTCAAGGATTAGTCTCGTGTTAGTGCGTGTGGGACATACTCGTCAAAACAAAAAGATAAATGTTGAGATATAATTTTTTTTAACTTGTTAAGATTTTTAAACTCATGTCTTTTAAAATCATATTTTTCAAAGCATCCCTTTAAATATTATAGCTAGTTTTTATAATTGAAATCGTACCTTTCTTCTATAAAAGGGAAAATGTGTCTTATTTTGGTTGTCATATAAATTTATGTGATTTAAAACATTTCACTTGCGTAACATTTTTATTTTGCTAAAGATAGAAAATTTATTCCAGAAATAAAAAAGGAAATAAGTTCCGAAAATGTACAAAAAATATTATGGGGTGTGTTTAATCTTCTTCGAACAAGTCACCAATACTAACTAGCCACACATTAAGTGAAACAAAACCTCAATTCAATCTATATAAATTCTCTTATCATCAATCACTCATTTCACGTGAATCTGAACCAATTAAGGGACATATTTGTATTCTTGAATTGAAACAAATTTCTCATCCTTCATTTGCATTGAAACCTTTGTTATTGGTCCAATCCTACCAAGATAGTTACAAAAGAAAAGCAATTTTCCATATTTAGATTCTGTCTATACCCTACAAATACACTCATTATCTAGGTTAATGCATCGACGGAGAGGTTGCATGATGTCCAACATTATCAACACCTTCAAGACAATCATTTTTATTCTTGATCGAGATGTTTTCCTCATTCTAGAGCACAATTTTCTTTTGATTTGAAGTTATGATCTCTGGAATCAAACTATTGGATATAGCTGTCCTTTTCCGATTTATGGATCACTAGAAGCTAACCTCTTTACATCCATGGTTGATTTAGAAGGGTGGTATAGGCACCAAATCTCATTTTAAGGGGGGAAAAGTGATACATTTTATATGTCACCTCTTCACATTAGAATCGTTTATGATTCCCCCAAATGGCAAAAAAAAAAAAAACAATTGTTTTTATCATGTGATGGATTTGGGGTATGTCCAAGCACAATCTAGAAATCGGACCTTGGCAAGCATTGGTTGTCTAGAGGTTGAAACATGCATCCTCGAGCACGATGGTATCTTTGTCTTCTCCCTCGATCGAGTTTAGGAATGTTTCCATGATGTAGTGCAACATTACACTCTGACTCTAAAGAAACGCACAAGTGTAAGAGAATTATTTAAACACCACCGCTTACTAGTGGAGATGAAAACTAACTACAGTGGTGGCGAGGGTTGATCCACCTAAACTCAAATCTAACAACGTTAAGTTCTAGGCGGTGAAGATCACCTACGATGACCCAAATATCTGATGTTATGGCATGATTAGGTTCATAAGAAAGTTGTCAACCAAAGGATGTTGTTTTGGCTTCAACGACTCAAGAGGGGGGTGAATTGAGTTTTCTTAAACCCTCATAAAAACTTTTCTTAAAACTTTAGTTTTTAGATTTGTGGCCTTGTGATCTTTTACAAAATCAATGAAGGGTTTATATAAAATCTTGAATTGGAAGATGATGAAGATAAGAAAGATTAATTCAGAAAGATTAATTCAGATTAGGTTCGGGTTCAAAACTCAATGATAACAAAATACAGAAACTGATTAAGCCTTTAAAGATTAAGAACAAGTTATGCCAGTTTCAGATACAAGCATTAACAATCAAGAACAAACTTGCAGGTTTCAGTTTCAGTATATGATGCAAGATTCAATTCAACTATTGATCATTGAGAATAGAATTGAATACACAGTTATTATTACAGTTTACTCAAGGTTCAATACTGATTACACAGATCAAGAACTGATATGAATTGAATACTTAGAGCATCAAGATCATAGTTATATACGCAATATAGAAATTAAAGAGTTTGAGTTTAGAGATACCACACAACCAGATTTATCCTGGTTCAGTTACCACCACTGTGACCTACATCCAGTCCCAACTCCACCCGCGGGTTTTCACACACTAACACAACAAGCTTTAGCCAGGTAGCGTGAAAAACCTTTACACCACAGAGCACTCCTTCACCTCGAGATACCACACTCTTGTGAAGAGCCTCAATGTTCTTCCTTAGGGATACCTCACCCTAATCACTCAGAGAGACTCCCTCTCTCTTTACAACCAAAACATATTTGAGTCTGATAACATAATCTGTTTTCTTGATTCTTGTTCTTGAAATAAGATTCTACATCGGTTCTTATAGCATTCACGTCCATTTGAAAATAAGCGGGTCCACTGATGAGCCTCTGGTTGACTGGTTTTATAACTAATAAAAGCCTTGGCTTTGTGCTAATTTTATATCATTTTAGCCCAAATTAGACTTGATTGTCTTTAAGCAGCATTTTGAGTCTGTAAAGTATTTTTAGGTTAATTTAGCTGATTTAGAGTTAAATAAAGTACTTATGCTATTTTCTGTTTTCAGGTTAATAAAAAGAAATAAATCTGGATCTTTCGCCCCGCGATAAGGATGTTCGCCTCGCGAACCAGAAGGTGACTGTTCCAGAAATTGCCAACCATTCTGTCTCGCCCCGCGAACACTTGACTCGCGTCGCGAGTAATCCAACCCTGAAGACCAAAAGTCAGCACGGTTTATGCATGTTAAAGGTCACGGCTGTGGCAGTTTGGAAATTGAAGAGTTTCGCCTCGCGAATGATAAGCTCACCTCGCGAGAATACCAAAAGTTGAAGATTCGCCTCGCGAGACAGCGTTCGCCTCGTGAGTCCGATGATTCCAGATTCTGTATATAAGTCAGTTTTAGACATAACTGAGAGAGAGCGAGTTGCTGGCTAGTTTTAGTCAGAGTGGCTAGTTTTTGGCTAGTTGTTAGCCAGTCTTAGGCAGTAGTAGTAGTTTCCAGTAGTTTATTTCTGTAATGGAGAACTAGTCTCCTAGATTAATCTACTGTGATTGGTTTCCATTACCACACTTGAGGTTGTGTATTTCCTGTTTTATTTGCTTTTCTCTTTTCAATGCCATGCTATATATTTCTGTTTGTTATTTCAGGAGTGTATAGTATTGTGTTGATTCATTTCGGTGATGCTATGTTCTTATACTTAATCGCGTTTGTTATTTCGCGTGTGTTCATTCATGTTCGTTTAGTTCATGAGGGCTTAACCCCGTTTGTTATTTTGGGAATAGGAACATACATCCGTAGTAGCGATTTCGTTTGTTATTTGTTGCTACAACCGGGAGGGGATTAGAATCTGCTTAAGGCTTGGATTTATATGAACTGATGATAGTGGGAAACCGAGAACAGTAGGTTGATCGTTCTTTAGCTTATTTGGTAATTACTTTTTATTGCATTGTTTTTCTGTTCTGTTTTCTTTATTTAGTTTTCAATCTCAAAACCCCCCAAATCTGACTTTTACTGATTTTCTGTTAATAACGACAACACCTAAGAGTCCTTGAGAGACGATATCCGAGTTGTCGCCCTAAACTACATTTTTATAAACCGCTCGTTCTTTTTGGCGTGTGCGCGACAGCGCGTTCAAAAATTGGTGCCGTTGCCGGGGACTCTTGTTTGTTGTTATTAGCAGAAAATACAAAATAAAAAAAAAACTTTGCTGAATTAGTTTTGTCTGCTTTGTCTGGTCTGTGAATTTTAGTACGCCCCATGGATAATTATATGCGAAATTATGTGCCTAATGTTTATTATGAGCAACCATGCATGTATTATCCTGATTTTAGTGAACCACCACCATGCATACATTATCCTAATTTCACTGGAAGTTATGAGTTTAATAGTGATTGTGACATGTTTGGAGTGAATAATCATTTTAGCCAACAAAGTGGAGGACAGAGCACCATGAATGAGTTAGCTTTTCTGATGCAACAACAAATGACAGAATTCCAAGCAAGTATTCAACGGATGATAAAGGAGAACAGTCAATGGATGGCAGAGCAAAATCAGCGAATGGCAGAACAAAATCTTGAAGCCCAACAGAGGAGAGAAGCTGAATCTCAGAAGTTATCCATTCTAATTGATCAAATTGTCGCCAATTCGGCTGCACTGCTAACTCCACAGCCCCTTGAAGAACATAAAGATTCACAGATGGTTATTCTTGAAGATACTTTTGCTGATGATTGTGATAATGTTTCTATTGATGAACTGTGTGTTGAATCCCCTGATTCTAATGTATGTGCTGATTGTCTTGACACTTCGCTTTGTGTATAGACTGTTTTGTTGAAAGGTATGTTGAGCAAAGCATCCATATAGAACAGGGAGGCAGAGATGAGGTTGAGGGCCATGTTCATACAGAAAATGAGGATCAGGAGGACATCTGCTTCACCGTGCTTGAGGATGATGAAGAACCTTTGGAAGTAGATGATTCAATTAAATCAAATGCATGTGTTGAGAGTAATGGGATGGATGAACTAATTGCTGAATTTCCAGACATTCAGAATTTTACTGATTCATTTTATTGTGATATATATGTACTGACTCTACTAACCCTAACCTTTGTGTGGTGTGTGCAGAAATTTCTGCATGTATAGCAGGTGATGAATTTGTTAGTGCAGTGAATGAAGAAAATACAGAAGTTGAAGCAGCACCAGTAACCCCAGCTACCTATCTGCCACCTCCCCCTGTGGAACCACCGGTGATGGAGTTCCAGCCTTTGGATTTGTCACTGTGGCCATTTCAAGAGGTTGAACCCCACTTCTATTGGGAGGACTTTATGGACAAAGTTGAGAAAGAGGTCATCTGTGACCCAAGAGGGAGTGATAAGTCCGCCGTACTCGGCGAGGTCATTATAATTGTCAAGTGCTCACCTCCATATCAAGGCTGCAAGTTATGGAAGCATGGAATGAACTCCCACCCTTTGGCTACCATGTGGGACTTATGTTACAGACAATGGGATCCTGGTGGAACCGCCCCTCAATGAGTTTTCTCTAAACCTTTTCCTTTTAATTATGCCTTACTTTATTTTTGTTTTGTTTTCAATAAAGCTCCTGAATAATTTGAGAAGCTCAGGAGTTGTGTTGAGTCTTTTGTTGGCAAGTTTGATGGATTTGATTAATTTTGCATAGATTTATTGCATGATAGTGTTGACTGTTTTCCCCCTAGGATTTGAAAATTTTTTGAAAAACGATCCCCATGTGATTGAAAACTGAACTTTGAGATTTTGTTATGATGGCATGACTTATGATAAGTTTGGGGTGATAGGAAGCACACACTAGGGATAGAATCTCTGTCAAGCAATTTGCAAAAAAATGTCCAGGTGAGGTTTTGAGCCTCCAACATGTTTTTGACTGTGTGAAAATCACTTTTTAAGTTGCACTTTCCTGAATTTGCTTGAATCTCTTTTTGGTTTGCATGTTTATGTGTTTGCTTCAGATGATTTAGGCATTTTCTTTGTAAATAGCTACTTAGCCTAAAAATAACCATCCCTAATGCATGTTCCTTAGTTAGCCCCATTGAGCCTAATTACCTTATTGTTCTTGATAACCTTATGTTATGAGCCTAAAATCTGAAAAACCATGTTAACCCAATCTTAGGATTAGGAGAGCATGGAATCTTAGAAAGAGAAAGGGTGCAAGAAACTAAGTTTGGGGTGGCTACAAGGTGTAATATGTTGTTGGGATTGAAAAAAAAAATACAATAAAAAGGTTGGAGCCAAAAGCAAAGTGTAAAAATGAAAAAAAAAATAAAAGTATTAGAAGAAATGGCTGTAGTCACCCAAGGCAAAAAGGAAAAAAATGGAAAAGGAACTTGAGTGGAATTTCAATGTTTTGAAGTGTTTCATGCTCTCTTAGTTCCGAGGGTCTTCAGCCTAGTTCCTTTGTATATCCTACCCTTAGCCAGGCCCCATTACAACCCATAAAAGACCTTTCGATGTTGCATGCATGTTTTCTGTGGGAATCATTTTGAGATGAAAATCAAATTTATGGGAAGTGTTCTTGAAAAGTGAAATTGAGTGCAATGTTGTTAGCCTGACACAAACTGAGTGATGAGTGAACACTAAATGCCATTGTGAGGAAGGCAGTTGTTTGAATTTGGTGATCTCCCTTTTGTGTGTAACTTAGACCCCCTGTTTAGATTAATGATTGTTTGAATGATGAAATTCTCAATTGTTAAGAATAAATGATTGTGGGGATTACTTTGTTTGAAATGGGGGAACATTGAAGAAAACTGTTTTGAAGAAATTGCTTGAAATTTGTGCAAAGTTGATTAAAACTTTTAAGCTTGCCATGTTTTGCCATGTCTTGAGTCTTTTTGAGTTTTTGAGTTTTAGTTTGCTTGGGGACAAGCAAAGTTTAAGTTTGGGGTATTTTGATGAGCCTCTGGTTGACTGGTTTTCTAACTAATAAAAACCTTGGCTTTGTGCTAATTTTATATCATTTTCGCCCAAATTAGACTTGATTGTCTTTAAGCAGCATTTTGAGTCTATAAAGTATTTTTAGGTTAATTTAGCTGATTTAGAGTTAAATAAAGTACTTATGCTATTTTCTGTTTTCAGGTTAATAAAAAGAAATAAATCTGGATCTTTCGCCCCGCGAGAAGGATGTTCGCCTCGCGAACCAGAAGGTGACTGTTCCAGAAATTGCCAACCATTCTGTCTCGCCCCGCGAACACTTGACTCGCGTCGCGAGTAATCCAACCTTGAAGACCAAAAGTCAGCACGGTTTATGCATGTTAAAGGTCACGGCTGTGGCAGTTTGGAAATTGAAGAGTTTCACCTCGCGAATGATAAGATCGCCTCGCGAGAAGACCAAAAGCTGAAGTCTGTTCGCATTATTTGCCTCGCGAATGTGTGCTCGCCTCGCGAGTCCGCTGATTCCAGAAGTTGTATATAAGTCAGTTTTAGACAGAACTGAAGAGGGGGCTAGTAAGCTGGCTAGTTTTAGTCAGAGTAGCTAGTTAGGCAGTAGTAGTAGTTCTCAGTAGTTTAATTCTTTTCTCTTGTGTTTATTTTTGTAATGGAGATCTAGTCTCCTAGATTAATCTACTGCAATTGGTTTCCATTACCACACTTGAGGTTGTGTATTTCCTGTTTTATTTGCTTTTCTCTTTTCAATGCCATGCTATATATTTCTGTTTGTTATTTCAGGAGTGTATAGTATTGTGTTGATTCATTTCGGTGATGCTATGTTCTTATACTTAATCGCGTTTGTTATTTCGCGTGTGTTCATTCATGTTCGTTTAGTTCATGAGGGCTTAACCCCGTTTGTTATTTCGGGAATAGGAACATACATCCGTAGTAGCGATTTCGTTTGTTATTTGTTGCTACAACCGGGAGGGGATTAGAATCTGCTTAGGGCTTGGATTTATATGAACCGATGATAGTGGGAAACCGAGAACAATAAGTTGATCGTTCTTTAGCTTATTTGGTAATTACTTTTTATTGCATTGTTTTTCTGTTCTGTTTTCTTTATTTAGTTTTCAATCTCAAAACCCCCCAAATCCGACTATTACTGATTTTCTGTTAATAACGACAACACCTAAGAGTCCTTAAGAGACGATATCTGAGTTGTCGCCCTAAACTACATTTTTATAAACCGCTCGTTCTTTTTGGGGCATGCGCGACAGCGCGTTCATCCACCTAGCCACGTCAGTAGACGGAAGTACTCAAACACAAAGTAATTGGACGAGCTCCAATTAGTAGACAGGTTCCATATGCCACGTCATTAGACGGAGCTTCTCTTTAAGGACTTAGCAAGTCCACAGACTTGTGTGGACGAGCGCTTCTGTCACTTGTGTGGACGAGCACTTCTGTCACTTTAGTGGACGAGCACTTCTGTCACTTTAGTGGACGAGCACCTCTATCACTTGTGTTGGACGAGCGCTTCTATCACTTGTGTTGGACGAGCGCTTCTATTACTTGTGTTGGGCGAGTGCTTCTTATTTACAAAAATCATTTTCATTAATGAAAACTTATTCCTTTTAATGCAGGTTATGAAAATTGATTTTCTCCATGCATCTTTTTAATTGAGCTATTTTGTGACTAAGAGATTTCTTTCTCTAACAAATCATTAAGACATAAATCTAATTTTCGGTTAAGCTTGTGCCTTGATGATTCCTTGATCTTTGTCTTTGCTCTTTGATTCCTCCATGTAGCTCTTTTGATTTCTTCAAGTTCTTCCTTGAATATTTTCCTTGAATTTGCTTAATAAACTTGTTGATCACTGCTTGATACTTGTCTTTCCAATTTGACACTAAAAAACTTGCATACAAATTAAATTGTATTTGTCATATATCAAAATCTTTAAGTCATTAAATCTAACAAACTCCCCTTTTTGATTATGACAAATCTTTTAACAAATTATAAGATCAGAGTATAAGTGTAGCAGAAGATAAGTGTTTTTGACATATTTATATCATGGTATCAGAGTAGAAGTATATTAGAGCAAAAAAAAAATATTATCAGAGCAGAATTTGATTTCTCCCTCTTAATCATGTACGCTTATAAGCTCCCCCTCAACATATGCATGTATAATTTGTTAGTATCCATGTTCTCTATATCATTCTTTTTCCTCCCTCTTTTGGCATTATCAAAAAGGTAAAGAAAAGAAACATTCAAAGCAATAGAGAAGGTAAGCATTTAAACATTCAAACATAGCATATAAAATTGTTCATGATAGACGGATAGGTGTAGGGATAAATAAATAAATAAATAAAAAACGTGTCCATCTAAAATTGTTCCTTTTTTATTTTCTTTTGTTTCTTTAGAGATTAGATATAGGATTGATCAATTATGCCCAATTCTCTTCTAATGAAAAAGAAGCTTTCCTTGTACAAGGGCTTGGTAAAAATATCAGCAAGTTGTTTAGATGTATCAACATATTCAATCTCAATTTCTCTAGTTTGAATATGATCTCTAATGAAATGATGTCTGATTTCTATGTGTTTAGTTCTAGAGTGCATTATGGGATTCTTAGTTAGGTTAATTGCACTTGTATTGTCACATCTAATAGGAACTTGGTTTAGTTGCACACCATAATCAACTAATTGTTGTTTCATCCATAAAACCTGTGCACAATAGCTACCAACTGCTACATATTCAGCCTCTACAGTGGATAAAGGCACACTAGATTGTTTCTTACTGAACCATGATACTAACGAGTTTCCTAGTAAATGGCAAGTTCCACTAGTACTCTTTCTGTCTAGTTTACAACCAGCAAAATCAGAGTCTGAATAGCTAATTAAAGTACATGTAGCTCCCTTGTGATATCACAATCCCATGTCTTTTGTTCCTAACAGATACTTAATTATCCTTTTAACTGCTGTTAAGTGTGATTCTTTTGGATTTGCTTGACACCTAGCACACGTGCATACACTAAACATCAACAGGTTTACCTTGCTCATCATTGTCCAGATAACATGAGGTACTCATTGGAGTAGCCATCTCCTTAGCATTTTCCATGCCAAACTTCTTGATTAACTCATTGTAGTACTTGGTTTGGCTAACAAAAATTCCATTTTTAGTTTGCTTTATTTGCAGTCCAAGGAAAAAGTTCAGCTCACCCATCATTGACATTTCAAACTCACTCTGCATAAGACTTGCAAACTCATTGTACAAATGCTCATTAGTGGCACCAAAAATTCCACATATAATTGTACAAGTAAAATCTTGTGTGCCATTTTCTTAGTGAACAAAGTTGTGTCAACTTTACCTATTTTAAATCCTTTTTCAATGAGAAAATTACTTAACCTTTCATACCAAGCTCTAGGAGCTTGCTTTAAGCCATATAGTACTTTAGACAGTTTATAAACATGGTTAGGCAATTCATTATTCTCAAAACCAGGTGGTTGACCAACATACACTTCCTCTTGTATAAATCCATTTAAGAAAGCAATCTTAACATCCATTTGATACAATTGAAATCCCATTATGCAAGCATAAGCAAGTAGCATTCTTATAGCTTCTAATCTTGCTACTGGTGCATATGTTTCATCATAATCTATGCCTTCTTCTTGGTTATACCCTTTGGCTTCCAATCTAGCCTTGTTTCTTATAATTATACCATTTTCATCTAGTTTATTCCTAAAAACCCATTTTGTACCTATTACTTGACAGTTCTTGGGTTTAGGCACTAGTTTCCAAACTTGGTTTCTTTCAAACTGGTTTAACTCATCTTGATTAGCCATCATCCAATGTTCATCAATTATAGCATCATCTATGTTCTTAGGTTCTACTTGAGACACAAATGCCATATGATTACAAGCATTTCTAAGAGATTGTCTAGTAGTTACCCCCTTTGTAATTTCACCAATGATGTTATCAAGTGGATGATTTCTGACAGTCCTCCATTTCTGCTACAGCAATTCATTCTTTAAGCTTTCATCTTCTTCATTGCTCTGTTTCTTTTCTGGGAGAGTTTTCTCAATTGAATCTACAAAATCATCAATAACAGAATCATTTCCTAACCTTTTGGGGTTAGACTCATAAAATGTCACATGCATAGATTCCTTAATAGTTTGTGTTCGCTTATTATATATTCTAAATGCTTTACTATATAGATAGTAACCTAGGAAAATTCCTTCATCCGCCTTTGCATCAAATTTTCCAAGATTATTCTTTCCATTGTTAAGAACAAAGCATTTGCAACCAAAAACATGAAAATGTGCTATATTTGGTTTTCTTCCTTTGTAAAGCTCATAAGGGGTTTTCTTTAAGATTGGTCTTATCAAGACTCTATTTAGCACATAGCAGGCTGTATTGACAGCATCTGCCCAAAAATGTTTTGGCAAGCTAGAGTCGTTCAACATAGTTCTTGCTATCTCCTCTAATGATCTATTCTTTCTTTCCACTACTCGATTTTGTTGTGGAGTCCTAGGAGCAGAAAAATTATGATGAATGCTATGCTCATCACAAAAGTTTTCAAACACTTCATTTTGAAATTCTCCCCCATGATCACTTCTTATAGAAACAATTTTCATGTCTTTTTCATTTTGCACAATTTTTGCCATTTTCTTAAATGTAGCAAATGAATCACTCTTATGAGATAGAAAGTATGTCCATGTATATCTAGAGTAATCATCTACTATTACCAATGCATACAAGTTACCACCAAAGATTTTGGTTCTAGACGGACCAAATAAATCCATGTGTAAAAGTTGCAAGGGTCTAGTTGTTGAAACAATGTTCTTTGGTTTAAAAGAGACCTTAAGTTGCTTTCCTTTTAACATGCATAACATAGTTCAACTTTCACAAATTTCAGTTTAGGCAAACCGACTACAAGATCTTTACGAATCAGTTTATTCAAGTGGTTCATGTGAATGTGTGCAATTCTTCTATGCTAAAGCCAATTCTCTTCTTCTTTTGAAATAAGACAGTATGCAATATTTGAAGAGATATTATCTAAATCAATCATATAGATGTTATCTGTCCTATGTCCAATTAATTTCAAATTTTCATGATGCCGATTTTCTATTAAGTAACTATTGGAATTGAATTTTACCTTGAAGCCTTTGTCACATAGTTGACTGATACTTAATAGGTTGTGTTTCAGTCTCTCAACATATAGTACATCCTCAATGATTGTTGTTGAGTCACTTCCAATGTTGCCAATGCCAAGTATTCTCCCTTTATTGTTGTCTCCATAGGTAACACTACCACTTGACTTAGGGGTAAAGGAAATGAACTAAGTTTTGTCTCCAGTCATGTGCTTGGAACAGCCACTGTCAAGATACCATTTCACATTCTTGGCTTTCCAACATACCTACAAAACAGAGTCATGTTTGAGTTTTAGGTACCCAAATCTGTTTGGGTCCTTTTGAGTTAGTTGCAGCAATAGTTCCTTTAGGAACCTATATATACTTAGATTTGCTGTATGCTGATTTTCTGTATTGGCATGTAGAAGCTGTGTGACCTATTCTAGCACAAAATTTGCACTTAACAAATGGTGTCTTAGGTTCAGCAAAATTTCTTGAAAGATTTCTCATGTATCTTAGGTTCATAGCCTATTCCAGCCTTATCATAAACACATTTTTGCTGTCCTAATAAAGCATTCAAGTTATCTCTACCATTTGTGAACTTGGCTAAGTCATTTTTCAGTTTTTCAACTTCTTTAGTCAATGTACAACACTTAGAACAATTAGAGTTAGATGCAATCAAGACCTTATTCCTAGCTTCTAGTTCTCTTTCTTTCATTTCTTTTTGTTGTCCAATTGATGCATTCAAGTTGTCTTTATCACTAGTAATTCTAGATAGATCACCATTCAAATGATTTATATGTTTCTCCAACTTAGGACAATTATCACATATAGGTGGTTCCAAAACAGTTGCCAATCTTTATTTTACAGTACAATTTTCTGTTTTTAATTCATTTAGCTCTTTGTTTAAAATAGAATTTTTCTCTTCTAGGCATGTGATGGTTTTCTTAGACTTAATTATCCATCTAGCAAGTCTAATGGATTCTTTATGAAGTTCTTCAAAAGCATTTTGCAATTCATCATAAGAAGGTTGATAATTCAAACTTACTTCACTTTCTGAATCACTATGATTGCTGGCCATCAAGCACAAGTTTGCCTCTTCGTATTCAGATTCTTCAGTGGATTCTAGATCATTATCATCCCAAGCAATGTAGGCCTTTCTTGGCTTTCTCCACTTATTGTCCTTTGAGTCAAACTTTTCTGTTTTGTCCTTATTTTATGGTTTTGGACAGTCAAGCTTCATGTGGCCAATCTTTCCACATTCATAACATGTGATGTTGTAGGAAGAGTTGTCACCTTTGCTGAAATTTCTCCTTTGAAAAGTGGATGGCTTTCTTTTGAAGTTTCCTTTCTTCTTTAGGAACTTCTTGAAATTTCTAACTAGCATTCCCATCTCTTCTTCAGATTCTGCCTCTTGTGCTGAATCATCATCATCATTGTCTTCTACTTTTCTGACTTGTGATTTCAGAGTCAATCCCTTTTTCTTTTTGTCAGTTTCTTCATTTTCATTCAGCCTGTTCAACTCCAATTCATGCTCTTGCAGATTTCCAAGCAGTGTAGCAATGTTCATTGATGAGAGGTCTCTAGATTCTGAGATTGCAGTGACTTTAGGTTGCCATTCCCTGCTCAAGCATCTCATTACTTTGTTAATTTGATCCTCATTTGATATTGTCTTTCAAGTGCAGCCAATTGATTCACAATGTGTGAGAATCTCTTTTGCATTTCAGTCATAGGTTCTCCTTGCTTCATTCTGAATAGCTCATACTCATGTGTGAGGGTGTTCATTCTTACTCTTTTGACATCTGTGGTTCCTTAATGTGTTACTTGTAATGTATCCCACATCTCCTTTGCTGATTTGCAATTTGAAACCCTGAAAAACTCATCACAGCTTAAAGCAGATGTTATAATATTCTTAGCACGTGCATTATATTAAACTCTTTTCTTATCATCCTCATTCCATTCAATTTTAGGCTTATTTCTCGGAGCATCATTAGCATCTACAGTAGAGGGGACAAATGGTCCATTTTCTACTACATCCCAAATATCAACACCTGCTGCCTCAAGAAAGATTACTATTCTTTCCTTCTAATAGATATACTCAGATCCATTGAAGGCAGGCGTGCAAGGGAAGCCCTTTCATTCAAACAGTCATTGGAAGCCATACTCTTATAGCTGTTAAGCCAAACTTCAGAGTTTAACTCTGATGCCAATTGTTGTTTTGGCTTCAACGACTCAAGATGGGGGGTGAATTGAGTTTTATTAAAATAATTCCCTCTTAAAAACTTTTCACAACACTTTAGTTTTCAGATTTGTGGCCTCAGGATCTTTTACAAAATCAATGAAGGGTTTATATAAAATCTTGAATTGGAAGATGATGAAGATAAGAAAGATTAATTCAGAAAGATTAATTCAGATTAGGTTCGGGTTCATAACTCAATGATAACAAAATACAGAAACTGATTAAGCCTTTAAAGATTAAGAACAAGTTATGGAAGTGTCAGATACAAGCATTAACAATCAAGAACAAACTTGCAGGTTTCAGTTTCAGTATATGATGCAAGATTCAATTCAAATATTGATCCTTGAGAATATAATTGAATACACAGTTATTATTATAGTTTACTAAAGGTTCAATACTGATTACCCAAACCAAGAAATGATATCAATTGAGTACTTAGAGCATCAAGATCATAGTTATATGCGCAAGACAGAAATTAAAGAGTTTGAGTTTAGAGATACCACACAACCAGATTTATCCTGGTTCAGTCACCACCATTGTGACCTACATCTAGTCCCCACTCCACCTATGGGTTTTCACACACTAACACAACAAGCTTTAGCCAAGTAGCTTGAAAAACCTTTACACCACAAAGCACTCCTTCACCTCGAGATACCATACTCTTGTGAAAAGCCTCAATATTCTTATTTAGGGATACCTCACCCTAATCACTCAGAGAGGCTCCCTCTCTCTTTACAATCAAAATAGAATGAAAAAATTGATTCCTAACTCTCAATAGTCATATATACAAATTGAAGCACTTATGAGAATGAAACACTCTTTTTCACAATAAGCTCAAGAAAGATGATGAATGATTTTCACAATTGATTTCTCAAATTGAATTCTTAAACTTTTTGATATGTGATCTTGTGATATCGTATTTTCGATTTGTTGAAAGTGTTCATTTGAACCCACTTTATATAGAAAACAAGTTATATCCGTTGGGATCAATCAAAACAGATTTGAGTCTGATAACAGAATCTGTTTTCTAGATTCTGGTTCTTGAAATAAGATTCTACATCAGTTCTTATAGCATTCACGTCCATCTAGCCACGTCAGTAGACGGAAGTACTAAAACACAAAGTAATTGGACGAGCTCCAATTAGTAGCCGAGCTCCATATGCCACGTCATTGGACGGAGCTTCTCTTTAAGGACTTAGCAAGTCCACAGACTTGTGTGGACGAGCGCTTCTATCACTTGTGTGGACGAGCACTTCTGTCACTTTAGTGGACGAGCGCTTCTATCACTTGTGTTTGACGAGCGCTTCTTATTTCCAAAAATCATTTTCATCGAAGAAAACTTATTCCTTTTAATGCAGGTTATGAAAATTGGTTTTCTTCATGCATCTTTTTAATTGAGCTATTTTGTGACTAAGATATTTCTTTCTCTTACAAATTATCTAAGACTTAAATCTAATTTTCCGTTAAGCTTGTGCCTTGATGATTCCTTGATCTTTGTCTTTGCTCTTTGATTCCTCCATGTAGCTCTTTTGATTTCTTCAAGTTCTTCCTTGAATATTTTCCTTGAATTTTCTTAATGAACTTGTTGATCACTGCTTGATACCTGTCTTCGCAATTTGACACTAAAACACTTGCATACACATTAAATTGTATTTGTCATATATCAAAATCTCTGAGTCATTGAGTCTAACAAAGGAGAGGTCAAAGTTTTAAGGTATGGACACATAGGAGGCAACACCATCGCGTTGAAGAAACACATATAATCAGAGGAGCCACATAGACAATTGTTGGATTCACGCAAAACATAGTAAAGCCTGAAGGCAAACATACGTTATTTAGTCACTCATTTAACCTAATGTATTTGAGTAGTAATGTTCACTAGCTTTATCTTATACAATCAAGGAAAGGTATTATTGTACGAACATTTTGTATCAATGCTGTTTAGACAATTATTACACTCAAAATATCAATTGACTCAAACGAATATTTTGACAAGGAGAATGCTAGTTGCCATGAATTTGTTTTCATAACAAGATAACTAACTATAAAAAACATGTGTCTACATTTTTTCGTTTTCTTTCACCTATGATTCCATACATGACGACAAAATTGTTTTGAAATCAATTTTAGATTTGCCTTTAGAAATTAGCTATGGTTAGTGGGGCTTTGTGCAACACCCTTTCTTAGGATATCACATGGTAGCCCGTTGTGGAAATAAACTATAATTATGCTGGTTACTTTCAGAAAATAACATTGCTTTAATACTTTTCTTAAGACAAAAGTGGTGATAATTTTTTTTTCTTTTTTCTTTTTCGCTAACGTAAATAAAATTTCAACACACTAACGCTAACATATAATCACTTCATATTCGAAAATACTCATCACAATGTACGAGTTGATTTCCTTTAGGAATCCATACATAACACAAGATATAATTATACATTATTGAAAACAGAAAAATTCTTACTTCAAAAGAATGGCTCTCCAAAGCCAGACATAACGATTTTCCTCCAAAAAGGTTATAAACCCACCTAATGTCCTAATTGAGCTGGTCACTCGATCCGACAGCTACTGAGAATACTCCAGAGGTCATTCTTAAAACCCACAGTCGCTTTAGTGGTCAGAACTAAATATCCTCGAATGCGCCAGAGGCATCTCCGGGGACATCTATACTCAGATAAAAATATACACCACAAGGAAGAGGAACCAACAATAAAACACGCAAGGGTGGGAACCAATATATGGATTTTAAAACGATAACTACATGCGCGACACACAAAACATCATATAATATGTATAGTTATAACAACATAGATGTTAAAGAATAAACAAATTGTTAATCAAAGGGTTTCATACTCGACAGTCATCGTCATTTTTAAAACAAATATATGACACTTCAATAATCATCGTCTAATATGTTATACTTCATCTCCGGAAATCCACAATCGTCTTTTAAATGAGCTGATCAGGCTCGATGGCCAATTAAGGAACTTAAATTTTACCATAGCACACTATCATACACAAAGAATAGCGATCGTCGTATATGGTTACCATAGCACACTGTCTTATACAAGGCATAATGATCGTCATATATGGTTATTCATTGTCCATCCAGGCACAATGAGAAGTCGTGCCATGATTACCTTGCCTATCAAGATACCATGATAAATCAAGTAGGCACGTCTGCCGATTAATGCATGTAAAACATTTTATTCTTGTCATTTTTTTTCTTTGTGTTCATTCTTTCCTTGTCGAGGCTCAAAGGCCCACGACCATCTCAACTTTTAAACATTTAAATTCATCTTTCAATTTAACCAATAGGACCCCAAGTCCAAATGTGCAAATCACGAAATCTAAACCGATGCACCAGGCTTAGATTCGTAGATTTTAGCACATAAAAATCGTCATAACCTTTATAATACACGTCATTCACCTTTAGGACATACTGTCCATATCATAGAACATTAGAATCCAGACGTCTTGGTCACTAGGTCCGTATTTCATCTTTAAAATCATTTTTTCGTTCTGTGAAACAAAAATCCAAAAACAAAACTCCACAACTTATCCAAGTTGTTGGAAATAACATCATTGTATAAAACTAATTTGCAGAAAATCCTTTTACGTTGGAAATTCATTTATAAAATCACCAAATCTCTTAAAAACTCATTTTCTTCTAAAAATATTTATTCGAAACTTTAGTCAAAGAAACATCGTTTGAGACTAACTTGCTGTTAAAACAAATACTTCTGTTTTCAAAAAAATGTTTTCTGTAAATATTTTCGGAATTAACCGTCGTTTAGCATTTTAAAACGTTTTAAGTCAATTTTTGACTTTTCTAGTAAAATCATTTTCTCAACACCATAATAAAATTATTTTTGAAACTTATTTTCTTATAATAAAATTTCTAATATTTAGAAATTTCTTGCATATAAATTAGAAGTACTAAAATATTTTCACGGTTACGTCCTCATTGTGACTCATAAAACCCTGTTACGCCGTTAAATCATTAAAATAAAGTTATTTTAAACCGTTCCCCATTTTAAACCAATCAAATAATTAAGTAATATTATATTACTATTTCTCATTAATTAAAACTCATTATCTCATAAGAATATTTTTAACGCTTTTAACTTCGTAATTAATTGGGCACCGACCACTGTCAGGCTTTTCAATCCACAATCAACATCGATATTAATTTCATGCCAATAATAAAGCAAATAGATAAATTTTTGGCATGCATTAAAATAGGATAAAAATTAAACGCAAATAAGTAATTAAAAGCAGATAATTTTAAAGCAGTTATTTCTAACGACGTAAAAAAATAAACACACCAATTAAATTATACAGACCCCAAACAAATAGCATATAGCTATTGAAAAAACCCCTCAGGTACTCCCTTTACCTCTTGAAGACTTTTAATTCCGATTTTGGTTTTCATCACAAATCCGAGCGTCGGTATCACATGTACCCGATAAAATAATTATCCTTCAACAAATCAAAACAACAAATTAACAATCAAACAATTAAAAACACCTACTTTCCTATAGGTAAGGTTCGGCCATGAGGTGATTAATTGGCTAAAAATTTCTAAAATTGCCAATCTCTTGGATTAGTGATCATAGATCACTTAAAACCTTAAAACAATGATTAACATACAAAGGTAGAAATAAAAAACTCCAACCCTTCAAGAACCAACATTCGGCCAAGAAGAAAATAATGGATTAGAGATTTTATTTTGATTCAACATCATGGATTTAATATATATATATATATATATATATATATATATATATATATATATATATATATATATATATGAGCTAGGTTTGGTCTTGATAATAAGATCATAGAAATTGGTTTCATGATCATAGGATATTTCTATGATTTTCTATAAATTTTCAAACTTTCTAGATCTAGGAATTGAAAAAGATGATCATGACCTTGAAACATGAAAATAATTGAAGAACATATAGCTTATTGATGATGAGGATCCAAGATTACATGCATCTTGGAATTAGAAAATGAGCAAGGAATCAAGTGGTTCCTTCACAAAAATAGCAATGGAAACTTAAGGTTTTTAGAGAAAATGGAAGAAAGCTTCATGAAGATGATGAGGTATGACTTATATAGCAATGGAATGGGCTCACATAATGGGTTGGACCGTGGGATTTTGGGGCAAAAGGGTCCAAGCCATAAAGTTTTAGGGACAAGCTTGTAATCTTACAAAATGGCATTTTTGTGATACAAAATCAACAGAGGGACATAATAGTAATTTTACCCCAAAAACCATCATGACAAACATGTGGTGAGGATCAAGTGGAGGTTTGACTGATTTGTGTCCACAAAATTGTTAGGACAAACTTGGCTTTTCAATGGAAGTTCAATTGTAAAATAGTCCAAGGGCAAAATGGTTTTACACTATATTGAAGAAATATCTAGATATTTGCTAAATATAATCATTACATTGGTGAGTCACCCATCTGACTCACCACCCTAGGTGGCAAGATGTCTCAGCATCCTGTAACACCCTGTTTTTCCTATGCTATCTGTAGCAGTAAATACATATTTAAATGTGTTTATTTTAGATTAAACCTAGAGGATGATTTTAATTAAACTAAACTCATTTTCTTGTGTGGTTATATCATATGAAGTTAAAGTAAAAATTTCGGTTGAAAATCCAGACGGAAGACGGTCTGCGTTCTCACTGCCAGTACAAGTTTACTGAGCTAGAGACAAAATTTTAATTCGTGAACGAGACGGTTAGTGTTTTTAGGATGTTTTGTGTGGGTTAGGAGTTTTTCGAAAAATCTTGTTCGAGGCCAAAATCTTAGGGATTTCCCTGGTGAAATCGTTGGGAAATACGATCGGGGAAGTCATCTGATACGCAATGGAGCAGAGTACCAAGAGGATGAAGTGATATGGAGTGACTTGATGCGAAGGCTATGACACACCTAAGAAAAAGTGAATCTTGACTTTATTTCAAAATCTTACTTTTTCATCTTTCTCTCTCCAATCACATCACATCATCTTAACTCCTTATCCTCTCTACAAGCAACTCACATTCTTTCTTCTTCTTTCTTCTCTTCTTTCTTATTCTTTCCCCTCAAAACCGTGACCCCTCCCTCATTCTCTATAAATATCCTTCATTTCCACCATTCATCACTTTCCTCCATTTACTCACATTTTCACTTTACTACCTTTCTTCTTCTTCTTCTTTCTTACAAAGTTTACATTTTTATCAAGCTTTTTACTTTAAGTTCTTCATCAAAGTTCTTCATATTCTTGAGGGTAATGATCCTATGTTGTTTATTTTTCAAGTTCTTGTCTTTATGTTCATAGTTTTGCTTTAAGTTTCCTTTAAGCTTTCAAACTTCTAAAACCTCTCAAAAATGGTAGAAAACTCCTTTTGAGTTGAAACCACTTTCTATATTCTTGTATTTACTCATAATATCACATACTAAAAGGTTGTGTAAAACAAAGTTTCCTAACTTCTTCTTTCTAAGGAGGCCGAAACCATGTATATGGTTTAGATGGATCTTGTTTCAACTTTAACAAGTATGAGTTTGTATTTAAGATTTCATTTCCAAAATGATCATGGACCAAGGCTCCTTTATCTTAAAGGATGCTATGTCTAAGTGATTGGAAAGATTAAAGATTTTTACTCTATTTTTATAAAGACCAAAACCAATGAGTTTTAAAGCAATGATGTTTAAGTTTTGTTTTCCAAAATGATCATGGATTAAGACTCCTTGACATAGGAGGATGCTAAGTCCAAGAGATTGGAAAGTTTGAAGATTTCTAACCTCTATTTCTTGAAAAGGCCGAAACCTTCAATGGTTATGGGAAAGATGTTGAGTTTTGAGTTCCAAAGTGATCATGGACTAAAAAGCTCCTTTATGTTAAAGGATGCTATGTCTAAGTGATTAGAAAGTTTAAAATATTTTCTTGATTTATTTTCCTATGATGGCCGAATGTAACATTTGACCTAGGATGTGTTATTTTATTTTGTTTTCCAAGATGATTATGGATTAAAGCTCCTTCATGTTAAAGGATGCTATGTCCAAAAGATTGAGTGATTTAAAGATCTCTAACCGCACAAACTTGTTAAGGCCGAACCTAAGAGTTCATGGTCTAAGACATTTTATTTTTCCATTTTCCAAAATGATCATGGTTTCAAGCTCCTTACTATGTATGGATGCTAACCTAAAGAGATTGGAAAGTTTAGAAATTTCTAGCCTATTTATCTATGCTTGGCCGAAACCGTAAGTCAAGTACTTAGTGGGATTTTTAATTCAACTTTGTTAAAAGATCATTGTTTATGAACTCCTAACACTTAAGGATCATAAATCCATGAGTTGTATAATTTTCGGGAATCTCTAACCCTAAGAACTAGTCTTGGCTGAACCTATACCTCGTGGTTCAGTGTTCTTATTTGATTTTAACTTGTGATTTTGTGTTCATAACCTTAGACTTTCATCACAGAGGAAACAAGGACGTTCGTGGTTTACCTCTCCAAGTATCTAATCTCCTTACCTTCACGGAAGGTAAGAGGGGATTGCCTAGGGATATTCAATGACTATATGCATGTGTGTATGTGTTTGCTTGAGTGCTTTGAATATTATTATGATATTGAGCCAATACTTGAATAACTTGTTTACTTGAACTATTGTGGTTATTACTTGAAGTTGAACATTACTTGCTTTAAAGTGTTATGAATTATATATATGTGATGAACTGTCGTTAACTGTGATATTATTGTTGAGAATATATTACTGTTGTTTGAAGTTTGAGAAGCTCGACTTGAGTCTGTGCACAATGATTATAAAGGATTAAAAGTCTTAATAAGCCTTGAATAGAACTTTGAAAGTATTGGTTTCATTTATAAAAGTTCCTTGTTTAAAACTCTTACTTCAAGAAAATGAGATTCTTATTTTGAAAAGAAACGTTGAAGTGTTTTTAAGATGATAGAAACTACCCTTTTTATGATCCAAAGTTGGTACGAGAGAAAACCTTTTTCGAACTATGTGTTTTATGAAGGAAAAACCCTTGAAAATATTTGACTTTATTCCATCTAGGAATTTCAAATACAAACGAATTTCCTAAATGTTTTATAAAAGATTTTGCAAAGGAAAAGGATTTTATCCTAAATGATTAAGAAACATTCCGGTTACTTGGATAAGTGACTGAGGTTTTGTTTTGGATTTGATTTTCACTAAGAGAAAAAGTAAACACATGTGAATTGAATCTAGTTCGCGAGACGTCGCTTCTAGTATTCTGTAATATGCACGTTGATCCTTGATCCGTGCCACGTTGTTGTGGACTGTGTTTCCTAATCACGGTGTTGTGGACTGTGTCCTAAACATGTTGTTGTGGACTGTGTGTCCTAATCACGTTGTTGTGGACTGTGTGTCCTAATCACATTTTTGTGGATCGTGTGTCCTAACCATGTTGTGATGAACGTTGTTAAAGGTGAATGTTGTTTTCTACGACCACAAGCCTAGGACTGGTGCATCGGTCTAAGGTGTTGTGATTGAGCACTCGGACTGGATGTCCCGTGTTGATGTTGATAGTTTCAAAATGGTGAAATTTATGAATAGTCGCTAGCCTTTGAGCTTCGACAACGATTGAGAGCGAACACAAAGAAAACATCAAGAACTAAATGTTTTACATTGGCATTTACGGCAGACGTGCCCGACATGGTTTTAACGTGATACCTTAACAGGAAAGGTATCATGTGACGGTGTATATTATCGTTGTTCTTAAATTGGACAATGAGACGGTGTACGTGTATCGTTGTTCCTAAATGGACAATGAAACGGCGTGCATAATCATTGTGCCTAAATGGCCAATGAGACGGTGTATGTTCGTTGTACTTAGCTAGCCAATGAGACGGTGTATTATCGTTGTGATTAGTTAGCCAATGAGACGGTGTATCGAGCCTGATCAACTCATTTGGAGGATGTTGGGATCTCCAGAGATTAAGAATAGATCCTGATGATATAAGTGTCATGCATTATCTTTATAAAATTGATTGATTCGGGTATGAGACCTACCGGAATAGTACTTGTTGTTTACCTATGAGAAATGTTTAGAATGTTAATATTCCAAGGTGTTGTATGTATCATGTCTATGGTTGTTGTCTGATATATCCATTTGTCGGTGTCTCACTCTTACAGTTATATCAGGTATCTTCGGGTTTTGCTGTAGTACCTTGGTACTCTAGTACCAATGTTGCAGAGGAGTCTTTCTGAGTCCCTTGAAGACCAAGTGTTAGAGGTTGGGAAAGTATTCTGATTGAGGGTCTCTCCAATGAATATCTGATAGAATGACCAGCTTAGGAGTCTGAGTTGGGTTGTATATTTAAAGAGGTCTGTGAATGTAGTGTTATATACATCCATCTGTAGTTTAAACTTTCTCTTTCAAAAATGGAAACTTAGAAATGTTGTATGTCACGGTAACTTCGTTACGAAAGTGACTATACGTTTTAAATGTATGTATGATGGATTTCAGAGTTATTCTTAAAGAAGAAAATTTTATACCCCAGTTTTCTGACTTAAAAGAAACAATTTTCCGAAAGCAACCAACAAAATATCTTTTGACTTACTTCCGCATGTGTTACGTAGTAATACCTAAAGGGGGGCGTTACAGGTGGTATCGAAGCTGGTCGAGTCTTTTGGGATCTTTGGGAAATAGGTCTGTTGTGTTGACGTTGTGTTTTCTCTGAATTAAGTTTTATTTGGATTACTACTTAGAAGTAATGTGTGTTGATACGCCTTTACACGTTTCATTTTCTGGTTGTAGCCTGACTGATTTGTTCGGCAGGTCAGTTACGGAACCAGCACCAGAAGGTGGACGTGGACGCGGTGGTGGACGTGGTCGTAGAGGTGGTCCTATTGGCGGTCGTGCCAACATGAATACGAATTATGACGACGGGATGGACTTCGCTTCCCAAGCATTGGCTGACGTTGCTGCTGCCATAGCTCTTCAGACGGCTAATGATGCTGCCCAGAACCAACATGAGCAACAGAGGGCAGAACAAGCTGCAGAGGGAAGGCATTTGGATGCTTTCCAATGTCAGAATCCATCACAATTTGATGGAGACGTGGATCCAATAAAGGTTGATCTTTGGATTCAAGAGCTGGGGAAGATCTTTGAGCTGGTGCACACCCCAGATGGAGCAAAGGTGCCTTATGCAACATTCCAACTGATTGGAGATGCCGAATACTGGTGGGAGGGCACCAGACAACTGCTGGTAGCTGAGTATCAGGCAATCACTTGGGGAGTATTTCGCAACAAATTTTGGACAAATATTTTCCCCAGAGTGCTCGGACAGAGAAAGAGCATGAATTCTTGAGGCTGAGTCAGCGGGACATGACAGTGGGGGAATATGCGGCAAGGTTTGAGTCCCTTGACAAATACTTCCGCTTTTTCCAGAACAATCCCGACGAGGAATGGAAGTGCGAAAGGTTCGAAGCCGGTCTTCGCTTCGAGATCAAGGAATCTGTGATGCCATTGGAAATCCGGAATTTCCAACCCTTAGTAGAGAAGTGTAGAAAAGTTGAATTAATGAGGAAGGAAAGAGGCAATAGAGAAACTGTTACAGGACCCACTCGTTCCAAAGACCAATATCAAAATCAAAATCAGAAAGGGAAGCAACATCGGAGGGAACCTTATTTCTGACCACAAGGGAATGACCAGAATAAACAAAAGCATCGTTCTAGTAATTATGAATCGGGAAGAGGAAGTCAACAAAACCAAAACTGTGACCAAGTTAGGAGATGTTACAAGTGTGGAGACCCAGACCACATGGCCAATGTTGGCCCACGCAAAGGAGTGAAGTGTTTCAATTGTGGACAATTAGGACACTTCTCAAGGGATTGTAATGCACCAAGGTTTGAAAAGGCTGTCAACACCTCAGGGACTGGTAGACCCACGGCGAAGGGAATAGTTTACACCATGACTGGCGCTGGAGCTTCACAATTTGACAATCTTTTACAATAGAAGTAGTGTTGAAAATTTCACAATTTGAAGGTCTTATGGCAGTGGTCTATAATTCTAAGTTGTAATAGGATTCTAAGTATAATTACGTTTTGACGCCCTTAAGTATTTGACTCTCTAGGGTCTACTATGTTACTAGTCTTTCCAGTGAATGTATGTTTCTTATGACTTTTGGGAATAAAAGTCTCCTTAAGAAATTTATTCCAGTTCCCTTATCTTTTGATTGTTTGGTCAGTTTAGACTTTGGATCCAATCTTTCTTTTCCTAGAGTTATGAATTGCCTTGTTGTTGCACGGGATGGGTATGTTTATAAAAGAAGTTTCTTGATGAAACTTAATCTAATCGCTTTTACTTTTGGTGGAAGTGATTCAGTTTGAATTCTTATCAAACTGTTGCTCTTTTAAATTGTTAACCAGGAAATTCTAGTGAAAGGAGAAACTTTTTAGATTCATGATTGTAAATGTGTACCGATCATACATTTTTACCTCCCTGAATATACTAAAGGATCTTCATACATTAAATGTTTCGGTATTCTTTTGGATCGATGAAATTATTTTAGATACTTTCTTTTGATAGTATGATCTGGATGGTGAGAGATCCTGTTAA
Source organism: Sophora flavescens (assembly GCA_030762895.1). Taxonomy (NCBI): domain Eukaryota; kingdom Viridiplantae; phylum Streptophyta; class Magnoliopsida; order Fabales; family Fabaceae; genus Sophora; species Sophora flavescens. The sequence continues at coordinate 129,316,655 of CM061062.1, read as the reverse complement.
GTTTCTAGTTACGTAATTTTGAGGACGAAATTCTTTTTAGAGGGGTAGTATTGTAACACCCTGTTTTTCCTATGCTGTCTGTAGCAGTAAATACATATTTAAATGTGTTTATTTTAGATTAAACCTAGAGGATGATTTTAACTAAACTAAAATCATTATCTTGTGTGGTTATATCATACGAAGTTACAGTAAAAATTTCGGTTGAAAATTCAGGCGGAAGCCGGTCCTCGTTCTCACTACCAGTACAAGTTTACTGCGCTAGAGACATAATTTTAATCCGTGAACGAGACGGTTAGTGTTTTTAGGATGTTTTGTGTGGGTTTGGAGTTTTTCGAAAAATCTTGTTCGGGGCAAAAATCTTAGGGATTTTCCGGGTGAAATCGTCGGGAAATACGATCGGGGAAGTCATCTGATACGCAATGGAGTAGAGTATCAAGAGGATGAAGTGACATGGAGTGACTTGATGTGAAGGCTGTGACACACCTAAGAAAAAGTGAATCTTGACTTTATTTCAAAATCTTACTTTTTCATCTTTCTCTCCCCAATCACATCACATCATTTTAACTCCTTATCCTCTCTACAAGCAACCCACCATCTTTCTTCTTCTTTCTTCTCTTCTTTCTTCTTCTTTCCCCTCAAAACCGTGACCCCCTCCCTCATTCTCTATAAATACCCTTCATTTCCACCATTCATCACTTTCCTCCATTTTCTCACATTTTCACTTTACTACCTTTCTTCTTCTTCTTCTTTCTTACAAAGTTTACATTTTATTAAGCTTTTTACTTTAAGTTCTTCATCAAAGTTCTTCATATTGTTGAGGGTAATGATCCTATGTTGTTTATTTTTCAAGTTCTTGTCTTTATGTTCATAGTTTTGCTTTAAGTTTCCTTTAGGCTTTAAAACTTCCAAAACCTCTCAAAAATGGTAGAAAACTCCTTTTGAGTTGAAACCACTTTCTATATTCTTGTATTTACTCATAATATCGCATACTAAAAGGTTGTATAAAACAAAGTTTCCTAACCTCTTCTTTCTAAGGAGGCCGAAACCATGTATATGGTTTAGGTGAATCTTGTTTCAACTTTTACATGTATGAGTTTGTATTTGAGTTTCATTTCCAAGATGATCATGGACCAAGGCTCCTTTATGTTAAAGGATGCTATGTCTAAGTGATTGGAAAGTTTAAATATTTTTACTCTATTTTTATGTAAAGACCAAAACCAATGAGTTTTAAGGCAACGGTGTTTAAGTTTTGTTTTCCAAAATGATCATGGATTAAGACTCCTTGATATAAGAGGATGCTATGTCTAAGAGATTGGAAAGTTTGAATATTTCTAACCCCTATTTCTTGAAAAGGCCGCAACCTTCAATGGTTAGGGCAAAGATGTTGAGTTTTGTTTTCCAAAGTGATCATGGACTAAAAAGCTCATTTATGTTAATGGATGCTATGTCTAAGTGATTGGAAAGTTTAAATATTTTCTTGCTTTATTTTCATATGATGGCCGAATATAACATTTGACCTATGATGTGTTATTTTATTTTGTTTTCCAAGATGATTATGGATTAAAGCTCCTTTATGTTAAAGGATTCTATGTCCAAAAGATTAGATGATTTAAAGATCTCTAACCTCACAAACTTGTTAAGGACGAACCTAAGAGTTCATGGTCTAATACATTTGACTTTTCCATTTTCCAAAATGATCATGGTTTCAAGCTCCTTACTATGTATTGATGCTAACCTAAAGAGATTGGAAAGTTTAGAAATTTCTAGCCTATTTATATATGCTTGGCCGAAACCCTAAGTCAAGTACTTATTGGGATTTTTAATTCAACTTTGTTAAAAGATCATTGTTTATGAACTCCTAACACTTAAGGATCATCAATCCATGAGTTGTATAATTTTCGGGAATCTCTAACCCTAAGAACTAGTCTTGGCTGAACCTATACCTTGTGGTTTAGTGTTCTTGTTTGATTTTAACTTGTGATTTTGTGTTCATAACCTTAGACTTTCATCGCGGAGGAAACAAGGACGTTCGTGGTTTACCTCTCCAAGCATCTAATCTCCTTACCTTCATGGAAGGTAAGAGGGGATTGCCTAGGGATATTCAATGACTATATGCATGTGCGTATGTGTTTGCTTGAGTGATTTGAATATTATTGTGATATTGAGCCAATACTTGAATAACTTGTTTACTTGAACTATTGTGGTTATTACTTGCAGTTGAACATTACTTGCTTTAAAGTGTTATGAATTATATATATATATATATATATATATGTGATGAATTGTCGTTAACTGTGATATTAGTGTTGAGAATATATTACTGTTGATTGAAGTTTGAGAAGCCGGACTTGAGTCTGTGCACAATGATTATAAAGGATTAAAAGCCTTAATAAGCCTTGAATAGAACTTTGAAAGTATTGGTTTCATTTATAAATGTTCCTTGTTTAAAACGCTTACTTCAAGAAAATGATATTCTTATTTTGAAAAGAAACGTTGAAGTGTTTTTTAGACGATAGAAACTACCCTTTTTATGATCCAAAGTTGGTACGAGAGAAAACCTTTTTCTAACTATGTGTTTTATGAAGTAAAAACCCTTGAAAATATTTGACTTTATTCCATCAAGGAATTTCAAATACAAACGAATTTCCTAAATGTTTTAGAAAAGATTTTACAAAGGAAAAGGATTTTCTCCTAAATGATTTGGAAACGTTCCGGTTACTTGGATAAGTGACCGAGGTTTTGTTTTGGATTTGATTTTCACTAAGCGAAAAAGTAAACACTTGTGAATTGAATCTAGTTCGCGAGACGCCGCTTCTAGTATTTTGTAATATGCACGTTGATCCTTGATCCGTGCCACGTTGTTGTGGACTGTGTGCCCTAATCACATTGTTGTGGACTGTGTCCTAAACACGTTGTTGTGGACTGTGTGTCCCAATCACGTTGTTGTGGACTGTGTGTCCTAATCACGTTGTTGTGGACCGTGTGTCCTAACCACGTTGTGATGAACGTTGTTAAAGGTGAATGTTGTTTTCTACGACCACAAGCCTAGGAATGGTGCATCGGTCTAAGGTGTTGTGATTGAGCACTCGGACTGCGTGTCCCGTGTTGATGTTGATAATTTCAAAATGGTGAAATTTATGAATTGTCGCTAGCCTTTGAGCTTCGACAACGAATGAGAACGAACACAAAGAAAACATCCAGAACTAAATGTTTTACATTGGCATTTACGGCAGACGTGCCCGAGATGGTTTTAACGTGTGACCTTAACAGGAAAGGTATCATGTGATGATGTATTATCGTTGTTCTTAAATTGGACAATGAGAGGTGTACGTGTATCATTGTGCCTAAATGGACAATGAAACGATGTGCATAATCATGGTGCCTAAATGGCCAATGAGACGGTGTATTATCGTTGGGCTTAGCTAGCCAATGAGACGGTGTATTATCGTTGTGCTTAGTTAGCCAATGAGACGGTGTATCGAGCCTGATGATAGAAGTGTCATGCATTATCTTTATAAAATTAATTGATTCGGGTATGAGACCTACTGGAATAGTACTTGTTGTTTACCTATGAGAAATGTTTAGAATGTTAATATGCCAAGGTGTTGTATGTATCATGTGTATGGTTGTTGTATGATATATCCATTTACCGATGTCTCACTCTTACAGTTATATCAGGTATCTTTGGGTTTTACTGTGGTACCTTGGTACTCTAGTACCAATGTTGCAGAGGAGTCTTTCTGAGTCACTTGAAGACCTAGTGTTAGAGGTTGGGAAAGTATTCTGATTGGGGGTCTCTCAATGAATATTTGATAGAATGACCAGCTTAGGAGTCTGAGTTGGGTTGTATATTTAAAGAGGCCGGTGAAAGCAGTGTTATATACATCCATCTGTAGTTTAAACTTTCTCTTTCGAAAGTGGAAACTTAGAAATGTTGTATGTCACAGTAACTTTGTTACGAATGTGACTTTACGTTTTAAATGTATGTATGATGGATTTCAGAGTTATCCTTATAGAAGAAAATTTTATACCCCAATTTTCTGACTTAAAAGAAACAATTTTCCGAAAGCAACCAGCAAAATATCTTTTGGCTTACTTCCTCATATGTTACGTAGTAATGCCCAAGGGGGGGCGTTACACATCCGATGTCGGGTTTTGTCTGCACGTCCGTTCTCGACTCAGTCGATTACCGATTTAGGTTTGACGCCCGAATCAAGTATAATAACCTATTTATTTTGAAAATTTTCAAAAAAACCTATATCATTGGAAATGAGATTTAAAATCTATTCATTTCGTTCTCGGGTCAAAATCAGGTTTTCTGATTAGTAAAATCTTACTGTCAGTGAAAACGCAGACCGGGTTCTGTCTAAATTTTCAATAAAAAATTTAACTGTATACTTATAAAAATAACTATAATTTGAATATGACTTTGGTTTTCCCAAAATAATTTTCTAGTTTCAGATAAAAATATAATTGTTTATTTATATTTATACTGATCGTAGAAAGCAGAAAATCGGGTTGTTACACTCAGTACTACGTAATGGCTAGTATTTAATATCTCATCCAGGTTTGCCAAATTATTTATTTTTCCGTGGCCACCCAAGAGTTTTGTTTTTTCCCCCTAAATATTTTCCACCAATTGATAAAGGGTGGACCTATTGACTATCCATTTTACACAATCACACTCGTTCTTGATTATTTCAAACTTCAATTACCTAAAATGTCCTCTGTTAACTTATGTTTTTAACTTTCTATTTTCATTATTTATAATAACTATTTACTCACTTGTTTTTTTTTTTGAATATTTTATTATTTTAAAAATAATTTTACTAATAATAATAAAATTCTTAACTATATGATGATATTGTGAACAAAAAATACATTTTTCTAATTCTTGTTCTAATTTATTTGAGCAAAAAATATTTTTTAGACAATTAAAAGATTATATATAGTCAACACTGACAAAGTATAAAAAACTAACACAACATACTAACATTTGCCTCCAAATAAAAATAAAAAATAAAAAACTGATGGAATCCCGGCAAGTGTAGCGAGTCAATGCAAGTAATAATTAAAACGGTGAGACTGGGTATCATTCTCAGGGATTTATAGATCAAGTACCACTTCGCAAACTTAATAACTATCTGAACGAACAATTATGAGAATATTGGAATCAATGACTAAAAGGAATTCAATTATTAATTCAAGGAAACTAATGCAAGCAGTGAGAAGACAGTCGCAATATTATGTTGAACAACAATTATGGGAAAGGTCTATGGATTTGATTTCACCTACGTTTACCAAGTTTGATGCAATTATGAATCCTCGCAATTACTAATCTTATACTTTTGTCAACCAAGAGTCCGAAATTATCCTAACGTCTCTCTCGAGTACGGTTAGCAAACATCCCTTAACCCTTAACCAACTATATCTCTATGATGGTTAATTATTAAGAAATTCATTAAGTTCTATGACTCCTTATGAAGGTTGCATACAATCCCTACGATATATCTCTTTCCGCATAAAGTATATGGTTTTACCCCAATGCTCTAAACACATAACTAACCTCTCGGTATCATTATGATTGGCAAATCATGCATAATAATGGCCAGTTATAAGCAAGCATTAAGCACAGAAGTAAAACACAAAAGGGATGAAGAAAAGAACTACGAAAATACCATAAAAAATTTTCAAACCGTCCAAACGCAGCTACACCATCTCCCTAGAATTGGGGAATTAGTTCATCATCGTAGGAATCAATAACATAATCAAAGAAACCAACATGGGAACAAGAAAAGAAGGTCTGGGCGTAACAAAACATAGGGAGACGCAACCAAAAGAACAAAGAGTGGAACCGTATTTCCGTACAAAAGACCAGAATTTATAAGTTCTGGTATCAGTGATTTGTTACATGATTTGTGATTGGTTGATAGTGTAAAAAACTTTACACTGGTAGTGCATATCAATTAAACTCTATTATGTTTTTTTTTATAGTTTATTAGTTTAATTGGTATACACTGTCAGTGTAAATGTTTTTTTACACTGTCAACCAATAACAGATTGCCACATCATTGAAAATATTTGATTCTTATCTAAATATCCTTAAAGTCATTCATACCTTGATATGTGATTGGTTGACAGTGTAAGTTATTTTACACTAATAATGCATACCAATTAAACTCATAGTTTATTACCAAAATTATGTTCAATGATTTTTTATATAATACATTATCAATTAATAGTGTGATTTTAAAAACTGTACTTGAAAATAATTTTAAGTTTTTTTTATAATGTATCATGAATCAAGATTTTAAAAATAATCTCAAATTTTGTTAATATAATTTTCAATCATAAATATTTACATTTCTATATTTAGTTATTTTAAAGATTTCTTTTTTAAATTAGTTTTTTTAAAAAAGGAAAACAACTCCTTTTTGATATGCCTGTTTATTTTACTTGCATATAATGCAATTACACAACTAATATCCATGAACTAACCCACATTTCTTTAAATGTTTCTACTAATAGACAAAAGTAAAGTTCTTTGAATATTTATAGCATTCTACTTATCATATTTACATTATTTAAAAATGACTTTTTTTTAATGAAGTTTTAATGTTCAAACAGTTCTGCATGCATTAATATCACTTGACTTGGTATTATCAAATTTTCATTTCCCAAGAGAAACCGCTCACTAATTTGCGTGCTGCTGGTTATAATTGCAAAGCCCGCAAATCAGAAACTGAAGGAAAGAAAGCTTTTTCATCATTTATACAACTCATATTTATATTTATATTGCCTTTTTTATATCACAACAAACTTTTATTTAATAATTTTCCCTCTCCTCCCACAATTTCATCGTTGTGCAAAATATCGTTTTGTGTACTGTACTACTGTTTGTCAGTCTCTGAGATGCGGTATCCGGTTTTGTTGTTCAAAAAAATATGCCCTGACACAAATTGCTAGAAAAACCATTTTGAATGTTGAATAGAAGATCTATCCAATACTCCCCCAGAATTTCTCACAACGTTCAAGTATTGTGAAAATGAACAAGAGAAAATTTGATGGACAATAATAGCAAATAGAGAACAATATTTTGGTAATACTAAGATAAATATTTGTGGACAATAGAAAATAGAGGACAATAGTAATACTAATATATTACTTATATTGGTAATTAATATTTTCATACAACTCTTGATATGTGTAACACCCCGATTTTCGCTGCTTTGTAATATCGGTAATAAATATATAAATATATATATTTTTATCCGAGACTTAGAAAATGATGTTGGATAAACCAAGGTCATTCCCATGTTATACTTATTTTCATAAGGTTACGGAGAAGTTTTTGGTTGAAAATTCCGACGGAAACCGGTCTGCCGTTTTCTGTGTTTTCACCGACAGTAAAAGTTTACTGCTCAGAAAACATAATTTTAATTCGTGAACGAGATGCAAAATGTTTTTATCGTATTTGCTACAATACTGGAAGTTTTGAAAATTTAGCGTAAAAATTAAAATATTATATTTGCTGCGGGTGAATACGTCGAGATATCTCTAGGAAAACCTGCGTCAGATTAACCAAGAACTGCTCTAAACACAGACAAGTATAGTGAGAGATATGTCCAGATTACCGAAAATGCTCTAAATCTTCATCTCTCTCTCTAAACTTCTCTAGAACACTTATAACACCAAGGTGATTTTGTGAAGAACATCATAAAGATCATCCTTTTCTTTGATCATCAAGAGGTAGTCTCTCTTAATCTTGATATTCTAAGATTTTCTCTTCACAAGATTCTTGAGTTTATGCCTTTGATCATCATATTCTTCATATGATTCAAAGTTCTTGAAATTTTCTTCAAAAATTCATAACTAATTGTAGAAAAATCCTTTTGACATGAAACCAATTGCTATAATCTCATAATCATCTCTATTTTAATCATCTAGAAGCATATGATCATGAGAAATTTCTTTCCCAACTTTCTGAACTGGGCCGAATCCATTGAAAAGTGATGTTCATGGGTTTTGTTTCATTTTCATGTCTTGATTCATGATTCAATCTCTTAGTACCTTAATAGTTCTTGTATGTAAATAAATAGAAGATCAAAAATCAAACCCTAACCTATTTGTTTCATAAAGGCCGAAACCCTAGCTATGAATATTTGATGGATTTTTGATTCAAATGTTGTCTAGTAACACTTTAATCCAACTCTAGGTTTTGTATGTTGGTTAAATCCCAGAGTTGAGAAAATTTTAAAACCTCTAGCCTAAAATCTTGAGAAAAACAGAAACCCTAGTTCTTGGAACTAGATGAGTTTTATTCCATGTTCTTGGTTCATGATCTTAGATTAAGGACTTAATCATGTTTAAGTTACTTATGGATCATAAATCCCTAAGTTAACAAAATTTTAACTTTCCTAACCTAGAAAAGTTCTTGAGGCCGAAACCTAACCCTCAGGAGCTAAGTATGTTGTTGTTTGATTTGATTTATTTTGGTTGCAATTCGTTTGAAGGAAATATCCAAGTTAACTGATTTAAGCTGACGGGGGAACAATCGGATCGGGATAAGGAGATTAATCGGAACTGTTAGTTCAATCTTCAAGAGGTAAGGGGAGTATGCCTGAGGAGTTTAAGATAATCACATGCCTATTGTTGGAGTCATTTATTAATTTTCTATAGGAAATATTTTATTATCTTGTATTATTTACTATAAATTGCTGGATTGATGTGATATTTATCTGAGTAACTGAATTGATGTGATGTGTGGATGTACATGATTATTATTAATTGTTTATATTATAATTGTGATGCATGTCATGAATTGATATATGCTATGCTATTATGTGATTGGAATTTATTTGCTGTTGAGTGTTGGACTGAGTAGCCTGACATTGGTCAGTGTTAAAAAAAATTTAATTAAGGATAAAAACTTAATAAGTTTGGATAATTAATCAGAGGGATTAATTTGGGAGATTTTGAGAAAAAATGAAAAAAATTATTATTTTAATAATATTTTGTGGAAACTGTGCAAATAAGCGACAGTAAGGGCGAAACCGTAAATTTTTTTTACAGGCTCTAATTTTTATCAAGTAAATTCAATTTTATTATAAAATGTTATTTAAAGTGATTAAGTTCCGAAAATAATATTCTATAGCAGTCAGAACAATTACTTCTGACAGAGAGATGATATAAGTTATTAATATTATTTATTTAATATTATTAAATATTAAATATTTAATTATTATAAATTAATTTATTAATTTCTTTTTAAAGTTGACCTTTATTGAGAATTAATTTCTGAAGTGAAACAATTAGAAATGAAAGGAATTTATCAATGATTCTCAGATTTTATTAACTTTTTAACAGAAAAAGGATTTCTGTAAAAAATATTTTTATTTAGTGAAATTATTCCGTTAAGCTTGGATAAGTTTTCGGAGCTTTTTTTTTGTATTTGTTTTTCACTGAGCGAAATGTTTTACAAGCAGATAAATAAACCTAGAAACCGAGACATCGGGGTTCTAGTGTTGTATGGACATGTAGATCAGGGATCTATGTCATTGGACTGAGTGTCTGATGACAATGCCGGCAAGTGTACCGGATTGTTGCAAGTAATAAATCGGTAAGAACCGGATATCGTCCACAGGGATTAGTTACCAAGTACCAATTCACAAATTAAACCACTATCTAGATGAATATTTTTGTATGAAGAGAGCTCAAAATAAATACAATAAAACAAAAGAGCAATAAAATATTTTTGGAATTTATGTTGGGATTAAACTCCACTAAACCTTTGCCTCATGCAATACTAAGACCACCAATCCAGTTTATACTTCAAATATTAAAATGAACCCACAAGATTACTCAAGTCCTAATTCCTTAGATGACAAGAGCCTAAACCCCCTAATCAGACCCTAATTCCTTAGGTGGCCTAATTTATGAATTTGCATTAAGAGTAGGGATTACTCGATTACTAATAAACCAAAATCCATTCCTAGATGCGAGGTTTACTAGGTGATTAATTCCAGATCAAGAATTGATAAGAACGTCCCCATTGCAAATCAAATCTCATAACAATTCATGGATGATCAGGCCACAAAAAGCATTAAGCATAGGAATCAAACACTACTAATGAAGCATAAACATAGATTAATCAATCAAGGTAAATACATGAGATTCAGTTTAGCTACATCTAATCCCAACAAAAAGGGAATTTAGCTAGACATGCTAAACCCTAAAATAAAATAAAATATAATAGAGATAATGAGGGAGTGAAAACTCGATGAAGATGAGAAAGCAAAGCATCTGCTAAATGCCTCTATGTGCAGCTCGTTTTTCTCTCCTTCAAATCCCCTACGCCGCGGCTCCTTTTTCTTCTCTTTTTGCTGTACGGCTATCGTCCCCCTTTTATTCATGTTGCTCTCTTTTTTTTACTAGCTGCTGTCACACTAGCGTTTTCACGCTGTCCCTCACGTCCCCTCTGCCTTCTGTTTTGCGCAGCTCTCAAATAAAAGACCATGTTCCTGCTTTTTGCCTTGTCCAGCCCAAGCCCTTTTGATATCCTTCTTTAATCAAGACTTGTTTCACATGGGCTTTATTTCCTCTTTTCATTCCATTTGGTATTATTTTCTAATTCCAACAAATTACTTCACGTGGACTCCATGTAGCATTTTCTCTTATTCTAATCTCATTTGGAAATTGTCAAGACAAGCACATGGGCTGCCATTTTTCACACAATATAAAGACCACCAAGCCTTAGGAGATAGGAACTTCCAGCAAGCTAATGTCACGTTACATTATAGGCCCAATGTCCAAATTTAGTGTAAATCTCCTTGTTGCTCTTTCTTCAATTCCACTTGATTTAATATTATTATTTTCTACAAATAGAAACAATTAAAAATACTATTAGATTAACTCTAAAAACATAAAATTAAACTAAAATGTGTGAATCACTATTAAAAACTGAATTAACTAAACTTAGGGACAAAACTCAATCAATTAGTACAATTGGAAGAAAAAATACACTCAAAAAATATATATAAATCACAGTATCTAGCGGATTATCAGTGTCCTGAAATGATTTTGTGGACTGTGTGTCCTAAGTTGATGTATCGGTTTAAGGGCCTCGAGAATGAGCACTCGGACTGTGTGTCTTGTGTTGAGTTTAAAACATTTGGGCTGTGTGTCGGGAAAGTCTTAATAAGAAATTAAGCATGGTCGTTAGCTTTGTGCTTCGACAAGGAAAGATGATTACGACAAAGAAAACAAAACGAGAATAAAAGTTTTTCTCATGCATTTTTGGCAGACGTGCCATGTGTTATGATCATTGTGTGCTGTGTGGACCAATGAGTTACCATGTGTATGACTACAAAAATGGTTGGATAGTTGTCACAAGGGGCCATATGACTAAGCTGCAATAGCTGTTTGAGTAGCTATCATACGAGGTTGGATAATACTTGTGCATAGCTGCAATAGCTGTTTGAGTGGTTATTGCACAAGTGACTCTATACATAACTGCAATAGCTGTTTGAGTGGTTATGTATCTGTGTACAACTGCAATAGCTGTTTGAGTGGTTGTCACAGAGGGGTCGTGTGAACAATTGTAATAGCTGTTTGAGCATTGGTCACATGTGGTTGAGGTGGATTATCCAACAGTGTAATCTGTGTACAACTGCAATAGCTGTTTGAGTGGTTGTCATAGAGGAGTCATGTGAACAGTTGCAATAGTTGTTTGAGCAATGGTCACATGAGGTTGAGATGAAGTGTTTTTGAGCCTGATCAGCTCATTTGAAAGAAGTTGGGATCTCCGGAGATTAGGTATCAAAATAGAGCCTGAATATTGAAGTGTCATGCATTTTTATAAAATGACGATGATTGTTGGGTATGAAACCCCTTTGAATTAAATTATTCTGCTGTATCGAATTAATTTTTAATATGCTGTGAATATATGGTATTTGCTATTTGAGTGTCGTGCATGGGGCTGTCTTATCAAAACTCATATATTGGAAACTCACCCTTACAAATATATCAGGTTTATTTTAGACTAAGGTAGTACTTGGGTATACTACTACTGATGAAGCGAAGGAATTCACTAGGTCGTTCGAGGACTTGACTTCTAGATGCTTGAAGAGGTATGCGTTAGTGGGAATGTCACAAGGGTATTTCCAATAACAGTGATTACTAGTGTTGACCAACTAAAGGACTTTTGGTGTCTTATAAAGTAGTGGTACATGGTTAGTCTGTATGTTTGACTATTGAAAGTCATTCTTTTGAGTTGTAATTCCAGATTACCGCTACGTTACAATTACGTCTTTATTTTCTTATGTAATGACTTCGGGAGATGACCTGTTATGTGAAGGTCTAAGTGTAAAACTCTTATGATACCTATTTATATTATGTTAATGGTGTTGGATTGTATATGGAGTAAAAGAAAAAGAAAAAAAATTATCACTAATTTTGAAAGGGATGAGTAACTAGAAAATTATATTTTCTGAAAGCAACCAGAAACACTATTTTATTGAGTGTATTTCCGCAATAAATTACTTAAATGTGATACCCTGAAAAGGGGGTGTCACAATATGACACTCATAACACGAATGACGTTCAATAAATTAAAGAAAGAAGAACTTAAAGATAGACTTAAGAAAGGTTCGGGTATCCACTTAATAATATTCACTTTTTATTTTCTTGTTGTTCTAAAAGCAACTAAACTAATTAAGCAGAAAATGACATCAACAACACTGCAGCTCGTTCCACCTCACCAAGCTTCCTCCAACGCCTTTCAACCCGTGATCTATGAGGTATGACTTGACTCACCAAATTCCTAATCCTTTGCTTCAAACTAATCTCCTTATTCTTTCTTTTCCTCTTCTTCTTCCCATCATTGTTTCCCTTGGTCCTACTTCTGATACCACATGCATTACAAAGTGTTTGCATCAAATTAAAAACAGTGTCAGATATATCAAAGCTTCAGAATTCACATGTACAACTAATCGATCAAGTTTTAAAGGTTCTATATTTGGATCAAAGAATTCACCTTTGTCCTATCTGGACTAGTCCTCCAAAGAGGGGTCTTGGTCTTGCCACATTCAGCACATGTTTTCTCCTGCTGTTGTTGTTGTTGTTATTGGATCTTATAGTCTCATAGGCTACCATAGCTTCGGATCCCTACATACATCACAAAATCAAATACCCATTTGCTAATGAAAGCCAAAAGGTGAAGAATTAAGAAACAAAAACATTTGATCATTTACCTGAACACCTGAATCAACCATTTTGACTTACTATCTCAAACTTTTAGCAAAATCTAGATGAAAATAAGAAGAAGAGATTTTGTAAAATGGATATTGCCTCTCGATCGAGAAGGAAACACCCATAATAAAATCGAGCTCGAAGTAACGAAAACAAGCAGAAAAAATTAGAAAGAAAAACAGATCTAGTTTTATCTGAGGTTGAAGTTAGGAGAGGAAGTAGAAGATAAAAAAGAATTAAAGTGAGATTCCATTCTGTGATCAAAATCAAAAGGTAATGAGAGTGAGAGTGAGAGTGAGGTGAATGAGGGGAGGAGAAATGGAAAACATCAAAATTTAAAGAAACAAACAAGCAAGTATGAGATAGAGAGATAAAGGAGAGAGAAAAGGAGAGGATAGAGGGAAGGAGAAACAAAAAGAAACTGACTCGGGTTTCAGCCGTAGGCAGTGATCTAAAAGACAAGAACTTTGTAAATGGGGGAACGAAACCCTAACCAAGGATTTATCTGTCAAACAAATGATGATGAGAATACCTTAATATTTTTTTTTTTGTTACAACACCCTGCTTTAGTTACCCACCCACCAAAAAGGTGCTGAAATGAATAAAGAGAGTGAGGTTGGTGAGTGTGGTTTGTTTTGATGATAGTTCAATAATCAATTATGCCCTCACTACTGTCTCGATATGTGGTGTGGGATGGTAGGATTAGGTGCAGCAAAACAATATTTTATGATATCATATTATTATTATGTGTTGTGTTGTCTTGTGTCACCTCTACATTTCCCTACTAAAATAAGTCAGATGTGTTGCATCTATGTCTATGTAACTTTTCATCGAGATAGGGTCAACCGGGATGCAGCTTTTGGGTTTCAACCTGCTTCTTATTTGGTCACTTTTTTTTTATGTAATGGGTATTTAAAACTTAGTTTTCATTCTCTTTTTCATGATATTTATTATGTGGTCCAAGTACTAATTTATTAATTAACCACGGGAGGCATTCAAGTTATTATAGTTTTTCAACTATTAGTCTCGTGTTAGTGCGTGTGGGACATACTCGTCAAAACAAAAAGATAAATGTTGAGATATAATTTTTTTAAAACTTTTTAATATTTTTAAACCCATGTCTTTTACAATCATATTTTTCAAAGCATCCCTTTAAATACTATAGCTAGGTTTTTATAATTGAAATTGTAACTTTCTTCTATAAAAAGGAAAATGTGTCTTATTTTGGTTGTCATACAAATTTATTTGATTTTAAACATTTCAGTGGCGTAACATTTTTATTTTTCTAAAGATAGAAAATTTATTCCAAAAATAAAAAAGGAAATAAGTTCCGAAAATGTACAAAAAATATTATGGGGTGTGTGTAATCTTCCTCGAACAAGACACCAATACTAACTAGCCACACATTGAGTGAAACAAAACTTCAATTCAATCTATATACATTCTCTTATCATCAATCACTCATTTTACGTGAATCTGAACCAATTAAGGGACATATTTTTATTCTTGAATTGAAGCAAATTTCTCATCCTTCATTTGCATTGAAACCTTTGTTATTGGTCCAATCCTACCATGATAGATACAAAAGAAAAGCAATTTTCCATATTTTGATTCTGCCTATACCCTACAAATACACTCATTATCTAGGTTAATGCATCGACGGAGAGGTTGCATGATGTCCAACATTATCAACACCTTCAAGACAGTCATTTTTATTCTTGATCGAGATATTTTCCTCATACAAGAGCACTGTAACAACCTGTTTTTCGTATGCTTATTTATCAGTAAATACATGCTTTAATGTGTTTATTTTTGATAAAATCCAGAGGATGATTTTATTTAAAATAAAATCATTTTCTTGTGTTGTTTTATAGCATGAAGTCACGGTAAAAATTTCGGTCAAAAATTCAGACTGAAGCTGGTCTGCGTTCTCCCTGCCAGTACAAGTTTACTGAGCTAGAGACAAAATTTTAATTCAGGAACGAGACAAATATTGTTTTTATAATGTTTTGTGTGGGTTTGGAGTTTTTGAAAAATCTTGTTTGGGGCCAAAATCTTAGGGATTTCCCGGGTGAAATCGTCGGGAAATATGACCGGGGAAGTCATCTGATACGCAATGGAGCAGAGTATCAAGAGTATGAAGTGAGATGAAGTGACTTGATGTGAAGGCTATGACACACCTAAGAAAAAGTGAATCTTGACTTTATTTCAAAATCTTACTTTTTCATCTTTCTCTCTCCAATCACATCACATCATCTTAACTCCTTATCCTCCCTACAATCAACCCACCTTCTTTCTTCTTCTTTCTTCTCTTCTTTCTTCTTCTTTCCCCTCAAAACCGTGACCCCTCCCTCATTCTCTATAAATACCCTTCATTTCCACCATTCATCACTTTCCTCCATTTTCTCACATTTTCACTTTACTACCTTTCTTCTTCTTCTTCTTCTTTCTTACAAAGTTTACATTTTTATCAAGATTTTTACTTTAAGTTCTTCATCAAAGTTCTTCATATTGTTAAGGGTAATGATCCTATGTTGTTTATTTTTCAAGTTCTTGTCTTTATGTTCATAGTTTTGCTTTAAGTTTCCTTTAAGCTTTCAAACTTCTAAAACCTCTCAAAAATGGTAGAAATCTCCTTTTGAGTTGAAACCACTTTCTATATTCTTGTATTTACTCATACTATCGCATACTAAAAGGTTGTATAAAACAAAGTTTCCTAACCTCTTCTTTCTAAGGAGGCCGAAACCATGTATATGGTTTAGGTGAATCTTGTTTCAACTTTTACATGTATGAGTTTGTATTTGAGTTTCATTTCCAAGATGATCATGGACCAAGGCTCCTTTATGTTAAAGGATTCTATGTCTAAGTGATTGGAAAGTTTAAATATTTTTACTCTATTTTTATGTAAAGACCAAAACCAATGAGTTTTAAGGCAATGGTGTTTAAGTTTTGTTTTCCAAAATGATCATGGATTAAGACTCCTTGATATAGGAGGATGCTATGTCTAAGAGATTGGAAAGTTTGAATATTTCTAACCCCTATTTCTTGAAAAGGCCGAAACCTTCAATGGTTAGGGCAAAGATGTTGAGTTTTGTTTTCCAAAGTGATCATGGACTAAAAAGCTCCTTTATGTTAATGGATGCTATGTCTAAGTGATTGGAAAGTTTAAATATTTTCTTGCTTTATTTTCATATGATGGCCGAATATAACATTTGACCTATGATGTGTTATTTTATTTTGTTTTCCAAGATGATTATGGATTAAAGCTCCTTTATGTTAAAGGATTCTATGTCCAAAAGATTGGATGATTTAAAGATCTCTAACCTCACAAACTTGTTAAGGCCGAACCTAAGAGTTCATGGTCTAATACATTTGACTTTTCCATTTTCCAAAATGATTATGGTTTCAAGCTCCTTACTATGTATGGATGTTGACCTAAAGAGATTGGAAAGTTTAGAAATTTCTAGCCTATTTATATATGCTTGGCCGAAACCCTAAGTCAAGTACTTAGTGAGATTTTTAATTCAACTTTGTTAAAAGATCATTGTTTATGAACTCGTAACACTTAAGGATCATAAATCCATGAGTTGTATAATTTTTGGGAATCTCTAACCCTAAGAACTAGTCTTGGCCAAACCTATATCTTGTGGTTTGGTGTTCTTGTTTGATTTTAACTTGTGATTTTGTTTTCATAACCTTAGACTTTCATCGCGGAGGAAACAAGGACGTTCGTGGTTTACCACTCCAAGCATCTAATCTCCTTACCTTCACGGAAGGTAAGAGGGGATTGCCCAGGGATATTTAATGACTATATGCATGTGTTTATGTGTTTTCTTGAGTGATTTGAATATTATTGTGATATTGATCCAATACTTGAATAACTTGTTTACTTGAACTATTGTGGTTATTACTTGAAGTTGAACATTACTTGCTTTAAAGTGTTATGAATTATATATATGTGATGAACTGTCGTTAACTGTGATATTATTGTTGAGAATATATTGTTGTTGATTGAAGTTTGAGAAGCCGGACTTGAGTCTGTGCATAATGATTATAAAGGATTAAAAGCCTTAATAAGCCTTGAATAGAACTTTGAAAGTATTGGTTTCATTTATAAAAGTTCCTTGTTTAAGACGCTTACTTCAAGAAAAAGAGATTCTTATTTTGAAAAGAAACGTTGAAGTGTTTTTAAGACGATAAAAACTACCCTTTTTATGATCCAAAGTTGGTACGAGAGAAAACCTTTTTCGAACTATGTGTTTTATGAAGGAAAAACCCTTGAAAATATTTGACTTTATTCCATCAAGGAATTTCAAATACAAACAAATTTCTAAAATGTTTTAGAAAAGATTTTGCAAAGGAAAAGGATTTTCTCCTAAATGATTTGGAAACGTTCCGGTTACTTGGATAAGTGACCGAGGTTTTGTTTTGGATTTGATTTTCACTGAGCGAAAAAGTAAACACATGTGAATTGAATCTAGTTCGCGAGACGTCGCTTCTTGTATTCTGTAATATGCACGTTGATCCTTGATCCGTGACACGTTGTTGTGGACTGTGTATCCTAAACACGTTGTTGTGGACTGTGTGTCCTAATCACGTTGTTGTGGATTGTGTGGCCTAATCACGTTGTTGTTGACTGTGTGTCCTAATCACGTTGTTGTGGACCGTGTGTCCTAACCACGTTGTGATGAATGTTGTTAAAGGTGAATGTTGTTTTCTACGACCACAAGCCTAGGACAGGTGCATCAGCCTAAGGTGTTATGATCGAGCACTCGGACTGCGTGTCCCGTGTTGATGTTGATAATTTCAAAATGGTGAAATTTATGAATAGTCGCTAGCCTTTGAGCTTCGACAACGAATGAGAACGAACACAAAGAAAACATCGAGAACTAAATGTTTTACATTTGCATTTACGACAGACATGCCCGACATGGTTTTAACATGAGACCTTAACAGGAAAGGTATCATGTGACGGTGTATTATCGTTGTTCTTAAATTGGACAATGAGACGGTGCACGTATATCATTGTGCCTAAATGGACAATGAAACGGCGTGCATAATCGTTGTGCCTAAATGGCCAATGAGACGGTGTATTATCATTGTGCTTAGCTAGCCGATGAGATGGTGTATTATCGTTGTGCGTAGCATGTCAATGAGACGGTGTATCGAGCCTGATCAACTCTTTTGGAGGATGTTGGGATCTCCGAAGATTAAGAATAGAGCCTGATGATAGAAGTGTCATGCATTATCTTTATAAAATTGATTGATTCGGGTATGAGACCCACTGGAATAGTACTTGTTGTTTACCTATGAGAAATGTTTAGAATGTTAATATGCCAAGGTGTTGTATGTATCATGTGTATGGTTGTTGTATGATATATCCATTTGCCGGTGTTTCACTCTTACAGTTATATTAGGTATCTTCGGGTTTTGCTGTAGTACCTTGGTACTCTAGTACCAATGTTGCAGAGGATTTTTTCTGAGTCACTTGAATACCTACTGTTAGAGGTTGGGAAATTATTCTGATTGGGGGTCTCTCCAATGAATATTTGATAGAATGACCAGCTTAGGAGTATGAGTTGGGTTGTATATCTAAAGGGGTCGGTGGATGTAGTGTTATATACATCCATCTGTAGTTTAAACTTTATCTTTCGAAAATGGAAACTTATAGAAATGTTGTATGTCATGGTAACTTTGTTACGAATGTGACTTTACGTTTTAAATGTATGTATGATGGATTTCAGAGTTATCCCTATGGAAGAAAATTTTTATACCCCGGTTTTATGACTTAAAAGAAAACAATTTTCCAAAAGCAACCAGCAAATTATCTTTTGACTTACTTCCGCATGTGTTACGTAGTAATGCCCGGAGGGGGGCGTTACAGGTGGTATCAGAGCTGGTCGAGTCTTTCGGGATCTGTGGGAAATAGGTCTGTTGTGTTGATGTTGTGTTTTCTATGAATTAAGTTTTATTTGGATTACTTATTAGAAGTAATGTGTGTTGATATGCTTTTACACGTTTCATTTTCTAGTTGTGGCCTGATTGATTTGTTCGGCAGGTCAGTTATGGAACCCGCACCAGAAGGTGGAAGTGGACGGCGGGGACGTGGACGCGGTCGTGGACATGGTCGCAGAGGTGGTCCTATTGGTGGTCGTGCCAACATGAATGCGAATTATGACGACGTGATGGACTTTGCTGCCCAAGCTTTGGCTGACGTTGCTGCTGCCATAGCTCTTCAGACGGCTAATGCTGCTGCCCAGAACCAACAGGAGCAACAGAGGGCAGAACAAGTTGCAGAGGGAAGGCATCTGGATGCTTTTCGATGTCAGAATCCATCACAGTTTGATGGAGACGTGGATCCAATAAGGGCTGATCTTTGGATTCAAGAGCTGGAGAAGATCTTTGAGCTGGTACACACCCTAGAGGGAGCAAAGGTGCCTTATGCAACATTCCAACTGATTGGAGATGCTGAATATTAGTGGGAGGGCACCAGACAACCGCTGGTATCTGAGCATCAGGCAATCACTTGGGGAGTATTTCGCAACAAATTTCTTGACAAATATTTTCCCCTGAGTGCTCGGACAGAGAAAGAGCAGGAATTCTTGAGGCTGAGTCAGCAGGACATGACAGTGGGGGAATATGCGGCAAGGTTTGAGTCCCTTGCCAAATATTTCCGTTTTTTCCAGAACAACCCTGATGAGGAGTGGAAGTGCGAAAAGTTCAAAGCCGGTCTGCGCTTCGAGATTAAGGAATCTGTGATGCCATTGGAAATCCAAAATTTCTAAGCCTTAGTAAAGAAGTGTAGAAAAGTGGAACTAATGAGGAAGGAAAGAGGAAACATAGAAACTGTTGCAGGACCCACTCGTTCTAAACACCAATATCAAAATCAAAATCAAAAAGGGAAGCCGCATCGGAGGGAACCTTACTTCCAACCACAAGGGAATGACCAGAATCAACGACAACATCGTTCTGATAATTATGAATCGGGAAGTGGAGGACAACAGAACCAAAACTGAGACCAAGTTAGGAGATGTTACAAGTGTGGAGACCCAGACCACATGGCTAATGTTTTCCCACGCAAAGGAGTGAAGTGTTTCAATTGTGGACAATTAGGACACTTCTCAAGGGATTGTAATGCACCGAGGTTTGAAAAGGCTGTCAACACCTCAGGGACTGGTAGACCCACGGCGAAGGGAATAGTCTACACCATGACTGGCGTGGGAGCTTCACAATCTGACGATCTTTTACAATAGAAGTAGTGTTGAAGATTTCACAATTTAAAGGTCTTATGGCAGTGGTCTATAATTCTAAGTTGTAATAGAATTCTAAGTATAATCGTGTTTTGATGCCCTTAAGTATTTGACTTTCTAGGGTCTCCTATGTTACTAGTCTTTCCAGTGAATGTATGTTTCTTATGACTTTTGGGAATAAAAGTCTCCTTAATAAATTTATCCCAGTTCCCTTCTCTTTTGATTGTTGTGGTTAGTTTAGACTTTGGATCTAATCTTTCTTTTCCTAGAGTTATGAATTGCCTTGTTGTTGCGCAGGATGGGTATGTTTATAAAAGAAGTTTCTCGATGAAACTTAATCTAATCACTTTTACTTTTGGTGGAAGTGATTTAGTTTGAATTCTAATCGAACTGTTACTCTTTTAAATTGTTGATCAAGGAATTCTAGTGAAAGGAGAAACTTTTTGGATTCATGATTGTAAACGTGTACCGATATTTTTACCTCCCTGAATAGACTAAAGGATCTTCATGCATTAGATGTTTCTGTATTCTTTTGGATCAATGAAATTCTTCTAGATACTTTCTTCTAATAGTATGATCTGGATGGTGGGAGATCCTGTTAAGTTTCTAGTTACGTAATTTCGAGGACGAAATTCTTTTTAGAGGGGTAGAGTTGTAACACCCTGTTTTTCGTATGCTTCTTTATCAGTAAATACATGCTTTAATGTGTTTATTTTTTATAAAATCCAGAGGATGATTTTATTTAAAATAAAATCATTTTCTTATGTTGTTTTACAGCATGAAGTCACAGTAAAAATTTCGGTCGAAAATTCAGACGGAAGCCGATCTGCGTTCTCACTGCCAGTACAAGTTTACTGAGCTAGAGACAAAATATTAATTCATGAACGAGACGGTTAGTGTTTTTATGATATTTTGTGTGGGTTTGGAGTTTTTCGAAAAATCTTGTTCGGGGCCAAAATCTTAGGGATTTCCGGGTGAAATCGTCGGGAAATACATTCGGGGAAGTCATCTGATACGCAATGGAGCAGAGTATCAAGAGGATGAAGTGACATGGAGTGACTTGATGTGAAGGCTATGACACACCTAAGAAAAAGTGAATCTTGACTTTATTTCAAAATCTTACTTTTTCATCTTTCTCTCTCCAATCACATCACATCACATCATCTTAACTCCTTATCCTCTCTACAAGCAACCCACCTTCTTTCTTCTCTTCTTTCTTCTTCTTTCCCCTCAAAACCGTGACCCCCTCCCTCATTCTCTATAAATACCCTTCATTTCCACCATTCATCACTTTCCTCCATTTTCTCACATTTTCACTTCCTTACCTTTCTTCTTCTTCTTCTTCTTTCTTACAAAGTTTACATTTTTATCAAGCTTTTTACTTTAAGTTCTTCATCGAAGTTCATTATATTGTTGAGGGTAATGATCCTATGTTGTTTAGTTTTCAAGTTCTTGTCTTTGTGTTCATAGTTTTGCTTTAAGTTTCCTTTAAGCTTTCAAACTTCTAAAACCTCTCAAAAATGGTAGCAATCTCCTTTTGAGTTGAAACCACTTTCTATATTCTTATATTTACTCATACTATCACATACTAAAAGGTTGTGTAAAAGAAAGTTTCCTAACCTCTTCTTTCTAAGGAGGCCGAAACCATGTATATGGTTTAAGTGAATCTTGTTTCAACTTTTACATGTATGAGTTTGTATTTGAGTTTCATTTCCAAGATGATCATGGACCAAGGATCCTTTATGTTAAAGGATGCTATGTCTAAGTGATTGGAAAGTTTAAATATTTTTACTCTATTTTTATGTAAAGACCAAAACCTATGATTTTTAAGGCAATGCTGTTTAAGTTTTGTTTTCCAAAATGATCATGGATTAAGACTCCTTGATATAGGAGGATGCTATGTCTAAGAGATTGGAAAGTTTGAAGATTTATAACCCCTATTTCTTGAAAAGGCGGAAACCTTCAATGGTTATGGCAAAGATGTTGAGTTTTGTTTTCCAAAGTGATCATGGACTAAAAAGCTCCTTTATGTTAAAGGATGCTATGTCTAAGTGATTGGGAAGTTTAAAATATTTTCTTGCTTTATTTTCCTATGATGGTCAAATATAACATTTGACCTAGGATGTGTTATTTTATTTTGTTTTCCAAGATGATTATGGATTAAAGCTCCTTTATGTTAATGGATGTTATGTCCAAAAGATTGGATGATTTAAAGATCTCTTACCTCACAAACTTGTTAAGGCCGAACCTAAGAGTTCATGGTCTAAGACATTTGATTTTTCCGTTTTCCAAAATGATCATGGTTTCAAGCTCCTTACTATGTATGGATGCTAACCTAAAGAGATTGGAAAGTTTAGAAATTTCTAGCCTATTTATATATGCGTGGCCGAAACCCTAAGTCAATTACTTAGTGGGATTTTTAATTCAACTTTGTTAAAAGATCATTGTTTATGAAGTACTCCTAACACTTAAGGATCATAAATCCACGAGTTGTATAATTTTTGGGAATCTCTAACCCTAAGAACTAGTCTTGGCCGAACCTATACCTTGTGGTTTAGTGTTCTTGTTTGATTTTAACTTGTGATTTTGTGTTCATAACCTTAGAATTTCATCGCGGAGGAAACAAGGACGTTCGTGGTTTACCTCTCAAAGCATCTAATCTCCTTACCTTCACGGAAGGTAAGAGGGGATTGCCTAGGAATATTTAATGACTATATGCATTTGTGTATGTGTTTGCTTGAGTGATTTGAATATTATTGTGATATTGAGCCAATACTTGAATAACTTGTTTACTTGAACTATTGTGGTTATTACTTGAAGTTGAACATTACTTGCTTTAAAGTGTTATGAATTATATATATGTGATGAACTGTCGTTAATTGTGATATTATTGTTGAGAATATATTACTGTTGATTGAAGTTTGAGAAGCCGGACTTGAGTCTGTGCACAATGATTATAAAGGATTAAAAGCCTTAATAAGCCTTGAATAGAACTTTGAAAGTATTGGTTTCATTTATAAAAGTTCCTTGTTTAAGAAGCTTACTTCAAGAAAATGAGATTCTTATTTTGAAAATAAACGTTGAAGTGTTTTTAAGACGATAGAAACTACCCTTTTTATGATCCAAAGTTGGTACGAGAGAAAACCTTTTTCGAACTATGTGTTTTATGAAGGAAAAACCCTTGAAAATATTTGACTTTATTCCATCAAGGAATTTCAAATACAAACGAATTTCCTAAATGTTTTAGAAAAGATTTTGCAAAGGAAAAGGATTTTCTCCTAAATGATTTGGAATCGTTCCGGTTACTTGGATAAGTGACCGAGGTTTTGTTTTGGATTTGATTTTCACTGAGCGAAAAAGTAAACACATGTGAATTGAATCTAGTTCGCGAGACGTCACTTCTAGTATTCTGTAATATGCACGTTGATCTTTAATCCGTGCCACGTTGTTGTGGACTGTGTGTCCTAAACACGTTGTTGTGGACTGTGTGTCCTAATCACGTTGTTGTGGACTGTGTGTCCTAATCACGTTGTTGTGGACCGTGTATCCTAACCACATTTTGATGAACGTTGTTAAAGGTGAATGTTGTTTCTAGTATTCTGTAATATGCACGTTGATCCTTGATCCGTGCCACGTTGTTGTGGATTGTGTGTCCTAAACACGTTTTTGTGGACTGTGTGTCCTAATCACGTTGTTGTGGACTGTGTGTCCTAACCACGTTGTGATGAACGTTGTTAAAGGTGAATGTTGTTTTCTACGACCACAAGCCTAGGACTGGTGCATTGGTCTAAGGTGTTGTGATTGAGCACTCGGACTGCGTGTCCCGTGTTGATGTTGATAATAACAAAATGGTGAAATTTATGAATAGTCGCTAGCCTTTGAGCTTCGACAACGAATGAGAATGAACACAAAGAAAACATCGAGAACTAAATGTTTTACATTTGCATTTACGACAGACGTGCCCGACAAGGTTTTAACGTGAGACCTTAACAGGAAAGGTATCATGTGACGGTGTATTATCGTTGTTCTTAAATTGGACAATGAGACGGTGTACGTGTATCATTGTGCCTAAATGGACAATGAAAAGGCGTGCATAATCGTTGTGCCTTAATGGCCAATGAAACAGTGTATTATCGTTGTGCTTAGCTAGTCAATGAGACGGTGTATCGAGCCTGATCAACTCATTTGGAGGATGTTGGGATCTCCGGAGATTAAGAATAGAGCCTGATGATAGAAGTGTCATGCATTATCTTTATAAAATTGATTGATTCGGGTATGAGACCCACTGGAATAGTACTTGTTGTTTACCTTTCAGAAATGTTTAGAATGTTAATATGCCAAGGTGTTGTATGTATCATGTGTATGGTTGTTGTATGATATATCCATTTGCCGGTGTCTCACTCTTACAGTTATAACAGGTATCTTCGGGTTTTGCTGTAGTACCTTGGTACTCTAGTACCAATGTTGCAGAGGAGTTTTTCTGAGTCACTTGAATACCTAATGTTAGAGGTTGGGAAATTATTCTGATTGGGGGTCTCTCTAATGAATATTTGATAGAATGACCGGCTTAGGAGTATGAGTTGGGTTGTATATCTAAAGGGGTCGGTGGATGTAGTGTTATATACATCCATCTGTAGTTTAAACTTTCTCTTTCGAAAATGGAAACTTATAGAAATGTTGTATGTCATGGTAACTTCGTTACGAATGTGACTTTACATTTTAAATGTATGTATGATGGATTTCATAGTTATCCCTATGGAAGAAAATTTTTATACCCTAGTTTTCTGACTTAAAAGAAAACAATTTTCCGAAAGCAACCAGCAAATTATCTTTTGACTTACTTCCGCATGTGTTACGTAGTAATGCCCAGGGGGGGTGGCGTTACAAGCACAATTCTCTTTTGGTTTGAATATATGATCTCTGGAATCAAATAATTGGATATCTCTGTCTTTTTCCCACTTATGGATCACTAGAAGCTAACCTCTTTACATCCATGGTTGACGTAGAAGGGTGGTATAGGCACCAAATCTCATTTTAAGGGGGGAAAGCGATACATTTTATATATCACCTCTTCACATTAGAATCGTTTATGATTCTCCCAAATGCCAAAAAAAACAATTGTTTTTATCATGTGATGGATTTGGGATATGTCCAAGCACAATCTACAAATCAGACCTTGGCGAGCATTGGTTGTCTAGAGGTTGAAACATGCATCCTCAAGCACGATGGTATCTTCGTCTTCTCCCTCGATCGAAATTGGGAATGTTTCCATGATGTAGTGCAACATTACATTCTGACTCTAAAGAAACGCACAAGTGTAAAAGAATTTCTTAAACACCAGCGCTTACTAGTAGAGATGAAAACTAACTACAGTGGTGGCGTGGGTTGATCCACCTGAACTCAAATCCAACAACGTTAAGTTCTACGCGGTGAAGATCACCTACGACGACCCAAATATCTGATGTTTTGGCAGGATTAGGTTCATAAGAAAGTTATCGACCAAAGGAGTGGTCAAAGTTTTAAGGTATGGACACATAGGAGGCAACACTATCGCAGTGAAGAAACACATATAATGAGAGGAAGCCACATAGACAATTGTTGGATTCATGAAAAACATAGTAAAGTTTGAAGGCAAACATATGTTCTTTAGTCACTCATGTAACCTAATATATTTGAGTAGTAATGTTCACTAGCTTTATCGTATACAATCAAGGAAAGGTATTATTGTACGAACATTTTGCATCAATGCTGTTTAGACAATTATTACACTCAAAATATCAATTGACTCTAACGAATATTTGGACAAGGAGAATGCTAGGTGCCATGAATTTGTTTTCATAGCAAGATAACTAACTATAAAAAACATGTGTCTGCATTTTTTCGTTTTCTTTAACCTATGATTCCATACATGACGACAAAATCGTTTTGAAATCAATTTTAGATTTGCCTTTAGAAATTAGCTATGATTAGTGGGGCTCTGTGCGACACCCTTTCTTGGGATATCACATGGTAGCCCGTTGCGGAAATAAACTATAATTATGCTGGTTACTTTCGGAAAATAACATTGTTTTAATACTTTTCTTATGACAAAAGTGGTGATAATTTTTTTTTCTTTTTTCTTTTCTCACAAGGTAAATAAAATTTCAACACACTAACGTTAACATATAATCACTTCATATTTGGAAATACTCATCAAAATGTAAGAGTTGATTTCCTTTAGGAATCCATATATAACATAAGATATAATTATACATTATTGAAAACAGAAAAATTCATACTTCAAAAGAATGGCTCTCCAAAGCCAGACATAACGATTTTCCTCCAAAAAGGTTATAAACCCACCTAATGTCCTAATTAAGTTGGTCACTCTATCCGACAGCTACTAAGAAGACTCCAGAGGTCAATCTTAAAAACCCACGGTTGCTTTAGTGGTCAGAACTAAATATCCTCGAATGCACTAAAGGCATCTCCGGGTCCATCTATACTCAGATAGAAATATACACCACAAGGAAGAGGAACCAACAGTAAAACATGCAAGGGTGAGAATCAATATATAGATTTTAAAACGATAAATACAAGCGCGACACACAAAACATCATATAGCATGTATGGTTATAACAACATAGATGTTAAAGAATAAACAAATAGTTAATCAAAGGGTTTCATACCCGACAGTCATCGTCATTTTTAAAACAAATATATGACACTTCAATAATCGCCGTCTAAGATGTTATACTTCATCTCCGGAAATCCACAATCGTCGTTTAAATGAGCTGACCAGGCTCGATGGCCAATTAAGGCACTCAAATTTTACTATAGCACACTATCCTACACAAGGCATAGTGATCGGCGTATATGGTTACCATAGCACACTATCTTATACAATGCATAGTGATCGTCGTATATGGTTATTCATTGTCCATCCAGGCACAATGAGAAGTCGTGTCATGAATACCTTGCTTGTAACATCCCTGACTGCTCTATGGATTAACGACTGTCCCCACAGACCAACACGAGTCTTTTCAGCGTGCTTTGTCCTCACTCACACACTTCCTTGGAAAACTTCCCAGGAGGTTACCCATCCCAGAATTGCTCCAAGTCAAGCACACTTAACTGTGGAGTTCTTAAGTGATGGGCACCCAAAAAGAAGATGCATCTTGTTGATATAGGTAGTACCAATCAATTCATATAAGCCTTCCTCAACTGTATAGTCTCATACCTACACAGTCTCAGGATCCCTC
This sequence comes from Sophora flavescens, assembly GCA_030762895.1. NCBI lineage: Eukaryota > Viridiplantae > Streptophyta > Magnoliopsida > Fabales > Fabaceae > Sophora > Sophora flavescens. Next base: position 129,288,916 of record CM061062.1, on the reverse strand, counting down.
TCATTCGGATGTGTAATCGGTTCATTCATGTGTCCCTCCGCTTAGAAGTCTGCCAGGAGCCGCTCCTTGTCCATGCCTTCTTGTAACACCCGGGAACCGACGAGGGCGGGGAGTGGTCATCGGTGCAAGAAGGCACGGACAAGGAGCGGCTCTGGCAAGCTTCTAGGCGGAGGGACACATGAATGAACCGATTACACACCTGAATGAGAGGGATCCTGATACTGTGTATGTATGGGACTATACAGTTGAGGAAGGCTTATATGAATTGATTGGTACTACCTATATCAACAAGATGCATCTTCTTTTCGGGTGCCCATCACTTAAGAACTCCACAGTTAAGCATGCTTGACTTGGAGCAATTCTGGGATGGGTGACCTCTTGGGAAGTTTTCCCAGGAAGCGTGTGGGTGAGGACAAAGCATGCTGAAAAGACCCGTGTTGGTCTGTGGGGACAGTCGTCAATCCATAGAGCAGCCAGGGATGTTACAAATGGTATCTGAGCGGCACCTCTCCCAGTACGGTGTGGTTCGGGGACGAACCAAGCTGAAGCTGGTGGGCATGTAACACCCGGGTTCCGACGAGGGTGGGGAGTGGTCGCCGGTGCAAGAGAAGGCATGGACAAAGAGCGGCTCCTGACAGGCTTCTAGGCGGAGGGACACATGAATGAACTGATTACCCACCCGAATGAGAGGGATCCTGAGACTATGTAGGTATGGGACTATACAGTTGAGGAAGGCTTATATGAATTGATTGGTACTACCTAGACTAACAAGATGCATCTTCTTTTCGGTAGCCCATCACTTAAGAACTCCACAGTTAAGCGAGCTTGACTTGGAGCAATTCTAGGGTGGGTGACCTCCTGGGAAGTTTTTTCAGGAAGCGTGTCAGTGAGGACAAAGCACGCTGAAAAGACCCGTGTTGGTTTGTGTAACACCCTAGTTTTTACACCTAGGGTTAATTATTTTATTTGGATGTTTATGTTTATTATGTTAGGTGGTTTAGTTGAGTAATTAAATTACTCTCTTCAAACTATTTTATTGGGTGTGTTAGCACTGACTTATTTCAGTGAATGCACGTTTAATAGACAATAATTTACGTTATCGTCACTATTATACCAGTACATAAAAATATTTTAAATAATCTGATTAAGAGAAAGGAATTTTCATATTCCTATTCTATTTAATTTTAGAGTTAAAAATATTTTGGTTTGACCTTAATCGGAGATTAAATTCTGGACTGAGTATTTCCTTAGTTGATCAGTTCAATTATTAATCTTTACTCTAACTTGAATTTCGAAAACATATATTTATCAAACTTTATTTTTAGAATCCAAAAAGTAAAAACATGTTTATTTTAGGCCTAATATTTATCACTCATTTTGTACCTATCACTAAGTAACTAGTTTAAAAACTCATTTTCTCTCTTTTCTCTCTCTCTTTCTCGACGCTATCTCTCTCATTTTCTCTTTTCTTTCTCTGCTTCTTTCTTTTTCTTTCTTCTTTCTCTTTTCTCCTTCCTCCCTCAACTCCATATTCTTCCTTCTTCTCTCCTCAACACCAACCGCACACCACCGCTAGGGAGGAGCTCCGACCGTCGTGTGTCACGCCTGGAGCACGGCTCGTCGAGCCACTTGCCGCTGGGCTGGGGAAGACCAACAGATCGCTGTCCCTGTCTGTTACAGTGCGCCTCCACCACGGGTGAGCTTCCCGCCGTCGTGTAGCGCCGTCCGGCCACCGTTTGAAGGGGAGACACCGATCATACGTCTAGGCTCGTAGATCTGTATGTTTTGGGTTCCATGAGAGTTCGTGTGGCTACTGTACCACCGCCTGCCGCCGTCCCTCCACCACGGCCGCCGCCGTTCTACCTCCATAACACCACCACAAGCCCATCTTCTTCACCTTGGGTAAGAGTTTTACCTCTAACCTCTTCTCTTTTGTAAATCCCCAAATTGATTTTTGAAACCCTAACCCTAGGTTTTGATTTTTTTGTTCTCAATCTGAAATTAATTGGTGTTTTCTGAAATTGGGAGCATAATTAAGTGTTTCCCTAAATCAATTTTGTCAATCTCTTGTTAAACTGATTTTTCTCAATTTTCATCTTAAGCCTAAAAACCTCAAATCTGTTTTAATTTTAAATGATTGATGTTTTGGGGAAATTAAATATATTATTGAATTATATTTATATTTTGATTGTTGAGAAATTAATTTAGTGTTTTTGTCTGGTTGTTTCAATGCTTGGAATGTCTCTCTGGGATGTTTTTCATGTTCTTGCTTGCTTTGGAGAAGTATGAATTCCCTTTTTGGGAACTCATTGGAGCTGATTGTATGGCTGTGAAGTTCCAGAAAAACCTCCGAACGCATTAAAAGGCGGGGGAAAGAATCATTCTACCGTCGGAATCGATAAGTAGCATATTATATAATAATTGTGTAGGGCGACCTAAACCCTACTAGTAGTTGAGTAACCGACAAGACCAAAATCACATTGGAAACCTTTTCTGTAAAACCAATGGTGATTCGGGGATTGTAGGTTTATCGACATTAAGGTTGATTTTATGATGTTGAGGATGTGTGGCTTTATTACTTATTTGAGTTGATTGTGATATGTTGGTTGTGATAATTTACTATATGTGATATTTTATGATATTTGAATATTTTGTTGATATTGTGTTATGCATGATCTGTCTGGTTTGATAAATTGCATAGTTGATTTTAAGGAAAGATATATATTGCTCGTAGGTATTTTGTTTGGGTGAGAGTTTTGAATATGAATTAGAAGTGCCTCGCTATTATGTTATAGAAGTGATGTGATATAGAATATAAGTGGAGGTTGTGAGGAAAAGCTTGAGGTACTAGGTTGCTATTGATAAACGTCAGTGAGAATCATATGTTGCATCGTTGTTCATAACCGTGTATTTAAGATACACGAGGTCCGAAGTTCTTGTGGACCGTTCCAAATTAGAATTTAAGTTGTGCAACTATAGTGTCATTGCTTTGCATGAGCACCCTTGACAGAGTGAAAGAGAGAATCAGGGTGTGCACCGACGGTACCGTGCAGCTATAGTGTCATTGCTTTGCATGAGCATTCTCACCATGGATGAGAATGTGCACCGGCGTAGGGAACGTGTCACTTGGACGACTGACTGGCATCCCTAATGAGGGATGTGTGACAGGAGTAGTAGTGGCCACGTCAGCATAAAGGTCTAGATGCATGAGTTGAAGGGTAGAGGATGATGTTATAAAGTATGGATGATTGTAACTTGTGAGTGATGCATGTTTGTGACCGTTATTGTATTATATGCTATGAATCTTTTCCGTTTTTGATGATAGAATTGTTTCTTATCCCCCGCATCTCTCTGCATGTTGTATTTGTTTTATTATGAAATCGTACCAGAAGACTTGGTGGACAAACTTAATGATGAGGGATTGGACGAGATTCCCTATGAGCCGAATGCCAGAGCTCGAGTCTTGACCCATGGTGATTAGGGTCCAGGTAGTATATGGCCAGTGCGTCTTGTGAGACGTTTTAGATGTTTTCAGTGGTTTAGTATTTTTGTCTAAGTCTATGCCTGTGAGGGCTCCTACCGAGAGGATACCCTCAACAGTATTTTGGTAATGTAATAGATAAACTTGGGGTATTTATATATTATAATATTGCGAATATTTTATGTTATTAATGAAAACTGTGTATGTGTATGAAAACCAATTTGGGATTACTGTATTTATTTATCTCCTAATTCTTTATCACAACTGGAGTTTGTGTATTTATTTTCCGCTCCTGGCAGTTGATGTAAGACCAGAGACCATTTATGGTTGGATTAAATTTTGAAGTTATAAAACTGTCTATCAGGTGTTTTTCCGACGTCATACAAATCTCCGGTTTTTAAAGGGGACATTTCGAAAATGATTTGTGAAAATTTTTAACGCTAAACGCGCGCTTAAGGAACTAATAATTGTGGTTTTAAACTAAATGTCACAAAGGGGCACAATTGGGGTGTCTCAGTTTGTGGGGACAGTCATCAATCCATAAAGCAACCAGGGATGTTACATTGCCCGTCAAGATACCGTGATAAATCAAGTAGGCACGTTTGCTGATTAATGCATGTAAAACATTTTATTCTTGTAATTGTTTTTCTTTGTGTTCATTGTTTCCTTGTCGAGGCTCAAAGGCCCATGACCATCTCAACTTTTAAATATTAAAATTCTTCTTTCAATTTCAACAATAGGACTCCAAGTCCAAATGTGCAAATCATGAAATATAAACTGATGCACCAGCCTTAGATTCATAGATCTTAGTGCACAAAAATTGTCATAACCTTTATAATACACGTCATTCACCTTTAGGACATACTTTCCATATCATAGAACACTAGAATCCAGATGTCTTGGTCACTAGTTCTGTATTTCATTTTTAAAATCATTTTGCGTTCTGTGAAACACATATCCAAAAACAAAACTCCACAACTTATCCAAGTTGTTGGAAAGAACATCATTGCATAAAACTAATTTGCAGAAAATCCTTTTACGTTAGAAATTCACTTATAAAATCTCCAAATCTCTTAAAAACACATTTACTTTTAAAAATCTTTATTTGAAACTTTAGTTCAAAGAAACATCGTTTGAGACTAACTTGTTGTTAAAACAAATACTGCTGTTTTCAAAAAAATGGTTTCCATAAATATTTTCGGAATTAACCGTCGTTTTTCATTTTAAAACGTTTTAAGTCAAATTTTGACTTTTCTAGTAAAATCGTTTCTCAACACCATAATAAAATTATTTTTGAAACTATTTTCTTATAATAATATTTTCTAATAATTAGAAATTTCTTATGTATAAATTAGAAGTACTAAAATATTTTCACGGTTACGTCCTCACTGTGACTCATAAAACACTCTTACGTCGTTAAATCAGTAAAATATAGTTATTTTAAACTATTCCCCAGTTTTAACCAATCAAATAATTAAGTAGTATTATATTACTATTATCCATTAATTAAAACTCATTATCTCATAAGAAGCTTTTTAACGCTTTTAACCTCGTAATTAATTGAGCACTGACTACTGTCAGGCTTTTCAATCCACAATCAACATCGATATTATTTTCATGCCAATAATATAGCAAATAGCTAAATTTATGACATGCATTAAAATACGATAATAATTAAATACAGATAAATAATTAAAAGCAGATAATTTAAAGACAGTTATTTCTAAATACATAAAACAATAAACACACCAATTAAATTATATAGACCCCAAACAAATAGCATATAACTATCGGAAAAACCCCTCAGGTACTCCCCTTACCTCTTGAAGACTTTTACTTCCGATTTTGGTTTTGTCATGCAAACTGAGCATCGGTATCACATGTACACGATATAATAATTATCCTTCAACAAATCTTAACAACAAATTACCAATCAAACAATTAAAAACACCTACTTTCCTATAGGTAAGTTTCAGTCATGAGGAGATTAATTGGTTAAAAATTTCTAAAATTGCTAAGCTCTTGGATTAGTGATCATTGATCACTTAAAACCCTAAAACAGTGATTAACATACAACGGTTGAAATACAATACTCCAACCCTTCAAGAACCAACTTTCAGCAAAGAAGAAAATAATGGGTTAGAGATTTTATTTTGATTCAACATCATGGATTCAATATATATATGAGCTATAAGGATTGAATCAAGCAAGACTTGTTAAAAAAATTGAACAAAGTTCCTTCCCCACAACAAGCTAGGTTCGGCCTTGATAGGTTAAATAGGAAGGAAATTTTTGCTTGATGCATACTCTTGGATCTTAAATATAGAGATGATAATAAGATCATAGAAATTGGTTACATTATCATAGGATATTTCTATGATTTTCTAGAGATTTTCAAACTTTCTAGATCTAGGAATTGAAAAAGATGGTCATGACCTTGAAACATGAAAATAATTGAAGAACGTATAGCTTAGTGATGACGAGGAGCAAAGATTACGTGTTGGAATTAGAAAATGAGCAAGGAATCAAATGGGTCCTTCAGAAAATTAGCTATGGAAACTTAAGGTTTTTAGAGAAAATGGAAGAAAGCTTCATGAAGATGATGAGGTATGACTTATATAGCAATGGAATGGGCTCACATAATGGGTTGGACCGTGGGATTATGGGGCAAAAGGGTCCAATCCATAAAACTTTAGGGACAAGCTTGTAATCTAACAAAATGGCATTTTTGTGATACAAAATCAACTTAGGGACATCATAGTAATTTTACCCCAAAAACCATCATGACAAACATGTGGTGAGGATTGGTTGGAGGTGTGGCTGATTTGTGTCCACAAAATTGTTCGGACAAACTTGGCATTTCAATGGAAGTTCAAGGGTAAAAGAGTCCAAGGGCAAAATGGTCTTTACACTATTTTGAAGAAATATCTAGATATTTGCTAAATGTAATCATTACATTGGTCAGTCACCCATATGACTCACCACCCTAGGTGGCAAGATATCTCAGCATCCGATGTCGGGTTTTGTCTCTGCACGTCCGTTCTCGACTCCGTCGATTACCCGATTTAGGTTTTACGCTCAAATCAAGTATAACAACCTATTTATTTTGAAAATTTTTAAAATAGCCTATATCGTTGGAAATGAGATATAAAATCTATTCATTTCGTTCTCGGTTCAAAATTAGGTTTTCTGATCAGTAAAATCTTACTGTCAGTGAAAACGCAGATCGGGTTCCCTTTAAATTTTCAATCAAAAATTTAACTGTATACTTATAAAAATAACTATAATTTGAATATGACTTTGGTTTTCCCAAAATCATTTTCTAGTTTCAGATAAAAATATAAATGTTTACTTATATTTATACTGATCTTAGAAAGCAGAAAAATCGGGTTGTTACACTCAGTACTACGTAACGGCTAGTGTTTAATATCTCATCCAGGTATGCCAAATTATTGATTTTTCCATGGCCACCCAAGAGTTTTGTTTTTCCCCCTAAATATTTCCCACCAATTTATAAAGGGTGGACCTATTGACTATCCATTTTACACAATCACACTCGTTCTTGATTATTTGAAACTTCAATTACCTAAAATGTCCTCTGTTAACTTATGTTTTTAACTTTCTATTTTCATTATTTATAATAACTATTTACTCACTTGTTTTTTTTTTGAATATTTTATTATTTTCAAAATAATTTTATTAATAATAATAAAATTCTTAACTATATGATCATATTGTAACAAAAAATACATTTTTCAATTCTTGTTCTAATTTATTTGAGCAAAAAATATTTTTTATACAATTCAAAGATTATATATAGTCAACACTGACAAAGGAGAAAAAACAAACACAACATACTAACATTTTCCTACAAATAAAAATAAAAAAATAAAAAACTGATGGAATCCCGGCAAGTGTACCGAGTCGAAGCAAGTAATAAATAAAACGGTGAGACCGAGTATCGTTCTCAGGGATTGATAGATCAAGTACCACTTCACAAACTTAATAACTATTTGAATGAACAATTATGAGAATATTGGAATCAATGACTAAAAGTAGTTCAATTATGAATTCAAGTAAACTAACGCAAGCAGTGAGAAGACAGTCGCAATATTATGTTGAAAAACAATTATGGGAAAGGTCTAGGGATTTGATTTCACCTACGTTTATCAAGTTTGATGCAATTATGAATCCTTACAGTTACTAATCTTCCACTTTTGTCAACCAAGAGTCCGAAATTATCCTAATGTCTCTCTCAAGTACGGTTAGCAAACACCCCTTAACCCTTAACCAACTATATCTCTATGATGGTTAATTATTAAGAAATTCATTAAGTTCTATGACTCCCTATGAAGGTTGCATACAATCCATACGGTATATGGGTCACTATGAAGGTTGCATACAATCCATACAATCTATCCGCATAAAGTATATGGTTTTACCCCAATGCTCTAAGCACATAACTAACCTCTCGGTATCATTATGATTGGAAAATCATGCATAATAATGGCCAGTTATAAGCAAGCATTAAGAACAAAAGTAAAACACAAAAGGGATGAAGAAAAGAACTATGAAAATATCATAAAAACAATCAAACCGTCCAAACGTGGCTACATCATCTCCCTAGAATGGGGGAATTAGTTCATCATCATAGGAATCAATAACATAATCAAAGAAACCAACATGGAAACAAGAAAAGAAGGTCTGGGTGTAGCCAAATAGAGGGAGACGCAGCCAAAAGAACAAAGAGTGGAACCCTATTTCCGTACAAAAGGCCAGAATTTATAAGTTCTGGTATCAGCGATTCGTTACATGATTTGTGATTGGTTGATTGTGTAAAAAACTTTACACTGGTAGTGCATATCAATTAAAATCTATTTATGTTTTTTATATAGTTTATTAGTTTAATTGGTATACACTGTCAGTGTAAAGGTTTTTTTACATTGTCAACCAATAACAAATTGCCACATCATTGAAAATCTTTGATTCTTATCTAAATCTACTTAAAGTCATTCATACCTTGATATGTGATTGGTTGAGAGTGTATGTTTTTTTACACCAGTAGTGCATTCCAATTAAACTTATAGTTTATTGCCAAAATTATGTTCAATGATTTTTTATATAATAAAAAATTATATCCCAAGACCGTTCGCTTGTGTTTATTTTTAATTTTTTATATAACATATTATCAATTAATAGTGTGATTTTAAAAACTGTACTTGAAAATAATTTGAAGTTTTTTTTATAATGTATCATGATTCAAGATTTTAAAAATAATCTCAATTTTTTTAGTAAAATGCTAAGGCATGCATAGGCATCACAATAGAAAAGGTCATCCCAACTAGGTTAGCACCACCAGCCCTGCCAATCATCTGCAGCACTCTTAAATATTATTTAAAAAAGATTAAAAGAATACAAAATACATAGGGGGGGGGGGGGGGGGGGACAAAAACCAAAACCCATATGAAAGAATTAGCAAAATCTAAAATTAGGAAGACCTTGTCTATTCCTAATGAAGTCATCCCTAATAAAAGGAGGTGGGAGATCCCACCAATGGAAACCGTGATTTGAGGTTCCAAATGAGGTTAATTTGTCAGTGCAAGCATTACCGTCACTGAAAATATGAGTAACTGAAAATTGCATTTTAGAGGCATATACCAAGCAATTTCTCCAATGTATCACCTCGATTTTCACTGCTTTCTAGTGTCGGTAATTAATATATAAAAATATATTTTTATCCGAGACTTAGAAAATTGTTTTGGGTAAAATAATGTTATTTTCCTGTCATGTTTTATATCTTATGGTTACGATGCAATTTTGGGTTGAAAATTCAGATGGAACCCTGTCTGCGTTTTCACTGACAGTAAAAGTTTACTGCTCAGAAGACCTAATTTTGAGTCGTGAAGGAGATGAAAAATGTTTTTATCGTATTTACTACGATACTGGAAGTTTTGAAAATTTTGATAAAAAAATTAAAATATTATATTTGTTGCGGGCATATAAGTCGAGATGTCTCTAGGAAAAGCTTGCGCCAGATGAATCGGGAAGTCGGCAACATAACAGAGATGTTGGATTGACCGACTTGACGAGCATTTATGACGAGTTTATCCGTATCATAAATGGCCATAATGGCACATTTATGGCAAAATTAAATTTTCCTATGAAATGACCAAATTGCCCTTGTCTTTTTATGACAATTTCAAGCAAATGCCATTGGACAAGTTGACCAAACCTTGCCCAACCCTCACGGCTTCAATAGTGTCATCTTCCTTAAGATGGTTGTCTTCTTCATATAAATACTTTCCTTCCATTTCCATGACTTTCTTCTTCAAAGTTCATCAATTTGCCATAAGAACATCATAAGCAAAATCAAAAGAACCTCATCCAAATCTTGTTTTTCTTGGATCAACAAGAGGTAATACCTTATTCTCTTGTCATTTAAATCCTTTCTCTTCACAACTTTTGATAGATTCATGGCTAAGATTCATATGTTCTTCATTTGTTCAAAGTTCATGAAACTAGATTCAAAAATTCATAACTAATTCTAGAAAAATCCTTTTGACATGAAACCAATTGCTATGATCTTATAATCATCTCTATTTTCATCATCTAGAAGCACAAGATCATGAGAAATTTCTTTCCTTGATTTCTGGTTATAGCCGAACCTAGGTTAACTTTGAGTTTTTAGGTTTTGTTTCATTTTCATGACTTGATTCATGATTCAATCCTTTTGTATCTTGCTAGTTCTTGTATTCAAATATATAGAAGATCAAAAAAATCAAACTTTAACCTATTGATCTCATCAAAACCGAAACCCTAGATTTGTGTACTCAAGGGTTTTGTGATTCAAAAGTTGTTTGTAACACTTGAATCAAACCTTAAGTTTTGTATATTGATTAAATCCCAAAAGTTGATGAAATTTTAAAACTTCTAGCATATGGATCTTGAGGAAATCCGAACCCTAGTTCTTAGAACTAGATGAGTTTAGTTCATGTCTTAGTTCATAATCATGGTTAAAGTGATTAATCATGCTTAATTAACTTATGGATCATTAATCCTTAAGTTAATCAAATTTTAAATTTTCCTAACCTAGATAATGGGTTGAAGCCGAACCCTAACCTTCATAAACTAAGTGAATTGTTGTTTGATTTGATTTATTTTGGTTGTAATTCGTTTGAAGGAAATAACTGAGTTAGCTGAGTCAAGCTGACGGAGAAAAATCAGATCAGGATCAGAAAATTAACAGGAAATATAGTGTGGTCTTCAAGAGGTAAGGGGGGTATGCCTGAGGAGTTGAGATAATCTCATGCTTATTTGTGGAGTCATGTATTAATTTTATGTATGCAATAGTTTATTTTATTATACTGTTTACTATTAATTGCTAGATTGATGTGATGTTTATCTGAGTAATTGAATTGAAGTGATGTGTGAACTTACATGATTATGATTATTTGTTTATATTATAATTGTGATGCATGTCATAAATTGATATATGCCATGTCATTTAGTGATTGGAATTTATCTGCTGTTGAGTGTTAGACTGAGTAACCTGACATTAGTCAGTGTTAAAAAAAAATATAATTAAGGATAAAAAACTTAATAAGCTTGGATAATTAATCTGAGAGATTAATCTGGGAGATTTTGAGAAAAATGAAAAAAAAATTATTATTTTAATAATATTTTGTGAAAACAGTGTAAATAAGCAATAGTAAGGGCGAAACCGTGAAATTTTTCACAGGCTCTAATTTTTATATAATAAATTCAATTTTATTATAAAATGTTATTTAAAGTGATTAAGTTCCAAAAATAATATTTACAGCAGTCAGAACAATTACTTCTGACAGAGAAGTGATATTAGCTATTTAATATTATTTAATTAATATTATTTTAATTAATATTATTTAATATTTAATTATTAATTATTTAAATTTTCGAAATTTATTTATTTAATCTTTTTATTTATTAAAATTTTTTGTTTTATTGACCTTTATTGGAAATTATTTCTTAAAGTGAAATAATTAGAAATCAAAGGAAATTATAAATGATTTTTGAAATTTATTAACGTTTTAACAGAAAAGAATTTATATAACAATGTTTTTATTCAGTGAAAGTATTCCGTTAAACTTGGATAAGTTTTCAAAGCTTGGTTTTGTTTTTCACTGAGCAAAATGTTTTACAAGCAGATAAATGAGCCTAGAAACTGAGATGTCGGGGTTCTAGTGTTGTATGGACACGTAGATCAAGGATCTGTGTCATGGGACGGAGTGTCCTGCAAGTTTTGTTTTTTTGGACTGTGTGTCCTAAATTGATGTGGAAAGTGTGTGAGTTCCATATCCGCGAGCCTAAAACTGGTGCATCGGTTTAAGGGCATCGTGATTGAGCATTCGGACTGTATGTCCTATGTTGAGATTAAAAGATTTGGACTGTGTGTCCTGTATTTGTTTTAAGTAAAAAGTCTTAATTAAAAGAATTAAGCATGGTCGTTAAGCTTTGTGCTTCGACAAGGAAAGATTATTACGACAAAGAAAACAAACGAGAATAAAAGTTTTTCTCATGCATTTAATGGCCATTGTGTCATGTAAAAGGCATTGAATCCAGAGTTGATCAATGTATATGACAGACGTGTCTGGTGGTGATGATCATTGAGGTCCGGAGTGGATCAATGTATCTTTTATAGGACTTTGTGTCCAAATTGATGGGACTTTGTGTCCAAATTGATAGGACTTTGTGTCCAGATTGAATATATGTGCCGCTATTTCCTATCGGGAATGGGGGAATAGTGTCATTGCTTTGCATGAGCATCCTAACGGGAATGGGGATGTGCACAATTGTGTTATGTGCTTTGCATGGGGATGTGCACAATTGTGTTAGGTGCTGGCATGAACATCCTATCGGGAATGGGGATGTGCACCATTTATTTTCTTGGGCATTGTTTTGTTCGTTTTTACAATGCGCCATATGCGAGCCTGATCAGCTTGAAACAAAACAGAAAGTTGTGGGATCTCCGGAGATTAGGTATTAAATTAGAAATTGAACATAGAAGTGTCATGCATTTTTATAAAATGACGATGACTGTCGGGCATGAAGCCCTGTGAATTAAATCATTCTACTGTTATAATTAATGTTATTATATTGTGAATACTTGGTAATTGCTATTTGAGAGTCATGCATGGGGTTGTCTTATAAAACTCATATATTGGAAACTCACCCTTACAAACATTTTAGATGGAGCCGGACGAGGTGGATTTGAATTACTCGGGGGTACGATCCCTGACGTTTGACAACGCTGATAGAGGAGATGCCTGGGTTATTAACCCAGGGGCTCGGAGTGCTACCTATACTGGTCCGTTAAGGACACTCCGAGGTACAATCGCTGAAGGACCACAACAGTTATTACATAGCAGGGAAACAATTGAGATATCGCTACCACCCATCTGGATGATACTGCAGTATTTAGTACAACATGGGAGTCTGGAACACCAACCGCCTCAGTTTATTCAACCATTACAACAAGTTGCACCAGGATCACCTCCTGCACCTATAATATTAGTTCCAGAGAACATTCCAGAGGAAATGGAGGAAGACCTAGAGGAGAATCCGGTGGAAAATCCTGACTATGTTCCTATAGCAGACGAAGGGTCTGGAGTCAGCCTGGAGAGGGTCATTGTATCCTCCCCAGACACATCTTCAGGGGGTGGGGGAGTGTACACTGGGCTTCCCAATGGTTTTATATAGTGGTGACCAGCTTAGGATGTAGTTTTAGGAAGAGTGGGAATTTTAGGATAGTCTGAATTAGTGACTCCTGAGAGTCATCTTTTGCATAGTATTTTCAGACACCCACTATGACTTAGTTGTAAAAATTTCTGATGATGTAAAATATGTGTGACAAGTGGATCGTGACCTAGTAAGAAAAGGGTCAGTTGTAAAATAGATAAGTATATGGAAATATATATATATATATATATATATATATATATATATATATATATATATATATATATATATATATATAGTTGTGTATATTATATTATGAGAGTTTGAATGTATGTGCAGAAAAAGAAAAAAAAAATTATCACTATTTTTAAGAAGAAGTATAGGGAATTAGAAAATGCATCTTATTTTCCGAAGAAAACCAGCAACTTAATATGTTATTTAGTATGATGTTTGGGTAATGTTACGTAAATGTGATACTTGAAAAAGGGGGTGTCGCATTTAGTGGTATCAGAGCTGGTCGAGTCTTTCGGGAAATCTTTGGGAGTAGGTCTGTTGTGTTGATGTTGTGTGATCTCTGAAGAGAATTGTTTGAATTACTTCTTAGAAGTAATATGTGTTAGTTATTAGATTAAAGTCTTATTTTCTGGTTGCCATTTAACTGATTATGTCTTGTAGGTCAGTTATGGAACCAGAGGGTGGACTTGGACGTGGACGTGGACGTGGTCGTGGACGGGGACGCGGTCGAGGAAGAGGACGTAGTTTGTGGTCATGTTAACGGTCAAGAGAATTTTGAAGAAAATTATGAAGAAGGAGGAGGTATGAACTTTGCTGCACAAGCTATGGCGGATGTAGCTGCTGCTATTATACAACAAACTGCAACGATGGCTGCCCAGAATTTGCAGGAACAAATTCGAGCGGAACAAAGGTGAAGGTAGAAGTCTTATCTGCTTTTAGACGCGTGAATCCTCCACAATTTCATGGAGATGTGGATCCTGTTAAGGCTGACTTATGGATTCAGGAAGTGGAGAAGATTTTTGAGTTGATCAATAGTCCAGAAGGAGTGAAGGTACCGTATGCTACCCATTTGCTGTTAGGGGATGCTGAATATTGGTGGAGAGGTACTAAGCAACTATTAGAAGTAGAAAATCTGGTGATTACTTGGGAGATATTTAAGAACACGTTTCTGAACAAGTATTTTCCACAAAGCGCTCGAGCAGAGAAGGAGCAGGAATTTTTACGTCTATCTCAAAGGGATTTAACTGTAGGAGAATATGCAGCTAAATTCGAGTCATTGGCCAAATACTTTCGCTTTTTTCAAAACAATCCGGATGAAGATTGGAAGTGTGAACGTTTTGAAGCAGGATTACGGTTCGAGATTAAGGAATCTGTACTTCCGTTGGAAATCAGGAATTTTCAAGCTTTGGTTGAGAAGTGTAGAAAGATAGAGCAAATGAGAAAGGGAAGAGATAACAGAGGATATGCGGGAGGACCATCAAAATCCAAAGGTCAATATCAGAACCAGAAAGGGAAGCAGGTCCAGAGTAAACCGTATTATCGAGCACCGGGAAATAATCGTTATCAACAACCCTATCATCCTGTAGCTACTGCATCAAGTGGTGGAGACCAGAAGAATCAAAATCAAAACACAATCAGGAAATGTTTCAAGTGTGGAGACCCAAATCATATGGCGAATAATTGTCCAGTGAAAGTACCCAGGTGTTATACTTGTGGTAAGGTGGGACATATGGCTAGAGACTGTGGTAAACCAAGGACTACACCAGTTGTCAATACCGTCAAGACCAATAAACCGATAGCTAAGGGGAGAGTTTACACCATGAGTGGTCCGAGGCTTCGATTCGACGATCTCATACAAGGTAGTTGCGACATAACTGGTAATCTCTTAACTGTACTTTTTGACTCGGGTGCGACGCATTCCTTTATTTCGATGGATGTTGTGAAACATTTGAAATTGCCTATTTCTTCTTTGTCCTATGACTTGATTGTTTCAACTCCAACTGCTAGGCCAGTTGTTGTGAATTCTATATGTCTGAACTGTCCTATTGTTATTCAGGATAGACATTTTCTTGTTGATTTGATATGTCTGCCTTTAATACAGTTAGATGTAATTTTAGGCATGGATTGGTTATCTTCCAACCATATTATGTTAGATTGTGCAAATAAGACTCTAGTTTTTCCTAATCCTGAGATTTCTGGAATTTTATCTACCAACCTTATAAGAACTTTTTCGAGAGAAAGAGGTCAGGGATACATGCTTTTAACTAACTTAGAAGTCGAGAGGGAGATCGATTTGAGTACTCTGCCTATTGTGAGAGAATTTCCGGATGTATTTCCTAATGATGTCCCTGGATTGCCGCCAGTAAGAGAAATTGAATTCTCCATCGATTTGATACCAGGAACAGGGCCGATTTCTATTTCTCCGTATAGGATGGTGCCTACAGAGCTTGCAGAATTGAAAACTCAACTAGAGGACCTTTTGTCAAAACAATTCATTCGACCAAGTATTTCTCCGTGGGGAGCACCAGTTCTGTTAGTAAGAAAGAAAGACGGAGGTTCGAGACTTTGTGTGGATTTTCGACAACTAAATAAAGTGACGATTAAGAATAAGTATCTGTTACCGCGTATAGATGATCTGATGGATCAATTGCGAGGAGCTGTTATGTTCTTGAAGATTGACTTGAGAACAGGTTATCATCATATTAGAGTAAAAAGTGAAGATATTCCAAAAACTGCGTTCAGAACTCGTTACGGACATTATGAATATCTCGTAATGCCATTCGGAGTAACCAATGCACCAGCCGTTTTCATGGACTATATGAACCGGATTTTTTGTCCGTTTCTTGATGTAACACCCTAGTTTTTTTACACCTAGGATTAATTATTTTATTTGGATGTTTATGTTTATTATGTTAGGTGGTTTAGTTTGAGTAATTAAATTACTCTCTTCAAATTATTTTATTAGGTGCGTTAGCACTGACTTATTTCAGTGAATGCACGTTTAATAGACAATAATTTACGTTATTGTCACTATTATACCAGTACAGAAAAATATTTTAAATAATGTGATTAAGAGAAAAGCATTTTCATATTCTCATTCTATTTAATTTTAGAGTTAAAAATATTTTGGTTTGACATTTTATCGGAGATTAAATTTTGGACTGAGTATTTTCTTAGTGGATCAGTTCAATTATTAATCTTTACTCTAATTTGAATTTCGAAATTTTATCTTTATCAATCTTTATTTTTAGAATCCAAAAAGTAAAAACATGTTTATTTTAGGTCTAATATTTATCACTCATTTTGTACCTATCACTAAGTAATTTGTTTAAAAACCCATTTTCTCTCTTTTCTCTCTCTTTTTCTCGACGCTATCTCTCTCTTTCTCCTTTTTCTTCTCTGCTTCTTCTCTTTCTTTCTTTCTTCTTTCTCTTTTCTTCTTCTTCCTTCCACCTTAACTTCTTCTTCCTCCTTCCTCTCACCACGGCAGCGCAGCTTGGGAGCTAGCCGGAACCGCGACCACCACCTCAGCACAGCCGTGCCTGCCGCCTCTGTCCGGCCGCGACCACGCCGCGCGACCCATACGTCCGGTCCGCCGTCGCGCGATCGTCTCCACCGCGGTAAGTCCGATAAGCTGCCTTCCATGGTGGTTTCGAACCCAACTCGTTGGTTAAGCTTCTCTCTTTTCTTTTATGCTTTCTTTCAACTCTGTTGCTCTTGTTCACTGTAGAACCGCCACTGCCACCTCGCCGGAATCGCGACCGCCGCCGCGAGGAGTACCACAGCACCACCTTCAAGTTGTCTCCAAGCTTGGGCGAGTCAAAATCCTCTCTTGTGTCTCAGATTCAAAACCCCCAAAATCTGATTTGAAACCCTAACCCTAACCCTTTGATTTTAGATTTTAATCTTGAAATTTAAGGTTGTTTTATGAGATTGGGACTGTGAGTTTGTGTTTCCCTCAAACAATTTCATTATTCCGAGTTTTCCCTAAATTTTAATAAGGAGCCCTAAAACCCCAATTTAATTTTATTTGAATTGGGTATGTTTTTGTGAAATTAATTATGATTTAGTGCAATTAGGACTCTTAATGGATGATTTCCAAAGTTCTTTTTCATGATCTTTTGATCAAAACAAAGTTTTCTTAAAGGGTATTAGGAAGCGTGAGCTTCAAACATGATTTTCTTTAAAAATAACCTTGTTTGGTAATTAGATTAAGTGTTTAGATCAAGTTAGAATGTGTGTTTGATCATGTGTAATTGATTTCCTGATTTTTGTTGTTGCGCGTTATTGGATTTACTCTCTGAGACGATTGGACACGGCTATTCTTGCTTGATGGAGTAGATATGAGCTAACGTGAGTATTAGGACGAGGATCCTTTACTTGTCTTCAAAGGTAAGGGGAGTTACCTAGGGATATTCAATAACTATATGCATGTGTGTAATTGAGTACTGTGAATATTATTGTGATGTGTAGCCAATACTTGAATAACTTGTTTATTTGAACCATTGTGGTTATTACTTGGAGTTGAACATTTGTTGCTTTAAAGTGTTATGAATTATATATATGTGATTAACTGTGATATATATGAATTATATATACATGATTAACTATGATATTATTACTGTTGATTGAAGTTTGAAAAGCCAGACTTGAGTCTGTTCCCAATAATGATAAGGATTAAAAGCCTTAATAAGCCTTGATTAGAACTTTGAAAGTTTTGGGTTCACTTATAAAAGTTCCTTGTTTAAAATGCTTACTTCAGAAGAATAAGATTCTTGTTTTTAGAAAAATTTTAAAGTGATTCTGAGTTGAAGGAAAACTATGTTTTTATGATAAAAAGTTTTGTACGAGAGAAAACCTTTTCGAACGGTGTGCTTATGAAGGAAAGACCCTTTGAAAATATATTTCTTATGAAGGAAAGACCTTTTGAAAATATTTAACTTTATTCCATCAATGAATTTCAAATACAAATGAATTTCCTAGATGTTTTAGAAAAGATTTTGCAAAGGAAAAGGATTTTCTCCCAAATAATTTTGGAAACGTTCCGGTTACTTGGATAAGTGACCGAGGTTTTGTTTTGGTTTTGATTTTCACTGAGCGAAATGTTTTACAAGTCGATAAATTAGCCTAGAAACCGAGACGTCGGGGTTCTAGTGTTGTATGGACACGTAGATCAAGGATCTGTGTCAGGGGACGGAGTGTCCTGTAAAGTTTTGTTTTTGGACTGTGTGTCCTAAGTTGATGTGGACAGTGTGAGTTCCATATCCGCGAGCCTAAAACTGGTGCATCGGTTTAAGGGCATCGTGATTGAGCATTCGGACTGTATGTCCTATGTTGGGATTAAAAGATTTGGACTGTGTGTCCTGTATTTGTTTTAAGTAAAAAGTCTTAATTCAAAGAATTAAGCATGGTCGTTAAGCTTTGTGCTTCGACGAGGAAAGATTATGACGACAAAGAAAACAAAGAGAGAATAAAAGTTTTACTCATGAATTCAATGGCAATTGTGTCATGTAAATGGCATTGAATCCAGAGTGGATCAATGTATATGACAGACGTGTCAGGTTGTGATGATCATTGAGGTCTGGAGTGGATCAATGAATCTTTTATAGGACTTTGTGTCCAAATTGATAGGACTTTGTGTCCAAATTGATAGGACTTTGTGTCCAGATTGAATATATGTGCCGCTATTTCCTAACGGGAATGGGGGAATAGTGTCATTGCTTTGCATGAGCATCCTAACGGGAATGGGGATGTGCACAATTGTGTTATGTGCTTTGCATGAGCATCCTAACGGGAATGGGGATGTGCACAATTGTGTTAGGTGCTGGCATGAACATCCTATCGGGAATGGGGATGTGCACCATTGATTTTCTTGGGCATTGTTTTGTTCGTTTTTACAATGCGCCATGTGCGAGCCTGATCAGCTTGAAACGAAACAGAAAGTTGTGGGATCTCCGGAGATTAGGTATCAAGATAGAGTTGAATATTGAAGTGCCATGCATTCTCTTTATAAAACCGATTGTTCGGGTTTGAGACCCTTTGTTATAACACTGTTATGTTATGTATATGCATGATTTAAAATGCTTATATGATTATGTGATGTATGTATCATGTGTATGGTTGTTGTGTGATATATCCATTTGTCGGTATCTCACCCTTACAAACATTTCAGGATTCTTCTAAGTTCGATATTGTACCCTGGGTACTCTAACACAGATGGTGCAGAGGAGTCTTTCTAAGTCACTCAGAGACTTAGATGTAGTTGCTTGATGAGGTATTACTTGCGGAATAACTTTTAGAACGACCAGCTTAGGGTTGAGACTTAGATTACTTTGATAGTATGTACGAGTTTGGCTCAGAGAGCCTTTATTTTAAAATGGAATGTCTATAGCTCGGAGAGCATATCTTTTGAATGAAAATCTAAGCTATTTCTTTTGGTCTTGTAAAACTTATGGCTATAACTATTATTTGTATGTATTGATGCCTGGTTGAATTTGGTGTAACTGGAATTCTGGAGAGAAATTGTAAATATTTTAACAGGTGTTATTTTACCCTGGGATGTCCAAATTACAGAGGAGACTCTGTCGAATTTTTTTGTAAAACTACTATCTTGTATTTAAGTATATTCTTTAAATTAAATAGGCTTGCCATACTATGATAGTAAGTCTGTGTGCCGATCAAGGCTTAGAAGTCGTGACAAAATTTTTATACCCAATTTCAGACACTTATGTACTTACATAAATTATTTTCCGAAAGCACCAGCAAATTATCTTTTAATTTTATTTCCGCACGTGTTACGTACGTAATTCCCCAAGGGGGGGTGTTACACTTGATAAGTTTGTTGTGGTGTTCATTGATGACATTCTTATTTACTCTAAGAGTAATGAGGAACATAAAGAACATTTGCAACAAGTTTTACAGATTTTGCGTGAGAAAGTTCTGTATGCGAAATTGTCTAAGTGTGAATTTTGGCTTAGGGAAGTGAAATTCTTAGGACATGTGATTACCGAGGAAGGTATTGCTGTCGATCCTGCAAAAGTAGAAGCGGTACTTTCTTGGGAAAGACCAAAGACAGTAACGGAGATCAGAAGTTTTGTGGGTCTAGCCGGTTACTATAGAAGATTTATTGAAGGATTCTCTAAGATAGTTGCGCCGTTAACTTTGCTTACGAGAAAAGATCAACCTTTTGTATGGGAAGACAAATGTGAAGAAAGTTTTCAGAAGATCAAGGAACAATTGACAACTTCACCAGTTTTAATATTGCCTGAACCAAACGAACCTTACGAAGTGTATTGTGATGCTTCTTATCAAGGTTTAGGATGTGTGTTGATGCAACATAGGAAAGTTGTAGCTTACGCATCACGTCAATTAAAGACACATGAAAGAAATTATCCGACGCATGATCTGGAGTTGGATGCAGTGGTTTTTGCACTAAAGATCTGGAGGCATTACTTGTACGGAGCAATATTCGATGTCTTCAGTGACCACAAAAGTTTAAAGTATCTGTTTGATCAGAAGGAGCTCAATATGAGACAAAGACGTTGGATGGAATTTTTAAAAGATTACGATTTCAAATTGCAGTATCATCCTGGAAAGGCTAATGTTGTAGCTGACGCACTTAGCAGAAAAGCCATTCATATCTCAGTTATGATGGTAAGGGAATTGAAATTAATAGAAGAGTTCCGTGATCTCAATTTGATTATGGAATTTGATAAAGAGAAAATCAGTGTGGGAATAATAAAAATTTCTAGTGGATTAATGGAAGAAATCCGAGAACGACAAATTTCGGATGTCCATCTTCAAGAGAAGAGGGAATTGATGAAACAAGGAAAGGTTGCAGAATTTAGTTTGGGATCAGATCATATCTTAAGGTGCAATGGACGAATATGTGTACCTGATAATCCTGAGATGAGAAAGATGATTTTAGATGAATCCCATAAGAGTAAGTTAAGTATTCATCTTGGATCGAAGAAGATGTACCATGCGACACCCTACTCTAGGGTCATCCCATTAATACCCAAATATAAAGTATAATTATATAACGCTGGTTACTTTCGGAAAATATAATTTAAGGTGACTAACCTTATATAAAAATAGTGCTTAATTTTTTTTTTCTCTACATACAACATTCAACTATTATAAACATAAACCACATATATGTACATCCATATATATACATATGCTTCATCGTTTACATATACAACTCCTATACTAGGAGATATCAAAAAGCCTTTAGAAGCATAGACCATTCTCCATCAAACTAAACAAAGAAGATAAAGATATATACATATCAACAACAACTGGTTCAAAACCATTTCAAAACTAAGGGCTCTAAGAAGCCAAAATAAAACTATCAAGACTCACTACCCCGGAAACTATACCTAAGCTGGTCAAGCTAATGAAACCCATTGGGAAGACCATAAGGATCAATTCCACCTACAGCTGACGAGTCTGATGATGCCTCTTCTTCCATTGCTTCATCTGAAGAATCTCCATCATCTACTGCAGGAGGTTGAAACTCCGGATCATCCTCTAGGTATTCCTCTGGATCTTCTTCACCTTCTACTAGCTCTCCTTCAACTGGAGGTTCTCCATTTCCTAATATCTGAAGAGGTTGAGGTTGAGGTAAAGGATCCATCATTCCATGCTCTTCCAGATATTGAAGATACAGCCAAACCGGTGGTAACGATATCTCGATTGTTTCTACTACATGCGTCCTCTGATTGGGTCCTTCTTCTATCGTGCCAATAACTTCAGTACTAGGGCCATGGTAGGTGGCGCTAAGTGCCCCAATATTTACATCCAGTGCACCACCATACTGTGCCCGATCAAAAGTGAGTGTACGAACCCTCGATCGCACCAAAGTGGTACGTCTGGATTCATCTGAATATGTTGTAAGAGTGAGAAACCAATACTTGGATCTTACTCAATAACCACACTCTAGCCATCAAATACCACATCAACATTTATCACATACAATTAATTATAAACTAACAGTTTATCAGTGGGTTCAACACCCCAAACATCATCCATAAAATTATGCATGACACTTCTATTCATCATCTAATTTTCATCCTAATCTCATGAGATATCCCAACATCATAGGAGTTGATCAGACTCCAAAGCCACACTGGCTAACTTGGCACTCTGCCAATAGGTCCGCGACCTCTTCCCATCTTGAAAACAACAAAGGCATACACAGCCAGGCACTCACAAGGCCAAACACATTGCTAATGTCCACAACCAATGGCCTATACCATTAGCAAGTAAGATGGGGATCCCAATGTCCTCCAAGGCACAATGAGATATGCATATTGTAATTACCTCAGCCGCCGGTAATTAATGCATTTAACCACAAATCTCAGGCACGTCTGCCACATGCATGCAAAACACTTTTGTTTTGTTCTTTTCTTTGTGCTCAATCTTTCTCTTGCCGAAGCTCAAAATGGCTTACGACTCACATAGTTTTAAAACACTTTTTAAAACTTTCATTACAACACAGGACCTTACTGTCCGAGTGCTCAATCACGACACCTCTCGACCAGTGCACCAGTACTAGGTTCGTGCTTCTAGAAAACATCTTCCATGTTTTATCACAGTATACCTCATGTATACCTCATGTATACAACATAGGCACTCCAAGTCCAAATGACTGAGTCCATCACAATCACAGAACATTAGTACCCCGACGTCTCGGTTACTAAGTCCAACTGTATTTTCAACATTGTTAAATCAACTTTCGATTTTTAGAAATTCTTTTCTAATGGTAGAAATTCATTATAAAAATTCTTTAACAAATAAAACTTAGTTTTCACAAACCAATGAGTCACTTGAGGTTTAACTTTCTCAAAATAGGCACTGCCGTTTCAAAATACTTGCCGTCTAGATTTTCCAGATTTGCCGTCAAATTTTTGTTTTTAAGACTTTTAAGCCAAAAACTTAACTTTTTCCACTTAATTAATTTTCTAAAATCACCCTTAACTTGTTTTCATCAATTAATTTAATAAAAGAATATTCTGTAATATTCTGGGTTTTCTTACGTAAAATTTAACAGTACTAAAATATTTTCACCGTTTTGAACTCATTGTGACTCATAATTCACTTTTCCAAAAACAACTTATTAAAATAATAATATTTTTCAACACTCTTTATTCTTCTCAAAAGAAATTCTCTTTGATATCATATATCAATAATTTGCCACTAAAACCTTGAATATAATTTGATACAGTTTCTTAAAGCTTTTATCCGACTTTCTTAATTGTGCACTGACCACTGTCAGGCTTCTCACACATCAAACAACAATTATATCACAGATATTTCCCAGGCAGATCATGCATCACAGTTCATAATATAATTACCAATAAACAATTAACACAAAATAAACCACACAGATATCAATAAAGCAACAATAAACAACATAAATAAACACTAACAAACAATTAATTACAAACAACAATTGGATAGCATATAGCCATTGAATAGAATCCTTCTCGGTACTCCCCCCTTACCTCTTGAAGACTCCTTGTTCAACTTACAAACTCCTTCAGAATTTCCGTTACCTTGTAAACTTGTACTTAACTAACCTTCAATTATTATAACCAAAGAGTTACAATTCAAGAAACTAAAACATTCTAAACCCTAATACATAGTCACGGCCTCTAGGGTTTTTGAATAACTAAAACTTCTAATCATGATTAAGTTATGGATTAATGATCCTTAATTAACCTAAATCATAGATTATCAACTAAACAACTAAGTTTCAATACTCAAAACTTCCTAACTCTTTTATACATAGACTCGGCCTCAATAGGTTCATAAAGCTAGGGTTCTTAGGTTAACAAATCATCTTGGATTTATAAAGCATACTTACTAAACACTTGATTTCTAAGATCATTTATGAAAATCATGAACAAAACTCAACAAAACTCACCCACTTAGGGTTCGGCCAACATGAACATTTTTGAGTAAAATAGTCATTTTAAGAAACTAACATGGATTAGAGTGTGTAGTCATACATGCCATATAGAATACATGATCATACATGAAAACACATGAACAAAACTCTACCAACCCTAAGGTGATAGATTCGGCCAAGGCTAGTTTTTCAAGAAAGAGATTTTTGATTACTTCATGCTCTTGGATTTAGATAGTAGACATGATATCTATAAGATAGAAAGTAGTTTCATCATCATTAGATTTTCCTAGGATTTATTATGATTTTTCAAAGTTCTAGGGTTTGAAACTTGAAAATGATAAACCACCATGATATAAGTCTTGAATCAAGAAACTATCTAAAGAACATAGGCATGATTTAAAACAAAGATTAGGATTTACCTCTTGAGAATCAATGATGAAGAAAATCCAAGAACTTGCTTTGAAACTAAGAACCAAGAACTTAGAACTTTAGAGTTTATAGAAGACAAATAACCAAAGAACTAAATGAAAAGTGAGAGGAGGGTATTTATAGTGTGAGTGGCGACATCTCAAGAAGAATCTAGATGAAGATGAGTTGTCATGTTAAAAGGATCAAAGTGCAATTAAGTTCCAAGGACCAAATTGCAAAGATTCCAATAGTTGAAGGACTAGTTTGCAAATAGACAATAGAATGTCATGATGACGAGTTTAATCACATTAAATGCCATCTTATCTTTGACTTGCTTGGCTGATTTTTTTATGAGTGCAAGACAAGTTAAGAAAGTAAGATAATTCAATGTATTAAGAAGAATCAAGAAACTTGTAGACAAATCTAGGATAAGTAGAAACCTATAGAAAATTCTAGAACCAACTTGACAATTTCAACTAAAATGGGCAGCCACATTCACATGGGCTTACGTATGGGCTTGAAACATTTGGGCTTGATTTCATTTTCTTATTGGTTGTGGGACCCACTTGAAGATTTAGGCCTTTAAACCTAAGATAAGAAAACTTAAATGGCTTTATGGACTCAACTATGAACTAAAAAGATTTGGGCTTATAAGCCACGACCATTTAGGATTAGAATCAAGGATTCTAGCCCAATCCACTTGAAAAAACGAAAAAAACTAATTTAGGGACAAAATGGTAATTTACAGAAAGTTCAGGGACTTAACCGTAAATTTCGAAATTTTCTATTTAATCCTGAAAAACTTTCTAGACTTAAAAATATGATTCATCCCCTTGAATCATCTTAAAATCCTAAGATAAATCCTCTTACTACTCTTAGAAATTCTAATCTCATGTCCGTCGTCTACCCGATTACGTTTTCCGTTCGTAATACGTAAATTATTTTATTTTTTTTCTGAAAAAATTCTAAAAATACAAAGTTGTAGAAAATAAAATACTAAACTTAAGTCTCTCGTTCACGAATTAAAATTAGGTCTTTTGAGCAGTATTATTATACTGTCAATGGAATTCGCAGACCGGGTTTCGCCTGAATTTCCAACCTAAATTTTAATCGTAGTTTCCTACAGTCAAGTAGGATTGAATACTATCCTCCGTTCACTTAGAATAACTTTATAAAACTCTAATAAACTTATAAACATATTTATATGTATTTACTGTTATTTGAAACAGTAAAATACAGGGTGTTACATACCAAGACTTGAAACAAAGATTTTGGTGGCCAGGCATGAAAAAACAAGTAGCAGAATACGTTGCATCTTGTCTGACGTGTCAAAAAGCAAAAGTGGAACATCAAAGGCCAGGAGGTATGCTTACATCACTAGATATACCAGAATGGAAGTGGGACAGCATATCAATGGATTTTGGGTAATTGTTGACAGGCTAACGAAATCAACACATTTCTTACCTGTTAAGATTAATTATACAGTAGAGAAATTGACGGATATCTATATCAAGGAAGTAATCAGATTACATGGGATACCATCAAGTATTGTGTCAGATAGAGATCCAAAGTTTACTTCACGTTTTTGGGGAAGTTTACATCGAGCCTTAGGAACTAAGTTAAGGTTAAGTTCAGCTTATCATCCTCAAACTGATGGACAAACGGAAAGAACGATTCAATCAATAGAAGATTTGCTGAGAGCATGTGTTTTTGATCATCGAGGAAGTTGGGATGATTTGTTACCACTGATTGAATTCACCTATAACAACAGTTTTCATTCAAGCATAGGGATGGCACCCTATGAGGCTTTGTACGGAAGGAAATGTCAAACACCTTTGTGTTGGTACCAAGACGGAGAGAGTATGATGTTAGGGCCTGAAATCAATGCAGCGCACGACGGAAAAAGTAAAACAAATCCGTGAAAAGATGAAAACAGCACAAAGTAGGCAGAAGAGTTATTCAGATCAAAGGAGACGACCTCTCGAGTTTGAAGAAGGTGAACATGTATTTCTGAGAGTCACACCAACGACTGGGGTAGGTAGGGTTATGAAATCCAGAAAACTCACTCCTAAATTCATTGGACCATACCAAATTCTTCGTCGTGTTGGTCTAGTAGCCTATCAAATTTCTTTGCCGCCATTTCTTTCAAATATTCATGATGTGTTCCATGTTTCACAACTAAGGAAGTATATTCCTGATCCATCACATATAATCGAACCCGATGAAGTACAATTAAAAGAAAACTTGTCTTATGAGACTTCACCTGTACGAATCGAAGATAAGATGATTACGCAGCTCAGGGTAAGCAAATCTCATTAGTTAAAGTTATTTGGAATGAAACTACTGGAGAAGCGACGTGGGAGGCTGAGGACAAGATGAGATTACAATATCCTGAACTTTTTACAGGTACGTAATTTCGAGGACGAAATTTTTTTTAGTGGGGTAGTAATGTAACACCCCGATTTTCACTGCTTTCTAGTGTCGGTAATTAATATATAAAAATATATTTTTATCCGAGACTTAGAAAATTGTTTTGGGTAAAATACTGTTATTTTCCTGTCATGTTTTATATCTTATGGTTACGATGCAATTTTGGGTTGAAAATTCAGACGGAACCTTGTCTGCGTTTTCATTGACAGTAAAAGTTTACTGCTCAGAAGACCTAATTTTGAGTCCTGAACGAGATGAAAAATGTTTTTATCGTATTTACTACGATACTGGAAGTTTTGAAAATTTTGGTAAAAAAATTAAAATATTATATTTGTTGCAGGCATATAAGTCGAGATGTCTCTAGGAAAAGCTTGCGCCAGATGAATCGGGAAGTCGGCAACGTAGCAGAGATGTTGGATTGACCGACTTGACGAGCATTTATGACGAGTTTATCCGTATCATAAATGGCCATAATGGCACATTTATGGCAAAATTAAATTTTCCTATGAAATGACCAAATTGCCCTTGTCTTTTTATGACAATTTCAAGCAAATGCCATTGGACAAGTTGACCAAACCTTGCCCAACCCTCACGGCTTCAATAGTGTCATCTTCCTTAAGATGGTTGTCTTCGTCATATAAATACTTTCCTTCCATTTCCATGACTTTCTTCTTCAAAGTTCATCAATTTGCCATAAGAACATCATAAGCAAAATCAAAAGAACCTCATCCAAATCTTGTTTTTCTTGGATCAACAAGAGGTAATACCTTATTCTCTTGTCATTTAAATCCTTTCTCTTCACAACTTTTGATAGATTCATGGCTAAGATTCATATGTTCTTCATTTGTTCAAAGTTCATGAAACTAGATTCAAAAATTCATAACTAATTCTAGAAAAATCCTTTTGACATGAAACCAATTGCTATGATCTTATAATCATCTCTATTTTCATCATCTAGAAGCACAAGATCATGAGAAATTTCTTTCCTTGATTTCTGGTTATAGCCGAACCTAGGTTAACTTTGAGTTTTTAGGTTTTGTTTCATTTTCATGACTTGAATCATGATTCAATCCTTTTGTATCTTGATAGTTCTTGTGTTCAAATATATAGAAGATAAAAAAAATCAAACTTTAACCTATTGATCTCATCAAAACCGAAACCCTAGATTTGTGTACTCAAGGGTTTTGTGATTCAAAAGTTGTTTGTAACACTTGAATCAAACCCTAAGTTTTGTATATTGATTAAATCCCAAAAGTTGATGAAATTTTAAAACTTCTAGCATATGGATCTTGAGGAAATCCGAACCCTAGTTCTTAGAACTAGATGAGTTTAGTTCATGTCTTAGTTCATAATCATGGTTAAAGTGATTAATCATGCTTAATTAACTTATGGATCATTAATCCTTAAGTTAATCAAATTTTAAATTTTCCTAACCTAGATAATGGGTTGAAGCCGAACCCTAACCTTCATAAACTAAGTGAATTGTTGTTTGATTTGATTTATTTTGGTTGTAATTCGTTTGAAGGAAATAACTGAGTTAGCTAAGTCAAGCTGACGGAGAAAAATCAGATCAGGATCAGAAAATTAACAGGAAATATAGTGTGGTCTTCAAGAGGTAAGGGGGGTATGCCTGAGGAGTTGAGATAATCTCATGCTTATTTGTGGAGTCATGTATTAATTTTATGTATGCAATAGTTTATTTTATTATACTGTTTACTATTAATTGCTAGATTGATGTGATGTTTATCTGAGTAATTGAATTGAAGTGATGTGTGAACTTACATGATTATGATTATTTGTTTATATTATAATTGTGATGCATGTCATAAATTGATATATGCCATGTCATTTAGTGATTGGAATTTATCTGCTGTTGAGTGTTAGACTGAGTAACCTGACAATAGTCAGTATTAAAAAAAATATAATTAAGGATAAAAAACTTAATAAGCTTGGATAATTAATCTGAGAGATTAATCTGGGAGATTTTGAGAAAAATGAAAAAAAAATTATTATTTTAATAATATTTTGTGGAAACAGTGTAAATAAGCAATAGTAAGGGCGAAACCGTGAAATTTTTCACAGGCTCTAATTTTTATATAATAAATTCAATTTTATTATAAAATGTTATTTAAAGTGATTAAGTTCCAAAAATAATATTTACAGCAGTCAGAACAATTACTTCTGACAGAGAAGTGATATTAGTTATTTAATATTATTTAATTAATATTATTTTAATTAATATTATTTAATATTTAATTATTAATTATTTAAATTTTCGAAATTTATTTATTTAATCTTTTTATTTATTAAAATTTTTTGTTTTATTGACCTTTATTGGAAATTATTTCTTAAAGTGAAATAATTAGAAATCAAAGGAAATTATAAATGATTTTTGAAATTTATTAACGTTTTAATAGAAAAGAATTTATATAACAATGTTTTTATTCAATGAAAGTATTTCGTTAAACTTGGATGAGTTTTCAAAGCTTGGTTTTGTTTTTCACTGAGTAAAATGTTTTACAAGCAGATAAATGAGCCTAGAAACCGAGACGTCGGGGTTCTAGTGTTGTATGGACACGTAGATCAAGGATCTGTGTCATGGGACGGAGTGTCCTGCAAGTTTTGTTTTTTTGGACTGTGTGTCCTAAATTGATGTGGAAAGTGTGAGTTCCATATCCGCGAGCCTAAAACTGGTGCATCGGTTTAAGGGCATCGTGATTGAGCATTCGGACTGTATGTCCTATGTTGAGATTAAAAGATTTGGACTGTGTGTCCTGTATTTGTTTTAAGTAAAAAGTCTTAATTAAAAGAATTAAGCATGGTCGTTAAGCTTTGTGCTTCGACAAGGAAAGATTATTACGACAAAGAAAACAAACGAGAATAAAAGTTTTTCTCATGCATTTAATGGCCATTGTGTCATGTAAAAGGCATTGAATCCAGAGTGGATCAATGTATATGACAGACGTGTCAGGTGGTGATGATCATTGAGGTCCGGAGTGGATCAATGTATCTTTTATAGGACTTTGTGTCCAAATTGATAGGACTTTGTGTCCAGATTGAATATATGTGCCGCTATTTCCTATCGGGAATGGGGGAATAGTGTCATTGCTTTGCATGAGCATCCTAACGGGAATGGGGATGTGCACAATTGTGTTATGTGCTTTGCATGAGCATCCTAACGGGAATGGGGATGTGCACAATTGTGTTAGGTGCTGGCATGAACATCCTATCGGGAATGGGGATGTGCACCATTTATTTTCTTGGGCATTGTTTTGTTCGTTTTTACAATGCGCCATGTGCGAGCCTGATCAGCTTGAAACGAAACAGAAAGTTGTGGGATCTCCGGAGATTAGGTATTAAATTAGAAATTGAACATAGAAGTGTCATGCATTTTTATAAAATGACGACGACTGTCGGGCATGAAGCCCTGTGAATTAAATCATTCTGCTGTTATAATTAATGTTATTATATTGTGAATACTTGGTAATTGCTATTTGAGAGTCATACATGGGGTTGTCTTATAAAACTCATATATTGGAAACTCACCCTTACAAACATTTTAGATGGAGCCGGACGAGGTGGATTTGAATTACTCGGGGGTACGATCCCTGACGTTTGACAACGCTGATAGAGGAGATGCCTGGGTTATTAACCTGTGGGGCTCGGAGTGCTACCTATACTTGGTCCGTTAAGGACACTCCGAGGTACAGTCATGAAGGACCACAACAGTTAGTACATAGCAGGGAAACAATTGAGATATCGCTACCACCCATCTGGATGATACTACAGTATTTAGTACAACATGGGAGTCTGGAACACCAACCGCCTCAGTTTATTCAACCATTACAACAAGTTGCACCAGGATCACCTCCTGCACCTATAATATTAGTTCCAGAGAACATTCCAGAGGAAATGGAGGAAGACCCAGAGGAGAATCCGGTGGAAAATCCTGGCTATGTTCCTATAGCAAACGAAGGGTCTGGAGCTGCTGGAGAGGGGGCTGTTGTATCCTCCCCAGACACATCTTCAGGGGGTGGGGGAGTGTACACTGGGCTTCCCAATGGTTTTATATAGTGGTGACCAGCTTAGGATGTAGTTTTAGGAAGAGTGGGAATTTTAGGATAGTCTGAATTAGTGACTCCTGAGAGTCATCTTTTGCGTAGTATTTTCAAACACCCACTATGACTTAGTTGTAAAAATTTCTGATGATGTAAAATATGTGTGACAAGTGGATCGTGACCTAGTAAGAAAAGGGTCAGTTGTAAAATAGAGAAGTATATGTGAAATATATATATATATATATATATATATATATATATATATATATAGTTGTGTATATTATATTATGAGAGTTTGAATATATGTGCAGAAAAAGAAAAAGAAATTATCACTATTTTTAAGAAGAAGTATAGGGAATTAGAAAATGCATCTTATTTTCCGAAGAAAACCAGCAACTTAATATGTTATTTAGTATGATGTTTGGCTAATGTTACGTAAATGTGATACCTGAAAAAGGGGGTGTCGCATCCAACTATTTCTAAGTCTCCAAGGAATAGCCTTATTTGAATTGAAGGCTTCCACTACTACCTTAGAATTACTTTCCAACCACAACTTACCTCAACCTTTGTTAAAAGTAATCTCAATAGCATTCATGGCTGCCATAGGCTCAGCTGGAAAAGCAAAGGTTATACCAATGTAAGTTGAAAAACAACCAAGAATAGCACCACTTGAATCCCGAAAAACACCCCCACTAGCAGCATGACCCGGGGAGCCCTTAGCCGAACCATCAATGTTGCATTTTATCCTAGAACACTTTGGTGGATACCAATCCACCTGCTTTATGGAAGGAGTTTTGCAGCACGTACCAGAGATTGAGAAATTCTTAAGAATATTAAACTCCACTATTGAGGAAAACATTGAACAAGGAGATAAGGAACCCGAAAGATTGGTAGCAGCTAAAATAGCACCAAAAGCCCTTGAATGAGAAGTTGAAATGTTATTGAATCTGCATTGATTCCTGCAGCTCTAAATCATCCATACCACATTGATGATGGCAGCCTTGATGACCAAAATAAGCTGTTTGCTCCAATTTCTATCAAGAACCGAAAAGATTGCAGCAATAGAAGACAGATCTAAAGGACATTGCAGGGCGTGACTCAACCATTGCCATAAGTGGATTGAGAATTTACAGTGTAAAAACAAATGTTCAGTGGTTTCATCCGACTCTCCACATAATGATCACATTGAAACTAAAATAATACCTCTTTTTCTAAGACAGTCATCAGTTGGCATTTTTCTATGATATATTCTCCAAATTAAAAAAGATCTAGTTGGAGGAATATAGCTAGACCAAATAACGTTATACCAATTATGAGCTGCAGGAGGGTTAAGAACCATAAAAGCCTCTTTAAGAGATAGTGCAGTGGACCCTAATCTCAAATTTTGTTAATATAATTTTCAATCATAAATATTTACATTTCTATATTTAGTTATTTTAAAGATTTCTTTTTTAAAGTAGTTTTTTTAAAAAGGAAAACAACTCCTTTTTGATAGGCCTGTTTATTTTACTTGTATATAATGCAATTACACAACTAATATCGATGAACAGACCCATATTTCTTTATATGTTTCTACTAATAGACAAAAGTAAAGTTCTTTGAATATTTATAACATTCTACTTATCTTATTTACATTATTTAAAAATGACCTTTTTATGCAGTTTTAAAGGTTCAAACAGTTCTGTCGAGCATTAATATCACTTGACTTGGTATTATTAAATTTTCATTTCCCAAGAGAAACCGCTCCCTAATTTGCATGCTGCTGGTTATAATTGTAAAGCCCCCAAATCAGAAACTGAAGGAAAGAAAGATTTTTCATCATTTATACAACTCATATTTAATATTTATATTGTCTTTTTTATATCACAACAAACTTTTATTTTATAATTTTCTCTCTCCTCCCACAATTTCATCGATGTGCAAAATATCGTTTTCTGTGTACTGTACTACTGTTTGTCAGTCTCTGAGATGTGGCATTCGGTTTTGTTGTTCAAAAAAACATGCCCTGAAACAAATAGCTAGAAAAACCATTTTGAATGTGGAATAGATGATCTATCCAATACTCCCCCAGAATTTCTCACAACGCTCAAGTATGTGAAAATGAACGAGAAGATAAAAATTGATGGACAATAATAGCAAATAGAGCGATATTTTGGTAATACTAAGATAAATATTGGTGGACAATAGCAAATAGAGGATAATATTAATACTAATATATTACTTATATTGGTAATTAATATTTTCATACAACTCTTGATATGACACTCACACACGAATGAGATTCAGTAAATTAAAGATAGACTTAAGAAAGGTTCGGGTATCCACTTAATAATATTCGCTTTTTCTTTTCCCGTTGTTCTAAAAGCGACTAAACTAATTAAGCAGAAAATGACATCAACAACATTGCAACTCGTTCCACCTCACCAAGCTTCCTCCAACGCCTTTCAACCCGTGATCTATGAGGCATGACTTGACTCACCAAATTCCTAATCCTTTACTTCAAACTAATCTCCTTATTCTTCCTTTTCCTCTTCTTCTTCCCATCATTGTTTCCCTTGGTCCGACTTCTGATACGACATGCATTACAAAGTGTCTACATCCAATTTAAAACAGTGTCAGATATATCAAAGCTTCAGAATTCACATATACCACTAATCGATCAAGTTTTAAAGGTTCTATATTTGGATCAAAGAATTCACCTTTGTCCTATCTGGACTAGTCCTCCAAAGAGTGGTCTCGGTCTTGCCACATTCAGCACATGTTTTCTCCAGCAGTTGTTGTTGTTATTGTTGTTGTTGTTGTTGTTGTTGTTGTTGTTGTTGTTGTTGATGATGATGATGATGTTGGATCTCAGTCTCATAGGCTTCCATAGCTTCGGATCCCTACATGCTTCAAAAAATAAAATACCCATTTGCTAATGAAAGCCAAAAGGTGAAGAATTAAGAACCAAAAACATTGGATCACTCACCTGAACACCTGAATCAACCATTTTGACTTACTATCTCAAACCTTTAGCAAAATCTAGATGATAAGAAGCATAAGAGATTTTGTGAAATGGATATTGCCTCTCTATCGAGAAGGAAACACCTAGAAGCAAATCGAGCTCGAAGTAACGAAAAGGTAATGAGAATGAGAGTGAGGTGAGTTAGGGGAGGAGAAAGGGAAAACATCAAAATTTAAAGAAACCAACAAGCAAGTGTGAGAGAGAGAGAGATAAAGGGGAGAGAAAAGGAGAGGATAGAGGGAAGGAGAGACAAAAAGCAACTGACTCGGGTTTCAGCCGTAGGCAGTGATCTAAAAGACCAGAACTTTGTAAATGGGGGCACAAAACCCTAACCAAGGATTTATCTGTCAAACAAATGATGACAAGAATACATTTTTTTTTGTTACAGCACCCTGCTTTAGTTACCCACTCGGCAAAAAGGTGCTGAAATGAATAAAGAGAGTGAGGTTGGTGAGCGTGGTTTGTTTTGATGATATTTCAATAATCAATTATGCCCTCACTACTATCTCAATATGTGGTGTGGGATGGTATGATTAGGTGTAGCAAAACAATATTTTATGATATCGTATTATTGTTATGTGTTGTGTTGTGTTGTCTTGTGTCACCTCTACATTTCCCAACTAAAATAAGTCAGATGTGTTGCATCTATGTCTACATAACTTTTCATCGGGATAGGGTCAACCAGGATGCAGCTTTTGGGTTTCAACCTGCTTCTTATTTGGTCACTTTTTTTTTTTGTAACGTGTATCTAAAACTTAGTTTTCATTCTCTTTTTCATGATATTTATTATGTGGTCCTAGTACCATTTTATTAATTAATCACGGGAGGCATTCTAGTTATTTTATTTTTTCAAGGATTAGTCTCGTGTTAGTGCGTGTGGGACATACTCGTCAAAACAAAAAGATAAATGTTGAGATATAATTTTTTTTAACTTCTTAAGATTTTTCAACTCATGTATTTTAAAATCATATTATTCAAAGAATCCCTTTAAATATTATAGCTAGGTTTTTATAATTGAAATTGTACCTTTCTTCTATAAAAAGAAAAATGTGTCTTATTTTGGTTGTCATACAAATTTATGTGATTTAAAACATTTCCCTTGCATAACATTTTTATTTTGCTAAAGATAGGAAATTTATTCCAGAAATAAAAAAGGAAATAATTTTCGAAAATGTACAAAAAATAATCTGGGGTGTGTTTAATCTTCCTCAAACAAGTCACCAATACTAACTAGGCACTCATTGAGTGAAACAAAATCTCAATTCAATCTATATACATTCTCTTAACATCAATCACTCATTTCACGTGAATCTGAACCAATTAAGGGACATATTTGTATTCTTGAATTGAAGCAAATTTCTCATCCTTCATTTTCATTGAAACCATTATTATTGGTCCAATCCTACCATGATAGTTACAAAAGAAAAGCAATTTTCCATATTTAGATTCTGCCTATACCCTACAAATACACTCATTATCCTGGTTAATGCATCGACGGAGATGTTGCATGATGTCCAACATTATCAACACCTTCAAGACAGTCATTTTTATTCTTGATCAAGATATTATACTTCATCGATCGTCGTCTAAGATGTTATTCTTCATCTCCGGAAATCCACAATCATCGTTTAAATGAGCTGATCAGGCTCGATGGCCAATTAAGGCACTCAAATTTTACCATAGCACACTATCCTACACAAGGCATAGTGATCGTCGTATATGGTTACCATAGCATACTATCTTATACAAGGCATCATGATCATCGTATATGGTTATTCATTGTCCATCTAGGCACAATGAGAAGTCGTGTCATGAATACCTTACCCGTCAAAGATACCCTGATAAATCAAGTAGGCACGTCTGCCGATTAATGCATGTAAAACATTGTATTCTTGTTATTGTTTTTCTTTGTGTTCATTCTTTCGTTGTCGAGGCTCAAAGGCCCACGACCATCTCAACATTTAAACATTTAAATTCGTCTTTCAATTTCAACAATAGGACTCCAAGTCCAAATGTGCAAATCACAAAATCTAAACTGATGCACCAGTCTTAGATTCGTAAATTTTAGCACACAAAAATCGTCATAACCTTTATAATACACATCATTCACCTTTAGGAAATACTATCCATATCATAGAACACTAGAATCCAGACGTCTCGGTCACTAGGTCCGTATTTCATCTTTAAAATCATTTTTCGTTCTGTGAAACACAAATCCAAAAACAAAACTCCACAACTTATCCAAGTTGCTGGAAATAACATCATTGTATAAAACTAATTTGTAGAAAATCCTTTTACGTTGGAAATTCATTTATAAAATCACCAAATCTCTTAAAAACTCATTTTCTTATAAAAATCTTTATTTGAAGCTTTAGTTCAAAGAAACATCGTTTGAGACTAACTTGTAGTTAAAACAAATACTGCTATTTTCAAAAAAATGCTTTCCATAAATATTTTGGGAATTAACCGTCGTTTAGCATTTTAAAATGTTTTAAGTCAAATTTTGACTTTTCAAGTAAAATCGTTTTCTCAACACTATAATAAAATTATTTTTGAGACTTATTTTCTTATAATAACATTTTCTAATATTTAGAAATTTCTTACGTATAAATTAGAGGTACTAAAATATTTTCACGGTTACGTGCTCACTGCGACATTTAAAACACTCTTACGCCGTTAAATCATTAAAATAAAGTGATTTTAAACTATTCCCCATTTTTAACCAATCAAATAATTAAGTAATATTATATTACTATTTTCCATTAATTAAAACTCATTATCTCATAAGAAGATTTTTAACACTTTTAACCTCGTAATTAATTGAGCACTGACTACTATCAGGCTTTTAATCCACAATCAACATCGATATTAATTTCATGCCAATAATATAGAAAATAGCAAAATTTATGACATGCATTAAAATACGATAAAAATTAAATGGAGATACATAATTAAAAGCACATAATTTAAAAACCGTTATTTCTAACAACGTAAAACAATAAACACACCAATTAAATTATACCGACCCCAAACAAATAGCATATAGCTATCGGAAAAACCCCTCAGGTACTCCCCTTACCTCTTGAAGACTTTTACTTCCGATTTTGGTTTTCGACGCAAATCCGAGCGTCGGTATCATACGTACCTGATATAATAATTATCCTTCAACAAATCATAACAACAAATTAACAATCAAACAATTAAAAAGGATGATCATAGGATATTTCTATGAATTTTTAGAGATTTTCAAACTTTCTAGATTTAGGAATTGAAAAGGATGATCATGACCTTGAAACATGAAAATAATTGAAGAACATAAAACTTATTGATGATGAGGAGCAAAGATTATGTCTTGGAATTAGAAAATGAGCGAGGAATCAAGTGGTTCCTTCAAAAATATTAGCTATTGAAACTGAAGGTTTTTAGAGAAAATGGAAGAAATCTTCATGAATATGATGAGGTATGACTTATATAGCAATGGAATGGGCTCACATAATGGGTTGGACCGTGGGATTATGGGGCAAAAGGGTCCAATCCATAAAACTTTAGGGACAAGCTTGTAATCTTACAAAATGACATTTTTGTGATACAAAATCAACTTCGGGACATAATAGTAATTTTACCCCAAAAACCATCATGACAAACATTGGGTGAGGATTGGTTGGAGGTGTTACTGATTTGTATCCACAAAATTGTTGGGACAAACTTGGCATTTCAATGGAAGTTCAAGGGTAAAATAGTCCAAGGGCAAAATGGTCTTTACACTATTTTGAAGAAAAATCTAGATATTTGCTAAATGTAATCATTACATTGGTCAGTCACCCATATGACTCACCACCCTAGGTGGCAATATGACTCAGCATCCGATGTCGGGTTTTGTCTCAGCACATCCGTTCTCGAGTCTGTCGATTACCCGATTTAGGTTTTACGCGCGAATCAAGTATAATAACCTATTTGTTTTGAAATTTTCAAAATAACATATATCGTTGGAAATGAGATGTAAAATCTATTCATTTCGTTCTCGGGTCAAAATTAGGTTTTCTGATCAGTAAAATCTTACTGTCGGTGAAAACATAGACCGGGTTCCGTCTAAATTTTTAGTAAAAAATTTAACCGTATACTTATAAAAATAAGTATAATTTGAATATGACTTTGGTTTTCCAAAAAACATTTTCTAATTTTCAGATAAAAATATAAACATTTATTTATATTTATACTGATCTTAGAAAGCAGAAAAATCGGGGTGTTACACTCAGTACTACGTAACGGCTAGTATTTAATATCTCATCAAGGTTAACCAAATTATTGATTTTTCCGTGACCACCCAAGAGTTTTGTTTTTTTCCCCTAAATATTTCCCACCAAATGATAAAGGATGGACCTATTGACTATCCATTTTACACAATCACACTCGTTCTTGATTATTTCAAACTTCAATTACCTAAAATGTTCTTTGTTAACTTTTGTTTTTAACTTTTTATTTTCATTATTTATAATAACTATTTACTGACTTGTTTTTTTGAATATTTAATTATTTTTAAAATAATTTTATTCATAATAATAAAATTCTTAACTATATTATCATTTTTTGAACAAAAAATACATTTTTTTAATTCTTGTTCTAATTTATTTGAGCAAAAAATATTTTTTACACAATACAAAGATTATATATAGTCAACACTGACAAAGGAGAAAAAACAAACACAACATACTAACATTTTCCTACAAATAAAAATAAAAAATAAAAAACTGATGGAATCCCGGCAAGTGTACCGAGTCGATGCAAGTAATATTTAAAATGGTGAGACCGAGTATCATTCTCAGGGATTGATAGATCAAATACCACTTCGCAAACTTAAAAACTATTTGAACGAACAATTATGAGAATATTGGAATCAATGACTAAAAGCAATTCAATTTTTAGTTCAAGTAAACTAACGCAAGCTATGAGAAGACAATCGCAATATTATGTTGAAAAACAATTATGGGAAAGGTCTAGGGATTTGATGTCACCTACGTTTATCAAGTTTGATGCAATTATGAATTCTCGCAGTTACTAATCTTCTACATTTGTCAACCAAGAGTATGAAATTATCCTAACGTCTCTCGAGTACGGTTAGCAAACACCCCTTAACCCTTAACCAACTATATCTCTATGATGGTTAATTATAAAGAAATTCATTAAGTTCTATGACTCCCTATGAAGGTTGCATACAATCCCTACGGTATATCTCTATCCGCATAAAGTATATGGTTTTACCCCAATGCTCTAAACACATAACTAACCTCTCGGTATCATTATGATTGGCAAATCATGCATAATAATGGCCAGTTATAAGCAAGCATTAAGCACATATGTAAAACACAAAAGGGATGAAGAAAAGAACTATGAAAGTATCATAAAAACAATCAAACCATCCAAACACGGCTACATCATCTCCCTAGAATGGGGGAATTAGTTCATCATCATAGGAATCAATAACATAATCAAAGAAACCAACTTGGAAACAAGAAAAGAAGGTCTGGGTGCAGCAAAACAGAGGGAGACACAACCAAAAGAACAAAGAGTGGAACCCTATTTCCGTACACAATACCAGAATTTATAAGTTCGGGTATCAGCGATTTGTTACATGATTTGTGATTGGTTGGTAGTGTAAAAAACTTTACACCGGTAGTGTATATCAATTAAACTCTATCGCCACATCATTGAAAATCTTTGATTCTTATCTAAATCTACTTAAAGTCATTCATACCTTGATATGTGATTGGTTGAGAGTGTAAGTTTTTTTACACTAATAGTGCATACCAATTAATTTTTTATACAATATATTATCAATTAATAGTGTGATTTTAAAAACTGTGCTTGAAAATAGTTTTAAGTTTTTTTTACAATGTATCATAAATCCAGATTTTGAAAATAATCTCAAATTTTTTAATAAAAGGCTAAGGCATGCATAGGGATCACAATCGAAAAGGTCATCCCAACTAGGTTAGCACCACCAGCCCTACCAATCATCTGCAGCACACCTAAATATTATTAGAAAAAGATAAAAAGAATTTAAAATACATGGGGGGACAAAAACCAAAACCCATGAAAGAATTAGAAAAATCTAAAATTAGGAAGACCTTGTCTTTTCCTAATGAAGTCATCCTTAATAAAAGGAGGAGGGAGATCCCACAAATGGAAACCATGATTTGAGGTTCCAAATGAGGCTACTTTGTCAGCGCAAGCATTACCCTCTATGGAAATGTGAGCACCTGAAAATTGCATTTGAGAGGCATACACCAAGTAGTTTCTCCTTCTATTTCTAAGTCTCCAAGGAATAGCCTTATTAGAATTGAAGGCATCCACCACTAGCTTAGAATCACTTTCCAAACACAACTTACCCCAACCTTTGTTAAAAGCAATCTCAATAGCATTCATGGCCTCCATAAGCTCAGCTGGAAAAGCAAAGTTTATACCAATGTAAGTTGAAAAACAACCAAGAATAGCACCACTTGAATCCCAAAAAATACCCCTACTAGCAGCATGACCCGGGGAGCCCTTAGCCGAACCATCAATGTTGCATTTTATCCAAGAACACTTTGGTGGATTACCAATCCACCTGCTTTATGGAAGGAGCTTTGTAGCACTTACCAGAGATTGAGAAATGCTTAAGAATATTAAACTCCTCTATTGAGGAAAACATTGAACAAGGAGATAAGGAACCCGAAAGATTGGTAGCAACTAAAATAGCACCAAAAGCCCTTGAATGAGAAATTGAAATGTTATTGAATCTGCATTGACTCCTGCAGCTCCAAATCATCCATACCACATTGATGATGGCAGCCTTGATGACCAAAGTAAGCTGTCTGCTCCAATTTCTGTCCAGAACCGAAAAGATTGCAGCAATTGAGGATAGATCTAAACGACATTGCAGGGCGTGACTCAACCATTGCCATAAATGGATTGAGAATTTACAGTGTAAAAACAAATGTTCAGTGGTTTCATCCAACTCTCCACATAATGAGCACATTGAAACTAAAATAATACCTCTTTTCTAAGACAGTCATCAGTTGGCATTTTTCTATGATATATTCTCCAAACTAAAAAAGATCTAGTAGGAGGAATATAGCTAGACCAAATAACCTTCTATCAATTCTGAGCTGCAGGAGGGTTAAGAACCAGAAAAGCCTCTTTAAGAGATAGTGCAGTGGACCCTAATCTCAAATTTTGTTAATATAATTTTCAATCATAAATATTTACATTTCTATATTTAGTTATTTTAAAGATTTCTTTTTTAAAGTAGTTTTTTTTAAAAAGGAAAACAACTCCTTTTTGATAGGTCTGTTTATTTTATTTGCATATAATGCAATTACACAACTAGTATCCATGAACAAACCCACATTTCTTTATATGTTTCTACTAATAGACAAAAGTAAAGTTCTTTGAATATTTATAGCATTCTACTTATCTTATTTAAATTATTTAAAAATGACTTTTTAAAGAAGTTTTAAATGTTCAAACAGTTCTGCAGTGCATTAATATCACTTGACTTGGTATTATTAAATTTTCATTTCCCAAGAGAAACCGCTCCCTAATTTGCGTGCTGCTGGTTATAATTGCAAAGCCCCAAAATCAGAAACTGAAGGAAAGAAAGCTTTTTCATCATTTATACAACTCATATTTAATATTTATATTGTCTTTTTTATACCACAACAAAGTTTTACTTAATAATTTTCTCTCTCCTCCCACAATTTCATCGATGTGCAAAATATCGTTTTGTGTACTATACTACTGTTTGTCAGTCTCTGAGATGTGGTATCCGGTTTTGTTGTTCAAAAAAACATGCCCTGAAATAAATAGCTAGAAAAACCATTTTGATTGTGGAATAGAAGATCTATCCAATACTCCCCCAGAATTTCTCACAACGCTCAAGTATTGTGAAAATGAACGAGAAGATAAAAATTGATGGACAATAATAGCAAATAGAGAACGATATTTTGGTAATACTAAGATAAATATTGGTGGACAATAGAAAATAGAGGACAATAGTAATACTAATATATTACTTATATTGGTAATTAATATTTTCATACAACTCTTAATATGATACTCATAACACGAATGACATTCAGTAAATTAAAGATAGAAGAACTTAAAGATAGACTTAAGAAAGGTTCGGGTATCCACTTAATAATATTCACTTTTTCTTTTCCCGTTGTTCTAAAAGCGACTAAACTAATTAAGTAGAAAATGACATCAACAACACTGCAGCTCGTTCCACCTCACCAAGCTTCCTCCAATGCCTTTCAACCCGTGATTTGTGTGGCATGACTTGACTCACCAAATTCCTTATCCTTTGCTTCAAACTAATCTCCTTATTCTTCCTTTTCCTCTTCTTCTTCCCATCATTGTTCCCCTTGGTCCGTCTTCTGATACCACATGCATTACAAAGTGTCTGCATCAAATTTAAAACAGTGTCAGATATATCAAAGCTTCAGAATTCACATGTACCACTAATCAATCAAGTTTTAAAGGTTCTATATTTGGTTCAAATAATTCACCTTTGTCCTATCTGGACCAGTCCTCCAAAGAGGGGTCTTGGTCTTGCCACATTCAACACATGTTTTCTCCTGCTGTTGTTGTTGTTGTTGGATCTCAGTCTCATTGGCTTCCATAGCTTCGGATCCCTACATACATCACAAAATCAAATACCCAGTTTCTAATGAAAGCCAAAAGGTGAAGAATTAAGAACCAAAAACATTTGATCACTCACCTGAACACCTGAATCAACCATTTTGACTTACTATCTCAAACTTTTAGCAAAATCTAGATGAAAAGAAGAAGAAGAGATTTGTGAAATGGATATTTCCTCTCGATCAAGAAGGAAACACACAAAAGCAAATCGAGCTCGAAGTAACGAAAACAAGCAGAAAAAATTAGAAAGGAAAACAAATCTACTTTTATCTAAGGTTGAAGTTGGGAGAGGGAGTAGAAGATCAAAAAGAATTAAAGTGAGATTCCATTCCGTGATCAAAATCAAAAGGTAATGAGAGTGAGAGTGAGGTGAGTGAGGGGAGGAGAAAAGGAAAACATCAAAATTTAAAGAAACCAACAAGCAAGTGAGAGAGAGAGATAAAGGAGAGAGAAAAGG
Organism: Sophora flavescens; assembly: GCA_030762895.1. Classification (NCBI taxonomy): domain Eukaryota; kingdom Viridiplantae; phylum Streptophyta; class Magnoliopsida; order Fabales; family Fabaceae; genus Sophora; species Sophora flavescens. The sequence goes on along the minus strand of CM061062.1, from coordinate 129,245,755 downwards.
AGAGGATAGAGGGAAGGAGAGGCAAAAAGAAACTGACTCGGGTTTCAGCCATAGGCAGTGATCTAAAAGACAAGAACTTTGTAAATGGGGGCACGAAACTCTAACCAAGGATTTATCTGTTAAACAAATGATGACGAGAATACCTTAATATATTTTTTTGTTACAACACCCAACTTTAGTTACCCACCCGGTAAAAAGGTGCTGAAATGAATAAAGAGAGTGAGGTTGGTGAGTGTGGTTTGTTTTGATGATAGTTCAATAATCAATTATGCCCTCACTACTATCTCAATATGTGGTGTGGGATGGTATGATTAGGTGCAGCAAAACAATATTTTATGATATCATATTATTATTATGTGTTGTGTTGTCTTGTGACACCTCTACATTTCCCTACTAAAATAAGTCAGATGTGTTGCATCTATGTCTTTGTAACTTTTCCTCGGGATAGGGTCAACCGGGATGCAGCTTTTGGGTTTCAACCTGCTTCTTATTTGTTCACTTTTTTTGTAATGGGTATTTAAAACTTAATTTTCATTCTCTTTTTCATGATATTTATTATGTGGTCCTAGTACTGTTTTATTAATTAATCACGGGAGGCATTCTAGTTATTATAGTTTTTCAGGGATTAGTCTCGTGTTAGTGCGTGTGGGACATACTTGTCAAAACAAATAGATAAATGTTGCGATATAATTTTTTTTAACTTCTTACGATTTTTAAACTCGTGTCTTTTAAAATCGTATTTTTCAAAAGAATCCCTTTAAATATTATAGCTAGGTTTTATAATTGAAATTGTACCTTTCTTCTATAAAAAGGAAAATGTGTCTTATTTTTGTTGTCATACAAAATTATGTGATTTATAACATTTCACTTGCGTAACATTTTTATTATGCTAAAGATAGAAAATTTATTCCAGAAATAAAAAAGGAATTAAGTTCCGAAAATGTGCAAAAAATATTCTGGGGTGTGTTTAATCTTCCTCGAACAAGTCACCAATACTAACTAGCCACACATTGAGTGAAACAAAATCTCAATTCAATCTATATACAATCTCTTATCATTGATCACTCATTTCACGTGAATCTGAACCAATTAAGGAACATATTGTATTCTTGAATTGAAGCAAATTTCTCATCCTTCATTTTCATTGAAAGCTTTGTTATTTGTCCAATCCTACCATGATAGTTACAAAAGAACAGCAATTTTCCATATTTAGATTCTGCCTATACCCTACAAATACACTCATTATCTAGGTTATTGCATCGACGGAGATGTTGCGTGATGTCCAACATTATCAACACCTTCAGGACAGTCATTGTTATTCTTGATCGAGATATTTTCCTCATACAAGAGCACAATTCTCTTTTAATTTGAAGTTATGATCTCTGGAATCAAACAATTGGATATCACTGTCCTTTTCCCAGTTATGGATCACTCGACGCTAACCTCTTTACATCCATGGTTGATGTAGAAGGGTGGTATAGGCACCAAATCTCATTTTACGGGGGGAAAAGTGATAAATTTTATATGTCACCTATTCACATTTGAATTGTTTATGCTTCTCCCAAATGCCAAAAAAAAAAAAAAAAATAACAATTGTTTTTATCATGTGATGGATTTGGGGTATGTCCAAGCACAATCTAGAAATCAGACCTTGGTGAGGCAACACCATCGTGTTGAAGAAACACATATAATATGAGGAAGCCACATAGACAATTGTTGGATTCATGAAAAACATAGTAAAGCCCGAAGGTAAACATACATTATTTAGTCACTCATTTAACCTAATTTATCTGAGTAGTAATGTTCACTAGCTTTATCTTATACAATCAAGGAAAGGTATTATTGTATGAACATTTTGCATCAATTCTGTATAGAAAATTATTACACTCAAAATATCAATTGACTTTAACGAATATTTTGACAAGGAGAATGCTAGTTGCCATGAATTTGTTTTCATAACAAGATAACTAACTATAAAAAACATGTGTCTGAATTTTTTCGTTTTGAAATCAATTTTAGATTCGCCTTTAGAAATTAGCTATGATTAGTGGGGCTCTGTGCGACACCCTTTCTTGGGATATCACATGGTAGCCCGTTGTGGAAATAAACTATAATTATGCTGGTTACTTTCGGAAAATAACATTGCTTTAATACTTTTCTTAAGACAAAAGTGGTGATAATTTTAATTTTTTTCTTTTTTTGTCGCAAGGTAAATAAAATTTCAACAGACTAACGTTAACATATAATCACTTCATATTCGGAAATACTCATCACAATGTACGAGTTGATTTCCTTTAGGAATCCATGCATAACATAAGATATAATTATACATTATTGAAAACAGAAAAATTCTTACTTCAAAAGAATGCTATCCAAAGCCAGGCAAAACGATTTTCCTCCAAAAAGGTTATAAACCCACCTAATGTCCTAATTGAGCTGGTCACTCTATCCGACTGCTACTGAGAAGATTCCAGAGGTCATTCTTAAAACCCATGGTCGCTTTAGTGGTCAGAACTAAATATCCTCGAATACGCCAGAGGCATCTCTGGGTCCATCTATACTCAGATAGAAATATACACCACATGGAAGAGGAACCAACAATAAAACACGCAAGGGTGAGAACTAATATATGACACTTCAATAATCGTCGTCTAAGATGTTATGCTTCATCTCCGGAAATCCACAATCGTCGTTTAAATGAGCTGATCAGGCTCGATGGCCAATTAAGGCACTCAAATTTTACCATAGCACACTATCCTACACAAGGCATAACGATCGTCGTATATGGTTACCAGAGCACACTGTCCTATACAAGGCATAATTATCGTCGTATATGGTTATTCATTGTCCATCCCGGCACAATGAGAAGTCGTGTCATGAATACCTTACCCATCAAGATACCATGATAAATCAAGTAGGCACGTCTTCCGATTAATGCATGTAAAACATTTTATTCTCGTCATTGTTTTTCTTTGTGTTCATTCTTTCATTGTCGAGGCTCAAAGGCTCACGACTATATCATATTTTAAACATTTAAATGTCTTTCAATTTCAACAATAGGACTCCAAGGTCAAATGTGCAAATCACGAAATCTAAACCGATGCACCAGTCTTAGATTCGTAGATTTTACCGCACAAAAATTGTCATAACTTTTATAATACACGTCATTCACCTTTAGGACATACTGTCCATATCATAGAACACTAGAATCCCGACGTCTTGGTCACTAGGTCCGTATTTCATCTTTAAAATCATTTTTTGTTATGTGAAACACAAATCCAAAAACGAAACTCCACAACTTATCCAAGTTGTTGGAAATAACATCATTGTACAAAACTAATTTGCATAAAATCCTTTTACGTTGGAAATTCATTTATAAAATCACCAAATCTCTTAAAAACTCATTTTCTTTTAAAAGTATTTATTTGAAACTTTAGTTCAGAGAAACATCGTTTGAGACTAACTTGCTGTTAAAACAAATATTGTTGTTTTCAAAAAAATGCTTTCTGTAAATATTTTCGGAATTAACCGTCGTTTAGCATTTTATTCATTTTAAGTCAAATTTTGACTTTTATAGTAAAATCATTTTCCCAACATCATAATAAAATCATTTTTGAAACTTATTTTCTTATAATAGCATTTTCTAATATTTAAAAATTGCTTACGTATAAATTAAAAGTACTAAAATATTTTCACGGTTACGTCCTCACTGTGACTGATAAAACACTCTTACGCCATTAAATCATTAAAATAAAGTTATTTTAAACTATTACCCATTTTTAACCAATCAAATAATTAAGTAATATTATATTACTATTTTCCATTAATTAAAACTCATTATCTCATAAGAAGCTTTTTAACGCTTTTAACCTCGTAATTAATTGAGCACTGACCACTGTCAGGCTTTTAAATCCAAAATCAACATCGATATTAATTTCATGCCAATAATATAGCAAATAGAAAAATTTATGACATGCATTAAAATACGATAACAATTCAATGCAGATACATAATTAAAAGCACATAATTAAAAGCAGTTATTTCTAACTATGTAAAACAATAAACTCACCAATTAAATTATACAGACCCCAAAAAAATAGCATATAGCTATCGAAAAAACCCATCAGGTACACCCCTTACCTCTTGAAGACTTTTACTTCCGATTTTGGTTTTCGTCACAAATCCGAGCATCGGTATTCCACGTACCCGATATAACAATTATCCTTCAACAAATCATAACAACAAATTAACAATCAAACAATTAAAAACACCTATTTTTCTATAGGTAAGGTTCGGCCATGAGGTGATTAATTGGCTAAAAATTTCAAAAATTCCTAAGCTCTTGGATTAGTGATCATTGATCACTTAAAACCCTAAAACAATTATTAACATACAAAGGTTGAAATAAAATACTCCAACCCTTCAAGAACCAACTTTCGGCCATGAAGAAAATAATGGGTTAGAGATTTTATTTTGATTCAACATCATGGATTCAATATATATATATAAGCTATAATGATTGAATCAAGTAAGACTTGTTAAAAAAAATTGAACAAAGTTCCTTCCCCCATAGCACACTAGGTTCGGCCTTGATAGGTTAAATAGGAAGGAAATTTTTACTTGATGTATACTCTTGGATATTAAATATAGAGATGATAATAAGATCATATCAATTGGTTTCATGATCATAGGATTTTTCTATGATTTTCTAGAGATTTTCAAACTTTCTAGATCTAGGAATTGAAAAAGATGATCATGACCTTGAAACTTGAAAATAATTGAAGAACATATAGCTTATTGATGATGAGTATCAAATATTAGGTCTTGGAATTAGAAAATGAGCAAGGAATAAAGTGGTTCCTTCAGAAATTTAGCTATGGAAACTTAAGGATTTTAGAGAAAATGGAAGAAAGCTTCATGAAGATGATGAGGTATGACTTATATAGAAATGGAAAGGGCTCACATAATGGGTTCGGCTGTGGGATTATGGGGCAAAATGGCCCAAGCCAAAAAATTTAGGGACAAGTTTGTAATCTTACAAAATGTCATTTTTGTGATACAAAATCAACTTAGGGACATAATAGTAATTTTACCCCAAAACCATCATGATAAACATGTGGTGAGGATTGGTTGGAGGTGTGGCTGATTTGTGTCCACAAAATTGTTGGGATAAACTTGGCATTTCGATGGAAGTTCAAGGGTAAAATAGTCCAAGGGTAAAATGGTCTTTATACACTATTTTGAAGAAATATCTAGATATTTGCTAAATGTAATCGTTACATTGGTGTGTCACCCATATGACTCACCACCCTAGGTGGCAAGATGTCTCAGCATCCGATGTCGGGTTTTGTCTCTTTACGTCGTTTCGACTCCGTCGATTACCCGATTTAGGTTTTACGCCCGAATCAAGTATAATAACCTATTTATTTTGAAAATTTTCAAAATAACCTATATTGTCGGAAATGAGATATAAAATCTATTCATTTCGTTCTCGGGTAAAATTAGGTTTTCTGATCAGTAAAATCTTACTGTCAATGAAAACGCGAATCGGGTTCCGTCTAAATTGTCAACTAAAAATTAAACCGTATACTTATAAAAATAAGTATAATTTGAATATGACTTTGGTTTTCCCAAAATCATTTTCTAAGTTTCAGATAAAAATATAAACATTTATTTATTTTTATACTGATCTTAGGAAGCAAGTGTTTAATATCTCATCCAGGTTTGCCAAATTATTGATTTTTCCGTGGCCACCCAAGAGTTTTTCCCCGCTAAATATTTCCCACCAATTGATAAAGGGTGGACCTATTGACTATCCATTTTACACAATCACACTCGTTCTTGATTATTTCAAACTTCAATTACCTAAAATGTCTTCTGTTAACTTATGTTTTTAACTTTCTATTTTCATTATTTATAATAACTATTTACTCACTTTTTTTTTGAATATTTAATTATTTTGAAAATAATTTTATTAATAATAATAAAATCCTTAACTATATGATAATATTGTGAACAAAAAATACATTTTTTTAATTCTTGTTCTAATTACTTTGAGCAAGAATATTTTTTAGACAATTCAAAGATTATATATAGTCAACACTAACAAATGAGAAAAAAACTAACACAACATACTAACATTTTCCTACAAATAAAAATAATAAATAAAAAACTAATGGAATCCCGATAAGTGTACCGACTCGATGCAAGTAATAATTAAAACGGTGAGACCGAGTATCGTTCTCGGGGATTGATAGATCAAGTGCCACTTGAAAACTTAATAACTATTTGAACAAACAATTAATTATGAGAATATTGGAATCAATGACTAAAAGCAATTCAACTATTAATTCAAGTAAACCATGCAAGCGGTGAGAAGACAATGGCAATATTATGTTGAACAACAATTATGGAAAGGTCTAGGGATTTGATTTCACCTATGTTTATCAAGTTTGATGCAATTATGAATCCTCACAATTACTAATCTTCTACTTTTGTCAAGCAAGAGTCCGAAATTATCCTAACGTCTCTCTCGAGTAGGGTTAGCAAACACCCCTTAACCCTTAACCAACTATATCTCTATGGTGGTTAATTATTAATAAATTCATTAAGTTCTATGACTCCCTATGAAGGTTGCATACAATCTCTATCTAGCGGATTATCAAAAACCTCCTTTTAATATATAAGTTTAATTGGTATACACTGTCAACCAATAATAATTCGTCACGTTATTGAAAATCTTTGATTCTTATCAAAATCACCTAAAAAATCATTCGTTACATGATTTGTGATTGGTTGATAGTGTAAAAAAATTTACACTGGTAGTGCATATCAATTAAACTCTTAATATATTTATGTTTTTTTTTATAGTTTATTAGTTTAATTGGCATACACTGTCAGTGTAAAGGTTTTTTTACACCGTCAACCAATAACAGATCGCCACATCACTGAAAATCTTTGATTCTTATCTAAATCTCCTTAAAGTCATTCATACCGTGATATGTGATTGGTTGACAGTGCAATTTTTTTACTCTAATAGTGCATACCAATTAAACTCATAGTTTATTGCCAAAATTATGTTCAATGATTTTTATATAGTAAAAATTATATCCCAAGGCCGTTTCGCTTGTGTTTATTTTTAATTTTTTTATATAATATATTATCAATTAGTTGTGTGATTTTAAAAACTGTACTTGAAAATAATTTTTAGTTTTTTTTATAATGTATCATGAATCAAGATTTTAAAAATAATCTCAATTTTATAAAAACAATTTTAAAATGTATCTATGAGGCATGACTTGACTCACCAAATTCCTAATCCTTTGCTTCAAACTAATCTCCTTATTCTTCCTTTTCCTCTTTTTCTTCCCATCATTGTTTCCTTTGGTCCGACTTCCGATACCACATGCATTACAAAGTGTCTGCATCAAATTTAAAACAGTGTCAGATATATCAAAGCTTCATAATTCACATGTACCACTAATCAATCAAGTTTTAAAGGTTCTATATTTGGATCAAAGAATTAACCTTTGTCCTATATGGACTATTCCTCCAAAGAGGGGTCTTGGTCTTGCCACATTCAGCATATGTTTTCTCCTGCTGTTGTTGTTGTTGTTGTTGTTGGATCTCAGTCTCATAGGCTTACATAGCTTCGGATCCCTACATACATCACAAAATCAAATACCATTTGATAATGAAAGCCAAAAGGTGAAGAATTAAGAACCAAAAACATTTGATCACTCAGCTGAACACCGGAATCAACCATTTGGACTTACTATCTCAAACTTTTAGCAAAATCTAGATGAAAATAAAAGATTAGATTTTGTGAAATGGACATTGCCTCTCGACCGAGAAGGAAACACCCAGAAGCAAATTGAGCTCGAAGTAACGAAAACAAGGAAAAAAATTAGAAAGAAAAACAAATCTTTTTTAATCTGAGGTTGAAGTTGGGAGAGGGAGTAGAAGATAAAAAAGAATTAAAGTGAGATTCCATTCTGTGATCAAAATCAAAAGGTAGTGAGAGTGAGGTGAGTGAGGGGAGGAGAAAGGGAAAACATCAAAATTTAAAGAAATCAACAAGCAAGTGTGAGATAGAGAGATAAAGGAGAGAGAAAAGGGGAGGATATAGGGAAGGAGAGACAAAAAGAAACTGACTCTAGTTTAAGCCGTAGGCAGTGATCTAAAAGACAAGAACTTTGTAAATAGGGGCACGAAACCCTAACCAAGGATTTATCTGTCAAACAAATGATGACGAGAATACCTTAATATTTTTTTTTGTTACAACACCCTGCTTTAGTTAACCACCCGCCAAAAAGGTGTTGAAATGAATAAAGAGAGTGAGGTTGGTGAGTGTGGTTTGTTTTGATGGCAGTTCAATAATCAATTATGCCCTCACTACTGTCACAATATGTGGTGTGGGATGGTACGATTAGGTGCATCAAAACAATATTTGATGATATCATATTATTATTATGTGTTGTGTTGTCTTGTGTCACCTCTACATTTCCCTACTAAAATAACTCAGATGTGTTGCATCTATGTCTATGTAACTTTTCATCGGGATAGGGTCAACCCGGATGCAGCTTTTGGGTTTCAACTTTGCTTCTTATTTGGTCACTTTTTTTGTAATGGGTATTTAAAACTTAGTTTTCATTCTGTTTTTCATGATATTTATTATGTGGTCCAAGTATTGTTTTATTAATTAATCACGGGAGGCATTCTAGTTATTATAGTTTTCCAAGGATTAGTCTTGTGTTAGTGCGTGTGGGACATACTCACAAAAAAAAAAGATAAATGTTGAGATATAATTTTTTTCTAACTTTTTAAAATTTTTAAACTCATGTCTTTTGAAATCATATTTTTCAAAGAATCCCATTAAATATTATAGCTAGGTTTTTATAATTGAAATTGTACCTTTCTTCTATAAAAAGGAAAATGTGTCTTATTTTGGTTGTCATTCAAATTTATGTGATTTAAAACATTTCACTTCATGTAACATTTTTATTTTGCTAAAGATAGAAAATTTGTTCCAAAAAGAAAAAAGGAAATAAGTTACGAAAATGTACAAAAATATTCCGGGGTGTGTTTAATCTTCCCGAACAAGTCACCAATACTAACTAGCCACACATTGAGTGAAACGAAATCTCAATTCAATCTATATACATTCTCTTATCATCAATCACTCATTTCCACGTGAATCCGAACCAATTAAGGGACATATTTGTATTCTTGAATTGAAGCAAATTTCTCATCCTTCATTTGCATTGAAACCTTTGTTATTGGTCCAATCCTACCATGATAGTCGCAAAAGAAAAGCAATTTTCCATATTTAGATTCTGCCTATACCCTACAAATACACTCATTATCTAGGTTAATGCTTCGACGGAGAGGTTGCATGATGTCCAACATTATCAACACCTTCAAGATAGTCATTTTTATTCTTGATCGAGATATTTTCCTCATACAAGAGCACAATTCTCTTTTGATTTGAAGTGATGATCTCTGGAATCAAACAATTGGATATCGATGTCCTTTTCCCATTTATGGATCACTAGAAGCTAACCTCTTTACATCCATGGTTGATGTAGAAGGGAGGTATTGGCACCAAATGTGACACCTCGATGTCGTGGTATCACGTTTACGTAACTTATTTCGGAAATACACTCAATAAAATAGTGTTGCTGGTTGCTTTCGGAAAAATAGAATTTTCTAGTTACTTATCCCTTTCAAAATCGGTGATAAAATTTTTTTCGTTTTCTTTTACTCCATATATAATCCAACACCATTAACATAATATAAATAGGTATCATAAGAGTTTCACACTTAGACTTTCACATAACAGGTTATCTCCAACATCATAACATAATAAAATAAAGACGTAATTGTACCGTAGAGCGTTAATCTAGAATTACAACTCAAAAGAATGACTTTCAATAGTCAAACATCCAGACTAACCAAGTACCACTACTTTATAAGACACCAAAAGTCCTATAGCTGGTCAAGACTAATAATCACTATTGGGAAGACCACCATAGTTCTCCCAACCTATCGAAATATCCGATGAGGATACCTTTACTCCCGAACTATGGAAGTATCAAAACATATAAACTCCTAATCTACCGGAAAATCCAGTAAGAAATCGGAGAGGCAAGAAAGCCGTCTCCACGGCCAAAGTCTGGCACGTACTTGATGTAGATCCTGAATTATTATCCTCGTGACATTCCCACTGACGCATACCTCTTCAAGCATCTAGGAGTTAAGTCCTCGAATGACTTAGTGAATTCCTTACCTTTAAGTAGTAGTATACCCAAGTACTACCTTAGTCTAAAATAAACTCGATATATTTGTAAGGGTGAGTTTCCAATATATGAGTTTTAATAAGACAACCCCATGCACGAATCAAATAGCAAATACCAAATATTCACAACATAATAAAATTAACTTAAAACAACAGAATCATTTATTTCACAGGGTTTCATACCCCAGAGTCATCGCTCATTTTATAAAAATGAATGACACTTCTATATTCAATCTCTATTTTGATACCTAATCTCCGGAGATCCCACAACTTTCTGCTTCGCTTCAGTCGATCGTGCTCGCACATGGCACATTGTAAAAAAAAGAACAAAACAATGCCCAAGAAAAATCACTGGTGCACATCCTTCCCGTTAGGATGCTCATGCAAAGCAATGACACTATTCCCCCATTCCAGTTAGGAAATAGCTGCAAACATATTCAATATGGACACAATCCTATAAATTTGGACACACAATCCTATAAAAGATACATTGATCCACTCCAAACTCAATTATCATCATCACCACGACACGCCCGCCATATACATTGATCCACTCTGGATTCAATGCCCATTTACATGACACAATTGCCATTGAATGCATGAGAAAACTTTTATTCTCGTTTTGTTTTCTTTGTCGTAATAATCTTTCCTTGTCGAAGCATAAAGCTTAACGACCATGCTTAATATTTTTAATTAAGACTTTTCACTTTCAACAAATACAGGACACACAGTCCAAATCTTTTAATCTCAACACAGGACACACAGTCCGAATGCTCAATCACGAGGCCCTTAAACCGATGCACCAGTTTTAGGCTCGCGGATATGGAACTCATACTTTCCACATCAATTTAGGACACACAGTCCAAAAACAAAAACTTTGCAGGACACTCCGCCCCATGACACAGATCCTTGATCTACGTGTCCAGACAACACTAGAACCCCGACGTCTCGGTTTCTAGGCTTATTTATCTGCTTGTAAAACATTTCGCTCAGTGTAAATACAAAACAAAAGCTCTGAAAACTTATCCAAGTTAACGGAATAACTTCGCTGAATAAAATATTTTTACAGAAAATCCTTTTACTGTTAAAACGTTGATAAAATCCGAAAATCATTGATAAATCTCTTTATTTCTAATTGATTCACTTCAAAAATTAATTCTCAATAAATTTCAACTAAATTTTTTTAATAATAATTAAATTTAATAATTAAATTTTGAATATTTAAATAATTAAATATTTAATATTTAATATTTAATATTTAATAATATTAAATAACTTGTATCACTTCTCTGTCAGAAGTAATTGTTTTGACTGCTATAAAATATAATTTTCGGGACTTAATCACTTTAAATAATATTTTATAATAAAATTGAATTTATTTTATAAAAATTAGAGCTTGTGAAAAAATTTCACGGTTTCGCCATTACTATGGCTTATTTACACAGTTTCCACAAAATATTATTAAAATAATCATTTTTTTTCATTTTTCTCAAAATCTCCCAAATTAATCCCTCGGATTAATTATCCAAGCCTATTAAGTTTTTATCCTTAATTAAAATTTTTAACACTGACCAATGTCAGGTTACTCAGTTCAACACTCAACAACAGATAAATTCCAATCACATAATAGCATGGCATATATCAATTCATGACATGCATCACAATTATAATATGAACAATTAATTATAATCATGTAAGTTCACACATCACATCAATTCAATTACTCAGATAAACATCACATCAATCTAGCAATTTATAGTAAAAAAGTATAATATAATACAATATTTCATACAGAAAATTAACAAATGATTCCACAAATAAGCATGAGATTATCTTACACTCCTCCGGCATACCCCCCTTACCTCTTGAAGATTACACTACAGTTTCTATTAATCTCCTGATCCCGATCCGATTTCTCTCCCCGTCGATAATCAAATAACTCGGTTGTTTCCTTCAAACGAATTGCAACAAAAATAAATCAAATCAAACAACAATACACTTGGCTCATGGAGGTTAGGGTTCGACTTTATCCAATTTTCTAGGTTAGGTAAATTAAAATTTGGTTAACCTAGGGATTAATGATCCATAAGTTACTTAAGCATGATTAAACACTTAAACCAAGATTATGAACCAAGAACATGAACTAAAAACTCATCTAGTTCTAAGAACTAGGGTTCGGTTTTCTCAAGATCCATAGGCTAGAAATTTTAAAATTTCTTCAACTCTTGGACTTAATCAACATACTAGACTTAGAGTTAGATTCAAGTGTTACAAACAACTTTTGAATCACAAAACCATCAAGTGCTCATACCTAGGGTTTCCGGTTTTTGAAGAAACAAATAGGCTAAAGTTTGATTTTTGATCTTCTATATACTTGAATACAAGAACTGTCAAGATACAAAAGGATTTGAATCATGAATCAAGACATGAAATTGAAACAAAACCCATGAACACAACATTGACCTAGGTTCGGCCAAGTCCAGAAATTAGGGAAAGAAATTTCTCATGATCTTATGCTTCTAGATGATGAAAATAGAGATGATTATAAGATCATAGAAATTGGTTTCATGTGTAAAGGATTTTTCTAGAATTAGTTATGAATTTTTGAATCTAGTTCCATGAACTTTAAGTAAATGAAGAACATGTTGATCCAAGCCTTGAATCTACAAAAGTCGTGAAGAGAAATGATTTAAATGACAAGAGAAGAAGTTGTTACCTCTTGATGGTTCAAGAAAAGCAAGATTTTGATGATGTTCTTCACAAATTTCTCATGGTGTTCTTGAGAAACTTAGAGAAGAAGATGAACATGATGAGGGTTTAGAACAGTTTTAATATTTTGGGTAGATCTCTCAACATACTTGTCCGTTTTGGATGATCTTTATGTCGTTGGAAAGAAGAGAGAAAGATGAACAACTTTCATGGAAAAAGGTTTCCGAGATTCAGAATAGAAAATGGTCAGAATTTCTAAGCAAAATATGACGAATTATGAACAATTTTGAATGTTCTTGAAGTCCTTAAGGCAAACTAAGAACTTGAAGAAATGGAAAATGGAAGAAAAATTCCCAAATGAAGAAGACAAGTTGGAGCCGTGTAGTTTGGGTTGGATTTGGTCAAAGTTCTCAATGGCATGGCTTGCAATTGTCATAAAAAGACAAGGGTAAAATGGTCATTTCAAAGCAAAAATTCCTTTTGCAAAAAATGCGCCATTATGGCCATTATGACACGGATAAGCTTGTCATAAATGCTCGCCAAGTCGGTCAAATCCATCATCTCAGCTCCGTTGGCGACCTCGGTTTCATCCATCGCAGCTTTTCCCAGAGATAATCTCGACGATACGCCCTAAACAAATATAATATTTTAATTTTTTACCAAAATTTTCAAAACTTCCAGATCGTAGTAAATAATATAAAAATATTTTTCATCCTCGGTCACGAATTAAAATTAGGTCTTCCGAGCAGCAAACTTTCACCGCCAGTGAAAATGCAAAACGCAGACCGCTTCCGTCTCAATTTTCAACCAAAAATTTCCCGAACCTTATGAAAATAAGTATAACAAGGAAATGACCTTGGTTTATCCAAAATCATTTCCCTAAGTCTCGGATAAAAATATATATTTATATATTTATTACAAGATATTACGAACAGCGAAAATCGGGGTGTTACATTACTACCCCACTAAAAAAAAATTCGCCCTCGAAATTTCGTCACTCGAAACTAAACATAATGTTGTAATCTCATTTTAACCTTAAGATTTTACATTGCCCTTCACATAACTTCTTTCCTCTTATTATATATTCCATAACACAATTCATTCTTATGTCATTTCTACGTATCCATACTATCCTCAAAATTTCACTGCAGTCTATCACACTCGGAAAAAAAAAACAAAATCAAAACTTAATCACTTCTCTTATCAACATTGTTCCACCAGAAATCTTACTCAAATCATCTAACTCTGAATATTATCACTAATACCAACAATATCTACACAGCACCACGCATCAACTTCCTACTCAAAATATTTAATCACAGTCTTAGTTTCTCTTCATTATAATTCACCACCCCAAATTTGATATCACCTCACACATCTCATCCTCAAAATAAATTCATTGCATATCTTAATGCAATTAAACCAAAAGGGATTATAGAATAGAATTATCTAATCCTTAACTTTCGAACTTTTCTAACAACTTAATTTTACTCAAGAACTTCTCTTTTCCGCTTACATTCAACTTAGGTAAAACTACCATAGACATCTTTCTCAATTTCTTCCAATCATACGATTAAATCTTAACGATGATCATTTTATCATTATCCTAGTTCCTTTTAGTAAACTCTACCTCGATCATAACAAAATATACCGAAATCATCTTACTTACTGATCTTACTTCTGAAAATTCTCAGATTACTAATCATATCTACACCTCAATAAAAATCCACTCACCTCTTGTTGTACTTAGGTATTACACTTACTCTCAGCTAACCTTCTAAGGGTCAATTCCTTTCTTCTTTATCCATCTAACTTAGGATGATAAGTTGAACATTAACTTCAACTTGGCTCTTAACGCTATATGTAACTTTGCCCAACACTCAAAGTAAGTTTTTCGGGCTTTACTCAAAACGATGTTGGAAGATTCTTTATCACGTTGGATCAGTCCTCCGATACATACCTCTGTTGGTTTTTCCATTACACCGTGGACCTAAGCAGTGAAAAGATGTCAACTCCGTCAACCTACTCACAATAGTTTGAAAAGATTTTCAAGACAAGAAATTTCTTGATTTTGCTTTCACAAGAAAGCACAAAGAATAATTTGACCAATCTGAAAGATACAAGTGTCCAATATGTAAAAAGATTCTTCAATAGGTTCGTGAGTGTAAAAATGCATGGCCAATACATGTTTACAAACATGACTCTAATAAAGTTTCTTTCTTCACAAAAACTTTACTACTCAACGATTTAAAAGAACATCAGTCTGACAAAATTTAGACTGGATCACTTCCACCAAAAGTAAAAGTGAATCGACTAAGTCTCATCAAGAAACTTCTTTTATCATGAAAGTGTCTATCCTGAACAAAAATAGAATAGTTCCCACATATAAAATTCCAAAAAATTTGATTCAGCAAGGGGTTTTGAAACGATCACATCATATGATAAGGAATAAACAAGACAACTCAAATATTTAACACAATCTATCGAGAAAAGAAAAAAATTGCATCGCGCCCAATTTAAAAGTTCAATTAAAGGATTACTAGCGATGTAAAAACTACCTTAAAAGAGATCGTCAGAATTTGAAACTTCAGTACCACTCATGGTATAAACTCTCCCTTAGCCATTGGTTTATTGGTTCTTGTCTTATTAACAACTGGTCCACGCCAGTGCATTACAATCCTTTGATAAGTGTCCTATTTGATCACAATTGAAACATTTCTTTTCTTTAAAAGGGCAGTTATTTGCCATGTGATTTGAATCTCCACATTTGAAACATCTCCCGCCTTGGCCTTGGCTTTGGTTCCTTTGGCCTCTACTACCGATGCAGAAATAACCGGACGATATAGTTGTTGGTTCTGTTCATTTCTTGGTGATCGAAATGTGGTTTTCTCTCGGATTTGCATCTCCTCCCCGATTCTAATTTTGAAACTGGTTCTTGATTCGAGAGGGTCTCCAACATTCTCTCCATTATCTCTCCCTTTCCTTATCAGTTCTACTCTTCAACATTTCTCAACTAAAGCTTGGAAATTCTTGATTTCAAGGCGTGATCACAAACCCTTGATTTCAAATCGTAGTCCTCCTTCAAACCTTTCACACTTCCAATCTTCATCCGGGTTATTTTGGAAGAAGCGAAAATACTTGGCAAGTGACTCCAAATTTTGCCGCATATTCCCAACGGACATATCCTCCTCGCTGCAGGCACGCAAAATTCTTGCTCTTTTTCAGCTTGAGCACTCGAGGAAAATACTTGTTTAGAAACAAGTTTGAAATATCTCCCAAGAAATCTCCCGATTTTCTACTTCAACGAGCTGCTTTAATTCCCTTCCACCAATACTACATCTCCAACAAATGATAAGTAGCATAAGTCACCTTCACTCCTTCCGGACTATGAATCAACTCAAATATTTTCTTTATCTCTCGAATCCACAAATCAGCTTTTGTAGAATCCACATCTCCATGAAATTATGGAGGATTCAAGCGTCTAAAAGCGAGAAGACCTCTACCTTCAAATGACTTGTTCCGCCAAGTTGTTCTTGTAAATTCTCTGGCAACCATTGTAGCGATTTGTTGTGCATAGCATCAGCAACATCTGCCATTGCTAGTGCAAAGATAGTCCATGCCTCGGCTTCCTCACGCTTCTTCGGTTACCACGACCGATAACACGACTCACCTACGTGCCTTCCCCATGTACCGTCCACGTCCACCTTTTAGTTCCATAACCGACCTTCAAGATGCAATCGTTAAATGGCAACCGTAGAAACCAAAACGTATACTTACTTCACCTCCTCGGACTATGAATCAACTCAAATATTTTCTTTATCTCCTAATTCCACAAATCAGCTTTTGTAGAATCCACATCTCCATGAAATTATGGAGGATTCTGGCGTCTAACAGCAATAAGACCTCTACCTTCAAAGACCTATTCCTCGAAGTTGTTCTTGTAAATTCCGGGCAACCATTGTAGCAGCTTTGTTGTGCATAGCATCAGCAACATCTGCCATTGCTTGTGCAGAGATAGTCCATGCCTCCTGCTTCTCATAGTTCTCTTGAAGTTACCACGACGCTAACACGACCACCTCTACACCTCTCGCCATAGCCGCGTCCACGCCCACCTTTTTGGTTCCATAACTGACCTTCAAGATGCAATCGATTAAATGGCAACCAGAAACTGAAACGTATACTTACGTGTTTAAACACATTTCTTCTAAGAAGCAATTAAATCAATGTACCATCTACTATCCATGGTTTCTCATGCTCCTCGTGACTCTTAGAGTAAACGAGAACATCATCGACGAAAATGATGACCAACTTATCGAGAAATGGACGAAAATTATATTTCTTGAAGTCTAATTCAACTAACTTCGTTGGCAATATCCTACACAAATCGGTTGAGATCTGGCTAAATCTAGAAACTAGATCAATCGTGAAACTCAACATCCGTCCATCTGTACAAATCTTGGGACATTCTCAGAAAATTTTCCCCAAAAACTTTCAATGACAAAAATTTATTCAAATGTCTGATATCTGTCTAAGGGATAAACGAATGTATCAACATGAACATGAGTATCCTTTACTAAACATGAGATCTCTCAAGGTCTCAACCCAATCGAACCCACCAAAACATACTTACTTGTGTGTCAACACACATTGTTTCAACCAAGAAACAATTCAAACAAGGTTCAACCAGAGATCACACAACAAAAACCTAATGCACCTATTCCCAAGGTTTCCGAAAGACTCGACCAGCTCGATACCACTAATGTGACACCCCCAATTGGGGTATCACATTTACGTAACTTATTTCGAAATACACTCAATAAAATAGTGTTGCTAGTTGCTTTCGAAAAATATAATTTTCTAGTTACTTATCCCTTTCATAATCAGTTGATAAAATTTTTTCGTTTTCTTTTACTCCATATATAATCCAACACCATTAACATAATATAAATAGGTATCATAAGAGTTTCACACTTAGACTTTCACATAACAAAGTTATCTCCAACATCATAACATAATAAAATAAAGATGTAATTGTACCGTAGCGTTAATCTAGAATTACAACTCAAAAGAATGACTTTCAATAGTCAAACATCCAGACTAACCAAGTACCACTACTTTATAAGACACCAAAAGTCCTATAGCTGGTCAAGACTTAATAATCAATGTTGGGAAGACCACCATAGTTCTCCCAACCTATCGAAATATCCCGTGAGGATACCTTTACTTCCTAACTATGAAAGTATCAAAACATATAAACTCCTAATCTACAGAAAATTGGTAAGAAAATCAAAGAGGCGGTAAAGATGTCTCCACGGTCCAAAGTCCAGTACGTACTTGATGTAGATCTTGAATTATTATCCCTCGTGACATTCCCACTAACGCATACCTCTTCAAGCATCTAGGAGTTAAGTCCTCGAATGACTTAGTGAATTCCTTCACTTTACCGATGAGTAGTATACCCAAGTACTACCTTAGCCTAAAATAAACCCGATATATTTGTAAGGGTGAGTTTCCAATATATGAGTTTTAATAAGACAACCCCATGCACGACTAAATAGCAAATACCAAATATTCACAACATAATAAAATTAACTTAAAACAACAGAATCATTTATTTCACAGGGTTTCATACCCGGCAGTCATCGTCATTTTATAAAAATGAATGACACTTCTATATTCAATCTCTATTTTGATAACTAATCTCCGGAGATCCCACAACTTTCTGTTTCATTTCAATTTCGATCGAAGCCCGCACATGGCACATTGTAAAAAAGAACAAAACAATGCCCAAGAAAAATCAACGGTGCACATCCCCATTCCCGTTAGGGATGCTCATGCAAAAGCAATGACACTATTCCCCCATTCCAGTTAGGAAATAGCTGCAAACATATTCAATCTGGACACACAGTCCTATAAAAGATACATTGATCCACTCCGAAACTCAATTATCATCATCACCTGACACGTCTGCCATATACATTGATCCACTCTGGATTCAATGCCCATTTACATGACACAATTGCCATTGAATGCATGAGAAAAACTTTTATTCTCGTTTTGTTTTCTTTGTCGTAATAATATTTCCTTGTCGAAGCACAAAGCTTAACGACCATGCTTAATCTTTTTAATTAAGACTTTTCACTTTCAACAAATCAGGGGACACACAGTCCAAATCTTTTAATCTCAACACAGACACACAATCCGAATGCTCAATCACGAGGCCCTTAAACCGATGCACAGTTTTAGGCTCGCGAATATGGAACTCACACTTTCCACATCAATTTAGGACACACAGTCCAAAAACAAAACTTTGCAGGACACTCGTCCCATGACACCGATCCTTGATCTACGTGTCCATACAACACTAGAACCCCAACGTCTCGGTTTCTAGGCTTATTTATCTGCTTGTAAAACATTTCGCTCATTGTAAATACAAAACAAAAGCCCCGAAAACTTATCCAAGTTAACGGAATACCTTACTGAATAAAATATTTTTACGCGAAATCATTTTTCTATTAAAACGTTGATAAAATCCAAAATCATTGATAAATCTCTTTAGTTCTAATTAGTTTCACTTCAAAAATTAATTCTCAATAAATTTCAACTAATTTTTTTAATAATAATAAAATTTAATAATTAAATTTGAATATTTAAATATTTAATATTAAATAAATAATATTAAATAAATAATATTAAATAACTTGTATCACTTCTCGTCAAGTAATTGATTTGACTGCTATAAAATATTATTTTGGGACTTAATCACTTTAAATAATATTTTATAATAAAATTGAATTTATTTTATAAAAATTAGAGCCTGTGAAAAATTTCACGGTTTCGCCCTTTACTATGACTTATTTACACAGTTTCCACAAAGTATTATTAAAATAATCATTTTTTCATTTTTCTCAAAATCTCCCAAATTAATCCCTCCGATTAATTATCCAAGCTTATTAAGTTTTTTATCCTTAATTAAATTTTTTAACACCGACCAATGTCGTTACTCGTTCCAACACTCAACAACACGGATAAATTCCAATCACATAATAGCATGGCATATATCAATTAATGACATGAATCACAATTATAATAAAAACAATTAATTATAATCATGTAAGTCCACACATCACATCAATTCAATTACTCAGATAAACATCACATCAATCTAGCAATTTATAGTAAACAGTATAATATAATAAAATATTTCATACATAAAATTAACAAATGACTCCACAAATAAGCATGAGATTATCTCACACTCCTCGCATACCCCCCATACCTCTTGAAGATTACACTATAGTTTCGTTTAATCTCCCGATCCCGATCCGATTTGATTTCTCTCAACCGAATCGATGGATAACTCTGGTTTTTCCTTCAAACGAATTGCAACAAAAATAAATCAAATCAAACAACAATACACTTGGATCATGGAGGTTAGGGTTCGGGTTTATCCAATTTTCTAGGTTAGGTAAATTAAAATTTGGTTAACCTAGGGATTAATGATCCATAAGTTACTTAAGCATGATTAAACACTTAAACCAAGATTATGAACCAAGAACATGAACTAAAACTCATCTAGTTCTAAGAACTAGGGTTCGGTTTTCTCAAGATCCATAGGCTAGAAATTTTAAAATTTCTTCAACTCTTGGACTTAATCAACATACTAGACTTAGAGTTAGATTCAAGTGTTACAAACAACTTTTGAATCACAAAACCATCAAGTGCTCATACCTAGGGTTTCGGTTTTTGAAGAAACAAATAGGCTAAAGTTTGATTTTTGATCTTCTATATACTTGAATACAAGAACTATCAAGATACAAAAGGATTTGAATCATGAATCAAGACATGAAATTGAAACAAAACCCATGAACACAACATTGACCTAGGTTCGCCAGAGTCCAGAAATTAGGAAAGAAATTTCTCATGATCTTATGCTTATAGATGATGAATATAGAGATGATTATAAGATCATAGCAATTGGTTTCATGTCAAAAGGATTTTTCTAGAATTAGTTATGAACTTTTGAATCTAGTTCCATGAACTTTAAGTAAATGAAGAACATGTTGATCCAAGTCATGAATCTACAAAAGTCGTGAAGAGAAATGATTTAAATGACAAGAGAAGAAGTTGTTACCTCTTGATGATTCAAGAAAAGCAAGATTTTGATGATGTTCTTCACAAATTTCTCATGGTGTTCTTGAGAAACTTAGAGAAGAAGATGAACATGATGAGGGTTTAGAACAGTTTTAGTAGTTTGTGTAAATCTCTCAACATACTTGTCCGTTTTGGATGATCTTTATGTCGTTGGAAAGAAGAGAGAAAGATGAACAACTTTCATGTATAAAGTTTTCCAGAGATTCAGAATAGAAAATGGTCAGAGAATTTCTAGCAAAATATGACGAATTATGAACAATTTTGAATGTTCTTGAAGTTCTTAAGGCAAACTAAGAACTTGAAGAAATGGAAAATGGAAGAAAAATGCCCAAATGAAGAATAAAAGTTGGAGCCGTGTAGTTTGGGTTGGATTTGGTCAAAGTTCTCAATGGCATGGCTTGTAATTGTCATAAAAAGACAAGGGTAAAATGGTCATTTCATAGCAAAATTCCTTTTGTCATAAATGCGCCATTATGGCCATTATGACACGGATAAGTTTTGTCGCAAATGCTCGTGAAAGTCGGTCAAATCCATCATCTCAGCTCCGTTGGCGATCATCAGGTTTCATCAGGCGCAAGCTTTTCCCTAGAGATAATCTCGACGTATACAGCATAACAAATATAATATTTTAATTTTTACCAAAATTTTCAAAACTTCCAGTGTCGTAGTAAATACAATAAAAACATTTTTCATCCGCTTCACGTAATTAAAATTAGTAGTCAGAGCGAAGAACTTTTACTGTCAGTTGAAAATGCGAAAACGGGAACCGACTTCCATCTGAATTTTCAAACCAAAACTTCCCGTAACCTTATGAAAATAAGAATAACAAGGAAATGACCTTGGTTTATCCAAAATCATTTTCTAAGTCTCTGATAAAAATATATATTTATATATTTGTTACCGAGTATATATGAAGTAGCGAAATCGGGGGTGTGACACCAAATCTCATTTTAAGGGGGAAAAGTGATAGATTTTATATGTCACCTCTTCACATTAGAATCATTTATAATTCTCCCAAATGCCAAAAAACAATTGTTTTTATCATGTGATGGATTTGGGGTATGTCCAAGCACAATCTAGAAATCAGACCTTGGCGAGCATTGGTGTCTAGAGATTGAAACATGCATCCTCGAGCATGATGGTATCTTTGTCTTCTCCCTCGATCGAGTTTGGGATTGTTGCCATGATGTAGTGCAACATTGTATTCTGACTCTAAATAAACGCATAAGTGCAAGAGAATTGCTTAAACACCACCTTCTTATTAGTGGAGATGAAAACTAACTACGGTGGTGGCGTGGGTTGATCCACCGAACTCCAAATCCAACAACGTTAAGTTCTGAAGCGGGTGAAGATCACCTACAACGACCCAAATATCGATGTTATATGGGTAGGTTCATAAGAAAGTTGTCAACCAAAGGAGAGGTCAAAGTTTTAAGGTATGGATATATGGAGGCAACACCATTGCATTGAAGAAACACATAATCGGGAGGAAGCCATAGACAATTGTTGGATTCATGAAAAACATAATAGAGCCCGAAGGCAAACATACGTTATTTAGTCACTCATTTAACCTAATGTATTTGAATAGTAATGTTCACTAGCTTTATCTTATACAATCAAGGAACGGTATTATTGTATGGACATTTTGCATCAATCTTTGTTGAGATAATTATTACACTCAAAATATCAATTGACTCTAACGAATATTTTGACAAGGAGAAATCCATTTGCCATGAATTTGTTTTCATAACAAGATAACTAACTATAAAAAACGATGGTCTGCATTTTTTCGTTTTCTTTCACCTATGATTCCATACATGACGACAAAATCTTTTGAAATAAATTCTAGATTTGGCCTTTAGAAATTAGCTATGATTAGTGGGGCTTCTATGCACCATTTCTTGGGATATCACATGGTAGCCTGTTGTGTAAATAAACTATAATTATGCTGGTTACTTTAGAAAAATAACATTGTTTTAATACTTTTCTTAAGACAAAAATGGTGATAATTTTTTTTCTTTTTTCTTTTCTTGTGTAGTAAAAAAAATTTCAGCACACTAACGTTAACATATAATCACTTCATATTCGGAAATACTCATCAACAATGTACGAGTTGATTTCTTTTAGGAATCCATACACCTAACATAACATATAATTATACATTATTGAAACAGAAAATTTACTTCAAAAGAACGTCTCTCCAAAGCCATGAAGCACGATTTTCCTCCAAAAAGGTTATAAACCCACCTAATGTCCTAATTGACGGTCACTCTCTCCAACAACTACTGAGAAGACTCAGAGGTCATTCTTAAACCCACAGTCGCTTTAGTGATCAGAACTAAATATCCTCGAATGCAGGTGATCTGGGGTCCATCTATACTGTATAGAAATATACACCCCACAGGAGAGGAACCAACAATAAACGGGCAGAGGTAAGAACCAATATATGGATGTTAAAACGATAACTTTACATGCGCGACACAAAACATCATATAACATGTATAGTTATAACAACATAGATGTTAAAGAATAAACAAATAGTTAATCAAAGGGTTTCATACCCGGCCATCGTTATTTTTAAAAAATATATAACACTTCAATAATCGTAGTCTAAGATGTTATACTTCATCTCCGGAAATCCACAATCGCCGCTTAAATGAGATGATCAAGCCAATAGCCAATTAAGGCACTCAAGTTTTACCATAGGACAGCCATCCCCACCAAGGCATAGTGATCGTCATATAGTGATTCATTGTCCATCCAGGCACAATGAGAGAAGTCGTGTCATGAATACCTTGCCCATCAAGATACCATGATAAATCAAGTAGGCATGTCTGTGGGATTAATGCATGTAAAACATTTTATTCTTAGGTTCTTTTTCTTTGTGTTCATTCTTTTCCTTGTCGAGGATCAAAGGCTCACGACCATCTCAACTTTTAAACATTTAAATTGTCTTTCAATTTTAACAATAGGACTCCAAGTCCAAATGTACGAATCCAACATCTAAACCAATGCACCAGTCTTAGATTTTGTAGATTTTAGCGCACAAAAATCTTCATAACCTTTTTACTACACGCCATTCACCTTAGGACACACATGTCCATATCATAGAACACTAGAACTCCGATGTCTTGGTTACTACATCCATATTTGATCTTTAAAATCATTTTCTTTTTAGTTGAAATACAAATCCAAAAACAAAACTCCACAACAATCCAAGTTGTTGGAAATAACATCATTGTAGAAAACTAATTTGCAGAAAATCCCTTTTATGTTGGAAATTCATTTATAAAATCACCAAATCTCTTAAAAACTCATTTTTCTTCTAAAATCTTTATTTGAAACTTTAGTTCAAAGAAACATTGTTTGATTCTGCTTGCTTATATAACTTTCTAATATTTAGAAATTTCACGTATAAATTAAGTACCAAAATATTTTCCACGGTTATGTCCTCCACTGCGACTCATAAAACACTCTTACGCCATTAAATCATTAAATTAAAGTTATTTTAAACTATTCCCCATTTTAACCAATCAAATAATTAAGTAATATTATATTACTATTTTAATTAATTAAAACTCATTATCTCATAAGAAGCTTTTTAGTGTTTTTAAACTCGTAATTAATTATGCGACCTTTATCAGAGCTTTCAAATCCTAACCAAATCAATATTAATTCCATGCCAATAATATAGCAAATAGCACAATTTATGACATGCATCAAAATACAATAACAATTAAATGTAGATAAATAATTAAAGCAGATAATTTAAATGCAGTTATTTCTAACTATGTAAAACAATAAACACACCAATGAAATTATACAGACCCAAAAAAATAGCATATAGCTATCGAAAAAACCCATCGAGTACACCCCTTACCTCTTTAAGACTTTTACTTCCGATTTTGGTTTTCGTCACAAATCCAGAGCATCGATATCACACGTACTGATATAACAATTATCCTTCAACAATCATAATAACAAATTAACAATCAAACAATTAAAAACACCTATTTTTCTATAGGTAAGGTTAGCCATCGAGGTGATTAATTGGATAAAAATTTCAAAAATTCCTAAGCTCTTGGATTAGTGATCATTGATCACTTAAAACCTAAAACAATGATTAACATACAAAGGTTGAAATAAAATGCCTCCCAACCCTGCCCCCAAGAAACAACTTTACGGTCACAAGAAAATAATGGGTTTAGGGATTTTATTTTGATTCAATATCATGGATTCAATATATACGAGCTATAAGGATAAATGCATAAGACTTAGTTAAAAAATGAACAAAAGTTCGTTCCCCTATAACAAGCTAGGTTCGGCCCTTGATAGGTTAAATAAGGAAGGAAATTTAGCTTGACGATACTCTTGGATCTTAAATATGAGATAGATAATAGATCATAGAAATTGGTTTCATGATCATGTGGATTTTTTTCTTATGATTTTCTAGAGATTTTCAAACTTTCTAGGATCTAGGAATTGAAAAAGATGATCATGACCTTGAAACATGAAAATAATTGAGAAAGGCAATGGCTTATTGATGTGTGAGGAGCAGATTACTCTTGGAATTAGAGACAGAGCAAGGAATCAAGTGGTTCCTTCACAAATTAGCTAAGTGGAAACTTAAGGTTTCATGAGAAAATGGAAGAAAGCTTCATGAAGATGAGAGGTATGACTTATATAGAAATCGAATGGGCTCATAATGGAAGTTGTGTGGCGATTATGGAGCAAAAGAGTCCAATCCATAAAATTTTAGGGACAAGCTCAGTAATCTTACAAAATGACATTTTTTTTATAAGAAAATCAACTTAGGGACATAATATTAATTTTACTAAAAACCATCAGCAAACATGTGGTGATGATTGGTTGGAGGTGTGCCAGATTTGTATCCACAAAATTGCTGGGACAAACTTGGGCATTTCAATGGAGTACAAGGGTAAAATATCCCGAAGAAAATGGTCTTTACAATATTTTAAAGGAAATATCTAGATATTTGCTAAATGTAATCATTTACTTATTAGTCACCATCGACTCTCCACCCTAGGTGAAAGATGCTCAGAATCAGATATCTGGTTTTGTCTCTGTGTCTGTACTCACTTTAGCCGATTACCGATTTCGGTTTTACACCCGAATCAAGTATAATAACCTATATATTTTGAAAATTTTCAAAATAACCTATATCGTTAGGAAATGAGATATAAAATCTATTCATTTTGTTCTCAAGTCAAAATTTAGGTTTTGGCCATGTAAAATCTATCTATGAATGAGCACACAGTCCGGCTAATCTAAATTTTCAGCTAAAAATTTAACCGTATACTATAAAAATAAGTATAATTTGAATATGACTTTAGTTTTCCAAAATCATTTTCTAAGATTCAAATAAAAATATAAATGTTTATTTATATTTATAATGATATTAAGCGAGAAAAATCGGGTTATTTTTCGATTACTACTGCTGACTAGTGTTTAATATCTCATCCAGGTTGCCAAATTATTGATTTTCCAAGCTAGCCCACCCAAGAGTTTGTTTTCCCCTCATCTTTACAATTGATAAGGTGGACCTATTATTATCCATTTTTCACAATCACACTCGTTCTCCGGTTATTTCAAACTTCAATTAACTTCACAAAATGTCCTCTGTTAACTTATGTTTTTAACTCTATTTTCATTATTTATAATAACTATTTTCACACTTGTTTTGAATATTTAATTATTTTCAAAATAATTTTATTAATAATAATAAAATCCTTAACTATATATTAATATTGTGAACAAAAATTACATTTTTAATTCTTATTCTAATTTATTTGAGCAAAATATTTTTATTAATTCAAATATTATATATAGTCAACAACTGACGAGAAAAAAGCAACACAACATACTAACATTTTCCTACTGAAATAAAAATAAGAAATAAAAGCCCGGTAAATCCCGGCAAGAATTATGCAAGTCGATGCAAGTAATAATTAAAACGGTGAGACCAAGAGTATCATTCTCGAGGGATTGATAGATCAAATATCCTTTGCAAACTTAATAAATGTTGACGAACAATTGTGAGAATAATGGAATCAGCTGACTAAAAGCAATTCAAATATTAATTCAAATAAACTAAAGCGATGATGCAGAAGACGTCGCAATATTATGTTGAACAACAATCGTAGGAAAGGTCTAGGATTTGATTTCACCCTCGTTTATCAGGTTGATGATATTATGAATCCTCACAATTACTAATCTTCTAC